>CM062293.1:140330869-140930869 GCA_031216915.1 Pictodentalium vernedei
CCCCACACACACACAGGCGTCCTATGTGCGGGGCTTAATCTTATCAAATGCGACTGGCGACTTTTACTTGATAACCCACACATTCATTCAAGGGATGAACAAAGAATGACTAATGATCGTGTCCTTTTGGGTTATCCCCCCCTTAACCGTTACACAAGACAGTGACTGACATTTCTCGCGGAAACTGGATACAAGAATGTCGTCGAAACATATTTAGGCTCGGTCGTTTATCGGACAGAGCTGCCCCATCCAATGAAAAAATATCCCCCCCCCCCCCCCGGCGACCCTGCATGATAACAAGTACTTTTTTATTAACCCTTTGAACCCGTAAGACCGCTTTAATGGTCCAGGATCATGACACATCGCACATTTAAAAAGCAAAATGGTTGCTCGGTGACTGGTAGGGTAGGCCAATCTATATTTTCAACGTGCACCTCAAAGGTTGCACGTTGAGAATATGGATTGGTCTACCTCAAATTATGATTATGGACTCTTCTAATTGATGTCATTCAACTGACATGGAACTTCCCACATTCCAACTTCACCTTCTTTTTTTTTGGGGGGGGGGGGGGGGCATCACTCCAACTAGTCAAAGTTACACTGAATCTGTATCAATGAAATTGATTTCCAGTCGACAAAAATGGGGCACATTGGTTTACAAATTATCTCCCCTAGACTATCAGCGGCTGCTAACAAAACGTGTAACGCAAAGCGGGTATGTGTAGTTGATACGGCATCAGTCTGCAGGCCGCATGGAGTCGGAATTCTTTGACCCGATTTTCACCCGAAAGTCTCGATAGTCGGAATATTTCCTTATTATGATCCTCCAGTCGGAAAAATAGGTTTGATAGTGAATTATACCGTATATTTCAGAGGTGGGGGGGGGGGGGGGGGGGGGAGTTGGAAAAAATTTGCAAAACACTGATGCCGGGGGTGGGTGGGTGGTCAAAGAGGACAAAAAAAAAATTTTCCGATGCTTGCAAATTTTTTCCTCAGATACTTTTGGGCAAAATTGTATACCATAATCAGTGAAGATTCATTCAAGAACCAATAAAAAGATACTCAAGTTATCAGGGGGTACCTACCATGAGTCATATACGATTATAAAACTGTTATTGCGGCTGAGCTATGATTCGGCTTATAGTGATACAATGTATGACGTATTGAATAATGCAAGTTAAAATGCATCACTAATTGCAATTATCAAACACTACACTCTAAGGATAAGTTATCTCGAGGGTGTTCCGTTTGATTAAATTTCTAATATGTTCACCCTGGTGAGATCGGCTGGCTTAGATGAGGGGCAAAGACAATTATGTGAAGTCAGGAACAGTTACAGATTTCAGCTGCAGGAACAATTCTGTACAACGATGTATCCAGACCTATTACGAAACACCAATGACTCCTATTGCCATTGTAGGAAGTATGTAACACAAAAACTACTAAACATTGAACCTGATTGAACTGCTAATATCATTTATTGAAAAGAATTGCTTAGCACAATATCTACAGCTAAGTTGCTTCTCATCCATTTTCTATTTAGTTACCTGCTGTCATCTGCAAAAATTAAAAAAAACACATACATAGTTTTGTTTTTTTTTGCAACATCAACACCCTTCACTTTGATATTGAAGTATACTTTCTCATCCGTATAATTATCTCTCTTCATGTCAGTCCATGCTGGTGCATGCATGTAGTCAAAAATGAACAATTTGTATGATATTTTACAAAGCTCTCTCGTCGTTGGTCGGTGGTTCTCTCCGGGTACTCCGGCTTCCCTCCACCCATAAAACTGTCACGGTCACGATTAGCCATTGTGCATAAGTATGTGACCTTAAACACCAATAGATAAATAAATAATACAAAGCTCTCTGAACTCTGTCGAATACCATATATATTGTTGGTTTCTACAACATGTCTGAACACATGGAGAGACAACTATAGGTAAAAAGTTAATGATATGACATTCAAGAGTGTTAATGAATTACAATAGAACATGCCTTAAGAGACCGATGTCTTTGGAGACCATGTTTTATAAGGACATACCAGCTTTACTCTATATTTGATTTGTTAGGGGGGGACCTTCTGCCTTAAGAGACCACTTTGGTCTGATAAAACGGATGTTCTTTCAAGACCTGTCCTACTGTACAACGTCAATCACTCAATACTGTATGATACAATTGGTTATGGTGCAGTATGGTGGGAAGGATGATGCAGAAGCATCTATTTAGTAGGGGTGGGTGGTTCAGATAACCCCGGAAAAAAATTGTAAAACTGGAAAAAAATTACATGGGGTGGGGTGGGTCCTCCGACTGGTCAAAAACAAAAAAATCGGCATCGGTGTCTGCAAATTTTTTCCTACCCCCCCCCCCCCCCACCCCCCCCCGGTATATTCAGTAGTTTTTTACATTTTCTAACTGTTGATATTTTTGCCCTCCGAATTTCCAGCTATTGAGGTTTTGACAAATATTGGGGGGGGGGGGGAGCCCCCCCCCCCCCCCCACACACCCTGCCGCGACGTCCCTGGTGACCAGGAATGCAAGGCTGAGCACAATGAAATGACAAATAATCGATTCACACTTGGAAAGTTCAGCCTCACATCATCCGGATTAGGAAATAAGTTGATTATGTCACCTCCCGGGCTCTAGTGTTTGAACAGAAACGTGGTCAATTTGTTTTTAATCCGTTCGCGCGAATTATTAAACAGTTCGCACGGATTAGTAATCCGTTCACATGGATTTGTAAACAGTGCGCACGGATTTGTAAACCGTGCGCTCGGATTACAAAAAAAAATGACCATGTCACCTCTCGGGCTCCATAAAATAATATTCCGAAATAACGAAATAATATTTCATTTTAACGAAATAATATTTCGAAATAATGAATCGTTATTTCGTTTTAACGAAATATTATTTCGTTGAAAGGAAATTAATATTTCGAAATAACGAAATAATATTTCGAAATAACAACACAATAATATTTCCTTTTAACGAAATAATTATTTCGTTGAAACCAATTAAGTATCTGTGGCGAAAAGCAGGGCCACATTACACAGCCTCGCTACTTTTTTGATTACAAATTCTGCTTACTCACCGAAGTAACACGCCAGGGTTACGAATACTAGAAAATATGAATTTGACTCATTAAAATTAGTGAACTCACTTTATGGAATAAATTTAGTCGTATTCACTTGAAACATTCGCCAATCAATTAACGTTATGATCTTTCCGTTTTTTCTAGAAATGTGTTTGAAGGAATATTCAGTGTTTTTTCGTGCTATTCCGAATGGAGTGCTTTATCGTTATACAGGACGTGCCGCACCAAAAAATTATATTACGGACTTTGGGTGCTAGTTTGGACTACAGTCTTAATAGATTGATTACGTGCCTGATGAGTTTGGATGTACAGACGAAACAGTTTATTTAAAAACAGTTCGCGACAGAGCATGCCCCCATGCTGTTAAGGGTTCAGGGTGGGGGCGAACCGCCGCCGTCTAAAGACATTTCTATCGGGAATTTTCACATTCTGTCGGAAAATATTTGCATAATTTGTATAAATCGAAAGCAAACATTTTCAGATTTTGAAAATGTCAAACATTATATTATTAACTTTATGGACTAAAATCAGCAGCTGGACCAGTCACAACCGAGGCACCCGGAGGCTCTAGAATTGTTCTCAGAGCCTCAGATTTAAAACAATTTCTCTGAGAAGGCCCCTAACCCCCCCCCCCCCCCCCCTAGGGGGGGGGGGGGGGCACTATAAACACAACCACCTCTGCGTTGGACACCTCAGGTATGCCTTTGGCACACAAAAGAGTCCGTCCCGTCACCGCCTCCGCATGTTGAGTTTTTAAAAACTGCAAACTTCGTGCCTGCGGGAGAGGGCCGCCACCCCCTCCCCCTCATCCCACCTCGGTTCCACGTGCCTCAGTGATACCTACAACATCACTTTTGGAGCAAAATATTCCAGTCTCTACTAAAAAAATTGCCCGTTCGCTTATGATAAAATGGCGTTTCCCGATAAAATTCTGGAAAATCATTCAAAACGGTTGTTTAAAAGGCATAATTTTTCCTGAGTGTGATTGTTCACAATAATTTTTCTGTCTCAAATAATGGAAGTGAACCAGAGGCGGCGGACCCAGGGGAAACAGGGAACAGGCGCCCCTCACAGGCCACTTTTTTCAACAGACATGTTTGTGGTATGACAGGGATGAAACGCTCCTCCTCAGGGTGATCTCATGGATGATCTCATGTGACGTCATTGTCACGTGGCCCAGTGGCGCCATGTTGTGTTGTCATGGTAACCGACGTGAGCGGCCATCTTATGACGTCATTGTCATAGTGATACGTGGTGTTAGTGCATATGCGCAGCGCGTGTTGTTAGGGTGATACGTGTTTCCGTCGTCCATTTTGTATACAGGAGGCCGCCATGTTGGTTTCTATGGCAGCACGTGGTTGCTATGTGACCCAAAGGCTTACAAGGCGGGGGTATGTTCGGAGGGTATGTTCATTTGTACAAGAGTAATTTCCCATTTCGTAGAATTACCACAAACAATCCGACAATCCCTCCAAATCAGTACAGATTCTCCAAGAATCCTTTTAGAACCACCATAGCGTAGATTTTAATAGTAGCACGTAGTGCTATAGTACCGAGGGGGCACCGGGGGGTAAGTTCGATTGAATAGGAGTAAATCTAATTACCCTAATAAACCCGACAATTCCTCCATATCACAAAAACGACTTTATTAAGTATGGATTTCCCCCAGAATATTTTGTAGCAGAGCAGCACGTTGTTCTATAGGACCGAGGGGACCCCCGGGGGTAAGGTCGATTGAACTAGAGTAGTTTTTCTTGTTAAGATTTCCCCAGAATCCATTTTAGGATCGTCATACCATGGCTTATAATAGTAGAACGCAGTGCTATGGTACTGAGGAAGCCCTTTGAATTATAGCCAACTGATAGACATCCTCCATGAAAGCCTATATCATTCCTAATGCCAAGAATCTATCTAGTAGTTACTGATAAGTCATTGGTCGAACGACTCGAATCCCATCGAGCAAGTGTGCTATAGAGTAATTGCACGATCGAGTGACCCAGCATACTGCTCGAATGACTCGATCCCATCGAGCAAATGTGCTATCGAGCAAATGTTCATTCGAGTGACTCGCACATACTACTCTTAGCCCCATTTCGGTATTTGAGGATACCTATGACCTGGTATTGTCTTATTTAAGGATATCATTTGAGGGTACATTCTGGAGAAACCCATTTTTGTCGTATGTGCTTATGTGAAAATGCACAATGTGACACATTGTGCACTAGCACATAGGCACATGCTGGATGTGCCGATATGTGCTTATGTGAAAATGCATAATGTGACAATTGTGCCCTAGCACATACGGGTATTTGAGGAAACCTATGACCTGGTATTGTATTATATGAGGATACCTATCGGGAATACCTTCTGGAGAATCCGGGTTTTTTTTGTCGTGTGTGCTTATGTGAAAATGCACAATGTGACACGTTGTGCACTAGCACATAGGCACATGCCGGGTGTGCCGATATGTGCTTTTGCGAAAATGCACAATGTGATACATTGTGTCCTAGCACAGAGGCACATACGGGTATTTGAGGATACCTGTTGTATTGTACTACTGGACTATTTGAGGATACCTTTTATAGATGATACTTATTTGAGGATACCTATTGGGGTTACTTATCTGAGAATACTTGTCATACGGGTTTCTACATCCGGGTACATTATGCTACATCCTGGTACTTCTGTTGGGTAGTTGATAAAAAACTGCAACATATAACATTTCATTCATTTTTATTCCGTTCACAGTATACATTTCAATTGCTCAAGGCACCTTTTTGCCGACCACACCGCGACATACTCATCTAAACGAGACACTATAGTATGTCGTGGGCCATTTACCGATGTACTATTGTAACTTTTTCTTCCACTGAGCCGAACCTTGGTAGTCTTGAAAATTTGTACCCTCCACTTTTATCGAACTTCCGCCGTTTCTGAAGTGAACAATTATTCACGGGGAAGAATAAACGGGATATGGATTTTCTGACTCGTCTGCATCCTCCACCACCCGTGTACTAACTTATTTATTTCGTTTTAATGACATGATTATTTCGTTTTAACTGAGTACAAGTGCAGCTCACCGCGGGTATTTTCTGTACACTATAACACTGGTTTTAGTGTCTCCTCCTCCCCACCGTCCTTACCTATACCTTTGCGGACAATGCAAAACAAAATTGAAAAGATTCATAACTTCACGACGACGGGAAGGCATTTTGATTCGATGATATTTAATACACTATGCCCTGAGTTAGCCAAGAAATGTTGGCGCGTCTTTCAAAATATGTGTCTCTGCAACTACTATAACTTTCTACCAATCGATCTGTCGCCAAAACTTTTGAATGCAGGCAAATCTGATTAACCACCCCACACAACAACCCGTGAGTCATCCCGAGACACTTCTGGAAAAAAATACCAACGTTTGACTAATTGTCGCAGACTGTAATAAAAACGACCTGCCAGAAATAACAAAACAGGGCCGATAAATCGCGTGATGATGTACGGAGGAGCAAGAGAAAGGCACCTGGGATATTCTTTCATACACATACAATCTGGAAAGATTGTAACGTCAATTGACTTGCGAGTGTTTAAAGAGAATATGACTTATTTATTTCACAAAAAAAGAATGAAGTCATTAATTTTAATGGCTTACATTCATATTTTGTTGGCATACGTAACATTGTTGCTGAAATATCTAAAATTTGTTCACAAATCTTTGAATTGTTACAATTTATGGGAGCGTGCGTACCGGCACTCTCCCATAAATAATAACAAGACAAGTCTCTACAGACTAAATAAATATCATTTCAAAGATAATACGAAGCACATCCACTGAGTATGAAGCCTTCAAGTTGTAGTATCCAAAATATGGGCTTCCAACACTCTACCAGTTAACTTAATTGCTATGTGACAAACAAAATATACAGACACAAGTGTTTCTGGTTACAATGAACTAGTTGTATTTCAAGGGGGTCTATACGATAGAAAATTATGAGGGGGTTAATCCATTAGGGTTTCCCCGCGGGGATTCGAATCCCATCCTCGTCGCCAATGAAATATCTAGGTGAATAAGAAAGTCTTGATTCATATTTATTTCTGATTAACATGATTGCGATGTGACAAAAAAACATATACAGGCACATGTGTTATGGTTACAATGAACTAGTTGTATTTCAAGGGGGTCTACACGATAGAATAGGGGGCGCGGTGGCGTCCCGGTAACCGGTTCTCGTCAGATCACCGGAGTTAATCAACGTCGAGCCCGGTCAGTCCTCGGATGGCTGACCGTCTGAGCTGTTGTGTCCTTGGGCAAGGCACTTAACCTCGATTGTCAGCATGGGTGTACGCTGACGCCGTGTACTAAGGCGTATTGCACGTCTAAGATGCGCATGTCTTCACCCAGTCTAACCCTGTCTGTGCTGCAGTGCGGAATTACGATGTTGGCAAGGCTGAAGCTAGTAGCTATTCGTCGTTACTCGGTGGTTCTCTCCGGCTTCATCCACCCGTAAAACTGTCACCGACACGATATGACCTTGGCTGTTAAAGTGTCGTTAAACCTTAAGAAATAAATAATAAATACACGATAGAATATTATGAGGGGGTCTACACGATATAATATGATGACATATTACAGTTACTAAGTTAAACAACTAGAATTTGCAATAAAAAAGTAGCGAGGCTCTGAACTGAACCCACAAAACGCAAATATGGCTACAGATATTTATTCGTCAAAACGAAATAATATTTCGTTAAACGAAATAAATACGTTGGTACATGGGTTGATGGAGAATGCAAACATGTCAGAAAATACCATGTTCGGTTGATTTTCCCCCATGAATCAGCATGAATAATTGTTCATTTACATTATTTGAGACAGAAAAATTATTGTGAACAATTAGACTCAGGACAATTACGCCTTTTAAACAACAGTTTTGAAAAAAAAAAATCCCAACTTTATTTAGGAACGCTATTTTATCATAGGCGTACGGAAATTTTTTTTTTTTTGGAGAGGCTGCAAGATTTTGCCCGAAAAGTTATGCTGCAGGCTTCATTGAGGCACGTGGAACCGAGGTGGGTGAGTGGGGACAGACGGCCCTCTCCCGCAGGCCCGAAGCCAGCCGTATTTAAAAATCCGACAAAGGGGTGGGGGTGGGGACAGAATGACTTTTTGTGTGTCGAAGGCATATTCGACGTGTCCAACACCGAGGTACGAGAGTGTATGGAAGGGAATGTCTCTCTTCCTTTGGTGGCGATTGGGGACCTCCCCAGAGAAATTGTTTTAAAAAATCTGAGGCTCTGAGAACAATTCTAGAGCCTCCGGTTGCCCCAGCTTTGACTTATCCGATTGCTGATTTTAGTCAATAATGTTGACAATATATTGTTTAGCATTTCAAACTCTGAAGCTATATGCATCTTATAATGTCGTTCTACGTTTTCCAGTTCTACTTTTGTCGGCCTTTTGTAGTTATCGGTGTAGGGCCTGCAACCAGAATGTTTTTAGGAAGGGAATGAGCGACAAGCCAGGGGGGGGGGGGGGGGGGGCACCTCAGGACATCCCGCCACTTCAATTTTTTTCTGTACCGATAAACCACTCTATGATATGCGAAATAACACCCCCCAAAACACTGGAAATATTTCTTGATACACATATTGCGAAAAACGGAAAGATCGTAACGTTAATTGATTGGCGAGTGTTTCAAGTGAATATCACTAACTGTATTCCACAATAATGTGAAGTCATTAATTTTAATGAGTTAAATTCATATGTTGCTAGATCACGTAACCGTGTTACTTAGCTAAGTAAGCAGAATTTGCAACCAAAAAGAAGCGAGGCGGTGTAATCTGGCTCTGCTTACCGCTACAGGTACTTATTTGGTATTCCGCAAGTGGGATGAATAGTATCCTCAGATAAGTATACTATAAAAGGTATCCTCGAAAGGTATCCTCAAATAATAAAATACCAGGTCATAGGTATCCTCAAATACCCGTCTGTGCCTATGTGCTAGTGCACAATGTGTCGCATTGTGCATTTCCACATAAGCACATACCAGCACACCTAGCATGTGCCTATGTGCTGGTGCACAATGTGTACCATTGTGCCTTTTCACATAGGCACAAATTGGCACATCCAGCATGTGCTTATGTGCTACTTGTAATGTGTACAATAGAGCATAAACGTGTTTAGGGAAGTCAGAATAAATAGAACAAAGAAATCATAATATAGCTTGCAGATACATAGATAGAAACCGAGAATTTACTGGGAAATTAGAACCAACTAAACAATTATGGAGTTGTTTGTGGTAATTCTACGAAGTAAACGAGAATTCTGGGGAAATCTGAACCAGAAAAACTACTTTAGTTCAAACGAACGCATCTTTTACTGGGAACCCCCTGAGTCCTATAGAAGTACGTGCTTCGCTACTACAAAATATTCTGGGAAAAATCCGCCGTAAATATTAGTCAATTTCGTACTTTGGGTGGATTTTGGTGATTTGGAGGGATTGTCGTTGTTGTTGTGCAAAGGAACATACCCTCCGAACATACCCCCGTCCTATTGTAAGGCTTAGGGTCACATATAAACCAAGATGGCAGCCTCCAGCATACAAAATGGACGACGGAAACGGGTATCACCCAAACAACACGCGCTGTGCATGCGCACCAACACCACGTATCACTATGGGGATGACGTCACAAGATGGCCGCTCAAGCGGATTACTATGACAACACAACAAGTGCGCCACTGGATCACGTGAAATGACGTCATTTCCGGGGTCATCCGCGAAGTCGTCCTGATAGGGCCAGTTTCATCCCTGATATACTACTAACCCCTTCGCATGAGCGAAGTTAGACTCAATCAATCAACTATGGAATGATATCCCTGCCAACATCAGAGAAAATAGCCTCTTTACAGATTTCAAAAACTATCTAAAACAGAACGTGCGCCAAGCGCCACCATTCTTTTACAATTCGAGATCTCGCAAAGCGAAGATATGTCACTGCAGACGACGATTACAGTGCAGTCGTCTTAATGAACATCTCTTTCTGAACCACCAGGCCACCTCGCCAAACTGCATATGCGGCGAACGCGAGACAACTGAACACTTTCTTCTAAAATGTCCAAACTATAATCGACTGTGCTTACTTCCTTTCATGATTGACTGTAATACCTTACTGTACGGATGTGAGTTTTATAGTAATCACGATAATCGAATTATATTTGAAGCGGTGCATCAGTTTATTCTTAAATCTGAACGCTTGACTTAATGTTTGAATAAACATAAAAGGTCAGAGGATGGACTGCTTCTGTAAATATGAACACTCAACATCGTTACTCCTCGAGATCGAGTTACCGAAAAATCAGTATCAATCGAAATGATGGTGCCTCACTGTGTTTTTGACCCAGATCCTTCTTCCCCCATGGCCACTCCTACCATGGTGTTAACACGAGTTGCTTCGATCCCAAAAAAGTCACGAGAGCAGAGGACGCCACGTTATAGTATTTTCAAATAACTGTCTTCACTACACTTATATTACATGACTCAGTGCGTGGAGGGTGTGTTGTGGATGGATCGCCCGTGGAGTGGAAATTCCGCCCAAGCAATAGTTGCAAATCAGTTGCAAAGCACGGTAAGAGCAGGCAAGGCTCCGGCCGTCGGACCTCCAGGTTGAACCCGGAGTTCCGTTAGCCGGAGTATTGCCTGTGCTGCATGTCGTAATGTACAGAACTTGAAGTGATACACTGGATGACAGTTCCGCTCTGCGGGTGGTTTGGTTGCAATTCGCTCTCCACGTGCTGTAGTTAACCGGTAAAATACTAGTTGGTTTGCTGAACCACTCCATTCCTAATACTTGACATACAAATGGCTGTTAGCTTTGGTCTATCACAGAATACCTAACTCTACCTGACCGGGTGGGAGTTATACTATGTGACCTTTGGACCTGTATTGGATTGTAGTTCTTGACTGCACTGCAAATTGTAGAAAAGTACATTTAGTTTTTTGAAATTCGTGGCACTTCTCTCCTACTTAAATGCTCGTGCCTATTTGAATACTATTGTCTCATTCTGACATTCGTATTCTTACGTTTCTGTCCTGAGTCAGCAGTTAATACTTGATAAACATTACTGAAAGTTACTTACCCAAGATAAACTTCCGTAAACACCGACAATTATCCAGATACCTCAACTGAATAAAGTACGACGGAAACACGTATCATTCTAACGTTATTAATACCCAGTTATTAATACCCATTTAAACAAAAAGCCCTTTCTACCATTTCTTCCCATTTTCTTCTTATCTCCATTATTTAGTTAACAACATATACAATTATCTCTTATTTCCCCCTTTACTATCAAATCATAACTATGACTTGAAAGTTTCATGAATAATTCACCATTATAGGGTTTGCTTGTATTTGCACCTGTGTTCTCGACTGTATTATGTTCAAGTGTTCTACTGGTGGAAACAACCTCGTATAAGCTTACAGCTTACTGTTGAGTCCACACTTACTATAAGTGATATAATTGTATATATTTGAGAACTGGAAACAAATATTGTTTAAAGTAATCAATCAATAGTTTATTTCACAAATAAACCAGTGTTAAGTGGTACAAATGGCGAAAATAACAAAAAAAATAAATATAACACAGCCTGCGGTCGAAGTTTCAAAGGCACTCCCTCCGGTTTTATTTTTTCTCTTTTTTCCCCCTTTTAAAAAAAATATTCATGGGTGACTACGAGCACAGACAGAGCGGCACGCAGCTGTCTACTTGTTCCGCGCCGCTCTGTAATGCCCCAAATATTATTTCGTATATTTCTCTTAGAACATTCATAAGGAATGCATTGTTGGAAGGGGCGACCGTCAGCGCATTACTGTTGGTAGCAGAATATACATTTGCCTTTATAATGGTGTACTCACTCATGCAACCAATATTGTGGTAATAGAAGTGGCATTTTTCGATTACGTCGCCATTGCGTCGAGACATACCTATGTCAGTTGGCTGATATTCATGAAGCAAAATAATGTAGAATCAAGACCGAGTCGCTCTAGACAGACGAGAAGTAGCGTATCCTAGCTACTGTTCTCTCAAATACTTTTCCGCCTTCCCTCCCACGGCACCATGGAAGGCCCTTCATTAGAATGAAGGGCACTCCACAGTGCCGTGGGAAGGAAAGCGGAGATCCACACTCCACCGGTTGTGAAGAAATAGAACCAGTCGACCCAAGCTTGATTCTGTATGTGTAAGATATACAAGAGAGTGACAATAGTGATCGGTTTTCGGTAACAGTACTTTTCAGGCCGCTTTCGAGTTCTTTTTATGGGTTTTATACTCTCTGTCACAGCGCACAATTTTGCGCAAAGATACATTTGAAGCTATCTTGTCTACAGTGCACCAATGTAGTGGAACAAGGCGCCTTGTACAATGCCAAAACAGTGCATATGGTGCCCTGTTCTACCCGAGGGACGAAGCATATGCAACGACACATTTGCATATTCTTTGGTTAGAAGGGTTCGAGAAAAAAAGTGCGCTAGGTATGCTTACCCCGTAGCAACAATTTGCCTTACTCCGAAAATCATAAGGTAAGTCGAAAGAGGTATCATGTTTGTTTTTTCGTTGACGAGTGACAAAACGGCAAATAAATCACCCAAACGTCACAAAAATGACTGCGTGAGTGAAAATTCAAACACTGGGTATGCAAACAACCAATCAATACAAATATTTTCAGGCATAACACAGACGTTCCAGCTGCAGAGGTTTGGGAGGGGTGTGGTCCCTAAAAAGTGAAAATGATCTGCTAGTAGCAATGCCCACTGGCTGTAAAAGATGTGGAGAGTTGATGAATTAAAATGGGGAAAATAGACAAATAAATAAAAAGAAAAAAAAAAGAGTAGCAAAATTCACTGTAGAAAGAAAATATAGATGTGCGAAGTTTTATAATTGCTCGTCCCAAACCCGGGCCTCAGATCGACTGTGGTCAGAACAGCCCAGATTTTCAGACGGAACGGCCCACATTGTTGGACAGAACGGCCCTTATTATTTTTTTTATTTCCTATGCCCCTATTAATTTTTTTTACAAAAGTTATCTGGATTTAGTAAAAAGAGCTTATCATTACAATGGGTTCGGAGTTGTGCCCGCTTAGATTTAGCCGCGAATAATTAAAATGAATAATTCGCGTTACCGGTTCACACCACGAGGAGGTACTAAGCGGGACTTACGTGAACCACCTTGAATAAAAGAAAAAGATTAGTTTCTGTTCATCTGAAATAAACGAAACATTAAATTAATTCCTGGTCATCTGAAATAATAGAGACAAAATATATTAGTCTCTTTTCTGTTGTGTTCATCTGACAGAAACTAAAAATTGGATTAGTTTCTGGTAATCTGAAATAAACTAGAAAAAAATATATTAGTCGCTTCTGTTTCTTGGTTTCTGTTCATCTAAAACCTAAGGAAAATACTTCGCGGCAACAACGTTTCTATACTCGCCCAAAAAAGAAAGTGTGCATTGCAGAAATTGATAAAAAAAAAAATTCTTAGGTGTCAAGAGTGATAACATGTTCATGAATAAGTTATATTGAACACAAAAACAGCTTTCCCCGTTAAAATTGCATTAACGTTAAATGAACTGCTGCACGTTTGTGAAAAGGCATGTTTTGCACGTGGAGAGTCTGAAAATTCATGCAGCAGTGTGAATCCTTGGGTATTTAAACACTAAAGTAAGGCCTTCCTATCGTTCACATTCAAACTTGCGCTGCTGTTAAAACGACTCCACATTAGCATGCCAAGATTGACAATGAATCAACGTCTCCTTGCCCTGGGTATGATTAGAGCTGGCAGAACACACAGAGAGGTTGCCCAGCATTTGAACTGCCACCGTAACACTGTAGACAGGCTAGTCCATCGACATGCACAACATGATGACGTTCGAGACCGACCCCGCTCCGGGAGACCTCGAGTTACCACCCCTGCACAAGATCGGTATATCCGTGTCGTCCATCTCCGGAACCGGCAACAAACGGCAACGACGACAGCCAGGAACATCCCTAACCTGAGACGGATACATCCTCAAACAGTAATCAACCGGCTGAGAGAATACGGCTTACGTCCTCGAAGACCTGCAATTCGTCCGATTTTGACGTTACGTCATCGTCGTGCTCGACTGCAGTGGTGTAGACAACATCTCAGGCATCCCTTACACTGGTGGCGACGTGTTTTATTCACAGATGAATGTCGTTTCCATCTTTCATCATCAGATGGCCACCAGAGAGTGTACAGACGTCGAAACGAACGCTACGCAGATCCATGTGTCGTGGAGCGAAACCGTTATGGGGGAGGGTCTCTCATGGTGTGGGGTGGCATCACTGCCCGTAACAGAACTGTGCTGGTCATTATTGATGGCAATCTCAATGCAGCCAGATATCGTGATGAAGTGCTTACACCTGTTGTTGTCCCATTTCTGCAACGTCACGGCCCCGGCGTCATTCTACAGCAGGACAACGCCCGACCCCACGCAGCTCGTGTTGTTTAACAGTATCTGCAACAACAACAAGTGGATGTTCTTCCCTGGCCCGCAAATTCGCGCGATATCTCACCCATTGAGCACATATGGGACGTATTGAAACGTCAGCTACGCCGGCTTCCCCATGCACCGTCAAAGCTTGTGGAACTCCAAAGACAGCTTATCAGAATATGGAACAACATCCCACAACACTTCAATGCTAACTTGCTTCCATGAGGCGTAGATGCACAGCAGTAGTCGATGCAGACGGAGGTCATACCAGATACTGAGTGTGTGACTTTTGTGTTTGACCCTTAGTGTCTTTGACTCTCCACGGCACCAAGAGTATTCGTCGTAGCGTAATGAAATTTCTCGTGTTGATCACAAATTGATTCATCTGTGATTGAATAAAATTTCCATGAATGAAAATGATATATATATATATTTTTTAGTGTTATTTTTTAGCATGCACACTTTCTTTTTTGGGAGAGTATACAATGTACAAGCATAAACTTGCCATGGTAATTCTTCAGAATGAAGTGATGATGAATCGAATGGTTTTTGCGCTCCGAATGCGCGCAAGGACGACGCGGGGGTAATGTTAAAGAGAAACTAATGATTTTTGCGCGCAGGGACGGTGTGGGGCAAGCCCCTTTCGACTCTCGATAACTATATTAGTTTTTCATTCCATGTCTGAGCATGGTAACGGTAGTGAGGGTCAGTGTCGCTAGATCCCGAAAGGAATGGTTTCGCGCGCCGAAGGCGCGCAGGGACGGTTTGGGGCAAGACCCTTTCGACCCTCATTGGCTGTTTGAGATCTTTTGGATTTATGTCAAGGCGAGTTGAAAGAGGAAAAGGTTCAGGTACTCCGAAGAAGTTTCTGGCTAAGGTGTCACGGATGGAAGGTTGGCTGCGTTGATTGAACCGTCGGGGTGAGGTCCAGTGTGGGAGGTTGGGTCATCCCACAAAGGTGCTACCTCTCCCAGAGGGTGCTGTGGTGTTTTATTTTCTGGCAAGTATAGTCTGCCACTTCGGAGATGATTTCGATGGTGGGCCATCATTGGCAAGTATAGTCTGCCTCAGGCTAAGTCGGTGTTTATGTTCGTGGAAGGACATCTTTGGAGAGATAACAACAACGACCCCTTTCGGGAACCACCAGAAAGAAGACCCTGACTTCCCTGGTTTGGGGGCAGGCCTGCATTATGATCATATTTGGCTGGGTCAAAGGATGCGCAAAATAGACGCTTACAAAAAGGGGCAGAAGTGGGACGCAGGACCAACGCTCGCCTCCCTTGAAGTGGTCGACCACATCTAGGAATGGAGTGGAGGATGTTCAGGAACCACGGGGGTTACAGTTTCCAACGGTTAGTTTCCATAGCGGTTATTGGGGTGTCGGTAAAAAAAAAAATAAAAATAAAATAAAGATAGCATATTTAGTTTAATGCAGTCTTTAAATATGATGTAATTTTAACTGAGTCGGTGAAGGCAGTCCTTTCTGGTAGAAGGCCACAGTTGAGCTGTTAATCTGCCTGTTAGTTTGCCTTCTCGTTCCCTATTTTGTTTTGAGGCGAAGAACAGGCTTACAAACAGAGCCACACCCGAGGGTGTTACTTTCCTGTTTTTTCCTCGTTTAAAAGTCCTATTTTAATGATCGGCCTATTTTAGATAGCTGAGGTAGCGAAGAACAGGCTTACACACAGAGCCACACCCAGAGGTGTTACTTTCCTGTCTTGCCGTAGGTTATAAGTCCTAGTTAGTATTTCCTTAAGTTTAAGCGTTTTGCCCTCAGTTATAAGTCCTAGTTAGTATTTCCTTGAGTTTTGACGTTTTGAGGGTTTTGTCTGCTTCGCAAATTACCTGTAGTTCGGATATTAGTTGGCTATCGGCTAGCCGGTCATGGTTCTTCGCGGCTAGAGCGGCAAGGCGGTCTTTTATGGTGGGGATATCGGCTCTGTCGTGGAGTGTTTTGATAGATGTATCCCATGGGGCGCGGAGGACGACCCTAAGCGCGTGGTTTTGGACCTTCTGAAGTTTTCCCATATTAGTTTGATTGAGCTCAGGATGATTGCCCCATATTCGAGTACTGGGCGGCGCACAAAGGCTTTGTATAGTTTAAGTAGGGTAGACTGGTTGGCCCCCAGGAAGTTCCCTTTAACATTTTCAATAATTTAATGCGTTTGGTTGCTTTACTGGCCATATCGTTGGTGTGTTTATTAAAGGACAGTTTTTGATCAATGGTGATGCCGAGGAATTTCGCCTCTTTGCATTCTTTGAGGACTTT
The DNA here is from genome assembly GCA_031216915.1 of Pictodentalium vernedei. NCBI lineage: Eukaryota > Metazoa > Mollusca > Scaphopoda > Dentaliida > Dentaliidae > Pictodentalium > Pictodentalium vernedei. The sequence continues at coordinate 140,347,743 of CM062293.1, forward strand.
ATCCATTAGTTTCAGGTCAAAGCCGAGTTTGCCTGTCTTGCGAGTAAAGGTGATTCGTTGGGTTTTATTGGCGTTCAGTTTTATTCTCCATTTGGCACACCATTGTTCTAGGTCTTCGAGAGCGCGTTGCAAAGGTTTTTGGAGTAGATTGGCCGTATTGTTAGAGTCCCAGAGGCCCTTATCGTCTGCGAATTGGGAGACTTGAACACGATCCTCAGAGAATTTGAGATCGTTTACATAGAAAATGTAAAGGAGGGGGGCTAAGGACGGATCCTTGGGGGGTACCGACTTCTAGGGGACACTGTTCATTGGTCACTCTGACTTTAATGTCGCGATCATTTAGGAAGGAGGACAGTAATCTAAGCAATTTCATGGGGAGTTTCATTTTAGATAATTTATAGCGCATTCCATTGTGCCAAACAGAGTCAAAGGCTTTTTTGACGTCTAGCAGGACTGCCGCACCTATTTACTGGTTGTTAATCGCGGTTTTCATTTGGGTGACTAGACGGTAGACATGCGCGATGCCTTCTTTTCGGTTTCTATAGGCTCTTTGCCATTTATTAAAAAACTGCCGCTAAAGCAAAGTCAGTGCAGCTTATATAATTCCCACATTGAGTCTCACACGTCGTGTGTGATTAATTAGTTGCAGGGCTCCATGTCGGCCTTTTCAGTAACTTCACATCTATGTTATCAAATTGGTTACAGGCAATTAAAGGATGATTTACACCTACAAACACATGTTATTGTTTGTTAATGGTATGTTTAACCCTGAACGCCCATCAAACGTGTGGGAAACAAATCACATTGTACTTCATTCCTAACAGTACCGATTAATTTTACACTACGGCGGTCAAATATACTAGACTCATGACCCTCTAACAGTGCACTTGTATTTTGTAGAACAGCACTTAATAACATGTAAAAATGGATAATACCAAACCATGTGCTGTTGTTTCCAAACGAGTCATTCAGAAAATGACGTTTAATAATCGGCCAATAATCACATTAAATGATATTCTGTTACTTACAATAATTAAAACAGGCGCCAATAAACATTGCAGACGTGTTCTCGGCCATTTGTTAAATGTTATTTGTTTACTTGTCCCCCAACATACACCACAGGTCCCCAAACATTGGTCCCCACTATAGTCCTCACACTGGTTCCCACTAGTCCCCAAACCCTGGTTCTCAATAGTCCCCAAAAGATGGCCTTTGCTGGTACCCAAATACCCGTATGTGCGAATGTGCAGCCTGTTTTGTGCACACATTGTGCACTTGCTCACGGGTACATATTGGCACATTTTGCATGTGCTGATGTGCTGCATGTGCTATTTGCACATTGTGAACAGTCATATCTCATAGTAGCAGAGATTAATTTAGCAGCAACGGTGGCGGCGGAATAAGGCAAGACCTTGGTTGCAAACGGTAACACTGTTGGTAGCAAAAGCTTTAGTACTGGGTTAATGCGGTAGTTAGACAATATTTCTGACACTGGCCCCCAAAGCCTGGTCCTCAGTGGTCCCCAAAGCCTGGTCCCCACTAGTCCCCAAAGCCTGGTCCTCACTAGTTACCCAAACACTGGTCCCCACTGGTCCTCAAATACTCGTATGTGCGCATGTGCTGCATGTCTTGTGCTCAAATTGTGCACTTGCACACAGACACATATTGGCATATTTTTCATGTCCTGATGAGCTGCATGTGCTATTCGCACATTGTGTACGTAGATCACAATTGTTGGAGCGAAGAAGATGATGGACAGGAGCTAAGGTTAATAGAGTGATTTGATTGGTTGTTTAATCCTGGTGAAGTGATCTCATTGGTTATTTCATCGAAAGTAGTAACAAAACAGATGGAAGAGAGCAAGTCATACTCCAGAAGAACGGAATGGTAGTCCAGGGAAGCAGGGCTAGATCAGAGAAACGAGGATTTTGACCTAGAATAACAAAATTCGAGTCTTCATAAAACACCCGTCCAAAATGGGGGTTTACCAAGTCCGTTTCGGTAGTTTGGGGTCGATTTTGGTGATTTGGAAATATTGTCGGGTTTATTTGGGTAATTTATGAATTAAACGAGGATTTAATCCGTTCTCGAAAAATTCTCTTAAACAAAGGAACATACCCCTGTCCTATAAGAAGGTTTTGGGCAACATAGCAACCACATGCCACCATAGAAACAAAGATTGCAGCCCCTTTCATGCGAAATGGATGACGGAAACACGTATCACCGTAACAACAAGCTGCGTATGTGCACTCACATCACCCATCACCATGACAATGGTGTCACAGCATGGCCACCCATGCGAGCTACCATGGCAACCATGTGATACCCATAATACATTGTGGTGTGACGTCACATGAGATCCACCAGATGAGATCCATCTGATAGGGCACGAGTAGACCATGTCCTACTACTCCAAATACTCATGCCGTGATGGTCTAAATGCAATGTGCTCAGCCCATGAAGAACCGACAGCCAAGCTCATAAACAGTGGCACGTGTTACATGACCTAATACTTATGTCGCAATAGTTCAAATGCAATGTTGTCAGCCCATGAAGAACCGACAGCCAAGTCCATGAAGAGAGGCACGTGTTATATGACCTAAAACTTAAGTAGCGATAGTTTAAATGCAATGTGGCCAGTCCATGAAGAACCGACAGCCAAGCCCATGAAGAGAGGCACGTGTTATATGACCTAAAACTTAAGTAGCGATAGTTTAAATGCAATGTGGCCAGTCCATGAAGAACCGACAGCCAAGCCCATGAAGAGAGGCACGTGTTATATGACCTAAAACTTAAGTAGCGATAGTTTAAATGCAATGTGGCCAGTCCATGAAGAACCGACAGCCAAGCCCATGAAGAGCGGCACATGTAATATGACCAAATACTTAGGTCACGATGGTTTAAATGCAATGTGGTCAGCCCATGAAGAACCAACAGTCAAGCCCATGAAGATTGGCACCTGTAATATGACCTAATCCTTATGTCGTGATGGTTTAAATGCAATCTGGTCACCTCATGAAGAACCGACAGCCAAGCACATGAAGAACGGCATGTGTCATATGACCTAATGCTTTTGTCGTGATGGTTTAAATCCAATGTGGTCAGCCCATGAAGAACCGACAGCCAAGCCCATGAGGAGCGGCATGTGTTAGATGACCTAATACGTATGAACTGATGGTTTAAATGCAATGTGGTCAGCCCATGAAGAACCGACAGCCAAGCCCATGAATAGTGGCACGTGTAAAATGACCTAATACTTTAAATGCAATCTGCTCAGCCCATGAAGAATCAACAGCAAAGCCCATGAAGGGTGGCACGTGTCAGATGACGTAATACTTATGCCGCGATGACTTAAATGAAATGTGGTCAGACCATAAATAACCGACAGCCAAGCCCATGAAGGGTGGCATGTGTAATATGACCTGATACTTACACCGTGATGGTTTAAATACAATGTGATCAGCCCACGAAGAACTGACAAGCAAGCCCATGAAGAGCGGAACATGTAATATGAACAAATACTTATGCTGCGAAGGTTTAAATGCAATGTAGTCAGCCCATGAAGAACCGACAGCCAAGAGCATCACGTTTCAGATGACCTAATATTTATGGAGCGATGGTTTAAATGCAATGTGGTCAGCCAATGAAGAACCGACAGCCAAGCCCATGAAGAGCGGCATGTGTAATATGAATTAATACTTATGTTGCGATGGTTTAAATGCAATGTGGTCAGCCCATGAAGAACCGACAGCCAAGCCCATGAATAGTGGCACGTGTAAAATGATCTAATACTTTAAATGCAATCAGCTCAGCCCATGAAGAATCAACGGCAAAGCCCATGAAGGGTGGCACGTGTCAGATGACGTAATACTTATGCCGCGATGACTTAAATGAAATGTGGTCAGACCATAAATAACCGACAGCCAAGCCCATGAAGGGTGGCATGTGTAATATGACCTGATACTTACACCGTGATGGTTTAAATACAATGTGATCAGCCCATGAAGAACTGACAACCAAGCCCATGAAGAGCGGAACGTGTAATATGAACAAATACTTATGCTGCGAAGGTTTAAATGCAATGTAGTCAGCCCATGTAGACCCAACCGCCAAGCCCATGAAGAGCGGCTCGTTTCAGATGACATAATATTTATATCGCGATGGTTTAAATGCAATGTGGTCAGCCAATGAAGAACCGACAGCCAAGCCCATGAAGAGCGGCATGTGTAATATGAATTAATACTTATGTTGCGATGGTTTAAATGCAATGTGGTCAGCCCATGAAGAACCGACAGCCAAGAGCATCACGTTTCAGATGACCTAATATTTATGGAGCGATGGTTTAAATGCAATGTGGTCAGCCCATGAAGAACCAACAGCCAGGCCAATGAAGAGCGGCATGTGTAAAATGACCTAATACTTATGTTGCGATGGTTTAAATGCAATGTGGTCAGCCATGAAGAACCGACAGCCAAGCCCATGAAGAGCGGCATGTGTGAAATGACCTAATTGTTATGTCGCGATGGTTTATAAGCAAAGAGGTCAGCCATGAAGAACTGACAGCCAAGCCCATGAAGATCGGTTTGTGTGAAATGACCTAATTGTTATGTCGTGATGGTTTATACGCAAAGTGGTCAGCCATAAAGAACTGACAGCCAAGCCCATGAAGAGTGGCACATGTGAGATGACCTAATACTAATCTCGTGATGGTTTATATGCAAAGTGGTCAACCATGAAGAACTGACAGCCAAGCCCATGAAGAGTGGCACGTGTGAGATGACCCAATACTTATCTCGCGATGGTTTATACGCAAAGTGGTCAGCGATGAAGAACTAACAGCCAAGCCCATGACGTTCGGCACTGGTGAGATGACCTAATACTTATCTTGCAATGGTTTATACACAAAGTGGTCAGCCATGAAGAACTGACAACCAAGCCCATAATGTGCGGCATGTGTGAAATGATCTAACTGTTATGTCGCGATGGTTTATAAGCAAAGTGGTCAGCCATGAAGACCCGACAGCCAAGCCCATGAAGAGAGGCATGTGTGAAATGACCTAATTGGTATGTCGCGATGCTTTATACGCAAAGTGGTCAGCCATGAAGAACTAACAGCCAAGCCCATGAAGAGAGGCACGTGTGAGATGACCTAATAATTATCTCGCGATGATTTGTTCACAAAGTGGTCAGCCATGAAGATCTGACAGCCAAGCCCATGACGTTCGACACCGGTGAGATGACCTAATACTTATCTCACGATGGTTTATACACAAAGTGGTCAGCTATGAAGAACTGACAGCCAAGCCCATAAAGAGCGGCATGTGTGAAATGACCTAACTGTTGTATCGTGATGGTTTATAAGCAAACAGGTAAGCCATGAAGAACCGACAGCCAAGGCCATGAAGAGGGGCATGTGTGAAATGACCTAATTGTTATGTCGCGATGGTTTATACGCAAAGTGGTCAGCCATGAAGAACTGACAGCCAAGCCCATGAAGAGTGGCACGTGTGAGATGACCTAATACTTATCTCTCGATGGTTTATACGCAAAGTGGTCAGCCATGAAGAACTGAGAGCCAAGCCCATGACGTTCGGCACCGGTGAGAAGACCTAATACTTATCTAGCGATGGTTTATACGTAAAGTGGTCAGCCATGAAGAACTGACAGCCAAGCCCATGAAGAGCAGCATGTGTGAAATGACCTAACTGTTATGTCGCGATGGTTTATATGCAAAGTGGTCAGCCATGAAGAATTGACAGCCAAGCCCATAAAGAGCAGCATGTGTGAAATGACCTAAATGTTATGTCGCGATGGTTTATAAGCAAAGTGGTCAGCCATGAAGAACCGACAGCCAAGCCCATAAAGAGCAGCAAGTGTGAAATGACCTAATTGTTATGTCGCGACGATTTATACGCAAAGTGGTCAGCCATGAAGAACTGACAGCCAAGCCCATAAAGAGTGGCATGTGTGAGATGACCTTTTACTTATCTTGCGATGGTTTATACACAATGTGGTCAGCCATGAAGAACTGACAGCCAAGCTCATGAAGAGCAGCATGTGTGATATGACCTAATTGTTATGTTGCAATGGTTTATACGCAAAGTGGTCAGCCATGAAGAACTGACAGCCAAGCCCATGAAGAGTGGCACGTGTGAGATGACCTAATACTTATCTCGCGATAATTTATTTGCAAAGTGGTCAGCCATGAAGATCTGATAGCCAAGCCCATGACATTCGACACCGGTGAGATGACCTAATACTTATCTCGCAATGGTTTATACGCAAAGTGGTCAGCCATGAAGAACTGACAGTCAAGCCCATAAAGAGCGGCATGTGTGAAATGACCTAACTATTGTGTCGCGATGGTTTATAAGCAAAGTGGTCAGCCATGAAGAACCGACAGCCAAGACCATGAAGAGCGGCATGTGTTAAATGACCTAATTGTTATGTCGTGATGGTTTATACGCAAAGTGGTCAGCCATGAAGAACTGACAGCCAAGCCCATGAAGAGCGGCATGTGTGAAATGAATTAACTGTTATGGCGCGATGGTTTATAAGCAAAGTGGTCAGCCATGAAGAACCGACAGCCAAGCCCATGAAGAGAGGCATGTGTGAAATGACCTAATTGTTATGTCGCGATGGTTTATACGCAAAGTGGTCAGCCATGAAGAACTGACAGCCAAGCCCATGAAGAGTGGCACGTGTGAGATGATCTAATACTTATCTCTCGATGGTTTATACGCAAAGTGGTCAGCCATGAAGAACTGACAGCCAAGCCCATGACGTTCGGCACCGGTGAGAAGACCTAATACTTATCTCGCGATGGTTTATACGTAAAGTGGTCAGCCATGAAGAACTGACAGCCAAGCCCATAAAGAGCGGCATGTGTGAAATGACCTAACTGTTATGTCGCAACGGTTTATAAGCAAAGTGGTCAGCCATGAAGAACCGACAGCCAACCCCTTGAAGAGCGGCATGTGTGAAATGACCTAATTGTTATGTCGCAATGGTTTATAAGCAAAGTGGTAGGCCATGAAGAACCGACAGCCAAGCCCATGAAGAGCAGCATGTGTGAAATGACCTAATTCTTATGTCTTGATGGTTTATACGCAAAGTGGTCAGCCATGAAGAACTGACAGCCAAGCCCATAAAGAGTGGCACATGTGAGATGACCTAATACTTATCTCGAGATGGTTTATATGTAAAGTGGTCAGCCATGAAGAACTGACAGCCAAGCCCATGAAGAGCGGTATGTGTTAAATGACCTAATTGTTATGTCGCGATGGTTTATACGCAACGTGGTCAGCCATGAAGAACTGACAGCCAAGCCCATGAAGAGCGGAATGTGTGAAATGAGCTAACTGTTATGGCGCAATGGTTTATAAGCAAAGTGGTCAGCCATGGAGAGCCGACAGCCAAGCCCCTGAAGAGCGGCATGTGTGAAATGACCTAATTCTTATGTCGCGATGGTTTATACGCAAAGTGGTCAGCCACGAAGAACTGACAGCCAAGCCCATAAAGAGTGGCACGTGTGAGATGACCTAATACTTATCTCGAGATGGTTTATATGCAAAGTGGTCAGCCATGAAGAACTGACCGCCAAGCCCATGAAGAGTGCCACGTGTGAGATGACCTAATACTTATCTCACGATGGTTTATACCCGAAGTGGTCAGCCATGAAGAACTGACAGCCAAGCCCATAAAGAGCAGCATCCGTGAAATGACCTAACTGTTATGTCGCGATGGTTTATAAGCAAAGTGGTCAGCCATGAAGAACCGACTGCCAAGCCCATGAAGAGTGGCATGTCTGAAATGACCAAATTGTTATGTCGCGATGCTTTATATGCAAAGTGGTCAGCCATGAAGAACTGACAGCCAAGCCCATGAAGAGTGGCACGTGTGACATGACCTAATACTTATCTCGCGATGGTTTATACGCAAAGTGGTCGGCCATGAAGAACTGACAGCCAAGCCCATGAAGAGTGGCACGTGTGAGATGACCCACTACTTATCTCGCGACGGATTATTCGCAAAGTGGTCAGCTATGAAGAACTGACAGCCAAGCCCATGACATTCGGCACAGGTGACAAGACCTAATACTTATCTCGCGATGGTTTATACGTAAAGTGGTCAGCCATGAAGAACTGACAGCCAAGCCCATAAAGAGCGGCATGTGTGAAATGACCTAACTATTATGTCGCGATAGTTTATAAGCAAAGTGGTCAGCCATGAAGAACCGACAGCCAAGCCCATGAAGAGCGGCATGTGTGAAATGACCTAACTGTTATGTCGCGATGCTATATACGCAAAGTGGTCAGCCATGAAGAACTGACAGCCAAGCCCATGAAGAGTGGCACATGTGAGATGACCTAATAGTTATCCCGTGATGGTTTATACGCAATGTGGTCAGCCATGAAGAACTGACAGCCAAGACCATGAAGAGTGGAACGTGTGAGATGACCTAATACTTATTTCGCGATGGTTTATTCGCAAAGTGGTAAGCCATGAAGAACTGACAGCCAAGCCCATGAAGAGTGGCACGTGTGAGATGACCTAATACTTATTTCGCGATGGTTTATTCGCAAAGTGGTCAGCCATAAAGAACTGACAGCCAAGCCCATGACGTTCGGCACCGGTGAGATGACCTAATACTTATCTCACGATGGTTTATACGCAAAGTGGTCAGCCATGAAGAACTGGCAGCCAAGCCCATAAAGAGCGGCATGTGTGAAATGACCTAACTGTTATGTCGCGATGGTTTATAAGCAAAGTGGTCAGCCATGAAGAATCGACAGCCAAGACCATGAAGAGCGGCATGTGTGAAATGACCTAATTGTTATGTCGTGATGGTTTATACGCAAAGTGGTCAGCCATGAAGAACTGACAGCCAAGCCCATGGAGAGGCCGGCATGTCTGAAATGAGCTATCTGTTATGGCGGGATGGTTTATAAGCAAAGTGGTCAGCCATGAAGAACTGACAGCCAAGCCCATGAAGAGCGGCATGTGTGAAATGACCTAATTGTTATGTCTTGATGGTTTATACGCAACGTGGCCAGCCATGAAGAACTGACAGCCAAGCTCATGAAGAGTGGCACATGTGAAATGACCTAATACTTATCTCGCAATGGTTTATACCCAAAGTGGTCAGCCATGAAGAACTGACAGCCAAGCCCATAAAGAGTGGCATCTGTGAAATGACCTAACTGTTATGTCGCGATGGTTTATAAGCAAAGTGGTCAGCCATGAGAACCGACAGCCAAGCCCATGAAGAGCGGCATGTCTTAAATGACCTAATTGTTATGTCCTGATGGTGTATATGCAAAGTGGTCAGCCATGAAGAACTGACAGCCAAGCCCATGAAGAGTGGCACGTGTGAGATGATCTAATACTTATCTCTCGATGGTTTATACGCAAAGTGGTCAGCCATGAAGAACTGACAGCCAAGCCCATAAAGAGCGGCATGTGTGAAATGACCTAACTATTGTGTCGCGATGGTTTATAAGCAAAGTGGTCAGCCATGAAGAACCGACAGCCAAGACCATGAAGAGCGGCATGTGTTAAATGACCTAATTGTTATGTCGTGATGGTTTATACGCAAAGTGGTCAGCCATGAAGAACTGACAGCCAAGCCCATGAAGAGCGGCATGTGTGAAATGAATTAACTGTTATGGCGCGATGGTTTATAAGCAAAGTGGTCAGCCATGAAGAACCGACAGCCAAGCCCATGAAGAGAGGCATGTGTGAAATGACCTAATTGTTATGTCGCGATGGTTTATACGCAAAGTGGTCAGCCATGAAGAACTGACAGCCAAGCCCATGAAGAGTGGCACGTGTGAGATGATCTAATACTTATCTCTCGATGGTTTATACGCAAAGTGGTCAGCCATGAAGAACTGACAGCCAAGCCCATGACGTTCGGCACCGGTGAGAAGACCTAATACTTATCTCGCGATGGTTTATACGTAAAGTGGTCAGCCATGAAGAACTGACAGCCAAGCCCATAAAGAGCGGCATGTGTGAAATGACCTAACTGTTATGTCGCAACGGTTTATAAGCAAAGTGGTCAGCCATGAAGAACCGACAGCCAACCCCTTGAAGAGCGGCATGTGTGAAATGACCTAATTGTTATGTCGCAATGGTTTATAAGCAAAGTGGTAGGCCATGAAGAACCGACAGCCAAGCCCATGAAGAGCAGCATGTGTGAAATGACCTAATTCTTATGTCTTGATGGTTTATACGCAAAGTGGTCAGCCATGAAGAACTGACAGCCAAGCCCATAAAGAGTGGCACATGTGAGATGACCTAATACTTATCTCGAGATGGTTTATATGTAAAGTGGTCAGCCATGAAGAACTGACAGCCAAGCCCATGAAGAGCGGTATGTGTTAAATGACCTAATTGTTATGTCGCGATGGTTTATACGCAACGTGGTCAGCCATGAAGAACTGACAGCCAAGCCCATGAAGAGCGGAATGTGTGAAATGAGCTAACTGTTATGGCGCAATGGTTTATAAGCAAAGTGGTCAGCCATGGAGAGCCGACAGCCAAGCCCCTGAAGAGCGGCATGTGTGAAATGACCTAATTCTTATGTCGCGATGGTTTATACGCAAAGTGGTCAGCCACGAAGAACTGACAGCCAAGCCCATAAAGAGTGGCACGTGTGAGATGACCTAATACTTATCTCGAGATGGTTTATATGCAAAGTGGTCAGCCATGAAGAACTGACCGCCAAGCCCATGAAGAGTGCCACGTGTGAGATGACCTAATACTTATCTCACGATGGTTTATACCCGAAGTGGTCAGCCATGAAGAACTGACAGCCAAGCCCATAAAGAGCAGCATCCGTGAAATGACCTAACTGTTATGTCGCGATGGTTTATAAGCAAAGTGGTCAGCCATGAAGAACCGACTGCCAAGCCCATGAAGAGTGGCATGTCTGAAATGACCAAATTGTTATGTCGCGATGCTTTATATGCAAAGTGGTCAGCCATGAAGAACTGACAGCCAAGCCCATGAAGAGTGGCACGTGTGACATGACCTAATACTTATCTCGCGATGGTTTATACGCAAAGTGGTCGGCCATGAAGAACTGACAGCCAAGCCCATGAAGAGTGGCACGTGTGAGATGACCCACTACTTATCTCGCGACGGATTATTCGCAAAGTGGTCAGCCATGAAGAACTGACAGCCAAGCCCATGACATTCGGCACAGGTGACAAGACCTAATACTTATCTCGCGATGGTTTATACGTAAAGTGGTCAGCCATGAAGAACTGACAGCCAAGCCCATAAAGAGCGGCATGTGTGAAATGACCTAACTATTATGTCGCGATAGTTTATAACCAAGTGGTCAGCCATGAAGAACCGACAGCCAAGCCCATGAAGAGCGGCATGTGTGAAATGACCTAACTGTTATGTCGCGATGCTATATACGCAAAGTGGTCAGCCATGAAGAACTGACAGCCAAGCCCATGAAGAGTGGCACATGTGAGATGACCTAATAGTTATCCCGTGATGGTTTATACGCAATGTGGTCAGCCATGAAGAACTGACAGCCAAGACCATGAAGAGTGGAACGTGTGAGATGACCTAATACTTATTTCGCGATGGTTTATTCGCAAAGTGGTAAGCCATGAAGAACTGACAGCCAAGCCCATGAAGAGTGGCACGTGTGAGATGACCTAATACTTATTTCGCGATGGTTTATTCGCAAAGTGGTCAGCCATAAAGAACTGACAGCCAAGCCCATGACGTTCGGCACCGGTGAGATGACCTAATACTTATCTCACGATGGTTTATACGCAAAGTGGTCAGCCATGAAGAACTGGCAGCCAAGCCCATGAAGAGCGGGATGTGTGAAATGACCTAACTGTTATGTCGCGATGGTTTATAAGCAAAGTGGTCAGCCATGAAGAATCGACAGCCAAGACCATGAAGAGCGGCATGTGTGAAATGACCTAATTGTTATGTCGTGATGGTTTATACGCAAAGTGGTCAGCCATGAAGAACTGACAGCCAAGCCCATGGAGAGGCCGGCATGTCTGAAATGAGCTATCTGTTATGGCGGGATGGTTTATAAGCAAAGTGGTCAGCCATGAAGAACTGACAGCCAAGCCCATGAAGAGCGGCATGTGTGAAATGACCTAATTGTTATGTCTTGATGGTTTATACGCAACGTGGCCAGCCATGAAGAACTGACAGCCAAGCTCATGAAGAGTGGCACATGTGAAATGACCTAATACTTATCTCGCAATGGTTTATACCCAAAGTGGTCAGCCATGAAGAACTGACAGCCAAGCCCATAAAGAGTGGCATCTGTGAAATGACCTAACTGTTATGTCGCGATGGTTTATAAGCAAAGTGGTCAGCCATGAGAACCGACAGCCAAGCCCATGAAGAGCGGCATGTCTTAAATGACCTAATTGTTATGTCCTGATGGTGTATATGCAAAGTGGTCAGCCATGAAGAACTGACAGCCAAGCCCATGAAGAGTGGCACGTGTGAGATGATCTAATACTTATCTCTCGATGGTTTATACGCAAAGTGGTCAGCCATGAAGAACTGACAGCCAAGCCCCTGACATTCGGCACCGGTGAGAAGACCTAACACTTATCTCGCGATGGCTTATACGCAAAGTGGTCAGCCATGAAGAACTGACAGCCAAACCCATAAAGAGCGGCATGTGTGAAATGACCTAACTGTTGTGTCGCGATGGTTTATAAGCAAAGTGGTAAGTCATTAAGAACTGACAGCCAAACCCATGGCCATAAAGAGCGGCATGTGTGAAATGACCTAACTGTTATGTCGTGATGGTTTATACGCAAAGTGGTCAGCCATGAAGAATCGACAGCCAAGACCATGAAGAGCGGCATGTGTGAAATGACCTAATTGTTATGTCGTGATGGTTTATACGCAAAGTGGTCAGCCATGAAGAACTTACAGCCAAGCCCATGGAGAGGCCGGCATGTGTGAAATGAGCTATCTGTTATGGCGCGATGGTTTATAAGCAAAGTGGTCAGCCATGAAGAACTGACAGCCAAGCCCATGAAGAGCGGCATCTGTCAAATGACCTAATTGTTATGTCTTGATGGTTTATACGCAACGTGGCCAGCCATGAAGAACTGACAGCCAAGCCCATGAAGAGTGCCACGTGTGAGATGACCTAATACTTATCTCACGATGGTTTATACCCAAAGTGGTCAGCCATGAAGAACTGACAGCCAAGCCCATAAAAAGCGGCATCCGTGAAATGACCTAACTGTTATGTCGCGATGGTTTATAAACAAAGTGGTCAGCCATGAAGAACCGACTGCCAAGCCCATGAAGAGTGGCATGTCTGAAATGACCAAATTGTTATGTCGCGATGCTTTATATGCAAAGTGGTCAGCCATGAAGAACCGACAGCCAAGGAGATGAAGAGTGGCACGTGTGAGATGACCTAATTGTTATGTTGCGATGGTTTATACGCAAAGTCGTCAGCCATAAAGAACTGACAGCCAAGCCCATGAAGAGTGGCACGTGTGAGATGACCTAATACTTATTTTGCGATGGTTTATACGCAAAGTAGTCAGCCATGAACAACTGACAGCCAAGCCCATGAAGAGTGGCACGTGTGAAATGACCTAATACTTATCTCGTGATGGTTTATACGCAAAGTGGTCAGCCATGAAGAACTGACAGCCAAGCCCATGACTTTCGGCACGTGTGAGATGACTTAACACTTATCTCGCAATGGTTTATACACAAAGTGGTCAGCCATGAAGAACTGACAGCCAAGCCCATGAAGAGCGGCATGTGTGAAATGACCTAACTGTTATGTCGCGATGGTTTATAAGCAAAGTGGTCACCAATGAAGAACCGACAACCAAGCCCATGAAGAGCGGCATGTGTGAAATGACCTAATTGTTATGTTTCGATGGTTTTTACGCAATGTGGTCAGCCATGAAGAACTGACAGCCAAGCGCATGAAGATTGGCAGGTGTGAGATGACCTAATAGATATATCACGAAGGTTTATATGCAAAGTGGCCAGCCATGAAAAGCTGACATCCAAGCCCATGAAGAGTGGCATGTGTGAGATGATCTAATATTTATCTCTTGATGGTTTATACCCAAAGTGGTCAGCCATGAAGAACTGACAGCCAAGCCCATGACGTTCGGCACTGGTGAGAAGACCTAATAGTTATGTCGCGATGGTTTATACGTAAAGTGGTCAGCCATGAAGAACTAACAGCCAAGCCCATAAAAAGCGGCATGTGTGAAATGACCTAACTGTTATGTCGCAACAGTTTATAAGCAAAGTGGTCAGCCATGAAGAACCGACAGCCAAGCCCATGAAGAGCTGCATGTCTTAAATGACCTAATTGTTATGTCGCGATGGTTTATACGCAAAGTGGTCAGCCATGAAGAACTGACAGCCAAGCCCATGAAGAGTGGCAGGTGTGAGATGATCTAATACTTATCTCGCGATGGTTTATACGTAAAGTGGTCAGCCATGAAGAACTGACAGCCAAGCCCATGAAGAGTGGCACGTGTGAGATGACCTAATACTTATCTCGCGATGCATTATTCGCAAAGTGGTCAGCCATGAAGAACCGACAGCCAAGCCCATGAAGAGCGGCAGGTGTGAAATGACCTAATTGTTATGGCACGATGGTTTATAAGCAAAGTGGTAGGCCATGAAGAACCAACAGCCAAGCCCATGAAGAGCAGCATGTGTGAAATGACCTAATTCTAATGTCGCGATGGTTTATACGCAAAGTGGTCAGCCATGAAGAACTGACAGCCAAGCCCATGAAGAGTGGCACGTGTGACATGATCTAATACTTATTTCTCAATGGTTTATACGCAAAGTGGTCAGCCATGAAGAACTGACAGCCAAGCCCATGACATTCGGCACCGGTGAGAAGACCTAATACTTATCTTGCGATGGTTTATACGTAAAGTGGTCAGCCATGAAGAACTAACAGCCAAGCCCATAAAAAGCGGCATGTGTGAAATGACCTAACTGTTATGTCGCAACGGTTTATAAGCAAAGTGGTCAGCCATGAAGAACCGACAGCCAAGCCCATGAAGAGCGGCATGTCTTAAATGACCTAATTGTTATGTTGCGATGCTTTATAAGCAAAGTGGTAGGCCATGAAGAACCGACAGCCAAGCCCATGAAGAGCAGCATGTGTGAAATGACCTAATTCTTATGTCGCGATGGTTTATACGCAAAGTGGTCAGCCATGAAGAACTGACAGCCAAGCCCCTAAAGAGTGGCACGTGTGAGATGTCCTAATACTTATCTCGAGATGGTTTATATGCAAAGTGGTCAGCCATGAAGAACTGACAGCCACGCCCATGAAGAGTGCCACGTGTGAGATGACCTAATAATAATCTTCCGATGGTTTATACCTAAAGTAGTCAGCCATGAAGAACTGACAGCCAAGCCCATAAAGAGCGGCATCTGTGAAATGACCTAACTGTTATGTCGCGATGGTTTATAAGCAAACTGGTCAGCCATGAAGAACCGACAGCCAAGCCCATGAAGAGTGGTATGTGTTAAACGACCTAATTGTTATGTCGCGATGGTTTATACGCAACGTGGTCAGCCATGAAGAACTGACAGCCAAGCCCATGAAGAGCGGAATGTGTGAAATGAGCTAACTGTTATGGCGCGATGGTTTATAAGCAAAGTGGTCAGCCATGAAGAACCGACAGCCAAGCCCATGAAGAGCGGCATGTGTGAAATGACCTAATTGTTATGTCACGATGGTTTATACGCAACGTGGCCAGCCATGAAGAACTGACAGCCAAGCCCATGAAGAGTGCCACGTGTGAAATAACCTAATACTTGTCTCGGGATGGTTTATTCCCAAAGTGGTCAGCCATGAAGAACTGACAACCAAGCCCATAAAGAGCCGCATCTGTGAAATGACCTAACTGTTATGTTGCGATGGTTTATAAGCAAAGTGGTCAGCCATGAAGAACCGACAGCCAGAGCCCATAAAGAGCGGCATGTGTTAAATGACCTAATTGTTATGTCGCGATGGTTTATACGCAAAGTGGTCAGCCATGAAGAACTGACAGCCAAGCCCATGAAGTGTGGCACGTGTGAAATGACCTAATACTTATCTCTCGATGGTTTATACGCAAAGTGGTCAGCCATGAAGAACTAACAGCCAAGCCCATGACATTCCGCACCGGTGAGATGACCTAATACTTATCTTGCTATGTTTTATACGCAAAGTGGTCAGCCATGAAGAACTGACAGCCAAGCCCATAAAGAGCAACATGTGTGAAATGACCTAACTGTTATGTTGCGATGGTTTATAAGCAAAGTGGCCAGCCATGAAGAACCGACAGCCAAGCCCATGAAGAGTGGCATGTCTGAAATGACCTAATCGTTATGTCGTGATGCTTTATACGCAAAGTGGTCAGCCATGAAGAACTGACAGCCAAGCCCATGAAGAGTGGCACGTGTGACATGACCTAATACTTATCTCGCGATGGTTTATACGCAAAGTGGTCAGCCATGAAGAACTGACAGCCAAGCCCATGAAGAGTGGCACGTGTGAGATGACCTAATACTTATTTCGCGATGGTTTATTCGCAAAGTGGTCAGCCATGAAGAACTGACACCCAAGCCCATGAAGAGTGGCACGTGTGAGATGACCTAATTCTTATTTCGCGATGGTTTATTCGCAAAGTGGTCAGCCATGAAGAACTGACAGCCAAGCCCATGACGTTCGGCACCGGTGAGATGACCTAATACTTATCTTGCGATGGTTTATATGCAAAGTGGTCAGCCATGAAGAACTGACAGCCAAGCCCATAAAGAGCGGCATGTGTGAAATGACCTAACTGTTATGTCGCAATGGTTTATAAGCAAAGTGGTCAGCTATGAAGAATCGACAGCCAAGACCGTGAAGAGTGGCATGTGTGAAATGACCTAATTTTTATGTCGCGATGGTTTATACGCAAAGTGGTCAGCCATGAAGAACTGACAGCCAAGCCCATGAAGAGTGGTACGTGTGAGAAGACCGAATACTTATCTCGCGATGATTTATTCGCAAAGTGGTCAGCCATGAAGATCTGACAGCCGAGCCCATGATGTTCAGCACCAGTGAGACGACCTAACACTTATCTCGCGATGGTTTATACGCAAAGTGGCCAGCCATGAAGAACGGACAGCCAAACCCATAAAGAGCGGCATGAGTGAAATGACCTAACTGTTGTGTCGTGATGGTTTATAAGCAAAGTGGTAAGGCATGAAGAAATGACCACCAAACCCATGGCCATAAAGAGCGGCATGTGTGAAATGACCTAACTGTTGTGTCGCGATAGTTTATAAGCAAAGTGGTCAGCCATGAAGAACCGACAGCCAAGCAGATGAAGAGTGGCATGTGTGAGATGACCTAATTGTTATGTTGCGATGGTTTATACGCAAAGTGGTCAGCCATGAAGAACTGACAGCCAAGCCCATGAAGAGTGGCACGTGTGAGATGACCTAATACTTATTTTGCGATGGTTTATACGCAAAGTAGTCAGCCATGAAGAACTGACAGCCAAGCCCATGAAGAGTGGCACGTGTGAGATGACCTAATACTTATCTCGTGATGGTTTATACGCAAAGTGGTCAGCCATGAAGAACTGACAGCCAAGCCCATGACTTTCGGCACGTGTGAGATGACTTAACACTTATCTAGCAATGGTTTATACACAAAGTGGTGAGCCATGAAGAACTGACAGCCAAGCCCATTAAGAGCGGCATGTGTGAAATGACCTAACTGTTATGTCGCGATGGTTTATAAGCAAAGTGGTCAGCCATGAAGAACCGACAGCCAAGCCCATGAAGAGCGGCATGTGTGAAATGACCTAATTGTTATGTTGCGATGGTTTCTATGCAATGTGGTCAGCCATGAAGAACTGAGAGCCAAGCCCATGAAGAATGGCAGGTGTGAGATGACCTAATAGAAATATCACGAAGGTTTATATGCAAAGTGGCCAGCCATGAAAAGCTGACATCCAAGCCCATGAAGAGTGGCACGTGTGAGATGACCCAATACTTATCTCGCGACGGTTTATACGCAAAGTAGTCAGCCATGAAGAACTGACAGGCAAAAAGCACATAAAGAGCAGCATGTGTGAAATGACCTAACTGTTATGTCGCGATGGTTTATTTTATGAGCAAAGTGGTCAGCCATGAAGAACTGACAGCCAAGCCAATGACGAGTGGCACGTGTGAGATGTTCTAATACTTATCTCGCGATGGTTTATACGCAAAGTGGTCAGCCATGAAGAACTGACAGACAAGCCCATGAAGAGTGGCATGTGTGAGGTGACCTAATACTTATCTCACGATGGTTTATACGCAAAGTGGTCAGCCATGAAGTACTGACAGCCAAGCTCATGACGTTCAGCACCGGTGAGATGACCTAATACTTATCTCGCCATGGTTTATACGCAAAGTGGTCAGCCATGAAGAACTGACAGCCAGGCCCATAAAGAGTGGCATGTGTGAAATGATCTGACTGTTATATCACAATGGTTTATAAGCAAAGTGATCAGCCATGAAGAACTGACAGCCAGGCCCATAAAGAGTGGCATGTGTGAAATGATCTGACTGTTATATCACAATGGTTTATAAGCAAAGTGGTCAGCCATGTAAAACTGACAGCCAAGCCCATAAAGAGCGGCATGTGTGAAATGACCTAACTGTTATGTAGCGATGGATTATTAGCAAAGTGGTCAGCCATGAAGAACCGACAGCCAAGCCCATGAAGAGCGGCATGTGTGAAATGACCTAATTGTTATGTCGCGATGGTTTATACGCAAAGTGGTCAGCAATGAAGAACTGACAGCCAAGCCCATGAAGAGTGGCACATGTCAGATGACCTAATGCTTATGTCGCGATGGTTTATACACAAAGTTGTCAGCCATGAAGAACTGACAGCCAAGCCCATGACGTTCGGCACCAGTGAAATGAACTAATACTTATCTCACGATGGTTTGTATGCAAAGTGAAAAGCCATGAAGAACTGACAGACAAGCCCATGAAGAGCAGCATGTGTGAAATGACCAAATTGTTATGTCGCGATGGTTTATACGCAAAGTAGCCAGCCATGAAGAACTGACAGCCAAGCCCATGAAGAGGGGCACGTGTAAGATGACCTAATTCTTATCTCGCGATGGTTTATATGCAAAGAGGTCAGCCATGAAAAACTGACAGCCAAGCCCATGAAGAGTGGCATGTGTTAGATGACCTAATACTTATCTCGCGATGGTTTATATGCAAAGAGGTCAGCCATGAAGACCTGACAGCCAAGCCCATGAAGAGTGGCATGTGTTAGATGACCTAATACTTATCTCGCGATGGTTTATATGCAAAGTGGTCAGCCATGAAGAACTGACAGCCAAGCCCATAAAGAGCGGCACGTGTGAAATGACTTAACCGTTATGTCCCGATGATTTATAAGCAAAGTGGTCAGCCATGAAGAACCGACAGCCAAGCACATGAAGAGCGGCATGTGTGAAATGACCTAATTGTTATGTCGCGATGGTTTATATGCAAAGTGGTCAGCCATGAAGAACTGACAGCCATGCCCATGAAGAGTGGCACGTTTGAGATGACCTTACTGTTATGTCGCGATGGTTTATACTCAATGTGGTCAGCCATGAATAACTTTCCGCCAAGCCCATAAAGAGCAGCATGTGTGAAATGACCTATCTGTAATGACGCGATGGTTTATACGCAAAGAGGTCAGCCATGAAGAACTGACCGCCAAGCCCATCAAGAGTGGCATGTGTGAGATGACCTAATACTTATCTCGCGATGGTTTATACGTAAAGTGGTCAGCCATGAAGAACTGACAGCCAAGCCCATGAAGAGTGGCACGTGTGAGATGACATAATACTTATCTCGCCATGGTTTAAACGCAAAGTAGTCAGCCATGAAGAACTGACAGACAAGCCCATGACATTCGGCACTGGTGAGATGACCTAATACTTATCTCACGATGGATTATACGTAAAGTGGTCAGCCATGAAGAACTGACAGCCAAACCCATGAAGAGTGGCACGTGTGAGATGACCTAATACTTATCTTGCGATGATTTATACACAAAGTGGTCAGCCATGAAGAACTGACAGCCAAGCCCATGAATAGTGGCATGTGTGATATGACCTAATACTTATCTCGAGATGGTTTATATGCAAAGTGATCAGCCATGAAGAACTGACAGACAAGCCCATGAAGAGCGGCATGTGTGAAATGACCTAATTGTTATGTCGCGATGGTTTATACGCAAAGTGGTCAGCCATGAAGAACTGACCGCCAAGCCCATCAAGAGTGGCACGTGTAAGATGACCTAATACTTATCTCGCGATGGTTTATACGCAAAGTGGTCAGCCATGAAGAACTGACCGCCAAGCCCATGAAGAGTGGCATGTGTGAGATGACCTAATACTTATCTCGCGATGGTTTATACGCAAAGTGGTCAGCCATGAAGAACTGACAGCCAAGCACCTGACATCCGGCACCGCTGAGATGACCTAATACTTATCTCGCGATGGCTTATACTCAAAGTGGTCAGCCATGAAGAACTGACAGCCAAGCCCATAAAGAGCGGCACGTGTGAAATGAGCTAACTGTTATGTCGCGATGATTTATAAGCAAAGTGGTCAGTCATGAAGAACCGACAGCCAAGCCCAGCCCATGAAGAGCGGCATGTGTGAAATGACCTAATTGTTATGTCGCAATGGTTTATACGCAAAGTGGTCAGGCATGAAGAACTGACAGCCAAGCTCATGAAGAGTGGCACGTGTGAGATGACCTAATACTTATCTAGAGATGGTTTATACGCAAAGTGGTCAGCCATGAAGAACTGACAGCCAAGCCCATAAAGAGCGGCATGTGTGAAATGACCTAATTGTTATGTCGCGATGGTTTATATGCAAAGTGGTCAGCCATGAAGAACTGACAGCCATGCCCATGAAGAGTGGCACGTTTGATATGACCTAACTGTTATGTCGCGATGGTTTATACTCAATGTGGTCAGCCATGAAGAACTTTCAGCCAAGCCAATAAGATTGGCATGTGTGAGATGACCTAATACTTATATCGCGATGGTTTATATGCAAAGTGGTCAGCCATGTAGAACTGACAGCCAAGCCCATGACGTTCGGCACCGGTGAGATGACCTAATACTTATCTCGCGATCGTTTATACGCAACGTGGTCAGCCATGAAGAACTGACAGCCAACCCATGAAGAGCGGCATGTGTGAAATGACCTTATTGTTATTTCGGATGGTTTATACGCAAAGTGGTCAGCCATGAAGAAATGACAGCCAAACCCATGAAGAGTGGTAAGTGTGTGATGACCTAATACTTATCTTGCGAGGGTTTATACGCAAAGTGGTCAGCCATGAAGAACTGACAGCCAAGCCCATGAAGAGTGGCATGTGTGAGAAGACCTAATACTTATCTCGCGATGGTTTATATGCAAAGTGGTCAGCCATGAAGAACTGACAGCCAAGCCCATGAAGAGTGGCATGTGTGAGATGACCTAATACTTATCTCGCGGTGTTTTATACGCAAAGTGGTCAGCCAGGAAGAACTGACAGCTAAGCCGATAAGGAGCGGCATGTGTGAAATGACCTAACTGTTATGTCGCAATGGTTTATAAACAAAGTGGTCAGCCATGAAGAACCGACAGCCAACCCCTTGATGAGCGGAATGTGTGAAATGTCCTAATTGTTATGTTGCGATGGTTTATACGCAAAGTGGTCAGCCATGAAGAACTGGCAGCCGAGCCCATGAAGAGTGGCACGTGTGAGATGACCTAATACTTATCTCGCGATGGTTTATACGCAAAGTGGTCAGCTATGAAGAACTGACAATCAAGTCCATGAAGAGTGGCATGTGTGAGATGATCTAATACTTATCTCGCGATGGTTTATACGCAAAGTGGTCAGCCATGAAGAACTGACAGCCAAGCCCATGACGTTCAGGAACTGGTGACATGACCTAATACTTATATCACGATGGTTTATATGCAAAGTGGTCAGCCATGAAGAACTGACAGCCAAGCCCATAAAGAGTGGCATGTGTGAGATGACCTAATACTTATCTCACGATGGTTTTTACGCCAAAGTGGTCAGCCATTAAGAACTGACAGCCAAGCCCATAAAGAGCAGCATGTGTGAAATGACCTATCTGTAATGTCGCTATGGTTTATAAGAAAAGTGGTCAGCCATGAAGATCCGACAGCCAAGCCCGTGAAGAGCAGCATGTGTGAAATGACCTAATTGTTATGTCACGATGGTTTATACGCAAACTGGTCAGCCATGAAGAACTGACAGCCAAGCCCATGAAGAGAGGCACGTGTGAGATGACCTAATACTTATCTCGCGATGGTTTATATGCAAAGTGGTCAGCCATGAAGAACTGACAGCCAAGCCCATGACGTTCGGCACCGGTGAGATGACCTAATACTTATCTCGCGATGGTTCATACGCAAAGTAGTCAGCCATGTAAAACTGACAGCCAAGCCCATAAAGAGCTGCATGTGTGAAATGAGCTAACTGTTATGTAGCGATGGATTATTTGCAAAGTGGTCAGCCATGAAGAACGGACAGCCAAGCCCATGAAGAGCGGCATGTGTGAAATGACCTAATTGTTATGTCGCGATGGTTTATACGCAAAGTGGTCAGCAATGAAGAACTGACAGCCAAGACCATGAAGAGTGGCACGTGTAAGATGACCTAATGCTTATCTCGCGATGGTTTATACACAAAGTGGTCAGCCATGAAGAACTGACAGACAAGCCCATGACGTTCGGCACCAGTGAGATGAACAAACACTTATCTCGCGATGGTTTATACACAAAGTGGTCAGCCATTAAGAACTGACAGCCAAGCCCATAAAGAGCGGCATGCGTGAAATGACCTAAGTGTTATGTCGCGATGGTTTATAAGCAAAGTGGTCAGCCATGAAGAACCGACAGCCAAGCCCATGAAGAGCGGCATGTGTGAAATGACCTAATTGTTATGTCACGATGGTTTATACGCACAGGGGTCAGCCATGAAGAACTGACAGCCAAGCCCATGAAGACTGAAACGTGTTAGATGACCTAATACTTATCTCGCGACGGTTATACTCAAAGTGGTCAGCCATGAAGAACTGACAGCCAAGCCCATGACGTTCGGCACTGGTGAGATGATCTAATACTTATCTCGCGATGCTTTATACACAAAGTGGTCAGCCATGAAGAACTGACAGCCAAGCCCATAAAGAGCGGCATGTGTGAAATGACCTAACTGTTATGTCGCGATGGTTTATAAGAAAAGTGGTCAGCCATGAAGAACCGACAGCCAAGCCCATGAAGAGAGGCATGTGTGAAATGACCTAATTGTTATGTCGCGATGGTTTATACACAAAGTGGTCAGCCATGAAGAACTGACAGCCAAGCCCATGAAGAGAGGCACGTGTGAGATACCTAATACTTATCTCACGATTGTTTATACGCAAAGTGGTCAGCCATGAAGAACTGACAGACAAGCCCATGAAGTGTGGCACCTGTGAGATGACCTAATACTTATCACGCAATGGTTTATACGCAAAGTGGTCAGCCATGAAGAACTGACAGCCAAGCCCATGACGTTCGGCACAGGTGAGATGACCTAATACTTATCTCGCGATGGTTTATATGCAAAGTGGTCAGCCATGAAGAACTGACAGCCGAGCCCATAGAGAGCGACATGTGTGAAATGACCTATCTGTTATGTCGCGATGGTTTATAAGCAAAGTGGTCAGCCATGAAAATCCGACAGCCAAGCCTACGAAGAGCTGCATGTGTGAAATGACCTAATTCTTATGTCGCGAGGGTTTATACGCAAAGTGGTCAGCCATGAAGAACTGACAGCCAAGCCCATGAAGAGTGGCACGTGCGAGATGACCTAACACTTATCTCGCGATGGTTTTTACAAAAAAGTGGTCAGCAATGAAGAACTGACAGCCAAGCCCATGACGTTCGGCACCGGTGAGATGACCTAATACTTATCTCGCGATGGTTTATACGCAAAGTGGTCAGCCATGAAGAACTGACAGCCAAGCCCACAAAGAGCGGCACATGTCAAATGACTTAACTGTTATGTCACGATGATTTATAAGCAAAGTGGTCAGCCATGATGAACCGACAGCCAAGCCCATGAAGAGCGGCATGTGTGAAATGACCTAATTGTTATGTCGTGATGGTTTATATGCAAAGTTGTCAGCCATGAAGAACTGACAGCCAAGCTCATGAAGAGTGGCACGTGTGAGATGACCTAACACTTATCTAGCAATGGTTTATATGCAAAGTGGTCAGCCAGGAAGAACTGACAGCCAAGCCCATAAAGAGCGACATGTGTGAAATGACCTAATTGTTATGTCGCGATCGTTTATATGCAAAGTGGTCAGCCATGAAGAACTGACAGCCATGCCCATGAAGAGTGGCACATTTGAGATGACCTAACTGTTATGTCACGATGGTTTATACTCAGTGGTCAGCCATGAAGAACTGACAGCCAAGCCAATAAGATTGGCATGTGTGAGATGAACTAATACTTATATCGCGATGGTTTATATGCAAAGTGGTCAGCCATGTAGAACTGACAGCCAAGCCCATGACGTTCGGCACCGGTGAGATGACCTAATACTTATCTCGCGATGGTTTATACGCAAAGTGGTCAGCCATGAAGAACTGACAGCCAAGCCCATGAAGAGTGGCACATGTGAGATGACCTAATACTTATCTCGCGATGGTTTATACGCAAAGTGGTCAGCCATGAAGAACTGGCAGCCAAGCCCATGACATTCGGCAGCGGTGAGATGACCTAATACATATCTCGCGATGGTTTATACGCAAAGTGGTCAGCCATGAAGAACTGACAGCCAATCCCATAAAGAGTGGCATGTGTGAAATGACCTAAATGTTATGTCGCGATGGTTTATAAGCAAAGTGGTCAGCCATGAAGAACCGACAGCCAAGCCCATGAAGAGCGGCATGTGGGAAAGAACCTAATTGTTATGTCGCGATGGTTTATACGCAAAGTGGTCAGCCATGAAGAACTGACAGCCAAGCCCATGAAGAGTGGCACGTGTGACATGACCTAATACTTATCTCGTGATGGTTTATATGCAAAGTGGGCCCGCCATGAAGAACTCACAGCCAAGCCCATGAAGAGTGGCACATGTGAGATGACCTAATACTTATCTCGTGATGGTTTATACGCAAAGTGGTGAGCCATGAAGAACTGACAGCCAAGCCCATGACGTTCGGCACCTTTGAGATGACGTAATACTTATGTCGCGATGGTTTATACGCAAAGTGGTCAGCCATGAAGAACTGACAGCCAAGCCCATAAAGAGCAGAATGTACGAAATGACCTAACAGTTATGTCGCGATGGTTTAAAAGCAAAATCGTCAGCCATGAAGAACCGACAGCCAAGCCCATGAAGAGCGGCATGTGTGAAATGACCTAATTGTTATGTCGCGATGGTTTATACGCAAAGTGGGCAGCCATGAAGAACTGACATCCAAGCCCATGAAGTGTGGCACGTGTGACATGACCTAATACTTATCTCAGGATGGTTTATACCCAAAGTGGTCGGCCATGAAGAACTGACAGCCAAGCCCATGAAGAGTGGCACGTGTGAGATGACCTAATACTTATCTCGCGATGGATTATTCGCAAAGTGGTCAGCCATGAAGAACTGACAGCCAAGCCCATGACGTTCGGCACCAGTGAGAAGACCTAATACTTTTTTCCGCCGATGGTTTATACGTAAAGTGGTCAGCCATGAAGAACTGACAGCCTAGCCCATAAAGAGCGGCATGTGTGAAATGACCTAACGACAGCTTAGCCCATAAAGAGCGGCATGTGTGAAATGACCTAACTGTTATGTCGCGATGGTTTATAAGCAAAGTGGTCAGCCATGAAGAACCGACAACCAAGCCCATGAAGAGCAGCATGTGTGAAATGACCTAATTGTTATGTCGCGATGTTTTATAAGCAAAGTGGTCAGCCATGAAGAACTGACAGCCAAGCCCATGAAGAGTGGCACATGTGAGATGACCTAATACTTATCTCACGATGGTTTATTCGCAAAGTGGTCAGCCATGAAGAACCGACAGCCAAGCCCATGAAGAGCGGCATGTGTGAAATGACCTAATTCTTATATTTTGATGGTTTATACGCAACGTGGCCATCCATGAGGAACTGACAGCCAAGCTCATGAAGATTGCCACATGTGAAATGACCTAATACTTATCTCGCGATGGTTTATACCCAAAGTTGTCAGCCATGAAGAACTGACAGCCAAACCCATAAAGAGCGGCATCTGTGAAATGACCTAACTGTTATGTTGCTATGGTTTATAAGCAAAGTGGTCAGCCATGAGAACCGACAGCCAAGCCCATGATGAGCGGCATGTCTTAAATGACCTAATTGTTATGTTGCGATGGTTTATACGCAAAGTGGTCAGCCATGAAGAACTGACAGCCAAGCCCATGAAGAGTGGCATGTGTGAGATGACCTAATACTTATCTCGCGATGGTTTATACGCAAAGTGGTCAGCCATGAAGAACTGACAGCCAAGCACCTGACATCCGGCACCGCTGAGATGACCTAATACTTATCTCGCGATGGCTTATACTCAAAGTGGTCAGCCATGAAGAACTGACAGCCAAGCCCATAAAGAGCGGCACGTGTGAAATGAGCTAACTGTTATGTCGCGATGATTTATAAGCAAAGTGGTCAGTCATGAAGAACCGACAGCCAAGCCCAGCCCATGAAGAGCGGCATGTGTGAAATGACCTAATTGTTATGTCGCAATGGTTTATACGCAAAGTGGTCAGGCATGAAGAACTGACAGCCAAGCTCATGAAGAGTGGCACGTGTGAGATGACCTAATACTTATCTAGAGATGGTTTATACGCAAAGTGGTCAGCCATGAAGAACTGACAGCCAAGCCCATAAAGAGCGGCATGTGTGAAATGACCTAATTGTTATGTCGCGATGGTTTATATGCAAAGTGGTCAGCCATGAAGAACTGACAGCCATGCCCATGAAGAGTGGCACGTTTGATATGACCTAACTGTTATGTCGCGATGGTTTATACTCAATGTGGTCAGCCATGAAGAACTTTCAGCCAAGCCAATAAGATTGGCATGTGTGAGATGACCTAATACTTATATCGCGATGGTTTATATGCAAAGTGGTCAGCCATGTAGAACTGACAGCCAAGCCCATGACGTTCGGCACCGGTGAGATGACCTAATACTTATCTCGCGATCGTTTATACGCAACGTGGTCAGCCATGAAGAACTGACAGCCAACCCATGAAGAGCGGCATGTGTGAAATGACCTTATTGTTATTTCGGATGGTTTATACGCAAAGTGGTCAGCCATGAAGAAATGACAGCCAAACCCATGAAGAGTGGTAAGTGTGTGATGACCTAATACTTATCTTGCGAGGGTTTATACGCAAAGTGGTCAGCCATGAAGAACTGACAGCCAAGCCCATGAAGAGTGGCATGTGTGAGAAGACCTAATACTTATCTCGCGATGGTTTATATGCAAAGTGGTCAGCCATGAAGAACTGACAGCCAAGCCCATGAAGAGTGGCATGTGTGAGATGACCTAATACTTATCTCGCGGTGTTTTATACGCAAAGTGGTCAGCCAGGAAGAACTGACAGCTAAGCCGATAAGGAGCGGCATGTGTGAAATGACCTAACTGTTATGTCGCAATGGTTTATAAACAAAGTGGTCAGCCATGAAGAACCGACAGCCAACCCCTTGATGAGCGGAATGTGTGAAATGTCCTAATTGTTATGTTGCGATGGTTTATACGCAAAGTGGTCAGCCATGAAGAACTGGCAGCCGAGCCCATGAAGAGTGGCACGTGTGAGATGACCTAATACTTATCTCGCGATGGTTTATACGCAAAGTGGTCAGCTATGAAGAACTGACAATCAAGTCCATGAAGAGTGGCATGTGTGAGATGATCTAATACTTATCTCGCGATGGTTTATACGCAAAGTGGTCAGCCATGAAGAACTGACAGCCAAGCCCATGACGTTCAGGAACTGGTGACATGACCTAATACTTATATCACGATGGTTTATATGCAAAGTGGTCAGCCATGAAGAACTGACAGCCAAGCCCATAAAGAGTGGCATGTGTGAGATGACCTAATACTTATCTCACGATGGTTTTTACGCCAAAGTGGTCAGCCATTAAGAACTGACAGCCAAGCCCATAAAGAGCAGCATGTGTGAAATGACCTATCTGTAATGTCGCTATGGTTTATAAGAAAAGTGGTCAGCCATGAAGATCCGACAGCCAAGCCCGTGAAGAGCAGCATGTGTGAAATGACCTAATTGTTATGTCACGATGGTTTATACGCAAACTGGTCAGCCATGAAGAACTGACAGCCAAGCCCATGAAGAGAGGCACGTGTGAGATGACCTAATACTTATCTCGCGATGGTTTATATGCAAAGTGGTCAGCCATGAAGAACTGACAGCCAAGCCCATGACGTTCGGCACCGGTGAGATGACCTAATACTTATCTCGCGATGGTTCATACGCAAAGTAGTCAGCCATGTAAAACTGACAGCCAAGCCCATAAAGAGCTGCATGTGTGAAATGAGCTAACTGTTATGTAGCGATGGATTATTTGCAAAGTGGTCAGCCATGAAGAACGGACAGCCAAGCCCATGAAGAGCGGCATGTGTGAAATGACCTAATTGTTATGTCGCGATGGTTTATACGCAAAGTGGTCAGCAATGAAGAACTGACAGCCAAGACCATGAAGAGTGGCACGTGTAAGATGACCTAATGCTTATCTCGCGATGGTTTATACACAAAGTGGTCAGCCATGAAGAACTGACAGACAAGCCCATGACGTTCGGCACCAGTGAGATGAACAAACACTTATCTCGCGATGGTTTATACACAAAGTGGTCAGCCATTAAGAACTGACAGCCAAGCCCATAAAGAGCGGCATGCGTGAAATGACCTAAGTGTTATGTCGCGATGGTTTATAAGCAAAGTGGTCAGCCATGAAGAACCGACAGCCAAGCCCATGAAGAGCGGCATGTGTGAAATGACCTAATTGTTATGTCACGATGGTTTATACGCACAGGGGTCAGCCATGAAGAACTGACAGCCAAGCCCATGAAGACTGAAACGTGTTAGATGACCTAATACTTATCTCGCGACGGTTATACTCAAAGTGGTCAGCCATGAAGAACTGACAGCCAAGCCCATGACGTTCGGCACTGGTGAGATGATCTAATACTTATCTCGCGATGCTTTATACACAAAGTGGTCAGCCATGAAGAACTGACAGCCAAGCCCATAAAGAGCGGCATGTGTGAAATGACCTAACTGTTATGTCGCGATGGTTTATAAGAAAAGTGGTCAGCCATGAAGAACCGACAGCCAAGCCCATGAAGAGAGGCATGTGTGAAATGACCTAATTGTTATGTCGCGATGGTTTATACACAAAGTGGTCAGCCATGAAGAACTGACAGCCAAGCCCATGAAGAGAGGCACGTGTGAGATACCTAATACTTATCTCACGATTGTTTATACGCAAAGTGGTCAGCCATGAAGAACTGACAGACAAGCCCATGAAGTGTGGCACCTGTGAGATGACCTAATACTTATCACGCAATGGTTTATACGCAAAGTGGTCAGCCATGAAGAACTGACAGCCAAGCCCATGACGTTCGGCACAGGTGAGATGACCTAATACTTATCTCGCGATGGTTTATATGCAAAGTGGTCAGCCATGAAGAACTGACAGCCGAGCCCATAGAGAGCGACATGTGTGAAATGACCTATCTGTTATGTCGCGATGGTTTATAAGCAAAGTGGTCAGCCATGAAAATCCGACAGCCAAGCCTACGAAGAGCTGCATGTGTGAAATGACCTAATTCTTATGTCGCGAGGGTTTATACGCAAAGTGGTCAGCCATGAAGAACTGACAGCCAAGCCCATGAAGAGTGGCACGTGCGAGATGACCTAACACTTATCTCGCGATGGTTTTTACAAAAAAGTGGTCAGCAATGAAGAACTGACAGCCAAGCCCATGACGTTCGGCACCGGTGAGATGACCTAATACTTATCTCGCGATGGTTTATACGCAAAGTGGTCAGCCATGAAGAACTGACAGCCAAGCCCACAAAGAGCGGCACATGTCAAATGACTTAACTGTTATGTCACGATGATTTATAAGCAAAGTGGTCAGCCATGATGAACCGACAGCCAAGCCCATGAAGAGCGGCATGTGTGAAATGACCTAATTGTTATGTCGTGATGGTTTATATGCAAAGTTGTCAGCCATGAAGAACTGACAGCCAAGCTCATGAAGAGTGGCACGTGTGAGATGACCTAACACTTATCTAGCAATGGTTTATATGCAAAGTGGTCAGCCAGGAAGAACTGACAGCCAAGCCCATAAAGAGCGACATGTGTGAAATGACCTAATTGTTATGTCGCGATCGTTTATATGCAAAGTGGTCAGCCATGAAGAACTGACAGCCATGCCCATGAAGAGTGGCACATTTGAGATGACCTAACTGTTATGTCACGATGGTTTATACTCAGTGGTCAGCCATGAAGAACTGACAGCCAAGCCAATAAGATTGGCATGTGTGAGATGAACTAATACTTATATCGCGATGGTTTATATGCAAAGTGGTCAGCCATGTAGAACTGACAGCCAAGCCCATGACGTTCGGCACCGGTGAGATGACCTAATACTTATCT
Source organism: Pictodentalium vernedei (assembly GCA_031216915.1). NCBI lineage: Eukaryota > Metazoa > Mollusca > Scaphopoda > Dentaliida > Dentaliidae > Pictodentalium > Pictodentalium vernedei. The sequence goes on from CM062293.1 coordinate 140,378,551, forward strand.
CGCGATGGTTTATACGCAAAGTGGTCAGCCATGAAGAACTGACAGCCAAGCCCATGAAGAGTGGCACATGTGAGATGACCTAATACTTATCTCGCGATGGTTTATACGCAAAGTGGTCAGCCATGAAGAACTGGCAGCCAAGCCCATGACATTCGGCAGCGGTGAGATGACCTAATACATATCTCGCGATGGTTTATACGCAAAGTGGTCAGCCATGAAGAACTGACAGCCAATCCCATAAAGAGTGGCATGTGTGAAATGACCTAAATGTTATGTCGCGATGGTTTATAAGCAAAGTGGTCAGCCATGAAGAACCGACAGCCAAGCCCATGAAGAGCGGCATGTGGGAAAGAACCTAATTGTTATGTCGCGATGGTTTATACGCAAAGTGGTCAGCCATGAAGAACTGACAGCCAAGCCCATGAAGAGTGGCACGTGTGACATGACCTAATACTTATCTCGTGATGGTTTATATGCAAAGTGGGCCCGCCATGAAGAACTCACAGCCAAGCCCATGAAGAGTGGCACATGTGAGATGACCTAATACTTATCTCGTGATGGTTTATACGCAAAGTGGTGAGCCATGAAGAACTGACAGCCAAGCCCATGACGTTCGGCACCTTTGAGATGACGTAATACTTATGTCGCGATGGTTTATACGCAAAGTGGTCAGCCATGAAGAACTGACAGCCAAGCCCATAAAGAGCAGAATGTGCGAAATGACCTAACAGTTATGTCGCGATGGTTTAAAAGCAAAATCGTCAGCCATGAAGAACCGACAGCCAAGCCCATGAAGAGCGGCATGTGTGAAATGACCTAATTGTTATGTCGCGATGGTTTATACGCAAAGTGGGCAGCCATGAAGAACTGACATCCAAGCCCATGAAGTGTGGCACGTGTGACATGACCTAATACTTATCTCAGGATGGTTTATACCCAAAGTGGTCGGCCATGAAGAACTGACAGCCAAGCCCATGAAGAGTGGCACGTGTGAGATGACCTAATACTTATCTCGCGATGGATTATTCGCAAAGTGGTCAGCCATGAAGAACTGACAGCCAAGCCCATGACGTTCGGCACCAGTGAGAAGACCTAATACTTTTTTCCGCCGATGGTTTATACGTAAAGTGGTCAGCCATGAAGAACTGACAGCCTAGCCCATAAAGAGCGGCATGTGTGAAATGACCTAACGACAGCTTAGCCCATAAAGAGCGGCATGTGTGAAATGACCTAACTGTTATGTCGCGATGGTTTATAAGCAAAGTGGTCAGCCATGAAGAACCGACAACCAAGCCCATGAAGAGCAGCATGTGTGAAATGACCTAATTGTTATGTCGCGATGTTTTATAAGCAAAGTGGTCAGCCATGAAGAACTGACAGCCAAGCCCATGAAGAGTGGCACATGTGAGATGACCTAATACTTATCTCACGATGGTTTATTCGCAAAGTGGTCAGCCATGAAGAACCGACAGCCAAGCCCATGAAGAGCGGCATGTGTGAAATGACCTAATTCTTATATTTTGATGGTTTATACGCAACGTGGCCATCCATGAGGAACTGACAGCCAAGCTCATGAAGATTGCCACATGTGAAATGACCTAATACTTATCTCGCGATGGTTTATACCCAAAGTTGTCAGCCATGAAGAACTGACAGCCAAACCCATAAAGAGCGGCATCTGTGAAATGACCTAACTGTTATGTTGCTATGGTTTATAAGCAAAGTGGTCAGCCATGAGAACCGACAGCCAAGCCCATGATGAGCGGCATGTCTTAAATGACCTAATTGTTATGTTGCGATGGTTTATACGCAAAGTGGTCAGCCATGAAGAACTGACAGCCAAGCCCATGAAGAGTGGCATGTGTGAGATGACCTAATACTTATCTCGCGATGGTTTATACGCAAAGTGGTCAGCCATGAAGAACTGACAGCCAAGCACCTGACATCCGGCACCGCTGAGATGACCTAATACTTATCTCGCGATGGCTTATACTCAAAGTGGTCAGCCATGAAGAACTGACAGCCAAGCCCATAAAGAGCGGCACGTGTGAAATGAGCTAACTGTTATGTCGCGATGATTTATAAGCAAAGTGGTCAGTCATGAAGAACCGACAGCCAAGCCCAGCCCATGAAGAGCGGCATGTGTGAAATGACCTAATTGTTATGTCGCAATGGTTTATACGCAAAGTGGTCAGGCATGAAGAACTGACAGCCAAGCTCATGAAGAGTGGCACGTGTGAGATGACCTAATACTTATCTAGAGATGGTTTATACGCAAAGTGGTCAGCCATGAAGAACTGACAGCCAAGCCCATAAAGAGCGGCATGTGTGAAATGACCTAATTGTTATGTCGCGATGGTTTATATGCAAAGTGGTCAGCCATGAAGAACTGACAGCCATGCCCATGAAGAGTGGCACGTTTGATATGACCTAACTGTTATGTCGCGATGGTTTATACTCAATGTGGTCAGCCATGAAGAACTTTCAGCCAAGCCAATAAGATTGGCATGTGTGAGATGACCTAATACTTATATCGCGATGGTTTATATGCAAAGTGGTCAGCCATGTAGAACTGACAGCCAAGCCCATGACGTTCGGCACCGGTGAGATGACCTAATACTTATCTCGCGATCGTTTATACGCAACGTGGTCAGCCATGAAGAACTGACAGCCAACCCATGAAGAGCGGCATGTGTGAAATGACCTTATTGTTATTTCGGATGGTTTATACGCAAAGTGGTCAGCCATGAAGAAATGACAGCCAAACCCATGAAGAGTGGTAAGTGTGTGATGACCTAATACTTATCTTGCGAGGGTTTATACGCAAAGTGGTCAGCCATGAAGAACTGACAGCCAAGCCCATGAAGAGTGGCATGTGTGAGAAGACCTAATACTTATCTCGCGATGGTTTATATGCAAAGTGGTCAGCCATGAAGAACTGACAGCCAAGCCCATGAAGAGTGGCATGTGTGAGATGACCTAATACTTATCTCGCGGTGTTTTATACGCAAAGTGGTCAGCCAGGAAGAACTGACAGCTAAGCCGATAAGGAGCGGCATGTGTGAAATGACCTAACTGTTATGTCGCAATGGTTTATAAACAAAGTGGTCAGCCATGAAGAACCGACAGCCAACCCCTTGATGAGCGGAATGTGTGAAATGTCCTAATTGTTATGTTGCGATGGTTTATACGCAAAGTGGTCAGCCATGAAGAACTGGCAGCCGAGCCCATGAAGAGTGGCACGTGTGAGATGACCTAATACTTATCTCGCGATGGTTTATACGCAAAGTGGTCAGCTATGAAGAACTGACAATCAAGTCCATGAAGAGTGGCATGTGTGAGATGATCTAATACTTATCTCGCGATGGTTTATACGCAAAGTGGTCAGCCATGAAGAACTGACAGCCAAGCCCATGACGTTCAGGAACTGGTGACATGACCTAATACTTATATCACGATGGTTTATATGCAAAGTGGTCAGCCATGAAGAACTGACAGCCAAGCCCATAAAGAGTGGCATGTGTGAGATGACCTAATACTTATCTCACGATGGTTTTTACGCCAAAGTGGTCAGCCATTAAGAACTGACAGCCAAGCCCATAAAGAGCAGCATGTGTGAAATGACCTATCTGTAATGTCGCTATGGTTTATAAGAAAAGTGGTCAGCCATGAAGATCCGACAGCCAAGCCCGTGAAGAGCAGCATGTGTGAAATGACCTAATTGTTATGTCACGATGGTTTATACGCAAACTGGTCAGCCATGAAGAACTGACAGCCAAGCCCATGAAGAGAGGCACGTGTGAGATGACCTAATACTTATCTCGCGATGGTTTATATGCAAAGTGGTCAGCCATGAAGAACTGACAGCCAAGCCCATGACGTTCGGCACCGGTGAGATGACCTAATACTTATCTCGCGATGGTTCATACGCAAAGTAGTCAGCCATGTAAAACTGACAGCCAAGCCCATAAAGAGCTGCATGTGTGAAATGAGCTAACTGTTATGTAGCGATGGATTATTTGCAAAGTGGTCAGCCATGAAGAACGGACAGCCAAGCCCATGAAGAGCGGCATGTGTGAAATGACCTAATTGTTATGTCGCGATGGTTTATACGCAAAGTGGTCAGCAATGAAGAACTGACAGCCAAGACCATGAAGAGTGGCACGTGTAAGATGACCTAATGCTTATCTCGCGATGGTTTATACACAAAGTGGTCAGCCATGAAGAACTGACAGACAAGCCCATGACGTTCGGCACCAGTGAGATGAACAAACACTTATCTCGCGATGGTTTATACACAAAGTGGTCAGCCATTAAGAACTGACAGCCAAGCCCATAAAGAGCGGCATGCGTGAAATGACCTAAGTGTTATGTCGCGATGGTTTATAAGCAAAGTGGTCAGCCATGAAGAACCGACAGCCAAGCCCATGAAGAGCGGCATGTGTGAAATGACCTAATTGTTATGTCACGATGGTTTATACGCACAGGGGTCAGCCATGAAGAACTGACAGCCAAGCCCATGAAGACTGAAACGTGTTAGATGACCTAATACTTATCTCGCGACGGTTATACTCAAAGTGGTCAGCCATGAAGAACTGACAGCCAAGCCCATGACGTTCGGCACTGGTGAGATGATCTAATACTTATCTCGCGATGCTTTATACACAAAGTGGTCAGCCATGAAGAACTGACAGCCAAGCCCATAAAGAGCGGCATGTGTGAAATGACCTAACTGTTATGTCGCGATGGTTTATAAGAAAAGTGGTCAGCCATGAAGAACCGACAGCCAAGCCCATGAAGAGAGGCATGTGTGAAATGACCTAATTGTTATGTCGCGATGGTTTATACACAAAGTGGTCAGCCATGAAGAACTGACAGCCAAGCCCATGAAGAGAGGCACGTGTGAGATACCTAATACTTATCTCACGATTGTTTATACGCAAAGTGGTCAGCCATGAAGAACTGACAGACAAGCCCATGAAGTGTGGCACCTGTGAGATGACCTAATACTTATCACGCAATGGTTTATACGCAAAGTGGTCAGCCATGAAGAACTGACAGCCAAGCCCATGACGTTCGGCACAGGTGAGATGACCTAATACTTATCTCGCGATGGTTTATATGCAAAGTGGTCAGCCATGAAGAACTGACAGCCGAGCCCATAGAGAGCGACATGTGTGAAATGACCTATCTGTTATGTCGCGATGGTTTATAAGCAAAGTGGTCAGCCATGAAAATCCGACAGCCAAGCCTACGAAGAGCTGCATGTGTGAAATGACCTAATTCTTATGTCGCGAGGGTTTATACGCAAAGTGGTCAGCCATGAAGAACTGACAGCCAAGCCCATGAAGAGTGGCACGTGCGAGATGACCTAACACTTATCTCGCGATGGTTTTTACAAAAAAGTGGTCAGCAATGAAGAACTGACAGCCAAGCCCATGACGTTCGGCACCGGTGAGATGACCTAATACTTATCTCGCGATGGTTTATACGCAAAGTGGTCAGCCATGAAGAACTGACAGCCAAGCCCACAAAGAGCGGCACATGTGAAATGACTTAACTGTTATGTCACGATGATTTATAAGCAAAGTGGTCAGCCATGATGAACCGACAGCCAAGCCCATGAAGAGCGGCATGTGTGAAATGACCTAATTGTTATGTCGTGATGGTTTATATGCAAAGTTGTCAGCCATGAAGAACTGACAGCCAAGCTCATGAAGAGTGGCACGTGTGAGATGACCTAACACTTATCTAGCAATGGTTTATATGCAAAGTGGTCAGCCAGGAAGAACTGACAGCCAAGCCCATAAAGAGCGACATGTGTGAAATGACCTAATTGTTATGTCGCGATCGTTTATATGCAAAGTGGTCAGCCATGAAGAACTGACAGCCATGCCCATGAAGAGTGGCACATTTGAGATGACCTAACTGTTATGTCACGATGGTTTATACTCAGTGGTCAGCCATGAAGAACTGACAGCCAAGCCAATAAGATTGGCATGTGTGAGATGAACTAATACTTATATCGCGATGGTTTATATGCAAAGTGGTCAGCCATGTAGAACTGACAGCCAAGCCCATGACGTTCGGCACCGGTGAGATGACCTAATACTTATCTCGCGATGGTTTATACGCAAAGTGGTCAGCCATGAAGAACTGACAGCCAAGCCCATGAAGAGTGGCACATGTGAGATGACCTAATACTTATCTCGCGATGGTTTATACGCAAAGTGGTCAGCCATGAAGAACTGGCAGCCAAGCCCATGACATTCGGCAGCGGTGAGATGACCTAATACATATCTCGCGATGGTTTATACGCAAAGTGGTCAGCCATGAAGAACTGACAGCCAATCCCATAAAGAGTGGCATGTGTGAAATGACCTAAATGTTATGTCGCGATGGTTTATAAGCAAAGTGGTCAGCCATGAAGAACCGACAGCCAAGCCCATGAAGAGCGGCATGTGGGAAAGAACCTAATTGTTATGTCGCGATGGTTTATACGCAAAGTGGTCAGCCATGAAGAACTGACAGCCAAGCCCATGAAGAGTGGCACGTGTGACATGACCTAATACTTATCTCGTGATGGTTTATATGCAAAGTGGGCCCGCCATGAAGAACTCACAGCCAAGCCCATGAAGAGTGGCACATGTGAGATGACCTAATACTTATCTCGTGATGGTTTATACGCAAAGTGGTGAGCCATGAAGAACTGACAGCCAAGCCCATGACGTTCGGCACCTTTGAGATGACGTAATACTTATGTCGCGATGGTTTATACGCAAAGTGGTCAGCCATGAAGAACTGACAGCCAAGCCCATAAAGAGCAGAATGTGCGAAATGACCTAACAGTTATGTCGCGATGGTTTAAAAGCAAAATCGTCAGCCATGAAGAACCGACAGCCAAGCCCATGAAGAGCGGCATGTGTGAAATGACCTAATTGTTATGTCGCGATGGTTTATACGCAAAGTGGGCAGCCATGAAGAACTGACATCCAAGCCCATGAAGTGTGGCACGTGTGACATGACCTAATACTTATCTCAGGATGGTTTATACCCAAAGTGGTCGGCCATGAAGAACTGACAGCCAAGCCCATGAAGAGTGGCACGTGTGAGATGACCTAATACTTATCTCGCGATGGATTATTCGCAAAGTGGTCAGCCATGAAGAACTGACAGCCAAGCCCATGACATTCGGCACCAGTGAGAAGACCTAATACTTTTTTCCGCCGATGGTTTATACGTAAAGTGGTCAGCCATGAAGAACTGACAGCCTAGCCCATAAAGAGCGGCATGTGTGAAATGACCTAACGACAGCTTAGCCCATAAAGAGCGGCATGTGTGAAATGACCTAACTGTTATGTCGCGATGGTTTATAAGCAAAGTGGTCAGCCATGAAGAACCGACAACCAAGCCCATGAAGAGCAGCATGTGTGAAATGACCTAATTGTTATGTCGCGATGTTTTATAAGCAAAGTGGTCAGCCATGAAGAACTGACAGCCAAGCCCATGAAGAGTGGCACATGTGAGATGACCTAATACTTATCTCACGATGGTTTATTCGCAAAGTGGTCAGCCATGAAGAACCGACAGCCAAGCCCATGAAGAGCGGCATGTGTGAAATGACCTAATTCTTATATTTTGATGGTTTATACGCAACGTGGCCATCCATGAGGAACTGACAGCCAAGCTCATGAAGATTGCCACATGTGAAATGACCTAATACTTATCTCGCGATGGTTTATACCCAAAGTTGTCAGCCATGAAGAACTGACAGCCAAACCCATAAAGAGCGGCATCTGTGAAATGACCTAACTGTTATGTTGCTATGGTTTATAAGCAAAGTGGTCAGCCATGAGAACCGACAGCCAAGCCCATGATGAGCGGCATGTCTTAAATGACCTAATTGTTATGTTGCGATGGTTTATACGCAAAGTGGTCAGCCATGAAGAACTGACAGCCAAGCCCATGAAGAGTGGCACGTGTGAGATGATCTAATACTTATCTCTTGATGGTTTATACGCAAAGTGGTCAGCCATGAAGAACTGACAGCCAAGCCCATGACGTTCGGCACTGGTGAGAAGACCTAATACTTATCTCGCGATGGTTTATAAGCAAAGTGGTCAGCCATGAAGAACCGACAACCAAGCCCATGAAGAGCGGCATGTGTGAAATGACCTAGTTGTTATGTCGTGATGGTTTACACACAAAGTGGTCAGCCATGAAGAACTGACAGCCAAGCCCATGAAGAGTGGCACGTATGAGATGACCTCATACAGGATTCCCCCAGGTTAAAATGTTTGAAATTCAAGGCCATTTCTTGACAATTTTCGTGGATTTTCAAGGCCCCCATTTATGAAATTCAAGGCTTTTCAAGGCCGAGGCTGGCAAAGTACCGTATATTATCAGAAAACGTCTAGAAACCTTCTCTTATATTTCCCTTTGTTGGTAATTCTAACACTTGACATCATTTCTTGGAAAACTCTTTCTTAAAGCGAGATGTGGGAAAGAGCGGCATGTGGGAAAGAACCTAATTGTTATGTCGCGATGGTTTATATGCAAAGTGGTCGGCCATGAAGAACTGACAGCCAAGCCCATGAAGAGTGGCACGTGTGACATGACCTAATACTCATCTCGCGATGGTTTATATGCAAAGTGGGCCCGCCATGAAGAACTCACAGCCAAGCCCATGAAGAGTGGCACGTGTGAGATGACCTAATACTTATCTCGTAATGGTTTATACGCAAAGTGGTGAGCCATGAAGAACTGACAGCCAAGCCCCTGACGTTCGGCACCTTTGAGATGACGTAATACTTATCTCGCGATGGTTTATACGCAAAGTGGTCAGTCATGAAGAACTGACAGCCAAGCCCATAAAGAGCAGCATGTGCGAAATGACCTAACAGTTATGTTGCGATGGTTTAAAAGCAAAATCGTCAGCCATGAAGAACTGACAGCCAAGCCCATGAAGAGCAGCATGTGTGAAATGACCTAATTGTTATGTCGCGATGGTTTATACGCAAAGTGGTCAGCCATGAAGAACTGACAGCCAAGCCCATGAAGAGTGGCACGTGTGACATGACCTAATACTTATCTCGCGATGGTTTATACGCAAAGTGGTCAGCCATGAAGAACTGACAGCCAAGCCCATGAAGAGTGGCACGTGTGAGATGACCTAATACTTATCTCGCGATGCATTATTCGCAGAGTGGTCAGCCATGAAGAACTGACAGCCAAGCCCATGAAGAGTGGCACGTATGAGATGACCTCATACAGGATTCCCCCAGGTTAAAATGTTTGAAATTCAAGGCCATTCCAGGCCATTTCTTGGCAATTTTCGTGGATTTTCAAGGCCCCCATTTATGAAATTCAAGGCTTTTCAAGGCCGAGGCTGGCAAAGTACCGTATATTATCAGAAAACGTCTAGAAACCTTCTCTTATATTTCCCTTTGTTAGAAATTCTAACACTTGACATCATTTCTTGGAAAACTCTTTCTGAAAGCTATTCAAGGAATGATATCACTGATTAGAATAAGTGAGCCTGAGAAAGACATTTTCTTGTGTTTATCCTACAACTGCAGGGTAATTACCAAGTGGCACAATAGCTATGTCTCTCGAACATGTACCGCTATTCTAACTGAATACTTACTGAATGCAAATGAATTGATGTCATCCTTTCTCCCAATGAGTAAACTACATGTTACATGTAAATGACACATTTCGTAACCCACAACGTCTCCGGAAATGTCATTCGAAAAGCAAAATGTAATTCCGTCGTGGGGAAGTCTACCTTCCAACAAGCTTGGATTAAATCAACTGCATACTGTAACTGGTTACTGCCTGTTCCAGTTGAACGGTATTCAGCTACATGCAGTAACTGTCAAAAAGTTTTTAATGTTTCATACATGGGCGAACCATCCTTAAAATCGCACAGGTTAACATTTGAGGTGAATAAGACAATAACACTTTCATTTGGAAATCCAAACTCGGAATCCACCGTGATGGTGACTGCCCGTGCCAGGACTTTAAGATGACGCTGTGGCAAATTCATCAGACATACATGCTTCGGAAATACTCAAATAGTTCAACTGAACAATCATCCATTTGTAATATTTTCAATATGAATAAATTATCCACGCACGTGCGCTCAGCATTCGAACAGGCAGAATTTACAATAAATCTTCCCATTGGCTTAAATATACACCATCGTGCTCGCCCACATCAATAGCAACCATTCACAATGCTTGATTCAATGGATTTCAGTGTCACATCACTGCAAAGTTCTATCAATAATGCACGCATTGGCACTGCCGTAAATACTCCAAAATATGACCGGATTAATAAACCACACAGTTACATTTGCAGTAAATGCCGTAAAATATGTTTGGAATAAATTACGCATAACAAAATTCTCAGATTTTCCAGGTTTTTCAAGGCTCCCATTGGAAATTCAAGGCTTTCAAGGCCTTGAATGACCTTTTGACAAATTCCAGGCTTTTCCAGGTTTTCAAGGCCCAGCGGGAACCCTGTAATACTTATCTTGCGACGGTTTATACGCAATGCCATCAGCCATGAAGAACTGAGAGCCAAGCCCATGAAGAGTGGCATGTGGGAAATAACCTCAATGTTATGTTGCGATGGTTTATACGCAAAGTGGTCAGCCATGAAGAACTGAAAGCCAAGCCCATGAAGAGTGGCACGTGTGACATGACCTAATACTTATCTCGCGATGGTTTATATGCAAAGTGGGCCCGCCATGAAGAACTCACAGCCAAGCCCATGAAGAGTGGCACGTGTGAGATGACCTAATACTTATCTCGTTATGGTTTATACGCAAAGTGGTGAGCCATGAAGAACTGACAGCCAAGCCCATGACGTTCGGCACCTTTGAGATCATGTAATACTTATCTCGCGATGGTTTATACGCAAAGTGGTCAGCCATGAAGAACTGACAGGCAAGCCCATAAAGAGCAGCATGTCAGAAATGACCTAACAGTTATGTCGCGATGGTTTAAAAGCAAAATCGTCAGCCATGAAGAACCGACAGCCAAGCCCATGAAGAGCCGCATGTGTGAAATGACCTAATTGTTATGTCGCGATGGTTTATACGCAAAGTGGTCAGCCATGAAGAACAGACAGCCAAGCCCATGAAGAGTGGCACGTGTGCCATGACCTAATACTTATCTCGCGATGGTTTATACGCAAAGAGGTAGGCCATGAAGAACTGACAGCCAAGCCCATGAAGAGTGGCACGTGTGAGATGACCTAATACTTATCTCGCAATGGATTATTCGCAAAGTGGTCAGCCATGAAGAACTGACAGCCAAGCCCATGACGTTCGGCACCTGTGAGAAGACCTAATACTTATCTCGCGATGGTTTATACGTAAAGTGGTCAGCCATGAAGAACTGACAGCCTAGCCCATAAAGAGCGACATGTGTGAAATGACTTAACTGTTATGTCGCGATGGTTTATAAGCAAAGTGGTCAGCCATGAAGAACCGACAGCCAAGCCCATGAAGAGCAGCATGTTTGAAATGACCTAATTGTTATGTCGCGATGTTTTATACGTAAAGTGGTCAGCCATGAAGAACTGACAGCCAAGCCGATGAAGAGTGGCACATGTGAGATGACCTAATACTTGTCTCGCGATGGTTTATACGCAAAGTGGTCAGCCATGAAGAACTGACAGCCAAGCCCATGAAGAGTGGCACGTGTGAGATGACCTAATACTTATTTCGCGATGGTTTATTCGCAAAGTGGTCAGCCATGAAGAACTGACAGCCAAGCCCATGAAGAGTGGCACGTGTGAGATGACCTAAGACTTATCTCGCGATGGATTATTCGCAAAGTGGTCAGCCATGAAGAACTGACAGCCAAGCCCATGACGTTCGGCACCGGTGAGAAGACCTAATACTTATCTCGCGATGGTTTATACGTAAAGTGGTCAGCCATGAAGAACTGACAGCCAAGCCCATAAAGAGCGGCATGTGTGAAACGACCTGACTGTTATATCACGATGGTTTATAAGCAAAGTGGTCAGCCATGAAGAACCGACAGCCAAGCCCATGAAGAGCGGCATGTGGGAAAGAACCTAATTGTTATGTCGCGATGGTTTATACGCAAAGTGGTCAGCCATGAAGAACTGACAGCCAAGCCCATGAAGAGTGGCACGTGTGACATGACCTAATACTTATCTCATGATGGTTTATATGCAAAGTGGGCCCGCCATGAAGAACTCACAGCCAAGCCCATGAAGAGTGGCACATGTGAGATGATCTAATACTTATCTCGTGATGGTTTATACGCAAAGTGGTGAGCCATGAAGAACTGACAGCCAAGCCCATGACGTTCGGCACCTTTGAGATGACGTAATACTTATCTCGCGATGGTTTATACGCAAAGTGGTCAGCCATGAAGAACTGACAGCCAAGCCCATAAAGAGCAGAATGTGCGAAATGACCTAACAGTTATGTCGCGATGGTTTAAAAGCAAAATCGTCAGCCATGAAGAACCGACAGCCAAGCCCATGAAGAGCGGCATGTGTGAAATGACCTAATTGTTATGTCATGATGGTTTATACGAAAAGTGGTCAGCCATGAAGAACTGACATCCAAGCCCATGAAGTGTGGCACGTGTGACATGACCTAATACTTATCTCACGATGGTTTATACCCAAAGTGGTCGGCCATGAAGAACTGACAGCCAAGCCCATGAAGAGTGGCACGTGTGAGATGACCTAATACTTATCTCGCGATGGATTATTCGCAAAGTGGTCAGCCATGAAGAACTGACAGCCAAGCCCATGACGTTCGGCACCAGTGAGAAGACCTAATACTTTTTTCCGCCGATGGTTTATACGTAAAGTGGTCAGCCATGAAGAACTGACAGCCTAGCCCATAAAGAGCGGCATGTGTGAAATGACCTAATTGTTATGTTGCGATGGTTTCTATGCAATGTGGTCAGCCATGAAGAACTGAGAGCCAAGCCCATGAAGAGCGACATGTTTGAAATGACCTAACTGTTATGTCGCGATGGTTTATAAGCAAAGTGGTCAGCCATGAAGAACCGACAGCCAAGCCCATGAAGAGCGGCATGTGTGAAATGACCTAATTGTTATGTTGCCATGGTTTCTATGCAATGTGGTCAGCCATGAAGAACTGAGAGCCATGAAGAATGGCAGGTGTGAGATGACCTAATAGATATATCACGAAGGTTTATATGCAAAGTGGCCAGCCATGAAAAGCTGACATCCAAGCCCATGAAGAGTGGCACGTGTGAGATGACCCAATACTTATCTCGCGACGGTTTATACGCAAAGTAGTCAGCCATGAAGAACTGACAGGCAAAAAGCACATAAAGAGCAGCATGCGTGAAATGACCTAACTGTTATGTCGCGATGGTTTATTTTATGAGCAAAGTGGTCAGCCATGAAGAACTGACAGCCAAGCCAATGACGAGTGGCACGTGTGAGATGTTCTAATACTTATCTCGCGATGGTTTATACGCAAAGTGGTCAGCCATGAAGAACTGACAGACAAGCCCATGAAGAGTGGCATGTGTGAGGTGACCTAATACTTATCTCACGATGGTTTATACGCAAAGTGGTCAGCCATGAAGTACTGACAGCCAAGCTCATGACGTTCAGCACCGGTGAGATGACCTAATACTTATCTCGCCATGGTTTATACGCAAAGTGGTCAGCCATGAAGAACTGACAGCCAGGCCCATAAAGAGTGGCATGTGTGAAATGATCTGACTGTTATATCACAATGGTTTATAAGCAAAGTGGTTAGCCATGAAGAACTGACAGCCAAGCCCATGATGAGCGGCATGTGTGAAATGACCTAATTGTTATGTCGCGATGGTTTATACGCAAAGTGGTCAGCCATGAAGAACTGACAGCCAAGCCCATAAAGAGTGGTACCAGTGAGATGCCCTAATACTTATCTCGCGATGGTTTATAAGCAAAGTGGTCAGCCATGAAGAACCGACAACCAAGCCCATGAAGAGCGGCATGTGTGAAATGACCTAGTTGTTATGTCGTGATGGTTTATACACAAAGTGGTCAGCCATGAAGAACTGACAGCCAAGCCCATGAAGAGTGGCACGTATGAGATGACCTCATACAGGATTCCCCCAGGTTAAAATGTTTGAAATTCAAGGCCATTCCAGGCCATTTCTTGGCAATTTTCGTGGATTTTCAAGGCCCCCATTTATGAAATTCAAGGCTTTTCAAGGCCGAGGCTGGCAAAGTACCGTATATTATCAGAAAACGTCTAGAAACCTTCTCTTATATTTCCCTTTGTTAGAAATTCTAACACTTGACATCATTTCTTGGAAAACTCTTTCTGAAAGCTATTCAAGGAATGATATCACTGATTAGAATAAGTGAGCCTGAGAAAGACATTTTCTTGTGTTTATCCTACAACTGCAGGGTAATTACCAAGTGGCACAATAGCTATGTCTCTCGTACATGTACCGCTATTCTAACTGAATACTTACTGAATGCAAATGAATTGATGTCATCCTTTCTCCCAATGAGTAAACTACATGTTACATGTAAATGACACATTTCGTAACCCACAACGTCTCCGGAAATGTCATTCGAAAAGCAAAATGTAATTCCGTTGTGGGGAAGTCTACCTTCCAACAAGCTTGGATTAAATCAACTGCATACTGTAACTGGTTACTGCCTGTTCCAGTTGAACGGTATTCAGCTACATGCAGTAACTGTCAAAAAGTTTTTAATGTTTCATACATGGGCGAACCATCCTTAAAATCGCACAGGTTAACATTTGAGGTGAATAAGACAATAACACTTTCATTTGGAAATCCAAACTCGGAATCCACCGTGATGGTGACTGCCCGTGCCAGGACTTTAAGATGACGCTGTGGCAAATTCATCAGACATACATGCTTCGGAAATACTCAAATAGTTCAACTGAACAATCATCCATTTGTAATATTTTCAATATGAATAAATTATCCACGCACGTGCGCTCAGCATTCGAACAGGCAGAATTTACAATAAATCTTCCCATTGGCTTAAATATACACCATCGTGCTCGCCCACATCAATAGCAACCATTCACAATGCTTGATTCAATGGATTTCAGTGTCACATCACTGCAAAGTTCTATCAATAATGCACGCATTGGCACTGCCGTAAATACTCCAAAATATGACCGGATTAATAAACCACACAGTTACATTTGCAGTAAATGCCGTAAAATATGTTTGGAATAAATTACGCATAACAAAATTCTCAGATTTTCCAGGTTTTTCAAGGCTCCCATTGGAAATTCAAGGCTTTCAAGGCCTTGAATGACCTTTTGACAAATTCCAGGCTTTTCCAGGTTTTCAAGGCCCAGCGGGAACCCTGTAATACTTATCTTGCGACGGTTTATACGCAAAGCCATCAGCCATGAAGAACTGAGAGCCAAGCCCATGAAGAGTGGCATGTGGGAAATGACCTCAATGTTATGTTGCGATGGTTTATACGCAAAGTGGTCAGCCATGAAGAACTGAAAGCCAAGCCCATGAAGAGTGGCACGTGTGACATGACCTAATACTTATCTCGCGATGGTTTATATGCAAAGTGGGCCCGCCATGAAGAACTCACAGCCAAGCCCATGAAGAGTGGCACGTGTGAGATGACCTAATACTTATCTCGTTATGGTTTATACGCAAAGTGGTGAGCCATGAAGAACTGACAGCCAAGCCCATGACGTTCGGCACCTTTGAGATCATGTAATACTTATCTCGCGATGGTTTATACGCAAAGTGGTCAGCCATGAAGAACTGACAGGCAAGCCCATAAAGAGCAGCATGTCAGAAATGACCTAACAGTTATGTCGCGATGGTTTAAAAGCAAAATCGTCAGCCATGAAGAACCGACAGCCAAGCCCATGAAGAGCCGCATGTGTGAAATGACCTAATTGTTATGTCGCGATGGTTTATACGCAAAGTGGTCAGCCATGAAGAACAGACAGCCAAGCCCATGAAGAGTGGCACGTGTGCCATGACCTAATACTTATCTCGCGATGGTTTATACGCAAAGAGGTAGGCCATGAAGAACTGACAGCCAAGCCCATGAAGAGTGGCACGTGTGAGATGACCTAATACTTATCTCGCAATGGATTATTCGCAAAGTGGTCAGCCATGAAGAACTGACAGCCAAGCCCATGACGTTCGGCACCTGTGAGAAGACCTAATACTTATCTCGCGATGGTTTATACGTAAAGTGGTCAGCCATGAAGAACTGACAGCCTAGCCCATAAAGAGCGACATGTGTGAAATGACTTAACTGTTATGTCGCGATGGTTTATAAGCAAAGTGGTCAGCCATGAAGAACCGACAGCCAAGCCCATGAAGAGCAGCATGTGTGAAATGACCTAATTGTTATGTCGCGATGTTTTATACGTAATGTGGTCAGCCATGAAGAACTGACAGCCAAGCCGATGAAGAGTGGCACATGTGATATGACCTAATACTTGTCTCGCGATGGTTTATACGCAAAGTGGTCAGCCATGAAGAACTGACAGCCAAGCCCATGAAGAGTGGCACGTGTGAGATGACCTAATACTTATTTCGCGATGGTTTATTCGCAAAGTGGTCAGCCATGAAGAACTGACAGCCAAGCCCATGAAGAGTGGCACGTGTGAGATGACCTAAGATTATCTCGCGATGGATTATTCGCAAAGTGGTCAGCCATGAAGAACTGACAGCCAAGCCCATGACGTTCGGCACCGGTGAGAAGACCTAATACTTATCTCGCGATGGTTTATACGTAAAGTGGTCAGCCATGAAGAACTGACAGCCAAGCCCATAAAGAGCGGCATGTGTGAAACGACCTGACTGTTATATCACGATGGTTTATAAGCAAAGTGGTCAGCCATGAAGAACCGACAGCCAAGCCCATGAAGAGCGGCATGTGGGAAAGAACCTAATTGTTATGTCGCGATGGTTTATACGCAAAGTGGTCAGCCATGAAGAACTGACAGCCAAGCCCATGAAGAGTGGCACGTGTGACATGACCTAATACTTATCTCATGATGGTTTATATGCAAAGTGGGCCCGCCATGAAGAACTCACAGCCAAGCCCATGAAGAGTGGCACATGTGAGATGATCTAATACTTATCTCGTGATGGTTTATACGCAAAGTGGTGAGCCATGAAGAACTGACAGCTAAGCCCATGACGTTCGGCACCTTTGAGATGACGTAATACTTATCTCGCGATGGTTTATACGCAAAGTGGTCAGCCATGAAGAACTGACAGCCAAGCCCATAAAGAGCAGAATGTGCGAAATGACCTAACAGTTATGTCGCGATGGTTTAAAAGCAAAATCGTCAGCCATGAAGAACCGACAGCCAAGCCCATGAAGAGCGGCATGTGTGAAATGACCTAATTGTTATGTCGTGATGGTTTATACGCAAAGTGGTCAGCCATGAAGAACTGACATCCAAGCCCATGAAGTGTGGCACGTGTGACATGACCTAATACTTATCTCACGATGGTTTATACCCAAAGTGGTCGGCCATGAAGAACTGACAGCCAAGCCCATGAAGAGTGGCACGTGTGAGATGACCTAATACTTATCTCGCGATGGATTATTCGCAAAGTGGTCAGCCATGAAGAACTGACAGCCAAGCCCATGACGTTCGGCACCAGTGAGAAGACCTAATACTTTTTTCCGCCGATGGTTTATACGTAAAGTGGTCAGCCATGAAGAACTGACAGCCTAGCCCATAAAGAGCGGCATGTGTGAAATGACCTAATTGTTATGTTGCGATGGTTTCTATGCAATGTGGTCAGCCATGAAGAACTGAGAGCCAAGCCCATGAAGAGCGACATGTTTGAAATGACCTAACTGTTATGTCGCGATGGTTTATAAGCAAAGTGGTCAGCCATGAAGAACCGACAGCCAAGCCCATGAAGAGCGGCATGTGTGAAATGACCTAATTGTTATGTTGCGATGGTTTCTATGCAATGTGGTCAGCCATGAAGAACTGAGAGCCAAGCCCATGAAGAATGGCAGGTGTGAGATGACCTAATAGATATATCACGAAGGTTTATATGCAAAGTGGCCAGCCATGAAAAGCTGACATCCAAGCCCATGAAGAGTGGCACGTGTGAGATGACCCAATATTTATCTCGCGACGGTTTATACGCAAAGTAGTCAGCCATGAAGAACTGAGAGGCAAAAAGCACATAAAGAGCAGCATGCGTGAAATGACCTAACTGTTATGTCGCGATGGTTTATTTTATGAGCAAAGTGGTCAGCCATGAAGAACTGACAGCCAAGCCAATGACGAGTGGCACGTGTGAGATGTTCTAATACTTATCTCGCGATGGTTTATACGCAAAGTGGTCAGCCATGAAGAACTGACAGACAAGCCCATGAAGAGTGGCATGTGTGAGGTGACCTAATACTTATCTCACGATGGTTTATACGCAAAGTGGTCAGCCATGAAGTACTGACAGTCAAGCTCATGACGTTCAGCACCGGTGAGATGACCTAATACTTATCTCGCCATGGTTTATACGCAAAGTGGTCAGCCATGAAGAACTGACAGCCAGGCCCATAAAGAGTGGCATGTGTGAAATGATCTGACTGTTATATCACAATGGTTTATAAGCAAAGTGGTTAGCCATGAAGAACTGACAGCCAAGCCCATGATGAGCGGCATGTGTGAAATGACCTAATTGTTATGTCGCGATGGTTTATACGCAAAGTGGTCAGCCATGAAGAACTGACAGCCAAGCCCATAAAGAGTGGTACCAGTGAGATGACCTAATACTTATCTCGCGATGGTTTATAAGCAAAGTGGTCAGCCATGAAGAACCGACAACCAAGCCCATGAAGAGCGGCATGTGTGAAATGACCTAGTTGTTATGTCGTGATGGTTTATACACAAAGTGGTCAGCCATGAAGAACTGACAGCCAAGCCCATGAAGAGTGGCACGTATGAGATGACCTCATACAGGATTCCCCCAGGTTAAAATGTTTGAAATTCAAGGCCATTCCAGGCCATTTCTTGGCAATTTTCGTGGATTTTCAAGACCCCCATTTATGAAATTCAAGGCTTTTCAAGGCCGAGGCTGGCAAAGTACCGTATATTATCAGAAAACGTCTAGAAACCTTCTCTTATATTTCCCTTTGTTAGAAATTCTAACACTTGACATCATTTCTTGGAAAACTCTTTCTGAAAGCTATTCAAGGAATGATATCACTGATTAGAATAAGTGAGCCTGAGAAAGACATTTTCTTGTGTTTATCCTACAACTGCAGGGTAATTACCAAGTGGCACAATAGCTATGTCTCTCGTACATGTACCGCTATTCTAACTGAATACTTACTGAATGCAAATGAATTGATGTCATCCTTTCTCCCAATGAGTAAACTACATGTTACATGTAAATGACACATTTCGTAACCCACAACGTCTCCGGAAATGTCATTCGAAAAGCAAAATGTAATTCCGTTGTGGGGAAGTCTACCTTCCAACAAGCTTGGATTAAATCAACTGCATACTGTAACTGGTTACTGCCTGTTCCAGTTGAACGGTATTCAGCTACATGCAGTAACTGTCAAAAAGTTTTTAATGTTTCATACATGGGCGAACCATCCTTAAAATCGCACAGGTTAACATTTGAGGTGAATAAGACAATAACACTTTCATTTGGAAATCCAAACTCGGAATCCACCGTGATGGTGACTGCCCGTGCCAGGACTTTAAGATGACGCTGTGGCAAATTCATCAGACATACATGCTTCGGAAATACTCAAATAGTTCAACTGAACAATCATCCATTTGTAATATTTTCAATATGAATAAATTATCCACGCACGTGCGCTCAGCATTCGAACAGGCAGAATTTACAATAAATCTTCCCATTGGCTTAAATATACACCATCGTGCTCGCCCACATCAATAGCAACCATTCACAATGCTTGATTCAATGGATTTCAGTGTCACATCACTGCAAAGTTCTATCAATAATGCACGCATTGGCACTGCCGTAAATACTCCAAAATATGACCGGATTAATAAACCACACAGTTACATTTGCAGTAAATGCCGTAAAATATGTTTGGAATAAATTACGCATAACAAAATTCTCAGATTTTCCAGGTTTTTCAAGGCTCCCATTGGAAATTCAAGGCTTTCAAGGCCTTGAATGACCTTTTGACAAATTCCAGGCTTTTCCAGGTTTTCAAGGCCCAGCGGGAACCCTGTAATACTTATCTTGCGACGGTTTATACGCAAAGCCATCAGCCATGAAGAACTGAGAGCCAAGCCCATGAAGAGTGGCATGTGGGAAATGACCTCAATGTTATGTTGCGATGGTTTATACGCAAAGTGGTCAGCCATGAAGAACTGAAAGCCAAGCCCATGAAGAGTGGCACGTGTGACATGACCTAATACTTATCTCGCGATGGTTTATATGCAAAGTGGGCCCGCCATGAAGAACTCACAGCCAAGCCCATGAAGAGTGGCACGTGTGAGATGACCTAATACTTATCTCGTTATGGTTTATACGCAAAGTGGTGAGCCATGAAGAACTGACAGCCAAGCCCATGACGTTCGGCACCTTTGAGATCATGTAATACTTATCTCGCGATGGTTTATACGCAAAGTGGTCAGCCATGAAGAACTGACAGGCAAGCCCATAAAGAGCAGCATGTCAGAAATGACCTAACAGTTATGTCGCGATGGTTTAAAAGCAAAATCGTCAGCCATGAAGAACCGACAGCCAAGCCCATGAAGAGCCGCATGTGTGAAATGACCTAATTGTTATGTCGCGATGGTTTATACGCAAAGTGGTCAGCCATGAAGAACAGACAGCCAAGCCCATGAAGAGTGGCACGTGTGCCATGACCTAATACTTATCTCGCGATGGTTTATACGCAAAGAGGTAGGCCATGAAGAACTGACAGCCAAGCCCATGAAGAGTGGCACGTGTGAGATGACCTAATACTTATCTCGCAATGGATTATTCGCAAAGTGGTCAGCCATGAAGAACTGACAGCCAAGCCCATGACGTTCGGCACCTGTGAGAAGACCTAATACTTATCTCGCGATGGTTTATACGTAAAGTGGTCAGCCATGAAGAACTGACAGCCTAGCCCATAAAGAGCGACATGTGTGAAATGACTTAACTGTTATGTCGCGATGGTTTATAAGCAAAGTGGTCAGCCATGAAGAACCGACAGCCAAGCCCATGAAGAGCAGCATGTGTGAAATGACCTAATTGTTATGTCGCGATGTTTTATACGTAATGTGGTCAGCCATGAAGAACTGACAGCCAAGCCGATGAAGAGTGGCACATGTGATATGACCTAATACTTGTCTCGCGATGGTTTATACGCAAAGTGGTCAGCCATGAAGAACTGACAGCCAAGCCCATGAAGAGTGGCACGTGTGAGATGACCTAATACTTATTTCGCGATGGTTTATTCGCAAAGTGGTCAGCCATGAAGAACTGACAGCCAAGCCCATGAAGAGTGGCACGTGTGAGATGACCTAAGATTATCTCGCGATGGATTATTCGCAAAGTGGTCAGCCATGAAGAACTGACAGCCAAGCCCATGACGTTCGGCACCGGTGAGAAGACCTAATACTTATCTCGCGATGGTTTATACGTAAAGTGGTCAGCCATGAAGAACTGACAGCCAAGCCCATAAAGAGCGGCATGTGTGAAACGACCTGACTGTTATATCACGATGGTTTATAAGCAAAGTGGTCAGCCATGAAGAACCGACAGCCAAGCCCATGAAGAGCGGCATGTGGGAAAGAACCTAATTGTTATGTCGCGATGGTTTATACGCAAAGTGGTCAGCCATGAAGAACTGACAGCCAAGCCCATGAAGAGTGGCACGTGTGACATGACCTAATACTTATCTCATGATGGTTTATATGCAAAGTGGGCCCGCCATGAAGAACTCACAGCCAAGCCCATGAAGAGTGGCACATGTGAGATGATCTAATACTTATCTCGTGATGGTTTATACGCAAAGTGGTGAGCCATGAAGAACTGACAGCTAAGCCCATGACGTTCGGCACCTTTGAGATGACGTAATACTTATCTCGCGATGGTTTATACGCAAAGTGGTCAGCCATGAAGAACTGACAGCCAAGCCCATAAAGAGCAGAATGTGCGAAATGACCTAACAGTTATGTCGCGATGGTTTAAAAGCAAAATCGTCAGCCATGAAGAACCGACAGCCAAGCCCATGAAGAGCGGCATGTGTGAAATGACCTAATTGTTATGTCGTGATGGTTTATACGCAAAGTGGTCAGCCATGAAGAACTGACATCCAAGCCCATGAAGTGTGGCACGTGTGACATGACCTAATACTTATCTCACGATGGTTTATACCCAAAGTGGTCGGCCATGAAGAACTGACAGCCAAGCCCATGAAGAGTGGCACGTGTGAGATGACCTAATACTTATCTCGCGATGGATTATTCGCAAAGTGGTCAGCCATGAAGAACTGACAGCCAAGCCCATGACGTTCGGCACCAGTGAGAAGACCTAATACTTTTTTCCGCCGATGGTTTATACGTAAAGTGGTCAGCCATGAAGAACTGACAGCCTAGCCCATAAAGAGCGGCATGTGTGAAATGACCTAATTGTTATGTTGCGATGGTTTCTATGCAATGTGGTCAGCCATGAAGAACTGAGAGCCAAGCCCATGAAGAGCGACATGTTTGAAATGACCTAACTGTTATGTCGCGATGGTTTATAAGCAAAGTGGTCAGCCATGAAGAACCGACAGCCAAGCCCATGAAGAGCGGCATGTGTGAAATGACCTAATTGTTATGTTGCGATGGTTTCTATGCAATGTGGTCAGCCATGAAGAACTGAGAGCCAAGCCCATGAAGAATGGCAGGTGTGAGATGACCTAATAGATATATCACGAAGGTTTATATGCAAAGTGGCCAGCCATGAAAAGCTGACATCCAAGCCCATGAAGAGTGGCACGTGTGAGATGACCCAATATTTATCTCGCGACGGTTTATACGCAAAGTAGTCAGCCATGAAGAACTGAGAGGCAAAAAGCACATAAAGAGCAGCATGCGTGAAATGACCTAACTGTTATGTCGCGATGGTTTATTTTATGAGCAAAGTGGTCAGCCATGAAGAACTGACAGCCAAGCCAATGACGAGTGGCACGTGTGAGATGTTCTAATACTTATCTCGCGATGGTTTATACGCAAAGTGGTCAGCCATGAAGAACTGACAGACAAGCCCATGAAGAGTGGCATGTGTGAGGTGACCTAATACTTATCTCACGATGGTTTATACGCAAAGTGGTCAGCCATGAAGTACTGACAGTCAAGCTCATGACGTTCAGCACCGGTGAGATGACCTAATACTTATCTCGCCATGGTTTATACGCAAAGTGGTCAGCCATGAAGAACTGACAGCCAGGCCCATAAAGAGTGGCATGTGTGAAATGATCTGACTGTTATATCACAATGGTTTATAAGCAAAGTGGTTAGCCATGAAGAACTGACAGCCAAGCCCATGATGAGCGGCATGTGTGAAATGACCTAATTGTTATGTCGCGATGGTTTATACGCAAAGTGGTCAGCCATGAAGAACTGACAGCCAAGCCCATAAAGAGTGGTACCAGTGAGATGACCTAATACTTATCTCGCGATGGTTTATAAGCAAAGTGGTCAGCCATGAAGAACCGACAACCAAGCCCATGAAGAGCGGCATGTGTGAAATGACCTAGTTGTTATGTCGTGATGGTTTATACACAAAGTGGTCAGCCATGAAGAACTGACAGCCAAGCCCATGAAGAGTGGCACGTATGAGATGACCTCATACAGGATTCCCCCAGGTTAAAATGTTTGAAATTCAAGGCCATTCCAGGCCATTTCTTGGCAATTTTCGTGGATTTTCAAGACCCCCATTTATGAAATTCAAGGCTTTTCAAGGCCGAGGCTGGCAAAGTACCGTATATTATCAGAAAACGTCTAGAAACCTTCTCTTATATTTCCCTTTGTTAGAAATTCTAACACTTGACATCATTTCTTGGAAAACTCTTTCTGAAAGCTATTCAAGGAATGATATCACTGATTAGAATAAGTGAGCCTGAGAAAGACATTTTCTTGTGTTTATCCTACAACTGCAGGGTAATTACCAAGTGGCACAATAGCTATGTCTCTCGTACATGTACCGCTATTCTAACTGAATACTTACTGAATGCAAATGAATTGATGTCATCCTTTCTCCCAATGAGTAAACTACATGTTACATGTAAATGACACATTTCGTAACCCACAACGTCTCCGGAAATGTCATTCGAAAAGCAAAATGTAATTCCGTTGTGGGGAAGTCTACCTTCCAACAAGCTTGGATTAAATCAACTGCATACTGTAACTGGTTACTGCCTGTTCCAGTTGAACGGTATTCAGCTACATGCAGTAACTGTCAAAAAGTTTTTAATGTTTCATACATGGGCGAACCATCCTTAAAATCGCACAGGTTAACATTTGAGGTGAATAAGACAATAACACTTTCATTTGGAAATCCAAACTCGGAATCCACCGTGATGGTGACTGCCCGTGCCAGGACTTTAAGATGACGCTGTGGCAAATTCATCAGACATACATGCTTCGGAAATACTCAAACAGTTCAACTGAACAATCATCCATTTGTAATATTTTCAATATGAATAAATTATCCACGCACGTGCGCTCAGCATTCGAACAGGCAGAATTTACAATAAATCTTCCCATTGGCTTAAATATACACCATCGTGCTCGCCCACATCAATAGCAACCATTCACAATGCTTGATTCAATGGATTTCAGTGTCACATCACTGCAAAGTTCTATCAATAATGCACGCATTGGCACTGCCGTAAATACTCCAAAATATGACCGGATTAATAAACCACACAGTTACATTTGCAGTAAATGCCGTAAAATATGTTTGGAATAAATTACGCATAACAAAATTCTCAGATTTTCCAGGTTTTTCAAGGCTCCCATTGGAAATTCAAGGCTTTCAAGGCCTTGAATGACCTTTTGACAAATTCCAGGCTTTTCCAGGTTTTCAAGGCCCAGCGGGAACCCTGTAATACTTATCTTGCGATGGTTTATACGCAAAGCCATCAGCCATGAAGAACTGAGAGCCAAGCCCATGAAGAGTGGCATGTGGGAAATGACCTCAATGTTATGTTGCGATGGTTTATACGCAAAGTGGTCAGCCATGAAGAACTGAAAGCCAAGCCCATGAAGAGTGGCACGTGTGACATGACCTAATACTTATCTCGCGATGGTTTATATGCAAAGTGGGCCCGCCATGAAGAACTCACAGCCAAGCCCATGAAGAGTGGCATGTGTGAGATGACCTAATACTTATCTCGTTATGGTTTATACGCAAAGTGGTGAGCCATGAAGAACTGACAGCCAAGCCCATGACGTTCGGCACCTTTGAGATCATGTAATACTTATCTCGCGATGGTTTATACGCAAAGTGGTCAGCCATGAAGAACTGACAGGCAAGCCCATAAAGAGCAGCATGTCAGAAATGACCTAACAGTTATGTCGCGATGGTTTAAAAGCAAAATCGTCAGCCATGAAGAACCGACAGCCAAGCCCATGAAGAGCCGCATGTGTGAAATGACCTAATTGTTATGTCGCGATGGTTTATACGCAAAGTGGTCAGCCATGAAGAACAGACAGCCAAGCCCATGAAGAGTGGCACGTGTGCCATGACCTAATACTTATCTCGCGATGGTTTATACGCAAAGAGGTAGGCCATGAAGAACTGACAGCCAAGCCCATGAAGAGTGGCACGTGTGAGATGACCTAATACTTATCTCGCAATGGATTATTCGCAAAGTGGTCAGCCATGAAGAACTGACAGCCAAGCCCATGACGTTCGGCACCTGTGAGAAGACCTAATACTTATCTCGCGATGGTTTATACGTAAAGTGGTCAGCCATGAAGAACTGACAGCCTAGCCCATAAAGAGCGACATGTGTGAAATGACTTAACTGTTATGTCGCGATGGTTTATAAGCAAAGTGGTCAGCCATGAAGAACCGACAGCCAAGCCCATGAAGAGCAGCATGTGTGAAATGACCTAATTGTTATGTCGCGATGTTTTATACGTAAAGTGGTCAGCCATGAAGAACTGACAGCCAAGCCGATGAAGAGTGGCACATGTGAGATGACCTAATACTTGTCTCGCGATGGTTTATACGCAAAGTGGTCAGCCATGAAGAACTGACAGCCAAGCCCATGAAGAGTGGCACGTGTGAGATGACCTAATACTTATTTCGCGATGGTTTATTCGCAAAGTGGTCAGCCATGAAGAACTGACAGCCAAGTCCATGAAGAGTGGCACGTGTGAGATGACCTAATACTTATCTCGCGATGGATTATTCGCAAAGTGGTCAGCCATGAAGAACTGACAGCCAAGTCCATGAAGAGTGGCACGTGTGAGATGACCTAATACTTATCTCGCGATGGATTATTCGCAGAGTGGTCAGCCATGAAGAACTGACAGCCAAGCCCATGATGTTCGGCACCGGTGAGATGACCTAATACTTATCTCACGATCCTTTATACGCAAAGTGGTCAGCCATGAAGAACTGACAGCCAAGACCATAAAGAGCAGTATGTATGAAATGACCTAACTGTTTTGTCACGATGGTTTATAAGCAAAGTGGTCAGCCATGAAGAACCGACAGCCAGGCCCAGGAAAGGCAGCATGTGTTAAATGACCTGATTGTTAGGTCACGATGGGTTATACGCAAAGTGGTCCGCCATGATGAACCAACAGCCAAGCCCATGTAGAGCGGCATGTGTGAGATGACCTAATTTTTATGTCGCGATGGTTTATACACAAACTGGTCAGCCATGAAGAACTGACAGTCAAGCCCATGAAGAGTGGCATGTGTGAGATGACTTAATACTTATCTCGCGATGGATTATTCGCAAAGTGGTCAGCCATGAAGAACTGACAGCCAAGCCCATGAAGAGTGGCACGTGTGAGATGACCTAATACTTATCTCGCGATGGATTATTTGCAAAGTGCAGCCATGAAGAACTGACAGCCAAGCCCATGACGTTCGGCACCGGTGAGAAGACCTAATACTTATCTCGCGATGGTTTATACGCAAAGTGGTCAGCCATGAAGAACTGACAGCCAAGCCCATAAAGAGCGGAATGTGTGAAACGACCTAACTGTTAAGTTGCGATGGTTTATAAGCAAAGTGGTCAGCCATGAAGAACCGACAGCCAAGCCCATGAAGAGCGGCATGTGTGAAATGGCCTAATTGTTATGTCGTGATGGTTTATACGCAAAGTGGTCAGCCATGAAGAACTGACAGCCAAGCCCATGAAGAGTGGCACATGTGAGATGACCTAATACTTGTCTCGCGATGGTTTATACGCAAAGTGGTCAGCCATGAAGAACTGACAGCCAAGCCCATGACTTTCGGCAAGTGTGAGATGACTTAACACTTATCTTGCAATGGTTTATACACAAAGTGGTCAGCCATGAAGAACTGACAGAAAAGCCCATGAAGAGCGGCATGTGTGAAATGACCTAACTGTTATGTCGCGATGGTTTATAAGCAAAGTGGTCAGCCATGAAGAACCGACAGCCAAGCCCATGAAGAGCGACATGTGTGAAATGACCTAATTGTTATGTTGCGATGGTTTCTACGCAATGTGGTCAGCCATGAAGAACTGACAGCCAAGCCTATGAAGAACGGCAGGTGTGAGATGAACTAATAGATATATCGCGAAGGTTTATATGCAAAGTGGCCAGCCAGGAAGAGCTGACAGCGAAGCCCATGAAGAGTGGCACGTGTGAGATGACCCAATACTTATCTCGCGACGGTCTATACGCAAAGTGGTCAGCCATGAAGAACTGACAGGCAAAAAGCACATAAAGAGCGGCATGTGTGAAATGACCTAACTGTTATGTCGCGATGGTTTATAAGCAAAGTCGTCAGCCATGAAGAACTGACAGCCAAGCCCATGAAGAGTGGCATGTGTGAAATGACCTAATTGTTATGTCGCGATGGTTTATACGCAAAGTGGTCAGCCATGAAGAACTGACAGCCAAGCTCATGACGTTCGGCACCGGTGAGATGACCTAATACTTATCTCGCAATGGTTTATACGCAAAGTGGTCAGCCATGAAGAACTGACAGCCAGGCCCATAAAGAGCGGCATGTGTGAAATGACCTGACTGTTATATCACGATGGTTTATAAGCAAAGTGGTCAGCCATGAAGAACCGACAGCCAAGCCCATGAAGAGCGGTATGTGTTAAATGACCTAATTGTTATGTCACGATGCTTTATATGCAACGTGGTCAGCCATGAAGAACTGACAGCCAAGCCCATGAAGAGAGGAATGTGTGAAATGAGCTAACTGTTATGGCGCGATGGTTTATAAGCAAAGTGGTCAGCCATGAAGAACCGACAACCAAGCCCATGAAGAGCGGCATGTGTGAAATGACCTAATTGTTATGTCGCGATGGTTTATACACAAAGTGGTCAGCCATGAAGAACTGACAGCCAAGCCCATGAAGAGTGGCACATATTAGATGACCTCATACAGGGTTCCCCCAGGTTAAAATGTTTGAAATTCAAGGCCATTCCAGGCCATTTCTTGGCAATTTTCGTGGATTTTCAAGGCCCCCATTTATGAAATTCAAGGCTTTTCAACGCCGAGGCTGGCAAAGTACCGTAAATTATCAGAAAACGACTAGAAACCTTCTCTTATATTTCCCTTTGTTGGTAATTCTAACACTTCACATCATTTCTTGGAAAACTCTTTCTGAAAGCTATCCAAGCAATGATATCACTGATTAGAATTAGTGAGCCTGAGAAAGACATTTTCTTGTGTTTATCCTGCAACTGCAGTGTAATTACCAAGTGGCACAATAGCTATGTCTCTTGTACATGTACCGCTATTCTAACTGAATACTTACTGAATGCAAATGAATTGATGTCATCCTTTCTCCCAATGAGTAAACTACATGTTACATGCAAATGACACATTTCGTAACCCACAACGTCTCCGGAAATGTCATTCGAAAAGCAAAATGTAATTCTGTTGTGGGGAAGTGTACCTTCCGACAAGCTTGGATTAAATCAACTGCATACAGTAACTGGTTACTGCCTGTTCCAGTTGAACGGTATTCAGCTAAATGCAGTAACTGTCAAAAAGTTTTTAATGTTTCATACATGGGCGAATCATCCTTAAAATCGCACAGGTTAACATTTGAGGTGAATAAGACAATAACACTTTCATTTGGAAATCCAAACTCGGAATCCACCGTGATGGTGACTGCCCATGCCAGGACTTTAAGATGACGTTGTGTCAAATTCATCAGACATACATGCTTCAGAAATACTCAAATAGTTCAACTGAACAATCATCCATTTGTAACATTTTCGATATGAATAAATTATCCACGCACGTGCGCTCAGCATTCGAACAGGCAGAATTTACAATAAATCTTCCCATTGGCTTAAATATACACCATCGTGCTCGCCCACATCAATAGCAACCATTCACAATGCTTGATTCAATGGATTTAAGTGTCACATCACTGCAAAGTTCTATCAATAATGCACGCATTGGCACTGCCGTAAATACTCCAAAATATGACCGGATTAATAAACCACACAGTTACATTTGCTGTAAATGCCGTAAAATATGTTCGGATTAAATTACGCATAACAAAATTCTCAGATTTTCCAGGTTTTTCAAGGCTCCCATTGGAAATTCAAGGCTTTCAAGGCCTTGAATGACCTTTTGACGAATTCCAGGCTTTTCCAGGTTTTGAAGGCCCTGCGGGAACCCTGTAATACTTATCTTGCGATGGTTTATAGGCAAAGCTATCAGCCATGAAGAACTGACAGCCAAGACCATGAAGAGTGGCATGTGTGAAATGACCTCATTGTTATGTCGAGATGGTTTATACGCAAAGCTATCAGCCATGA
This sequence comes from Pictodentalium vernedei, assembly GCA_031216915.1. Taxonomy (NCBI): domain Eukaryota; kingdom Metazoa; phylum Mollusca; class Scaphopoda; order Dentaliida; family Dentaliidae; genus Pictodentalium; species Pictodentalium vernedei. Next base: position 140,408,549 of record CM062293.1, read on the forward strand.
AGAACTGACAGCCAAGCCCATGAAGAGTGCCACGTGTGACATGACCTAATACTTATCTTGCGATGGTTTATATGCAAAGTGGGCCCGCCATGAAGAACTCACAGCCAAGCCCATGAAGAGTGGCACGTGTGAGATGACCTAATACTTATCTCGTGATGGTTTATACGCAAAGTGGTGACCCATGAAGAACTGACAGCCAAGCCCATGACGTTCAGCACCTTTGAGATGATGTAATACTTATCTCGCGATGGTATATACGCAAAGTGGTCAGCCATGAAGAACTGAGAGCCAAGCCCATAAAGAGCAGCATGTGCGAAATGACCTAACAATTATGTCGCGATGGTTTAAAAGCAAAATCGTCAGCCATGAAGAACCGACAGCCAAGCCCATGAAGAGCGGCATGTGTGAAATGAACTAATTGTTATGTCGCGGTGTTTATACGCAAAGTGGTCAGCCATGAAGAACTGACAGCCAAGCCCATGAAGTGTGGCACGTGTGAGAGGACCTAATACTTATCTCGCGATGGTTTATACGCAAAGTGGTCAGCCATGAAGAACTAACAGCCAAGCCCATGACGTTCCGCACCGGTGGGATGACCTAATACGTATTTCGCGATGGTTTATTCACCAAGTGGTCAGCCATGAAGAACTGACAGCCAAGCCCATGAAGAGTGGCACGTGTGGGATGACCTAATACTTATCTCGCGATGGTTTATGCGCAAAGTGGTCAGCCATGAAGAACTGACAGCCAAGCCCATAAAGAGCGGCATGTGTGAAATGACCTAATTGTTATGTCGCGATGGTTTATACGCAAAGTGGTCAGCCATGAAGAACTGACAGCCAAGCCCATGAAGAGAGGCACGTGTGAGATGACCTAATACTTATATCGCGATGGTTTATGCGAAAAGTGGTCAGCCATGAAGAACTGACAGCCAAGCCCATGAAGAGTGGCACGTGTGAGATGACCGAATACTTATTTCGCGATGGTTTATTCGCAAAGTGGTCAGCCATGAAGAACTGAGAGCCAAGCTAATGAAGAGTGGCACGTGGGAGATGACCTAATACTTCTTTCGCGATGGTTTATTCGCAAAGTGGTCAACCATGAAGAACTGACAGCCAAGCCCATGACATTCGGCACCGGTGAGATGACCTAATACTTATCTCGCGATGGTTTATACGCAAAGTGGTCAGCCATGAAGAACTGACAGCCAAGCCCATAAAGAGCGGCATGTGTGAAATGACCTAACTGTTATGTCGCGATGGTTTATAAGCAAAGTGGTCAGCCATGAAGAATCAACAGCCAAGACCATGAAGAGCGGCATGTGTGAAATTACCTAATTGTTATGTCGTGATGGTTTATACGTAAAGTGGTCAGCCATGAAGAACTGACAGCCAAGCCCATGAAGAGTGGCACGTGTGGGATGACCTAATACTTATCTCGCGATGGATTATTCGCAAAGTGGTCAGCCATGAAGAACTGACAGGCAAGCCCATGAAGAGTGGCACGTGTGAGATGACCTAATACTTATCTCGCGATGGATTATTCGCAAAGTGCAGCCATGAAGAACTGACAGCCAAGCCCATGACGTTCGGCACCGGTGAGAAGACCTAATACTTATCTCGCGATGGTTTATACGTAAAGTGGTCAGCCATGAAGAACTGACAGCCAAGCCCATAAAGAGCGGCATGTGTGAAACGACCTAACTGTTAAGTCGCGATGGTTTATAAGCAAAGTGGTCAGCCATGAAGAACCGACAGCCAAGCCCATGAAGAGCGGCATGTGTGAAATGACCTAATTGTTATGTCGCGATGGTTTATACGCAAAGTGGTCAGCCATGAAGAACTGACAGCCAAGCCCATGAAGAGTGGCACATGTGAGATGACCTAATACTTATCTCGCGATGGTTTATACGCAAAGTGGTCAGCCATGAAGAACTGACAGCCAAGCCCATGAAGAGTGGCACGTGTGAGATGACCTAATACTTATTTCGCGATGGTTTATTCGCAAAGTGGTCAGCCATGAAGAACTGACAGCCAAGCCCATGAAGAGTGGCACGTGTGAGATGACCAAATACTTCTTTCGCGATGGTTTATTCGCAAAGTGGTCAGCCATGAAGAACTGACAGCCAAGCCCATGACATTCGGCACCGGTGAGATGACCTAATACTTATCTCGCGATGGTTTATACGCAAAGTGGTCAGCCATGAAGAACTGACAGCCAAGCCCATAAAGAGCGGCATGTGTGAAATGACCTAACTGTTATGTCGCGATGGTTTATAAGGAAAGTGGTCAGCCATGAAGAATCGACAGCCAAGACCATGAAGAGCGGCATGTGTGAAATGACCTAATTGTTATGTCGCGATGGTTTATACGTAAAGTGGTCAGCCATGAAGAACTGACAGCCAAGCCCATGAAGAGTGGCACGTGTGAGATGACCAAATACTTATCTCGCGATGCATTATTCGCAAAGTGGTCAGCCATGAAGAACTGACAGACAAGCCCATGAAGAGTGGCACGTGTGGGATGACCTAATACTTATCTCGCGATGGATTATTCGCAAAGTGGTCAGCCATGAAGAACTGACAGCCAAGCCCATGAAGAGTGGCACGTGTGAGATGACCTAATACTTATCTCGCGATGGATTATTCGCAAAGTGCAGCCATGAAGAACTGACAGCCAAGCCAATGACGTTCGGCACCGGTGAGAAGACCAAATACTTATCTCGCGATGGTTTATACGTAAAGTGGTCAGCCATGAAGAACTGACAGCCGAGCCCATAAAGAGCGGCATGTGTGAAACGACCTAACTGTTATGTCGCAATGGTTTATAAGCAAAGTGGTCAGCCATGAAGAACCGACAGCCAAGCCCATGAAGAGTGGCATGTGTGAAATGACCTAATTGTTATGTCGCGATGGTTTATACGCAAAGTGGTCAGCCATGAAGAACTGACAGCCAAGCCCATGAAGAGTGGCACATGTGAGATGACCTAATACTTATCTCGCGATGGTTTATACGCAAAGTGGTCAGCCATGAAGAACTGACAGCCAAGCCCATGAAGAGTGGCACGTGTGAGATGACCTAATACTTATTTCGAGATGGTTTATTCACAAAGGGGTCAGCCATGAAGAACTGACAGCCAAGCCCATGAAGAGTGGCACGTGTGAGATGACCTAATACTTCTTTCGCGATGGTTTATTCGCAAAGTGGTCAGCCATGAAGAACTGACAGCCAAGCCCATGACATTCGGCACCGGTGAGATGGCCTAATACTTATCTTGCGATGGTTTATACGCAAAGTGGTCAGCCATGAAGAACTGACAGCCAAGTCCATAAAGAGCGACATGTGTGAAATGACCTAACTGTTATGTCGCGATGGTTTATAAGCAAAGTGGTCAGCCATGAAGAATCGACAGCCAAGACCATGAAGAGCGGCATGTGTGAAATGACCTAATTGTTATGTCGCGATGGTTTAAACACAAAGTGGTCAGCCATGAAGAACTGACAGCCAAGCCAATGAAGAGTGGCACGTGTGACATGACCTAATACTTATCTCGCGATGGTTTATACGCAAAGTGGACAGCCATGAAGAACTGACAGCCAAGCCCATGAAGAGTGGCACGTGCGAGATGACCTAATACTTATCTCGCGATGCATTATTCGCAAAGTGGTCAGCCATGAAGAACTGACAGCGAAGCCCATGACGTTCGGCACCGGTGAGAAGACCTAATACTTATCTCGCAATGGTTTATACGTAAAGTGGTCAGGTACGAAGAACTGACAGCCTAGCCCACAAAGAGAGGCATGTGTGAAATGACCTAACTGTTATGTCGCGATGGTTTATAAGCAAAGTGGTCAGCCATGAAGAACCGACAGCCAAGCCCATGAAGAGCAGCATGTGTGAAATGACCTAATTGTTATGTCGCGATGGTTTATACGTAAAGTGGTCAGTGATGAAAAACTGACAGCCAAGCCCATGAAGAATGGCACATGTGAGATGACCTAATACTTATCTCGCGATGGTTTATACGCAAAGTGGTCAGCCATGAAGGACTGACAGCCAAGCCCATGAAGAGTGGCACGTGTGAGATGACCTATTACTTATTTCGCGATGGCTTATTCGCAAAGTTGTCAGCCATGAAGAACTGACAGCCAAGCCCATGAAGAGTGGCACGTGTGAGATGACCTAATACTTATTTCGCGATGGTTTATTCGCAAAGTGGTCAGCCATGAAGAACTGACAGCCAAGCCCATGATGTTCGGCACCGGTGAAATGACCTAATACTTATCTCGCGATGGTTTATATGCAAAGTGGTCAGCCATGAAGAACTGACAGCCAAGCCCATAAAGAGCGGCATGTGTGAAATGACCTAACTGTTATGTCGCGATGGTTTATACGCAAAGCTATCAGCCATGAAGAACTGACAGCCAAGCCCATGAAGAGTGCCACGTGTGACATGACCTAATACTTATCTCGCGATGGTTTATATGCAAAGTGGGCCCGCCATGAAGAACTCACAGCCAAGCCCATGAAGAGTGGCACGTGTGAGATGACCTAATACTTATCTCGTGATGGTTTATACGCAAAGTGGTGACCCATAAAGAACTGACAGCCAAGCCCATGACGTTCAGCACCTTTGAGATGACGTAATACTTATCTCGCGATGGTTTATACGCAAAGTGGTCAGCCATGAAGAACTGAGAGCCAAGCCCATGAAAAGCAGCATGTGCGAAATGACCTAACAGTTATGTCACGATGGTTTAAAAGCAAAATCGTCAGCCATGAAGAACCGACAGCCAAGCCCATGAAGAGTGGCACGTGTGAGATGACCTAATACTTATTTTCGCGATGGTTTATTCACAAAGTGGTCAGCCATGAAGAACTGACAGCCAAGCCCATGAAGAGTGGCACGTGTGGGATGACCTAATACTTATCTCGCGATGGATTATTCGCAAAGTGGTCAGCCATGAAGAACTGACAGCCAAGCCCATGAAGAGTGGCACGTGTGAGATGACCTAATACTTATCTCGCGATGGATTATTCGCAAAGTGCAGCCATGAAGAACTGACAGCCAAGCCCATGACGTTCGGCACCGGTGAGAAGACCTAATACTTATCTCGCGACGGTTTATACGTAAAGTGGTCAGCCATGAAGAAGTGACAGCCAAGCCCATAAAGAGCGGCATGTGTGAAACGACCTAACTGTTAAGTCGCGATGGTTTATAAGCAAAGTGGTCAGCCATGAAGAACCGACAGCCAAGCCCATGAAGAGCGGCATGTGTGAAATGACCTAATTGTTATGTCGCGATGGTTTATACGCAAAGTGGTCAGCCATGAAGAACTGACAGCCAAGCCCATGAAGAGTGGCACGTGTGATATGACCTAATACTTATTTCTCGATGGTTTATTCGCAAAGTGGTCAGCCATGAAGAACTGACAGCCAAGCCCATGAAGAGTGGCACATGTGAGATGACCTAATACTTCTTTCGCGATGGTTTATTCGCAAAGTGGTCAGCCATGAAGAACTGACAGCCAAGCCCATGAGATTCGGCACCGGTGAGATGACCTAATACTTATCTCGTGATGGTTTATACGCAAAGTGGTCAGCCATGAAGAACTGACAGCCAAGCCCATAAACAGTGGCATGTGTGAAATGACCTAACTGTTATGTCGCGATGGTTTATAAGCAAAGTTGTCAGCCATGAAGAATCGACAGCCAAGCCCAAGAAGAGTGGCACGTGTGACATGACCTAATACTTATCTCGCGATGGTTTATACGCAAAGTGGTCAGCCATGAAGAACTGACAGCCAAGCCCATGAAGAGTGGCATGTGTGAGTTGACCTAATACTTATCTCGCGATGCATTATTCACAAAGTGGTCAGCCATGAAGAACTGACAGCCAAGCCCATGAAGAGTGGCACGTGTGGGATGACCTAATACTTATCTCGCGATGGATTATTCGCAAAGTGGTCAGCCATGAAGAACTGACAGCCAAGCCCATGAAGAGTGGCACGTTTGAGATGACCTAATACTTATCTCGCGATGGATTATTTGCAAAGTGCAGCCATGAAGAACTGACAGCCAAGCCCATGACTTTCGGCACCGGTGAGAAGACCTAATACTTATCTCGCGATGGTTTATACGCAAAGTGGTCAGCCATGAAGAACTGACAGCCAAGCCCATAAAGAGCGGAATGTGTGAAACGACCTAACTGTTAAGTTGCGATGGTTTATAAGCAAAGTGGTCAGCCATGAAGAACCGACAGCCAAGCCCATGAAGAGCGGCATGTGTGAAATGGCCTAATTGTTATGTCGCGATGGTTTATACGCAAAGTGGTCAGCCATGCAGAACTGACAGCCAAGCCCATGAAGAGTGGCACATGTGAGATGACCTAATACTTGTCTCGCGATGGTTTATACGCAAAGTGGTCAGCCATGAAGAACTGACAGCCAAGCCCATGAAGAGTGGCATGTGTGAGATGACCTAATACTTATTTCGCGATGGTTTATTCGCAAAGTGGTCAGCCATGAAGAACTGACAGCCAAGCCCATGAAGAGTGGCATGTGTGAGATGACCTAATACTTCTTACGCGATGGTTTATTCGCAAAGTGGTCAGCCATGAAGAACTGACAGCCAAGCCCATGATGTTCGGCACCGGTGAGAAGACCTAATACTTATCTCGCAATGGTTTATACGTAAAGTGATCAGCCATTAAGAACTGACAGCCTAGCCCATAAAGAGAGGCATATGTGAATTGACCTAACTGTTATGTCGCGATGGTTTATGAGCAAAGTGGTCAGCCATGAAGAACCGACAGCCAAGCCCATGGCCATAAAGAGCGGAATGTGAGAAATGACCTAACTGTTGTGTCGCGATGGTTTATAAGCAAAGTGGTCAGCCATGAAGAACTGACAGCCAAGCCCATGAAGAATGGCAGGTGTGAGATGACCTAAAAGATATATCGCGAAGGTTTATATGCAAAGTGGCCAGCCATGAAGAGCTGACAGACAAGCCCATGAAGAGTGGCACGTGTGAGATGACCCAATACTTATCTCGCGATGGTTTATACGCAAAGTGGTCAGCCATGAAGAACTGACAGCCAAGCCCATGACGTTCGGCACCGGTGAGAAGACCTAATACTTACCTCGCAATGGTTTATACGTAAAGTGGTCAGGCATGAAGAACTGACAGCCTAGCGCATAAAGAGAGGCATGTGTGAAATGACCTAACTGTTATGTCGCGATGGTTTATAAGGAAAGTGGTCAGCCATGAAGAATCGACAGCCAAGACCATGAAGAGCGGCATGTGTGAAATGACCTAATTGTTATGTCGCGATGGTTTATACGTAAAGTGGTCAGCCATGAAGAACTGACAGCCAAGCCCATGAGATTCGGCACCGGTGAGATGACCTAATACTTATCTCGTGATGGTTTATACGCAAAGTGGTCAGCCATGAAACACTGACAGCCAAGCCCATAAACAGCGGCATGTGTGAAATGACCTAACTGTTATGTCGCGATGGTTTATAAGCAAAGTTGTCAGCCATGAAGAATCGACAGCCAAGCCCAAGAAGAGTGGCACGTGTGACATGACCTAATACTTATCTCGCGATGGTTTATACGCAAAGTGGTCAGCCATGAAGAACTGACAGCCAAGCCCATGATGAGTGGCATGTGTGAGATGACCTAATACTTATCTCGCGATGCATTATTCACAAAGTGGTCAGTCATGAAGAACTGACAGCCAAGCCCATGAAGAGTGGCACGTGTGGGATGACCTAATACTTATCTCGCGATGGATTATTCGCAAAGTGGTCAGCCATGAAGAACTGACAGCCAAGCCCATGAAGAGTGGCACGTGTGAGATGACCTAATACTTATCTCGCGATGGATTATTTGCAAAGTGCAGCCATGAAGAACTGACAGCCAAGCCCATGACGTTCGGCACCGGTGAGAAGACCTAATACTTATCTCGCGATGGTTTATACGCAAAGTGGTCAGCCATGAAGAACTGACAGCCAAGCCCATAAAGAGCGGAATGTGTGAAACGACCTAACTGTTAAGTTGCGATGGTTTATAAGCAAAGTGGTCAGCCATGAAGAACTGACAGCCAAGCCCATGAAGAGCGGCATGTGTGAAATGGCCTAATTGTTATGTCGCGATGGTTTATACGCAAAGTGGTCAGCCATGAAGAACTGACAGCCAAGCCCATGAAGAGTGGCACATGTGAGATGACCTAATACTTGTCTCGCGATGGTTTATACGCAAAGTGGTCAGCCATGAAGAACTGACAGCCAAGCCCATGAAGAGTGGCATGTGTGAGATGACCTAATACTTATTTCGCGATGGTTTATTCGCAAAGTGGTCAGCCATGAAGAACTGACAGCCAAGCCCATGAAGAGTGGCATGTGTGAGATGACCTAATACTTCTTACGCGATGGTTTATTCGCAAAGTGGTCAGCCATGAAGAACTGACAGCCAAGCCCATGATGTTCGGCACCGGTGAGAAGACCTAATACTTATCTCGCAATGGTTTATACGTAAAGTGATCAGCCATGAAGAACTGACAGCCTAGCCCATAAAGAGAGGCATATGTGAATTGACCTAACTGTTATGTCGCGATGGTTTATGAGCAAAGTGGTCAGCCATGAAGAACCGACAGCCAAGCCCATGGCCATAAAGAGCGGAATGTGAGAAATGACCTAACTGTTGTGTCGCGATGGTTTATAAGCAAAGTGGTCAGCCATGAAGAACTGACAGCCAAGCCCATGAAGAATGGCAGGTGTGAGATGACCTAAAAGATATATCGCGAAGGTTTATATGCAAAGTGGCCAGCCATGAAGAGCTGACAGACAAGCCCATGAAGAGTGGCACGTGTGAGATGACCCAATACTTATTTCGCGATGGTTTATTCGCAAAGTGGTCAGCCATGAAGAACTGACAGCCAAGCCCATGAAGAGTGGCATGTGTGAGATGACCTAATACTTCTTACGCGATGGTTTATTCGCAAAGTGGTCAGCCATGAAGAACTGACAGCCAAGCCCATGATGTTCGGCACCGGTGAGAAGACCTAATACTTATCTCGCAATGGTTTATACGTAAAGTGATCAGCCATTAAGAACTGACAGCCTAGCCCATAAAGAGAGGCATATGTGAATTGACCTAACTGTTATGTCGCGATGGTTTATGAGCAAAGTGGTCAGCCATGAAGAACCGACAACCAAGCCCATGAAGAGCGGCATGTGTGAAATGACCTAATTGTTATGTCGCGATGGTTTATACACAAAGTGGTCAGCCATGAAGAACTGACAGCCAAGCCCATGAAGAGTGGCACGTATGAGATGACCTCATACAGGGTTCCCCCAGGTTAAAATGTTTGAAATTCAAGGCCATTCCAGGCCATTTCTTGGCAATTTTCGTGGATTTTCAAGGCCCCCATTTATGAAATTCAAGGCTTTTCAACGCCGAGGCTGGCAAAGTACCGTAAATTATCAGAAAACGACTAGAAACCTTCTCTTATATTTCCCTTTGTTGGTAATTCTAACACTTCACATCATTTCTTGGAAAACTCTTTCTGAAAGCTATCCAAGCAATGATATCACTGATTAGAATTAGTGAGCCTGAGAAAGACATTTTCTTGTGTTTATTCTACAACTGCAGTGTAATTACCAAGTGGCACAATAGCTATGTCTCTTGTACATGTACCGCTATTCTAACTGAATACTTACTGAATGCAAATGAATTGATGTCATCCTTTCTCCCAATGAGTAAACTACATGTTACATGCAAATGACACATTTCGTAACCCACAACGTCTCCGGAAATGTCATTCGAAAAGCAAAATGTAATTCTGTTGTGGGGAAGTGTACCTTCCAACAAGCTTGGATTAAATCAACTGCATACTGTAACTATTCGCAAAGTGCAGCCATGAAGAACTGACAGCCAAGCCCATGACGTTCGGCACCGGTGAGAAGACCTAATACTTATCTCGCGACGGTTTATACGTAAAGTGGTCAGCCATGAAGAAGTGACAGCCAAGCCCATAAAGAGCGGCATGTGTGAAACGACCTAACTGTTAAGTCGCGATGGTTTATAAGCAAAGTGGTCAGCCATGAAGAACCGACAGCCAAGCCCATGAAGAGCGGCATGTGTGAAATGACCTAATTGTTATGTCGCGATGGTTTATACGCAAAGTGGTCAGCCATGAAGAACTGACAGCCAAGCCCATGAAGAGTGGCACGTGTGATATGACCTAATACTTATTTCTCGATGGTTTATTCGCAAAGTGGTCAGCCATGAAGAACTGACAGCCAAGCCCATGAAGAGTGGCACATGTGAGATGACCTAATACTTCTTTCGCGATGGTTTATTCGCAAAGTGGTCAGCCATGAAGAACTGACAGCCAAGCCCATGAGATTCGGCACCGGTGAGATGACCTAATACTTATCTCGTGATGGTTTATACGCAAAGTGGTCAGCCATGAAGAACTGACAGCCAAGCCCATAAACAGCGGCATGTGTGAAATGACCTAACTGTTATGTCGCGATGGTTTATAAGCAAAGTTGTCAGCCATGAAGAATCGACAGCCAAGCCCAAGAAGAGTGGCACGTGTGACATGACCTAATACTTATCTCGCGATGGTTTATACGCAAAGTGGTCAGCCATGAAGAACTGACAGCCAAGCCCATGAAGAGTGGCATGTGTGAGATGACCTAATACTTATCTCGCGATGCATTATTCACAAAGTGGTCAGCCATGAAGAACTGACAGCCAAGCCCATGAAGAGTGGCACGTGTGGGATGACCTAATACTTATCTCGCGATGGATTATTCGCAAAGTGGTCAGCCATGAAGAACTGACAGCCAAGCCCATGAAGAGTGGCACGTGTGAGATGACCTAATACTTATCTCGCGATGGATTATTTGCAAAGTGCAGCCATGAAGAACTGACAGCCAAGCCCATGACGTTCGGCACCGGTGAGAAGACCTAATACTTATCTCGCGATGGTTTATACGCAAAGTGGTCAGCCATGAAGAACTGACAGCCAAGCCCATAAAGAGCGGAATGTGTGAAACGACCTAACTGTTAAGTTGCGATGGTTTATAAGCAAAGTGGTCAGCCATGAAGAACCGACAGCCAAGCCCATGAAGAGCGGCATGTGTGAAATGGCCTAATTGTTATGTCGTGATGGTTTATACGCAAAGTGGTCAGCCATGAAGAACTGACAGCCAAGCCCATGAAGAGTGGCACATGTGAGATGACCTAATACTTGTCTCGCGATGGTTTATACGCAAAGTGGTCAGCCATGAAGAACTGACAGCCAAGCCCATGAAGAGTGGCATGTGTGAGATGACCTAATACTTATTTCGCGATGGTTTATTCGCAAAGTGGTCAGCCATGAAGAACTGACAGCCAAGCCCATGAAGAGTGGCATGTGTGAGATGACCTAATACTTCTTACGCGATGGTTTATTCGCAAAGTGGTCAGCCATGAAGAACTGACAGCCAAGCCCATGATGTTCGGCACCGGTGAGAAGACCTAATACTTATCTCGCAATGGTTTATACGTAAAGTGATCAGCCATGAAGAACTGACAGCCTAGCCCATAAAGAGAGGCATATGTGAATTGACCTAACTGTTATGTCGCGATGGTTTATGAGCAAAGTGGTCAGCCATGAAGAACCGACAGCCAAGCCCATGGCCATAAAGAGCGGAATGTGAGAAATGACCTAACTGTTGTGTCGCGATGGTTTATAAGCAAAGTGGTCAGCCATGAAGAACTGACAGCCAAGCCCATGAAGAATGGCAGGTGTGAGATGACCTAAAAGATATATCGCGAAGGTTTATATGCAAAGTGGCCAGCCATGAAGAGCTGACAGACAAGCCCATGAAGAGTGGCACGTGTGAGATGACCCAATACTTATCTCGCGATGGTTTATACGCAAAGTGGTCAGCCATGAAGAACTGACAGCCAAGCCCATGACGTTCGGCACCGGTGAGAAGACCTAATACTTACCTCGCAATGGTTTATACGTAAAGTGGTCAGGCATGAAGAACTGACAGCCTAGCGCATAAAGAGAGGCATGTGTGAAATGACCTAACTGTTATGTCGCGATGGTTTATAAGGAAAGTGGTCAGCCATGAAGAATCGACAGCCAAGACCATGAAGAGCGGCATGTGTGAAATGACCTAATTGTTATGTCGCGATGGTTTATACGTAAAGTGGTCAGCCATGAAGAACTGACAGCCAAGCCCATGAGATTCGGCACCGGTGAGATGACCTAATACTTATCTCGTGATGGTTTATACGCAAAGTGGTCAGCCATGAAGAACTGACAGCCAAGCCCATAAACAGCGGCATGTGTGAAATGACCTAACTGTTATGTCGCGATGGTTTATAAGCAAAGTTGTCAGCCATGAAGAATCGACAGCCAAGCCCAAGAAGAGTGGCACGTGTGACATGACCTAATACTTATCTCGCGATGGTTTATACGCAAAGTGGTCAGCCATGAAGAACTGACAGCCAAGCCCATGATGAGTGGCATGTGTGAGATGACCTAATACTTATCTCGCGATGCATTATTCACAAAGTGGTCAGTCATGAAGAACTGACAGCCAAGCCCATGAAGAGTGGCACGTGTGGGATGACCTAATACTTATCTCGCGATGGATTATTCGCAAAGTGGTCAGCCATGAAGAACTGACAGCCAAGCCCATGAAGAGTGGCACGTGTGAGATGACCTAATACTTATCTCGCGATGGATTATTTGCAAAGTGCAGCCATGAAGAACTGACAGCCAAGCCCATGACGTTCGGCACCGGTGAGAAGACCTAATACTTATCTCGCGATGGTTTATACGCAAAGTGGTCAGCCATGAAGAACTGACAGCCAAGCCCATAAAGAGCGGAATGTGTGAAACGACCTAACTGTTAAGTTGCGATGGTTTATAAGCAAAGTGGTCAGCCATGAAGAACCGACAGCCAAGCCCATGAAGAGCGGCATGTGTGAAATGGCCTAATTGTTATGTCGCGATGGTTTATACGCAAAGTGGTCAGCCATGAAGAACTGACAGCCAAGCCCATGAAGAGTGGCACATGTGAGATGACCTAATACTTGTCTCGCGATGGTTTATACGCAAAGTGGTCAGCCATGAAGAACTGACAGCCAAGCCCATGAAGAGTGGCATGTGTGAGATGACCTAATACTTATTTCGCGATGGTTTATTCGCAAAGTGGTCAGCCATGAAGAACTGACAGCCAAGCCCATGAAGAGTGGCATGTGTGAGATGACCAAATACTTCTTACGCGATGGTTTATTCGCAAAGTGGTCAGCCATGAAGAACTGACAGCCAAGCCCATGATGTTCGGCACCGGTGAGAAGACCTAATACTTATCTCGCAATGGTTTATACGTAAAGTGATCAGCCATGAAGAACTGACAGCCTAGCCCATAAAGAGAGGCATATGTGAATTGACCTAACTGTTATGTCGCGATGGTTTATGAGCAAAGTGGTCAGCCATGAAGAACCGACAGCCAAGCCCATGGCCATAAAGAGCGGAATGTGAGAAATGACCTAACTGTTGTGTCGCGATGGTTTATAAGCAAAGTGGTCAGCCATGAAGAACTGACAGCCAAGCCCATGAAGAATGGCAGGTGTGAGATGACCTAAAAGATATATCGCGAAGGTTTATATGCAAAGTGGCCAGCCATGAAGAGCTGACAGACAAGCCCATGAAGAGTGGCACGTGTGAGATGACCCAATACTTATTTCGCGATGGTTTATTCGCAAAGTGGTCAGCCATGAAGAACTGACAGCCAAGCCCATGAAGAGTGGCATGTGTGAGATGACCTAAAACTTCTTACGCGATGGTTTATTCGCAAAGTGGTCAGCCATGAAGAACTGACAGCCAAGCCCATGATGTTCGGCACCGGTGAGAAGACCTAATACTTATCTCGCAATGGTTTATACGTAAAGTGATCAGCCATGAAGAACTGACAGCCTAGCCCATAAAGAGAGGCATATGTGAATTGACCTAACTGTTATGTCGCGATGGTTTATGAGCAAAGTGGTCAGCCATGAAGAACCGACAACCAAGCCCATGAAGAGCGGCATGTGTGAAATGACCTAATTGTTATGTCGCGATGGTTTATACACAAAGTGGTCAGCCATGAAGAACTGACAGCCAAGCCCATGAAGAGTGGCACGTATGAGATGACCTCATACAGGGTTCCCCCAGGTTAAAATGTTTGAAATTCAAGGCCATTCCAGGCCATTTCTTGGCAATTTTCGTGGATTTTCAAGGCCCCCATTTATGAAATTCAAGGCTTTTCAACGCCGAGGCTGGCAAAGTACCGTAAATTATCAGAAAACGACTAGAAACCTTCTCTTATATTTCCCTTTGTTGGTAATTCTAACACTTCACATCATTTCTTGGAAAACTCTTTCTGAAAGCTATCCAAGCAATGATATCACTGATTAGAATTAGTGAGCCTGAGAAAGACATTTTCTTGTGTTTATTCTACAACTGCAGTGTAATTACCAAGTGGCACAATAGCTATGTCTCTTGTACATGTACCGCTATTCTAACTGAATACTTACTGAATGCAAATGAATTGATGTCATCCTTTCTCCCAATGAGTAAACTACATGTTACATGCAAATGACACATTTCGTAACCCACAACGTCTCCGGAAATGTCATTCGAAAAGCAAAATGTAATTCTGTTGTGGGGAAGTGTACCTTCCAACAAGCTTGGATTAAATCAACTGCATACTGTAACTGGTTACTGCCTGTTCCAGTTGAACGGTATTCAGCTAAATGCAGTAACTGTCGAAAAGTTTTTAATGTTTCATACATGGGGGAATCATCCTTAAAATCGCACAGGTTAACATTTGAGGTGAATAAGACTATAACACTTTCATTTGGAAATCCAAACTCGGAATCCACCGTGATGGTGACTGCCCATGCCAGGACTTTAAGATGACGTTGTGTCAAATTCATCAGACATACATGCTTCGGAAATACTCAAATAGTTCAACTGAACAATCATCCATTTGTAATATTTTCAATATGAATAAATTATCCACGCACGTGCGCTCAGCATTCGAACAGGCAGAATTTACAATAAATCTTCCCATTGGCTTAAATATACACCATCGTGCTCGCCCACATCAATAGCAACAATTCACAACGCTTGATTCAATGGATTTCAGTGTCACATCACTGCAAAGTTCTATCAATAATGCACGCATTGGCACTGCCATAAATACTCCAAAATATGACCGGATTAATAAACCACACAGTTACATTTGCTGTAAATGCCGTAAAATATGTTCGGATTAAATTACGCATAACAAAATTCTCAGATTTTCCAGGTTTTTCAAGGCTCCCATTGGAAATTCAAGGCTTTCAAGGCCTTGAATGACCATTTGACGAATTCCAGGCTTTTCCAGGTATTCAAGGCCCTGCGGGAACCCTGTAATACTTATCTTGCGATGGTTTATACGCAAAGCTATCAGCCATGAAGAACTGACAGCCAAGCCCATGAAGAGTGGCACGTGTGAAATGACCTCATTGTTATGTCGCGATGGTTTATACGCAAAGCTATCAGCCATGAAGAACTGACAGCCAAGCCCATGAAGAGTGGCACATATGACATGACCTAATACTTATCTCGCGATGGTTTATATGCAAAGTGGGCCAGCCATAAAGAACTCACAGCCAAGCCCATGAAGAGTGGCACGTGTGAGATGACCTAATACTTATCTCGCGATGGTTTATACGCAAAGGGGTCAGCTATGAAGAACTGACAGCCAAGCCCATGATGTTCGGCACCGGTGAGAAGACCTAATACTTATCTCGCGATGGTTTATACGTAAAGTGGTCAGCCATGAAGAACTGACAGCCAAGCCCATAAAGAGCGGCATGTGTGAAATGACCTAACTGTTATGTCGCGGTGGTTTATAAGCAAAGTGGTAAGCCATGAAGAATCGACAGCCAAGACCATGAAGACCGGCATGTATGAAATGACCTAATTGTAATGTCGCGATGGTTTATACGCAAAGTGGTCAGCCATGAAGAACTGACAGCCAAGCCCATGAAGCGTGGCACGTGTGAGATGACCTAATACTTATCTCGCGATGGTTTATACGCAAAGTGGTCAGCCATGAAGAACTGACAGCCAAGCCCATGAAGAGTGGCACGTGTGGGATGACCTAATACTTATCTCGCGATGGATTATTCGCAAAGTGGTCAGCCATGAAGAACTGACAGCCAAGCCCATGAAAAGTGGCACGTGTGAGATGACCTAATACTTATCTCGTGATGGATTATTCGCAAAGTGCAGCCATGAAGAACAGACAGCCAAGCCCATGACGTTCGGCACCAGTGAGAAGACCTAATACTTATCTCGCGATGGTTTATACGTAAAGTGGTCAGCAATGAAGAACTGACAGCCAAGCCCATAAAGAGCGGCATCTGTGAAATGACATAATTGTTATGTCGCGATGGTTTATATGCAAAGTGGTCAGCCATGAAGAACTGACAGCCAAGCCCATGAAGAGTGGCACGTGTGAGATGACCTAATACTTATCTCGCGATGGTTTATACGCAAAGTGGTCAGCCATGAAGAACTGACAGCCAAGCCCATGAAGAGTGTCACGTGTGAGATGACCTAATACTTATTTCGCGATGGTTAATTCGCAAAGTGGTCAGTCATGAAGAACTGACAGCCAAGCCCATGAAGAGTGGCACGTGTGAGATGACCTAATACTTCTTTCGCGATGGTTTATTCGCAAAGTGGTCAGCCATGAAGAACTGACAGCCAAGCCCATGACATTCGGCACTGGTGAGATGACCTAATACTTATCTCGCGATGGTTTATACGCAAAGTGGTCAGACATGAAGAACTGACAGCCAAGCCCATAAACAGCAGCATGTGTGAAATGACCTAACTGTTATGTCGCGATGGTTTATAAGCAAAGTGGTCAGCCATGAAGAATCGACAGCCAAGATCATGAAGAGCGGCATGTGTGAAATGACCTAATTGTTATGTCGCGATGGTTTATACGCAAAGTGGTCAGCCATGAAGAACTGACAGCCAAGCCAATGAAGAGTGGCACGTGTGAGATGACCTAATACTTATCTCGCGATGCATTATTCGCAAAGTGGTCAGCCATGAAGAACTGACAGCCAAGCCCATGAAGAGTGGCACGTGTGGGATGACCTAATACTTATCTCGCGATGGATTATTCGCAAAGTGCAGCCATGAAGAACTGACAGCCAAGCCCATGACGTTCGGCACCGGTGAGAAGACCTAATTCTTATCTCGCGATGGTTTATACGTAAAGTGGTCAGCCATGAAGAACTGACAGCCAAGCCATTAAAGAGCGACATGTGAGAAACGACGTAACTGTTAAGTCGCGATGGTTTATAAGCAAAGTGGTCAGCCATGAAGAACCGACAGCCAAGCCCATGAAGAGCGGCATGTGTGAAATGACCTAATTGTTATGTCGCGATGGTTTATACGCAAAGTGGTCAGCCATGAAGAACTGACAGCCAAGCCCATGAAGAGTGGCACATGTGAGATGACCTAATACTTATCTCGCGATGGTTTATACGCAAAGTGGTCAGCCATGAAGAACTGACAGCCAAGCCCATGAAGAGTGGCACGTGTGAGATGACCTAATACTTCTTTCGCGATGGTTTATTCGCAAAGTGGTCAGCCATGAAGAACTGACAGCCAAGCCCATAAAGAGCGACATGTGTGAAATGACCTAAGTGTTATGTCGCGATGGTTTATAAGCAAAGTCGTCAGCCATGAAGAATCGACAGCCAAGACCATGAAGAGAGGCATGTGTGAAATGACCTAATTGTTATGTCGCGATGGTTTAAACGCAAAGTGGTCAGCCATGAAGAACTGACAGCCAAGCCCATGAAGAGTGGCACGTGTGACATGACCTAATACTTATCTCGCGATGGTTTATACGCAAAGTGGTCAGCCATGAAGAACTGACAGCCATGCCCATGAAGAGTGGCACATGTGAGATGACCTAATACTTATCTCGCGATGCATTATTCGCAAAGTGGTCAGCCATGAAGAACTGACAGCCAAGCCCATGACTTTCGGCACCGGTGAGAAGACCAAATACTTATCTCGCAATGGTTTATACGTAAAGTGGTCAGGCATGAAGAACTGACAGCCTAGCCCATGAAGAGCAGCATGTGTGAAATGACCTAATTGTTATGTCGCGATGGTTTATACGCAAAGTGGTCAGTGATGAAGAACTGATAGCCAAGCCCATGAAGAGTGGCACATGAGAGATGACCTAATACTTATCTCGCGATGGTTTATACGCAAAGTGGTCAGCCATGAAGAACTGACAGCCAAGCCCATGAAGAGTGGCACGTGTGAGATGACCTAATACTTATTTCGGGATGGTTTATTCGCAAAATTGTCAGCCATGAAGAACTGACAGCCAAGCCCATGAAGAGTGGCACTTGTGAGATGACCTAATACTTATTTCGCGATGGTTTATTCGCAAAGTGGTCAGCCATGAAGAACTGACAGCCAAGCCCATGACGTTCGGCACTGGCGAGATGACCTAATACTTATCTCGCGATGGTTTATATGCAAAGTGGTCAGCCATGAAGAACTGACAGCCTAGCCCATAAAGAGAGGCATGTGTGAAATGACCTAACTGTTGTGTCGCGATGGTTTATAAGCAAAGTGGTAAGCCATGAAGAACTGACAGCCAAACCCATGGCCATAAAGAGCGGCATGTGTGAAATGACCTAACTGTTGTGTCGCGATGGTTTATTAGCAAAGTGGTCAGCCATGAAGAACCGACGGCCAAGCAGATGAAGAGGTGCACGTGTGAGATGACCTAATTGTTATGTTGCAATGGTTTATACGCAAAGTGGTCAGCCATGAAGAAATGACAGCCAAGCCCATGAAGAGTGGCACGTGTGAGATGACCTAATACTTATTTTGCGATGGTTTATACGCAAAGTAGTCAGCCATGAAGAACTGACAGCCAAGCCCATGAAGAGTGGCACGTGTGAGATGACCTAATACTTATCTCCTGATGGTTTATACGCAAAGTGGTCAGCCATGAAGAACTGACAGCCAAACCCATGACGTTCGGCACCGGTGAGAAGACGTAATACTTAGCCCGTGATGGTTTATACGTAAAGTGGTCAGCCATGAAGAAATGACAGCCAAGCCCATAAAGAGCGGCATGTGTGAAATGACCTAACTGTTATGTCGCGATGGTTTATAAGCAAAGTGGTCAGCCATGAAGAATCGACAGCCAAGACCATGAAGAGCAGAATGTGTGAAATGACCTAATTCTTATGACGCGATGGTTTATACACAAAGTGGTCAGCCATGAAGAACTGACAGCCAAGCCCATGAAGAGTGGCACGTGTGACATGACCTAATACTTATATTGCGATGGTTTATACGCAAAGTGGTCAGCCACGAAGAACTGACAGCCAAGCCCATGAAGAGTGGCATGTGTGAGATGACCTAATACTTATTTCGCGATGGTTTATTCGCAAAGTGGTCAGCCATGAAGAACTGACAGCCAAGCCCATGAAGAGTGGCACGTGTGAGATGACCTAATACTTATTTCGCGATGGTTTATTCGCAAAGTGGTCAGCCATGAAGAACTGACAGCCAAGCCCATGATGTTTGGCACCGGTGAGATGACCTAATACTTATCTCGCGATGGTTTATACGCAAAGTGGTCAGCTATGAAGAACTGACAGCCAAGCCCATGAAGAGTGGCATGTGTGAGATGACCTAATACTTATCTCGCAATGGATTATTCGAAAAGTGGTCAGCCATGAAGAACTGACAGCCAAGCCCATGACGTTTGGCACCGGTGAGAAGACCTAATACTTATCTCGCGATGGTTTATACGCAAAGTGGTCAGCCATGAGGAACTGACAGCCTAGCCCATAAAGAGAGGCATGTGTGAAATGACCTAACTGTTATGTCGCGATAGTTTATAAGGAAAGTGGTCAGCCATGAAGAACCGACAGCCAAGCCCATGAAGAGCAGCATGTGTGAAATGACCTAATTGTTATGTCGCGATGGTTTATACGCAAAGTGGTCAGCCATGAAGAACTGACAGCCAAGTCCATGAAGAGTGGCACATGTGAGATGACCTAATACTTATCTCGCGATGGTTTATATGCAAAGTGGTCAGCCATGAAGAACTGACAGCCAAGCCCATGAAGAGTGGCACGTGTGAGATGACCTAATACTTATTTCGCGATGGTTTATTCCCAAAGTGGTCAGCCATGAAGAACTGACAGCCAAGCCCATAAAGAGCGGCATGTGTGAAATGACCTAACTGTTATGTCACGATGGTTTATAAGCAAAGTGGTCAGCCATGAAGAATCGACAGCCAAGACCATGAAGAGCGGCATGTGAGAAATGACCTAATTGCTATGTCGCGATGGTTTATACGCAAAGTGGTCAGCCATGAAGAACTGACAGCCAAGCCCATGAAGAGTGGCACGTGTGAGATGACCTAATACTTATTTTGCGATGGTTTATACGCAAAGTAGTCAGCCATGAATAACTGACAGCCAAGCCCATGAAGAGTGGCACGTGTGAGATGACCTAATACTTATCTCGTGATGGTTTATATGCAAAGTGGTCAGCCATGAAGAACTGACAGCCAAGCCCATGACTTTCAAGACGTGTGAGATGACTTAACACTTATCTTGCAATGGTTTATACACAAAGTGGTCAGCCATGAAGAACTGACAGCCAAGCCCATAAAGAGCGGCATGTGTGAAACGACCTAACTGTTATGTCGCGATGGTTTATAAGCAATGTGGTCAGCCATGAAGAACCGACAGCCAAGCCCATGATGAAGAGTGGCATGTGTGAAATGACCTAATTGTTATGTTGCGATGGTTTATACGCAAAGTGGTCAGCCATGAAGAACTGACAGCCAAGCCCAGGAAGAATGGCAGGTGTGAGATGACCTAATACTTATTTTGCGATGGTTTATACGCAAAGTAGTCAGCCATGAAGAACTGACAGCCAAGCCCATGAAGAGTGGCACGTGTGAGATGACCTAATACTTATCTCCTGATGGTTTATATGCAAAGTGGTCAGACATGAAGAACTGACAGCCAAACCCATGACGTTCGGCACCGGTGAGAAGACGTAATACTTAGCCCGTGATGGTTTATACGTAAAGTGGTCAGCCATGAAGAACTGACAGCCAAGCCCATAAAGAGCGGCATGTGTGAAATGACCTAACTGTTATGTCGCGATGGTTTATAAGCAAAGTGGTCAGCCATGAAGAATCGACAGCCAAGACCATGAAGAGCGGCATGTGTGAAATGACCTAATTCTTATGACGCGATGGTTTATACACAAAGTGGTCAGCCATGAAGAACTGACAGCCAAGCCCATGAAGAGTGGCACGTGTGACATGACCTAATACTTATCTTGCGATGGTTTATACGCAAAGTGGTCAGCCACGAAGAACTGACAGCCAAGCCCATGAAGAGTGGCATGTGTGAGATGACCTAATACTTATTTCGCGATGGTTTATTCGCAAAGTGGTCAGCCATGAAGAACTGACAGCCAAGCCCATGAAGAGTGGCACGTGTGAGATGACCTAATACTTATTTCGCGATGGTTTATTCGCAAAGTGGTCAGCCATGAAGAACTGACAGCCAAGCCCATGATGTTTGGCACCGGTGAGATGACCTAATACTTATCTCGCGATGGTTTATACGCAAAGTGGTCAGCCATGAAGAACTGACAGCCAAGCCCATGAAGAGTGGCACGTGTGAGATGACCTAATACTTATCTCCTGATGGTTTATATGCAAAGTGGTCAGCCATGAAGAACTGACAGCCAAACCCATGACGTTCGGCACCGGTGAGAAGACGTAATACTTAGCCCGTGATGGTTAATACGTAAAGTGGTCAGCCATGAAGAACTGACAGCCAAGCCCATAAAGAGCGGCATGTGTGAAATGACCTAACTGTTATGTCGCGATGGTTTATAAGCAAAGTGGTCAGCCATGAAGAATCGACAGCCAAGACCATGAAGAGCGGCATGTGTGAAATGACCTAATTCTTATGACGCGATGGTTTATACACAAAGTGGTCAGCCATGAAGAACTGACAGCCAAGCCCATGAAGAGTGGCACGTGTGACATGACCTAATACTTATCTTGCGATGGTTTATACGCAAAGTGGTCAGCCACGAAGAACTGACAGCCAAGCCCATGAAGAGTGGCATGTGTGAGATGACCTAATACTTATTTCGCGATGGTTTATTCGCAAAGTGGTCAGCCATGAAGAACTGACAGCCAAGCCCATGAAGAGTGGCACGTGTGAGATGACCTAATAGTTATTTCGCGATGGTTTATTCGCAAAGTGGTCAGCCATGAAGAACTGACAGCCAAGCCCATGATGTTTGGCACCGGTGAGATGACCTAATACTTATCTCGCGATGGTTTATACGCAAAGTGGTCAGCCATGAAGAACTGACAGCCAAGCCCATGACGTTTGGCACCGGTGAGAAGACCTAATACTTATCTCGCGATGGTTTATACGCAAAGTGGTCAGCCATGAAGAACTGACAGCCTAGCCCATAAAGAGAGGCATGTGTGAAATGACCTAACTGTTATGTCGCGATAGTTTATAAGGAAAGTGGTCAGCCATGAAGAACCGACAGCCAAGCCCATGAAGAGCAGCATGTGTGAAATGACCTAATTGTTATGTCGCGATGGTTTATACGCAAAGTGGTCAGCCATGAAGAACTGACAGCCAAGTCCATGAAGAGTGGCACATGTGAGATGACCTAATACTTATCTCGCGATGGTTTATATGCAAAGTGGTCAGCCAAGAAGAACTGACAGCCAAGCCCATGAAGAGTGGCACGTGTGAGATGACCTAATACTTATTTCGCGATGGTTTATTCCCAAAGTGGTCAGCCATGAAGAACTGACAGCCAAGCCCATAAAGAGCGGCATGTGTGAAATGACCTAACTGTTATGTCACGATGGTTTATAAGCAAAGTGGTCAGCCATGAAGAATCGACAGCCAAGACCATGAAGAGCGGCATGTGAGAAATGACCTAATTGCTATGTCGCGATGGTTTATACGCAAAGTGGTCAGCCATGAAGAACTGACAGCCAAGTCCATGAAGAGTGGCACATGTGAGATGACCTAATACTTATCTCGCGATGGTTTATATGCAAAGTGGTCAGCCAAGAAGAACTGACAGCCAAGCCCATGAAGAGTGGCACGTGTGAGATGACCTAATACTTATTTCGCGATGGTTTATTCCCAAAGTGGTCAGCCATGAAGAACTGACAGCCAAGCCCATAAAGAGCGGCATGTGTGAAATGACCTAACTGTTATGTCACGATGGTTTATAAGCAAAGTGGTCAGCCATGAAGAACTGACAGCCAAGCCCATGAAGAGTGGCACATGTGAGATGAACTAATACTTATCTCGCGATGGTTTATACGCAAAGTGGTCAGCCATGAAGAACTGACAGCCAAGCCCATGAAGAGTGGCACGTGTGAGATGACCTAATACTTATTTCGCGATGGTTTATTCGCAAAGTGGTCAGCCATCAAGAACTGACAGCCAAGCCCATGAAGAGTGGCACGTGTGAGATGACCTAATACTTATCTCAGGATGATTTATTCGCAAAGTGGTCAGCCATGAAGATCTGACAGCCAAGCCCATCATGTTCAGCACCGGTGATACGACCTAATACTTATCTCGTGATGGTTTATACGCAAAGTGGTCAGCCATGAAGAACTGACAGCCAAACCCATAAAGAGCGGCATGTGTGAAATGACCTAACTGTTGTGTCGCGATGGTTTATAAGCAAAGTGGTAAGCCATGAAGAACTGACAGCCAAACCCATGGCCATAAAGAGCGGCATGTGTGAAATGACCTAACTGTTGTGTCGCAATGGTTTATAAGCAAAGTGGTCAGCCATGAAGAACCGACAGCCAAGCAGATGAAGAGTGGCACGTGTGCGATGACCAAACTGTTATGTTGCGATGGTTTATACGCAAAGTGGTCAGCCATGAAGAACTGACAGCCAAGCCCATGAAGAGTGGCATGTGTGAGATGACCTAATACTTATCTCGCGATGATTTATTCGCAAAGTGGTCAGCCATGAAGATCTGACAGCCAAGCCCATGACGTTCAGCACCAGTGAGACGACCTAATACTTATCTCGCGATAGTTTATACGCAAAGTGGTCAGCCATGAAGAACTGACAGCCAAACCCATAAAGAGCGGCATGTGTGAAATGACCTAACTGTTGTGTCGCGATGGTTTATAAGCAAAGTGGTAAGCCATGAAGAACTGACAGCCAAACCCATGGCCATAAAGAGCGGCATGTGTGAAATGACCTAACTGTTGTGTCGCGATGGTTTATAAGCAAAGTGGTCAGCCATGAAGAACCGACAGCCAAGCAGATGAAGAATGGCACGTGTGAGATGACCTAATTGTTATGTTGCGATGGTTTATACGCAAAGTAGTCAGCCATGAAGAACTGACAGCCAAGCCCATGAAGAGTGGCACGTGTGAGATGACCTAATACTTATTTCCCGATGGTTTATTCGCAAAGTGGTCAGCCATGAAGAACTGACAGCCAAGCCCATGAAGAGTGGCACGTGTGAGATGACCTAATACTTATTTCGCGATGGTTTATTCGCAAAGTGGTCAGCCATGAAGAACTGACAGCCAAGCCCATAAAGAGCGGCATGTGTGAAATGACCTAACTGTTATGTCACGATGGTTTATAAGCAAAGTGGTCAGCCATGAAGAATCGACAGCCAAGACCATAAAGAGCGGCATGTGAGAAATGACCTAATTGCTATGTCGCGATGGTTTATACGCAAAGTGGTC
This sequence comes from Pictodentalium vernedei, assembly GCA_031216915.1. Classification (NCBI taxonomy): domain Eukaryota; kingdom Metazoa; phylum Mollusca; class Scaphopoda; order Dentaliida; family Dentaliidae; genus Pictodentalium; species Pictodentalium vernedei. The sequence goes on from CM062293.1 coordinate 140,433,462, forward strand.
AGCCATGAAGAACTGACAGCCAAGCCCATGAAGAGTGGCACGTGTGAGATGACCTAATACTTATTTTGCGATGGTTTATACGCAAAGTAGTCAGCAATGAAGAACTGACAGCCAAGCCCATGAAGAGTGGCACGTGTGAGATGACCTAATACTTATCTCGTGATGGTTTATACGCAAAGTGGTCAGCCATGAAGAACTGACAGCCAAGCCCATAAAGAGCGGCATGTGTGAAACGACCTAACTGTTATGTCGCGATGGTTTATAAGCAAAGTGGTCAGCCATGAAGAACCGACAGCCAAGCCCATGATGAAGAGTGGCATGTGTGAAATGACCTAATTGTTATGTTGCGATGGTTTATACGCAAAGTGGTCAGCCATGAAGAACTGACAGCCAAGCCCAGGAAGAATGGCAGGTGTGAGATGACCTAATAGATATATCGCGAAGGTTTATATGCAAAGTGGCCAGCCATGAAGAGCTGACAGCCAAGCCCATGAAGAGTGGCACGTGTGAGATGACCCAATACTTATCTCGCGACGGTCTATACGCAAAGTGGTCAGCCATGAAGAACTGACAGGCAAAAAGCACATAAAGAGCGGCATGTATGAAATGACCTAACTGTTATGTCGCGATGGTTTATAAGCAAAGTGGTCAGCCATGAAGAACTGACAGCCAAGCCCATGAAGAGTGGCACGTGTGAGATGACCTAATACTTCTTTTGCGATGGTTTATACGCAAAGTAGTCAGCCATGAAGAACTGACAGCCAAGCCCATGAAGAGTGGCACGTGTGAGATGACCTAATACTTATCTCGTGATGGTTTATACGCAAAGTGGTCAGCCATGAAGAACTGACAGCCAAGCCCATGATGTTCGGCACCGGTGAGAAGACCTAATACTTATCTCGCAATGGTTTATACGTAAAGTGGTCAGCCATGAAGAACTGACAGCCTAGCCCATAAAGAGAGGCATGTGTGAAATGACCTAACTGTTATGTCGCGATGGTTTATAAGCAAAGTGGTCAGCCATGAAGAATCGACAGCCAAGCCCATCAAGAGCAGCATGTGTGAATTGACCTAATTGTTATGTCACGATGGTTTATACGCAAATGGGTCAGTGATGAAGAACTGACAGCCAAGCCCATGAAGAGTGGCACATGTGAGATGAACTAATACTTATCTCGCGATGGTTTATACGCAAAGTGGTCAGCCATGAAGAACTGACAGCCAAGCCCATGAAGAGTGGCACGTGTGAGATGACCTAATACTTATTTCGCGATGGTTTATTCGCAAAGTGGTCAGCCATGAAGAACTGACAGCCAAGCCCATGAAGAGTGGCACGTGTGAGATGACCTAATACCTATCTCAGGATGATTTATTCGCAAAGTGGTCAGCCATGAAGATCTGACAGCCAAGCCCATCATGTTCAGCACCGGTGAGACGACCTAATACTTATCTAGCGATTGTTTATACGCAAAGTGGTCAGCCATGAAGAACTGACAGCCAAACCCATCAAGAGCGGCATGTGTGAAATGACCTAACTGTTGTGTCGCGATGGTTTATAAGCAAAGTGGTAAGCCATGAAGAACTGACAGCCAAACCCATGGCCATAAAGAGCGGCATGTGTGAAATGACCTAACTGTTGTGTCGCAATGGTTTATAAGAAAAGTGGTCAGCCATGAAGAACCGACAGCCAAGCAGATGAAGAGTGGCACGTGTGAGATAACCAAACTGTTATGTTGCGATGGTTTATACGCAAAGTGGTCAGCCATGAAGAACTGACAGCCAAGCCCATGAAGAGTGGCATGTGTGAGATGACCTAATACTTATCTCGCGATGATTTATTCGCAAAGTGGTCAGCCATGAAGATCTGACAGCCAAGCCCATGACGTTCAGCACCACTGAGACGACCTAATACTTATCTCGCGATAGTTTATACGCAAAGTGGTCAGCCATGAAGAACTGACAGCCAAACCCATAAAGAGCGGCATGTGTGAAATGACCTAACTGTTGTGTCGCGATGGTTTATAAGCAAAGTGGTAAGCCATGAAGAACTGACAGCCAAACCCATGGCCATAAAGAGCGGCATGTGTGAAATGACCTAACTGTTGTGTCGCGATGGTTTATAAGCAAAGTGGTCAGCCATGAAGAACCGACAGCCAAGCAGATGAAGAGTGGCACGTGTGAGATGACCTAATTGTTATGTTGCGATGGTTTATACGCAAAGTAGTCAGCCATGAAGAACTGACAGCCAAGCCCAAGAAGAGTAGCACATGTGAGATGACCTAATACTTATTTTGCAATGGTTTATACGCAAAGTAGTCAGCCATGAAGAACTGACAGCCAAGCCCATGAAGAGTGGCATGTGTGAGATGACCTAATACTTATCTCGTGATGGTTTATACGCAAAGTGGTCAGCCATGAAGAACTGACAGCCAAGCCCATGACGTTCAGCACCGGTGAGAAGACCTAATACTTATCTCGCGATGGTTTATACGTAAAGTGGTCAGCCATGAAGAATTGACAGCCAAGCCCATAAAGAGCGGCATGTGTGAAATAACCTAACTGTTAAGTCGCGATGGTTTATAAGCAAAGTGGTCAGCCATGAAGAACCGACAGCCAAACCCATGAAGAGCGGCATGTGTGAAATGACCTAATACTTATCTCGCGATGGTTTATACGCAAAGTGGTCAGCCATGAAGAACTGACAGCCAAGCCCATGAAGAGTGGCACATGTGAGATGACCTAATACTTATCTCGCGATGGTTTATACTCAAAGTGGTCAGCCATGAAGAACTGACAGCCAAGCCCATGAAGAGTGGCACGTGTGAGATGACGTAATACTTATTTCGCGATGGTTTATTCACAAAGTGGTCAGCCATGAAGAACTGACAGCCAAGCCCATGAAGAGTGGCACGTGTGAGATGACCTAATACTTATTTCGCGATGGTTTATTCGCAAAGTGGTCAGCCATGAAGAACTGACAGCCAAGCCCATGACATTCAGCACAAGTGAGATGACCTAATACTTATCTCGCGATGGTTTATACGCAAAGTGGTCAGCCATGAAGAACTGACAGCCAAGCCCATAAAGAGCAGCATGTGTGAAATGACCTAACTGTTATGTCGCGATGGTTTATAAGCAAAGTGGTCAGCCATGAAGAATCGACAGCCAAGACCATGAAGAGCGGCATGTGTGAAATAACCTAATTGTTATGTCGCGATGGTTTATACGCAAAGTGGTCAGCCATGAAGAACTGACAGCCAAGCCCATGAAGACTGGCACGTGTGACAAGACCTAATACTTATCTCGCGATGGTTTATACGCAAAGTGGTCAGCCATGAAGAACTGACAGCCAAGCCCATGAAGAGTGGCACGTGTGAGATGACCAAATACTTATCTCGCGATGCATTATTCGCAAAGTGGTCAGCCATGAAGAACTGACAGCCAAGCCCATGACGTTCGGCACCGGTGAGAAGACCTAATACTTATCTCGCGATGGTTTATACTTAAAGTGGTCAGCCATGAAGAACTGACAGCCTAGCCCATAAAGAGAGGCATGTGTGAAATGACCTAACTGTTATGTCGCGATGGTTTATAAGCAAAGTGGTCAGCCATGAAGAACCGACAGCCAAGCAGATGAAGAGTGGCACGTGTGAGATGACCTAATTGTTAAGTTGCGATGGTTTATACGCAAAGTAGTCAGCCATGAAGAACTGACAGCCAAGCCCATGAAGAGTGGCACGTGTGAGATGACCTAATACTTATTTCCCGATGGTTTATTCGCAAAGTGGTCAGCCATGAAGAACTGACAGCCAAGCCCATGAAGAGTGGCACGTGTGAGATGACCTAATACTTATTTCGCGATGGTTTATTCGCAAAGTGGTCAGCCATGAAGAACTGACAGCCAAGCCCATAAAGAGCGGCATGTGTGAAATGACCTAACTGTTATGTCACGATGGTTTATAAGCAAAGTGGTCAGCCATGAAGAATCGACAGCCAAGACCATAAAGAGAGGCATGTGAGAAATGACCTAATTGCTATGTCGCGATGGTTTATACGCAAAGTGGTCAGCCATGAAGAACTGACAGCCAAGCCCATGAAGAGTGGCACGTGTGAGATGACCTAATACTTATTTTGCGATGGTTTATACGCAAAGTAGTCAGCCATGAAGAACTGACAGCCAAGCCCATGAAGAGTGGCACGTGTGAGATGACCTAATACTTATCTCGTGATGGTTTATACGCAAAGTGGTCAGCCATGAAGAACTGACAGCCAAGCCCATGACTTTCAAGACGTGTGAGATGACTTAACACTTATCTTGCAATGGTTTATACACAAAGTGGTCAGCCATGAAGAACTGACAGCCAAGCCCATAAAGAGCGGCATGTGTGAAACGACCTAACTGTTATGTCGCGATGGTTTATAAGCAAAGTGGTCAGCCATGAAGAACCGACAGCCAAGCCCATGATGAAGAGTGGCATGTGTGAAATGACCTAATTGTCATGTTGCGATGGTTTATACGCAAAGTGGTCAGCCATGAAGAACTGACAGCCAAGCCCAGGAAGAATGGCAGGTGTGAGATGACCTAATAGATATATCGCGAAGGTTTATATGCAAAGTGGCCAGCCATGAAGAGCTGACAGCCAAGCCCATGAAGAGTGGCACGTGTGAGATGACCCAATACTTATCTCGCGACGGTCTATACGCAAAGTGGTCAGCCATGAAGAACTGACAGGCAAAAAGCACATAAAGAGCGGCATGTATGAAATGACCTAACTGTTATGTCGCGATGGTTTATAAGCAAAGTGGTCAGCCATGAAGAACTGACAGCCAAGCCCATGAAGAGTGGCACGTGTGAGATGACCTAATACTTCTTTTGCGATGGTTTATACGCAAAGTAGTCAGCCATGAAGAACTGACAGCCAAGCCCATGAAGAGTGGCACGTGTGAGATGACCTAATACTTATCTCGTGATGGTTTATACGCAAAGTGGTCAGCCATGAAGAACTGACAGCCAAGCCCATCAAGAGCAGCATGTGTGAATTGACCTAATTGTTATGTCACGATGGTTTATACGCAAATGGGTCAGTGATGAAGAACTGACAGCCAAGCCCATGAAGAGTGGCACATGTGAGATGAACTAATACTTATCTCGCGATGGTTTATACGCAAAGTGGTCAGCCATGAAGAACTGACAGCCAAGCCCATGAAGAGTGGCACGTGTGAGATGATCTAATGTTTATTTCGCGATGGTTTATTCGCAAAGTGGTGAGCCATGAAGAACTGACAGCCAACCCCATGAAGAGTGGCACGTGTGAGATGACATAATACTTATTTCGCAATGGTTTATACGTAAAGTGGTCAGCCATGAAGAACTGACAGCCTAGCCCATAAAGAGAGGCATGTGTGAAATGACCTAACTGTTATGTCGCGATGGTTTATAAGCAAAGTGGTCAGCCATGAAGAATCGACAGCCAAGCCCATCAAGAGCAGCATGTGTGAATTGACCTAATTGTTATGTCACGATGGTTTATACGCAAATGGGTCAGTGATGAAGAACTGACAGCCAAGCCCATGAAGAGTGGCACATGAGAGATGAACTAATACTTATCTCGCGATGGTTTATACGCAAAGTGGTCAGCCATGAAGAACTGACAGCCAAGCCCATGAAGAGTGGCACGTGTGAGATGACCTAATACTTATTTCGCGATGGTTTATTCGCAAAGTGGTCAGCCATGAAGAACTGACAGCCAAGCCAATGAAGAGTGGCACGTGTGAGATGACCTAATACTTATCTCGCGATGCATTATTCGCAAAGTGGTCAGCCATGAAGAACTGACAGCCAAGCCCATGAAGAGTGGCACGTGTGGGATGACCTAATACTTATCTCGCGATGGATTATTCGCAAAGTGCAGCCATGAAGAACTGACAGCCAAGCCCATGACGTTCGGCACCGGTGAGAAGACCTAATTCTTATCTCGCGATGGTTTATACGTAAAGTGGTCAGCCATGAAGAACTGACAGCCAAGCCATTAAAGAGCGACATGTGAGAAACGACGTAACTGTTAAGTCGCGATGGTTTATAAGCAAAGTGGTCAGCCATGAAGAACCGACAGCCAAGCCCATGAAGAGCGGCATGTGTGAAATGACCTAATTGTTATGTCGCGATGGTTTATACGCAAAGTGGTCAGCCATGAAGAACTGACAGCCAAGCCCATGAAGAGTGGCACATGTGAGATGACCTAATACTTATCTCGCGATGGTTTATACGCAAAGTGGTCAGCCATGAAGAACTGACAGCCAAGCCCATGAAGAGTGGCACGTGTGAGATGACCTAATACTTCTTTCGCGATGGTTTATTCGCAAAGTGGTCAGCCATGAAGAACTGACAGCCAAGCCCATAAAGAGCGACATGTGTGAAATGACCTAAGTGTTATGTCGCGATGGTTTATAAGCAAAGTCGTCAGCCATGAAGAATCGACAGCCAAGACCATGAAGAGAGGCATGTGTGAAATGACCTAATTGTTATGTCGCGATGGTTTAAACGCAAAGTGGTCAGCCATGAAGAACTGACAGCCAAGCCCATGAAGAGTGGCACGTGTGACATGACCTAATACTTATCTCGCGATGGTTTATACGCAAAGTGGTCAGCCATGAAGAACTGACAGCCATGCCCATGAAGAGTGGCACATGTGAGATGACCTAATACTTATCTCGCGATGCATTATTCGCAAAGTGGTCAGCCATGAAGAACTGACAGCCAAGCCCATGACTTTCGGCACCGGTGAGAAGACCAAATACTTATCTCGCAATGGTTTATACGTAAAGTGGTCAGGCATGAAGAACTGACAGCCTAGCCCATGAAGAGCAGCATGTGTGAAATGACCTAATTGTTATGTCGCGATGGTTTATACGCAAAGTGGTCAGTGATGAAGAACTGATAGCCAAGCCCATGAAGAGTGGCACATGAGAGATGACCTAATACTTATCTCGCGATGGTTTATACGCAAAGTGGTCAGCCATGAAGAACTGACAGCCAAGCCCATGAAGAGTGGCACGTGTGAGATGACCTAATACTTATTTCGGGATGGTTTATTCGCAAAATTGTCAGCCATGAAGAACTGACAGCCAAGCCCATGAAGAGTGGCACTTGTGAGATGACCTAATACTTATTTCGCGATGGTTTATTCGCAAAGTGGTCAGCCATGAAGAACTGACAGCCAAGCCCATGACGTTCGGCACTGGCGAGATGACCTAATACTTATCTCGCGATGGTTTATATGCAAAGTGGTCAGCCATGAAGAACTGACAGCCTAGCCCATAAAGAGAGGCATGTGTGAAATGACCTAACTGTTGTGTCGCGATGGTTTATAAGCAAAGTGGTAAGCCATGAAGAACTGACAGCCAAACCCATGGCCATAAAGAGCGGCATGTGTGAAATGACCTAACTGTTGTGTCGCGATGGTTTATTAGCAAAGTGGTCAGCCATGAAGAACCGACGGCCAAGCAGATGAAGAGGTGCACGTGTGAGATGACCTAATTGTTATGTTGCAATGGTTTATACGCAAAGTGGTCAGCCATGAAGAAATGACAGCCAAGCCCATGAAGAGTGGCACGTGTGAGATGACCTAATACTTATTTTGCGATGGTTTATACGCAAAGTAGTCAGCCATGAAGAACTGACAGCCAAGCCCATGAAGAGTGGCACGTGTGAGATGACCTAATACTTATCTCCTGATGGTTTATACGCAAAGTGGTCAGCCATGAAGAACTGACAGCCAAACCCATGACGTTCGGCACCGGTGAGAAGACGTAATACTTAGCCCGTGATGGTTTATACGTAAAGTGGTCAGCCATGAAGAAATGACAGCCAAGCCCATAAAGAGCGGCATGTGTGAAATGACCTAACTGTTATGTCGCGATGGTTTATAAGCAAAGTGGTCAGCCATGAAGAATCGACAGCCAAGACCATGAAGAGCAGAATGTGTGAAATGACCTAATTCTTATGACGCGATGGTTTATACACAAAGTGGTCAGCCATGAAGAACTGACAGCCAAGCCCATGAAGAGTGGCACGTGTGACATGACCTAATACTTATCTTGCGATGGTTTATACGCAAAGTGGTCAGCCACGAAGAACTGACAGCCAAGCCCATGAAGAGTGGCATGTGTGAGATGACCTAATACTTATTTCGCGATGGTTTATTCGCAAAGTGGTCAGCCATGAAGAACTGACAGCCAAGCCCATGAAGAGTGGCACGTGTGAGATGACCTAATACTTATTTCGCGATGGTTTATTCGCAAAGTGGTCAGCCATGAAGAACTGACAGCCAAGCCCATGATGTTTGGCACCGGTGAGATGACCTAATACTTATCTCGCGATGGTTTATACGCAAAGTGGTCAGCTATGAAGAACTGACAGCCAAGCCCATGAAGAGTGGCATGTGTGAGATGACCTAATACTTATCTCGCAATGGATTATTCGAAAAGTGGTCAGCCATGAAGAACTGACAGCCAAGCCCATGACGTTTGGCACCGGTGAGAAGACCTAATACTTATCTCGCGATGGTTTATACGCAAAGTGGTCAGCCATGAGGAACTGACAGCCTAGCCCATAAAGAGAGGCATGTGTGAAATGACCTAACTGTTATGTCGCGATAGTTTATAAGGAAAGTGGTCAGCCATGAAGAACCGACAGCCAAGCCCATGAAGAGCAGCATGTGTGAAATGACCTAATTGTTATGTCGCGATGGTTTATACGCAAAGTGGTCAGCCATGAAGAACTGACAGCCAAGTCCATGAAGAGTGGCACATGTGAGATGACCTAATACTTATCTCGCGATGGTTTATATGCAAAGTGGTCAGCCATGAAGAACTGACAGCCAAGCCCATGAAGAGTGGCACGTGTGAGATGACCTAATACTTATTTCGCGATGGTTTATTCCCAAAGTGGTCAGCCATGAAGAACTGACAGCCAAGCCCATAAAGAGCGGCATGTGTGAAATGACCTAACTGTTATGTCACGATGGTTTATAAGCAAAGTGGTCAGCCATGAAGAATCGACAGCCAAGACCATGAAGAGCGGCATGTGAGAAATGACCTAATTGCTATGTCGCGATGGTTTATACGCAAAGTGGTCAGCCATGAAGAACTGACAGCCAAGCCCATGAAGAGTGGCACGTGTGAGATGACCTAATACTTATTTTGCGATGGTTTATACGCAAAGTAGTCAGCCATGAATAACTGACAGCCAAGCCCATGAAGAGTGGCACGTGTGAGATGACCTAATACTTATCTCGTGATGGTTTATATGCAAAGTGGTCAGCCATGAAGAACTGACAGCCAAGCCCATGACTTTCAAGACGTGTGAGATGACTTAACACTTATCTTGCAATGGTTTATACACAAAGTGGTCAGCCATGAAGAACTGACAGCCAAGCCCATAAAGAGCGGCATGTGTGAAACGACCTAACTGTTATGTCGCGATGGTTTATAAGCAATGTGGTCAGCCATGAAGAACCGACAGCCAAGCCCATGATGAAGAGTGGCATGTGTGAAATGACCTAATTGTTATGTTGCGATGGTTTATACGCAAAGTGGTCAGCCATGAAGAACTGACAGCCAAGCCCAGGAAGAATGGCAGGTGTGAGATGACCTAATACTTATTTTGCGATGGTTTATACGCAAAGTAGTCAGCCATGAAGAACTGACAGCCAAGCCCATGAAGAGTGGCACGTGTGAGATGACCTAATACTTATCTCCTGATGGTTTATATGCAAAGTGGTCAGACATGAAGAACTGACAGCCAAACCCATGACGTTCGGCACCGGTGAGAAGACGTAATACTTAGCCCGTGATGGTTTATACGTAAAGTGGTCAGCCATGAAGAACTGACAGCCAAGCCCATAAAGAGCGGCATGTGTGAAATGACCTAACTGTTATGTCGCGATGGTTTATAAGCAAAGTGGTCAGCCATGAAGAATCGACAGCCAAGACCATGAAGAGCGGCATGTGTGAAATGACCTAATTCTTATGACGCGATGGTTTATACACAAAGTGGTCAGCCATGAAGAACTGACAGCCAAGCCCATGAAGAGTGGCACGTGTGACATGACCTAATACTTATCTTGCGATGGTTTATACGCAAAGTGGTCAGCCACGAAGAACTGACAGCCAAGCCCATGAAGAGTGGCATGTGTGAGATGACCTAATACTTATTTCGCGATGGTTTATTCGCAAAGTGGTCAGCCATGAAGAACTGACAGCCAAGCCCATGAAGAGTGGCACGTGTGAGATGACCTAATACTTATTTCGCGATGGTTTATTCGCAAAGTGGTCAGCCATGAAGAACTGACAGCCAAGCCCATGATGTTTGGCACCGGTGAGATGACCTAATACTTATCTCGCGATGGTTTATACGCAAAGTGGTCAGCCATGAAGAACTGACAGCCAAGCCCATGAAGAGTGGCACGTGTGAGATGACCTAATACTTATTTCGCGATGGTTTATTCCCAAAGTGGTCAGCCATGAAGAACTGACAGCCAAGCCCATAAAGAGCGGCATGTGTGAAATGACCTAACTGTTATGTCACGATGGTTTATAAGCAAAGTGGTCAGCCATGAAGAACTGACAGCCAAGCCCATGAAGAGTGGCACATGTGAGATGAACTAATACTTATCTCGCGATGGTTTATACGCAAAGTGGTCAGCCATGAAGAACTGACAGCCAAGCCCATGAAGAGTGGCACGTGTGAGATGACCTAATACTTATTTCGCGATGGTTTATTCGCAAAGTGGTCAGCCATCAAGAACTGACAGCCAAGCCCATGAAGAGTGGCACGTGTGAGATGACCTAATACTTATCTCAGGATGATTTATTCGCAAAGTGGTCAGCCATGAAGATCTGACAGCCAAGCCCATCATGTTCAGCACCGGTGATACGACCTAATACTTATCTCGTGATGGTTTATACGCAAAGTGGTCAGCCATGAAGAACTGACAGCCAAACCCATAAAGAGCGGCATGTGTGAAATGACCTAACTGTTGTGTCGCGATGGTTTATAAGCAAAGTGGTAAGCCATGAAGAACTGACAGCCAAACCCATGGCCATAAAGAGCGGCATGTGTGAAATGACCTAACTGTTGTGTCGCAATGGTTTATAAGCAAAGTGGTCAGCCATGAAGAACCGACAGCCAAGCAGATGAAGAGTGGCACGTGTGCGATGACCAAACTGTTATGTTGCGATGGTTTATACGCAAAGTGGTCAGCCATGAAGAACTGACAGCCAAGCCCATGAAGAGTGGCATGTGTGAGATGACCTAATACTTATCTCGCGATGATTTATTCGCAAAGTGGTCAGCCATGAAGATCTGACAGCCAAGCCCATGACGTTCAGCACCAGTGAGACGACCTAATACTTATCTCGCGATAGTTTATACGCAAAGTGGTCAGCCATGAAGAACTGACAGCCAAACCCATAAAGAGCGGCATGTGTGAAATGACCTAACTGTTGTGTCGCGATGGTTTATAAGCAAAGTGGTAAGCCATGAAGAACTGACAGCCAAACCCATGGCCATAAAGAGCGGCATGTGTGAAATGACCTAACTGTTGTGTCGCGATGGTTTATAAGCAAAGTGGTCAGCCATGAAGAACCGACAGCCAAGCAGATGAAGAATGGCACGTGTGAGATGACCTAATTGTTATGTTGCGATGGTTTATACGCAAAGTAGTCAGCCATGAAGAACTGACAGCCAAGCCCATGAAGAGTGGCACGTGTGAGATGACCTAATACTTATTTCCCGATGGTTTATTCGCAAAGTGGTCAGCCATGAAGAACTGACAGCCAAGCCCATGAAGAGTGGCACGTGTGAGATGACCTAATACTTATTTCGCGATGGTTTATTCGCAAAGTGGTCAGCCATGAAGAACTGACAGCCAAGCCCATAAAGAGCGGCATGTGTGAAATGACCTAACTGTTATGTCACGATGGTTTATAAGCAAAGTGGTCAGCCATGAAGAATCGACAGCCAAGACCATAAAGAGCGGCATGTGAGAAATGACCTAATTGCTATGTCGCGATGGTTTATACGCAAAGTGGTCAGCCATGAAGAACTGACAGCCAAGCCCATGAAGAGTGGCACGTGTGAGATGACCTAATACTTATTTTGCGATGGTTTATACGCAAAGTAGTCAGCAATGAAGAACTGACAGCCAAGCCCATGAAGAGTGGCACGTGTGAGATGACCTAATACTTATCTCGTGATGGTTTATACGCAAAGTGGTCAGCCATGAAGAACTGACAGCCAAGCCCATAAAGAGCGGCATGTGTGAAACGACCTAACTGTTATGTCGCGATGGTTTATAAGCAAAGTGGTCAGCCATGAAGAACCGACAGCCAAGCCCATGATGAAGAGTGGCATGTGTGAAATGACCTAATTGTTATGTTGCGATGGTTTATACGCAAAGTGGTCAGCCATGAAGAACTGACAGCCAAGCCCAGGAAGAATGGCAGGTGTGAGATGACCTAATAGATATATCGCGAAGGTTTATATGCAAAGTGGCCAGCCATGAAGAGCTGACAGCCAAGCCCATGAAGAGTGGCACGTGTGAGATGACCCAATACTTATCTCGCGACGGTCTATACGCAAAGTGGTCAGCCATGAAGAACTGACAGGCAAAAAGCACATAAAGAGCGGCATGTATGAAATGACCTAACTGTTATGTCGCGATGGTTTATAAGCAAAGTGGTCAGCCATGAAGAACTGACAGCCAAGCCCATGAAGAGTGGCACGTGTGAGATGACCTAATACTTCTTTTGCGATGGTTTATACGCAAAGTAGTCAGCCATGAAGAACTGACAGCCAAGCCCATGAAGAGTGGCACGTGTGAGATGACCTAATACTTATCTCGTGATGGTTTATACGCAAAGTGGTCAGCCATGAAGAACTGACAGCCAAGCCCATGATGTTCGGCACCGGTGAGAAGACCTAATACTTATCTCGCAATGGTTTATACGTAAAGTGGTCAGCCATGAAGAACTGACAGCCTAGCCCATAAAGAGAGGCATGTGTGAAATGACCTAACTGTTATGTCGCGATGGTTTATAAGCAAAGTGGTCAGCCATGAAGAATCGACAGCCAAGCCCATCAAGAGCAGCATGTGTGAATTGACCTAATTGTTATGTCACGATGGTTTATACGCAAATGGGTCAGTGATGAAGAACTGACAGCCAAGCCCATGAAGAGTGGCACATGTGAGATGAACTAATACTTATCTCGCGATGGTTTATACGCAAAGTGGTCAGCCATGAAGAACTGACAGCCAAGCCCATGAAGAGTGGCACGTGTGAGATGACCTAATACTTATTTCGCGATGGTTTATTCGCAAAGTGGTCAGCCATGAAGAACTGACAGCCAAGCCCATGAAGAGTGGCACGTGTGAGATGACCTAATACCTATCTCAGGATGATTTATTCGCAAAGTGGTCAGCCATGAAGATCTGACAGCCAAGCCCATCATGTTCAGCACCGGTGAGACGACCTAATACTTATCTAGCGATTGTTTATACGCAAAGTGGTCAGCCATGAAGAACTGACAGCCAAACCCATCAAGAGCGGCATGTGTGAAATGACCTAACTGTTGTGTCGCGATGGTTTATAAGCAAAGTGGTAAGCCATGAAGAACTGACAGCCAAACCCATGGCCATAAAGAGCGGCATGTGTGAAATGACCTAACTGTTGTGTCGCAATGGTTTATAAGAAAAGTGGTCAGCCATGAAGAACCGACAGCCAAGCAGATGAAGAGTGGCACGTGTGAGATAACCAAACTGTTATGTTGCGATGGTTTATACGCAAAGTGGTCAGCCATGAAGAACTGACAGCCAAGCCCATGAAGAGTGGCATGTGTGAGATGACCTAATACTTATCTCGCGATGATTTATTCGCAAAGTGGTCAGCCATGAAGATCTGACAGCCAAGCCCATGACGTTCAGCACCACTGAGACGACCTAATACTTATCTCGCGATAGTTTATACGCAAAGTGGTCAGCCATGAAGAACTGACAGCCAAACCCATAAAGAGCGGCATGTGTGAAATGACCTAACTGTTGTGTCGCGATGGTTTATAAGCAAAGTGGTAAGCCATGAAGAACTGACAGCCAAACCCATGGCCATAAAGAGCGGCATGTGTGAAATGACCTAACTGTTGTGTCGCGATGGTTTATAAGCAAAGTGGTCAGCCATGAAGAACCGACAGCCAAGCAGATGAAGAGTGGCACGTGTGAGATGACCTAATTGTTATGTTGCGATGGTTTATACGCAAAGTAGTCAGCCATGAAGAACTGACAGCCAAGCCCAAGAAGAGTAGCACATGTGAGATGACCTAATACTTATTTTGCAATGGTTTATACGCAAAGTAGTCAGCCATGAAGAACTGACAGCCAAGCCCATGAAGAGTGGCATGTGTGAGATGACCTAATACTTATCTCGTGATGGTTTATACGCAAAGTGGTCAGCCATGAAGAACTGACAGCCAAGCCCATGACGTTCAGCACCGGTGAGAAGACCTAATACTTATCTCGCGATGGTTTATACGTAAAGTGGTCAGCCATGAAGAATTGACAGCCAAGCCCATAAAGAGCGGCATGTGTGAAATAACCTAACTGTTAAGTCGCGATGGTTTATAAGCAAAGTGGTCAGCCATGAAGAACCGACAGCCAAACCCATGAAGAGCGGCATGTGTGAAATGACCTAATACTTATCTCGCGATGGTTTATACGCAAAGTGGTCAGCCATGAAGAACTGACAGCCAAGCCCATGAAGAGTGGCACATGTGAGATGACCTAATACTTATCTCGCGATGGTTTATACTCAAAGTGGTCAGCCATGAAGAACTGACAGCCAAGCCCATGAAGAGTGGCACGTGTGAGATGACGTAATACTTATTTCGCGATGGTTTATTCACAAAGTGGTCAGCCATGAAGAACTGACAGCCAAGCCCATGAAGAGTGGCACGTGTGAGATGACCTAATACTTATTTCGCGATGGTTTATTCGCAAAGTGGTCAGCCATGAAGAACTGACAGCCAAGCCCATGACATTCAGCACAAGTGAGATGACCTAATACTTATCTCGCGATGGTTTATACGCAAAGTGGTCAGCCATGAAGAACTGACAGCCAAGCCCATAAAGAGCAGCATGTGTGAAATGACCTAACTGTTA
This sequence comes from Pictodentalium vernedei, assembly GCA_031216915.1. Taxonomy (NCBI): domain Eukaryota; kingdom Metazoa; phylum Mollusca; class Scaphopoda; order Dentaliida; family Dentaliidae; genus Pictodentalium; species Pictodentalium vernedei. Next base: position 140,448,674 of record CM062293.1, read on the forward strand.
TGTCGCGATGGTTTATAAGCAAAGTGGTCAGCCATGAAGAATCGACAGCCAAGACCATGAAGAGCGGCATGTGTGAAATAACCTAATTGTTATGTCGCGATGGTTTATACGCAAAGTGGTCAGCCATGAAGAACTGACAGCCAAGCCCATGAAGACTGGCACGTGTGACAAGACCTAATACTTATCTCGCGATGGTTTATACGCAAAGTGGTCAGCCATGAAGAACTGACAGCCAAGCCCATGAAGAGTGGCACGTGTGAGATGACCAAATACTTATCTCGCGATGCATTATTCGCAAAGTGGTCAGCCATGAAGAACTGACAGCCAAGCCCATGACGTTCGGCACCGGTGAGAAGACCTAATACTTATCTCGCGATGGTTTATACTTAAAGTGGTCAGCCATGAAGAACTGACAGCCTAGCCCATAAAGAGAGGCATGTGTGAAATGACCTAACTGTTATGTCGCGATGGTTTATAAGCAAAGTGGTCAGCCATGAAGAACCGACAGCCAAGCAGATGAAGAGTGGCACGTGTGAGATGACCTAATTGTTAAGTTGCGATGGTTTATACGCAAAGTAGTCAGCCATGAAGAACTGACAGCCAAGCCCATGAAGAGTGGCACGTGTGAGATGACCTAATACTTATTTCCCGATGGTTTATTCGCAAAGTGGTCAGCCATGAAGAACTGACAGCCAAGCCCATGAAGAGTGGCACGTGTGAGATGACCTAATACTTATTTCGCGATGGTTTATTCGCAAAGTGGTCAGCCATGAAGAACTGACAGCCAAGCCCATAAAGAGCGGCATGTGTGAAATGACCTAACTGTTATGTCACGATGGTTTATAAGCAAAGTGGTCAGCCATGAAGAATCGACAGCCAAGACCATAAAGAGAGGCATGTGAGAAATGACCTAATTGCTATGTCGCGATGGTTTATACGCAAAGTGGTCAGCCATGAAGAACTGACAGCCAAGCCCATGAAGAGTGGCACGTGTGAGATGACCTAATACTTATTTTGCGATGGTTTATACGCAAAGTAGTCAGCCATGAAGAACTGACAGCCAAGCCCATGAAGAGTGGCACGTGTGAGATGACCTAATACTTATCTCGTGATGGTTTATACGCAAAGTGGTCAGCCATGAAGAACTGACAGCCAAGCCCATGACTTTCAAGACGTGTGAGATGACTTAACACTTATCTTGCAATGGTTTATACACAAAGTGGTCAGCCATGAAGAACTGACAGCCAAGCCCATAAAGAGCGGCATGTGTGAAACGACCTAACTGTTATGTCGCGATGGTTTATAAGCAAAGTGGTCAGCCATGAAGAACCGACAGCCAAGCCCATGATGAAGAGTGGCATGTGTGAAATGACCTAATTGTCATGTTGCGATGGTTTATACGCAAAGTGGTCAGCCATGAAGAACTGACAGCCAAGCCCAGGAAGAATGGCAGGTGTGAGATGACCTAATAGATATATCGCGAAGGTTTATATGCAAAGTGGCCAGCCATGAAGAGCTGACAGCCAAGCCCATGAAGAGTGGCACGTGTGAGATGACCCAATACTTATCTCGCGACGGTCTATACGCAAAGTGGTCAGCCATGAAGAACTGACAGGCAAAAAGCACATAAAGAGCGGCATGTATGAAATGACCTAACTGTTATGTCGCGATGGTTTATAAGCAAAGTGGTCAGCCATGAAGAACTGACAGCCAAGCCCATGAAGAGTGGCACGTGTGAGATGACCTAATACTTCTTTTGCGATGGTTTATACGCAAAGTAGTCAGCCATGAAGAACTGACAGCCAAGCCCATGAAGAGTGGCACGTGTGAGATGACCTAATACTTATCTCGTGATGGTTTATACGCAAAGTGGTCAGCCATGAAGAACTGACAGCCAAGCCCATCAAGAGCAGCATGTGTGAATTGACCTAATTGTTATGTCACGATGGTTTATACGCAAATGGGTCAGTGATGAAGAACTGACAGCCAAGCCCATGAAGAGTGGCACATGTGAGATGAACTAATACTTATCTCGCGATGGTTTATACGCAAAGTGGTCAGCCATGAAGAACTGACAGCCAAGCCCATGAAGAGTGGCACGTGTGAGATGATCTAATGTTTATTTCGCGATGGTTTATTCGCAAAGTGGTGAGCCATGAAGAACTGACAGCCAACCCCATGAAGAGTGGCACGTGTGAGATGACATAATACTTATTTCGCAATGGTTTATACGTAAAGTGGTCAGCCATGAAGAACTGACAGCCTAGCCCATAAAGAGAGGCATGTGTGAAATGACCTAACTGTTATGTCGCGATGGTTTATAAGCAAAGTGGTCAGCCATGAAGAATCGACAGCCAAGCCCATCAAGAGCAGCATGTGTGAATTGACCTAATTGTTATGTCACGATGGTTTATACGCAAATGGGTCAGTGATGAAGAACTGACAGCCAAGCCCATGAAGAGTGGCACATGAGAGATGAACTAATACTTATCTCGCGATGGTTTATACGCAAAGTGGTCAGCCATGAAGAACTGACAGCCAAGCCCATGAAGAGTGGCACGTGTGAGATGACCTAATACTTATTTCGCGATGGTTTATTCGCAAAGTGGTCAGCCATGAAGAACTGACAGCCAAGCCCATGAAGAGTGGCACGTGTGAGATGACCTAATACTTATCTCAGGATGATTTATTCGCAAAGTGGTCAGCCATGAAGATCTGACAGCCAAGCCCATCATGTTCAGCACCGGTGAGACGACCTAATACTTATCTCGCGATTGTTTATACGCAAAGTGGTCAGCCATGAAGAACTGACAGCCAAACCCATCAAGAGCGGCATGTGTGAAATGACCTAACTGTTGTGTCGCGATGGTTTATAAGCAAAGTGGTAAGCCATGAAGAACTGACAGCCAAACCCATGGCCATAAAGAGCGGCATGTGTGAAATGACCTAACTGTTGTGTCGCAATGGTTTATAAGCAAAGTGGTCAGCCATGAAGAACCGACAGCCAAGCAGATGAAGAGTGGCACGTGTGAGATGACCAAACTGTTATGTTGCGATGGTTTATACGCAAAGTGGTCAGCCATGAAGAACTGACAGCCAAGCCCATGAAGAGTGGCATGTGTGAGATGACCTAATACTTATCTCGCGATGATTTATTCGCAAAGTGGTCAGCCATGAAGATCTGACAGCCAAGCCCATGACGTTCAGCACCACTGAGACGACCTAATACTTATCTCGCGATAGTTTATACGCAAAGTGGTCAGCCATGAAGAACTGACAGCCAAACCCATAAAGAGCGGCATGTGTGAAATGACCTAACTGTTGTGTCGCGATGGTTTATAAGCAAAGTGGTAAGCCATGAAGAACTGACAGCCAAACCCATGGCCATAAAGAGCGGCATGTGTGAAATGACCTAACTGTTGTGTCGCGATGGTTTATAAGCAAAGTGGTCAGCCATGAAGAACCGACAGCCAAGCAGATGAAGAGTGGCAAGTGTGAGATGACCTAATTGTTATGTTGCGATGGTTTATACGCAAAGTAGTCAGCCATGAAGAACTGACAGCCAAGCCCAAGAAGAGTGGCACATGTGAGATGACCTAATACTTATTTTGCGATGGTTTATACGCAAAGTAGTCAGCCATGAAGAACTGACAGCCAAGCCCATGAAGAGTGGCATGTGTGAGATGACCTAATACTTATCTCGTGATGGTTTATACGCAAAGTGGTCAGCCATGAAGAACTGACAGCCAAGCCCATGACGTTCAGCACCGGTGAGAAGACCTAATACTTATCTCGCGATGGTTTATACGTAAAGTGGTCAGCCATGAAGAACTGACAGCCAAACCCATAAAGAGCGGCATGTGTGAAATGACCTAACTGTTGTGTCGCGATGGTTTATAAGCAAAGTGGTAAGCCATGAAGAACTGACAGCCAAACCCATGGCCATAAAGAGCGGCATGTGTGAAATGACCTAACTGTTGTGTCGCGATGGTTTATAAGCAAAGTGGTCAGCCATGAAGAACCGACAGCCAAGCAGATGAAGAATGGCAAGTGTGAGATGACCTAATTGTTATGTTGCGATGGTTTATACGCAAAGTAGTCAGCCATGAAGAACTGACAGCCAAGCCCAAGAAGAGTGGCACATGTGAGATGACCTAATACTTATTTTGCGATGGTTTATACGCAAAGTAGTCAGCCATGAAGAACTGACAGCCAAGCCCATGAAGAGTGGCATGTGTGAGATGACCTAATACTTATCTCGTGATGGTTTATACGCAAAGTGGTCAGCCATGAAGAACTGACAGCCAAGCCCATGACGTTCAGCACCGGTGAGATGACGTAATACTTATTTCGCGATGGTTTATTCACAAAGTGGTCAGCCATGAAGAACTGACAGCCAAGCCCATGAAGAGTGGCACGTGTGAGATGACCTAATACTTATTTCGCGATGGTTCATTCGCAAAGTGGTCAGCCATGAAGAACTGACAGCCAAGCCCATGACATTCAGCACAAGTGAGATGACCTAATACTTATCTCGCGATGGTTTATACGCAAAGTGGTCAGCCATGAAGAACTGACAGCCAAGCCCATAAAGAGCAGCATGTGTGAAATGACCTAACTGTTATGTCGCGATGGTTTATAAGCAAAGTGGTCAGCCATGAAGAATCGACAGCCAAGACCATGAAGAGCGGCATGTGTGAAATAACCTAATTGTTATGTCGCGATGGTTTATACGCAAAGTGGTCAGCCATGAAGAACTGACAGCCAAGCCCATGAAGACTGGCACGTGTGACAAGACCTAATACTTATCTCGCGATGGTTTATACACAAAGTGGTCAGCCATGAAGAACTGACAGCCAAGCCCATGAAGAGTGGCACGTGTGAGATGACCAAATACTTATCTCGCGATGCATTATTCGCAAAGTGGTCAGCCATGAAGAACTGACAGCCAAGCCCATGACGTTCGGCACCGGTGAGAAGACCTAATACTTATCTCGCGATGGTTTATACTTAAAGTGGTCAGCCATGAAGAACTGACAGCCTAGCCCATAAAGAGAGGCATGTGTGAAATGACCTAACTGTTATGTCGCGATGGTTTATAAGCAAAGTGGTCAGCCATGAAGAACCGACAGCCAAGCCCATGAAGAGCAGCATGTGTGAAATGACCTAATTGTTATGTCGCGATGGTTTATACGCAAAGTGGTCAGCCATGAAGAACTGACAGCCAAGCCCATGAAGATTGGCACATGTGAGATGACCTAATACTTATCTCGCGATGATTTATACGCAAAGTGGACAGCCATGAAGAACTGACAGCCAAGCCCATGAAGAGTGGCACGTGTGAGATGATCTAATGTTTATTTCGCGATGGTTTATTCGCAAAGTGGTCAGCCATGAAGAACTGACAGCCAACCCCATGAAGAGTGGCACGTGTGAGATGACATAATACTTATCTCGCGATGCATTATTCGCAAAGTGGTCAGCCATGAAGAACTGACAGCCAAGCCCATGACGTTCGGCACCGGTGAGAAGACCTAATACTTATCTCGCGATGGTTTATACTTAAAGTGGTCAGCCATGAAGAACTGACAGCCTAGCCCATAAAGAGAGGCATGTGTGAAATGACCTAACTGTTATGTCGCGATGGTTTATAAGCAAAGTGGTAAGCCATGAAGAACTGACAGCCAAACCCATGGCCATAAAGAGAGGAATGTGAGAAATGACCTAACTGTTGTGTCGCGATGGTTTATAAGCAAAGTGGTCAGCCATGAAGAACCGACAGCCAAGCAGATGAAGAGTGGCATGTGTGAGATGACCTAATTGTTATGTTGCGATGGTTTATCTGCAAAGTGGTCAGCCATGAAGAACTGACAGCCAAGCCCATGAAGAGTGGCACGTGTGAGATGACCTAATACTTATCTCGCGATGATTTATTCGCGAAGTGGTCAGCCATGAAGAACTGACAGCCTAGCCCATAAAGAGAGGCATGTGTGAAATGACCTAACTGTTATGTCGCGATGGTTTATAAGCAAAGTGGTCAGCCATGAAGAACCGACTGCCAAGCCCATGAAGAGCGGCATGTGTGAAATCACCTAATTGTTATGTTGCGATGGTTTATACGCAAAGTGGTCAGCCATGAAGAACTGAGAGCCAAGTCCATGAAGAGTGGCACATGTGAGATGACCTAATACTTATCTCGCGATGGTTTATACGCAAAGTGGTCAGCCATGAAGAACTGACAGCCAAGCCCATGAAGAGTGGCACGTGTGAGATGACCTAATACTTATTTCCCGATGGATTATTCGCAAAGTGGTCAGCCATGAAGATCTGACAGCCAAGCCCATGAAGAGTGGCACGTGTGAGATGACATAATACTTATTTCGCGATGGTTTATTCGCAAAATGGTCAGCCATGAAGAACTGACAGCCAAGGCCATGACGTTCGGCACCGGTGAGATGACCTAATACTTATCTCGCGATGGTTTATACGCAAAGTGGTCAGCCATGAAGATCTGACAGCCAAGCCCATGAAGAGTGGCACGTGTGAGATGACTTAACACTTATCTTGCAATGGTTAATACACAAAGTGGTCAGCCATGAAGAACTGACAGCCAAGCCCATAAAGAGCGGCATGTGTGAAACGACCTAACTGTTATGTCGCGATGGTTTATAAGCAAAGTGGTCAGCCATGAAGAACTGACAGCCAAACCCATGGCCATAAAGAGCGGAATGTGAGAAATGACCTAACAGTTGTGTCGCGATGGTTTATAAGCAAAGTGGTCAGCCATGAAGAACCGACAGCCAAGCAGATGAAGAGTGGCATGTGTGAGATGACCTAATTGTTATGTTGCGATGGTTTATACGCAAAGTGGTCAGCCATGAAGAACTGACAGCCAAGCCCATGAAGAGTGGCACGTGTGAGATGACCTAATACTTATCTCGCGATGATTTATTCGCGAAGTGGACAGCCATGAAGAACTGACAGCCTAGCCCATAAAGAAAGGCATGTGTGAAATGACCTAACTGTTATGTCGCGATGGTTTATAAGGAAAGTGGTCAGCCATGAAGAACCGACAGCCAAGCCCATGAAGAGCAGCATGTGTGAAATCACCTAATTGTTATGTCGCGATGGTTTATACGCAAAGTGGTCAGCCATGAAGAACTGACAGCCAAGTCCATGAAGAGTGGCACATGTGAGATGACCTAATACTTATCTCGCGATGGTTTATACGCAAAGTTGTCAGCCATGAAGAACTGACAGCCAAGCCCATGAAGAGTGGCACGTGTGAGATGACCTAATACTTATTTCCCGATGGTTTATTCACAAAGTGGTCAGCCATGAAGATCTGACAGCCAAGCCCATGAAGAGTGGCACGTGTGAGATGACCTAATACTTATTTCGCGATGGTTTATTCGCAAAGTGGTCAGCCATGAAGAACTGACAGCCAAGCCCATGACGTTCGGCACCGGTGAGATGACCTAATACTTATCTCGCGATGGTTTATACGCAAAGTGGTCAGCCATGAAGAACTGACAGCCAAGCCCATAAAGAGCGGCATGTGTGAAATGACCTAACTGTTATGTCGCGATGGTTTATAAGCAAAGTGGTCAGCCATGAAGAATCGACAGCCAAGACCATGAAGAGCGGCATGTGTGAAATGACCTAATTGTTATGTCACGATGGTTTATACGCAAAGTAGGCAGCCATGAAGAACTGACAGCCAAGCCCATGAAGTGTGGCACGTGTGAGATGACCTAATACTTATTTTGCGATGGTTTATACGCAAAGTAGTCAGCCATGAAGAACTGACACCCAAGCCCATGAAGAGTGGCACGTGTGAGATGACCTAATACTTATCACGTGATGGTTTATACGCAAAGTGGTCAGCCATGAAGAACTGACAGACAAGCCCATGACTTTTGGCACGTGTGAGATGACTTAACACTTATCTTGCAATGGTTTATACACAAAGTGGTCAGCCATGAAGAACTGATAGCCAAGCCCATAAAGAGCGGCATGTGTGAAACGACCTAACTGTTATGTCACGATGGTTTATAAGCAAAGTGGTCAGCCATGAAGAACCGACTGCCAAGCCCATGAAGAGCGGCATGTGTGAAATGACCTAATTGTTATGTTGCGATGGTTTATACGCAAAGTGGTCAGCCATGAAGAACTGACAGCCAAGTCCATGAAGAGTGGCACATGTGAGATGACCTAATACTTATCTCGCGATGGTTTATACGCAAAGTGGTCAGCCATGAAGAACTGACAGCCAAGCCCATGAAGAGTGGCACATGTGAGATGACCTAATACTTATTTCCCAATGGTTTATTCGCAAAGTGGTCAGCCATGAAGATCTGACAGCCAAGCCCATGAAGAGTGGCACGTGTGAGATGACATAATACTTATTTCGCGATGGTTTATTCGCAAAGTGGTCAGCCATGAAGAACTGACAGCCAAGGCCATGACGTTCGGCACCGGTGAGATGACCTAATACTTATCTCGTGATAGTTTATACGCAAAGTGGTCAGCCATGAAGATCTGACAGCCAAGCCCATGAAGAGTGGCACGTGTGAGATGACTTAACACTTATCTTGCAATGGTTAATACACAAAGTGGTCAGCCATGAAGAACTGACAGCCAAGCCCATAAAGAGCGGCATGTGTGAAATGACCTAACTGTTATGTCGCGATGGTTTATAAGCAAAGTGGTCAGCCATGAAGAACCGACAGCCAAGCCCATGAAGAGCGGCATGTGTGAAATGACCTAATTGTTATGTTGCGATGGTTTATAAGGAAAGTGGTAGGCCATGAAGAACTGACAGCCAAACCCATGGCCATAAAGAGCGGCATGTGAGAAATGACCTAACTGTTGTGTCGCGATGGTTTATAAGCAAAGTGGTCAGCCATGAAGAACCGACAGCCAAGCAGATGAAGAGTGGCATGTGTGAGATGACCTAATTGTTATGTTGCGATGGTTTATACGCAAAGTGGTCAGCCATGAAGAACTGACAGCCAAGCCCATGAAGAGTGGCATGTGTGAGATGACCTAATACTTATCTCGCGATGATTTATTCGCGAAGTGGTCAGCCATGAAGATCTGACAGCCAAGCCCATGACGTTCAGCACCGGTGAAACGACCTAATACTTATCTCGCGATGGTTTATACGCAAAGTGGTCAGCCATGAAGAACTGACAGCCAAACCCATAAAGAGCGGCATGTGCGAAATGACCTAACTGTTGTGTCGCAATGGTTTATAAGCAAAGTGGTAAGCCATGAAGAACTGACAGCCAAGCCCATGAAGAGTGGCACATGTGAGATGACCTAATACTTATCTCGCGATGGTTTATACTCAAAGTGGTCAGCCATGAAGAACTGACAGCCAAGCCCATGAAGAGTGGCACGTGTGAGATGAGCTAATACTTATTTCGCGACGGTTTATTCGCAAAGTGGTCAGCCATGAAGAACTGACAGCCAAGCCCATGACATTCGGCATCAGTGAGATGACCTAATATTTATCTCGCGATGGTTTATACGCAAGTTGGTCCGCCATGAAGAACTGACAGCCAAGCCGATAAAGAGCAGCATGTGTGAAATGACCTAACTGTTATGTCGCGATGGTTTATAAGCAAAGTGGTCAGCCATGAAGAATCGACAGCCAAGACCATGAAGAGCGGCATGTGTGAAATGACCTAATTGTTATGTCGCGATGTTTTATACGCAAAGTGGTCAGCCATGAAGAACTTACAGCCAAGCCCTTGAAGAGTGGCACATGTGAGATGACTTAACTGGTAGAGTGCTAGAAGCCACTATCAGGGCTTTAATATGATGAGCAGGACCCCAGCCTGAAGGTGTCATATTCTGTGGATGTGCTTCACATTATCTTAGAAGTGAAATTACTTAGTCTCTATGGGTTTGCCTTGTTACAATTTATGGGAGAGTGCCTCTTGGCACTCTCCCATAAATTGTAACAAGGCAAAGACACATGAACAAATTTTGATAACCAAAAATAACTTGGCACTCTACCAGTTAATATTTATCTCGCGATGGTTTATACGCAAAGTGGTCAGTCATGAAGAACTGACAGCCAAGCCCATGAAGAGTGGCACGTGTGAGATGACCTAATACTTATTTCGCGATGGTTTATTCGCAAAGTGGTCAGCCATGAAGAACTGACAGCCAAGCCCATCAAGAGTGGCATGTGTGAGATGACCTAATACTTATCTCGCGATGGATTATTCGCAAAGTGGTCAGCCATGAAGAACTAACAGCCAAGCCCATGACGTTCGGCACCGGTGAGAAGACCTAATACTTATCTCGCGATGGTTTATACGTAAAGTGGTCAGCCATGAAGAACTGACAGCCAAGCCCATAAAGAGTGGCATGTGTGAAACGATCTAACTGTTAAGTCGCGATGGTTTATAAGCAAAGTGGTCAGCCATGAAGAACCGACAGCCAAGCCCATGAAGAGCGGCATGTGTGAAATTACCTAATTGTTATGTCGCGATGGTTTATACGCAAAGTGGTCAGCCATGAAGAACTGACAGCCAAGCCCATGAAGAGTGGCACATGTGAGATGACAGCCAAGCCCATGACGTTCGGCACCGGTGAGAAGACCTAATACTTATCTCGCGATGGTTTATACGTAAAGTGGTCAGCCATGAAGAACTGACAGCCAAGCCCATAAAGTGTGGCATGTGTGAAACGACCTAACTGTTAAGTCGCGATGGTTTATAAGCAAAGTGGTCAGCCATGAAGAACCGACAACCAAGCCCATGAAGAGCGGCATGTGTGAAATGACCTAATTGTTATGTCGCGATGGTTTATATGTAAAGTGGTTAGCCATGAAGAACTGACAGCCAAGCCCATGAAGAGTGGCACATGTGAGATGACCTAATACTTATCTCGCGATGATTTATTCGCAAAGTGGTCAGCCATGAAGATCTGACAGCCAAGCCCATGACGTTCAGCACCGGTGAGATGACCTAATACTTATCTCGCGATGGTTTATACGCAAAGTGGTCAGCCATGAAGAACTGACAGCCAAACCCATAATGAGCGGCATGTGTGAAATGACCTAACTGTTGTGTCGCGATGGTTTATATGCAAAGAGGTCAGCCATGAAGAACTGACAGCCAAGCCCATGAAGAGTGGCACGTGTGACATGACCTAATACTTATCTTGCGATGGTTTATACGCAAAGTGGTCAGCCATGAAGAACTGACAGCCAAGCCCATGAAGAGTGGCACGTGTGAGATGACCTAATACTTATCTCGCGATGGATTATTCGCAAAATGGTCAGCCATGAAGAACTGACAGCCAAGCCCATGACGTTCGGCACCGGTGAGAAGACCTAATACTTATCTCGCGATGGTTTATATGTAAAGTGGTCAGCCATGAAGAACTGACAGCCTAGCCCATAAAGAGAGGCATGTGTGAAATGACCTAACTGTTATGTCGCGATGGTTTATAAGCAAAGTGGTCAGCCATGAAGAACCGACAGCCAAGCCCATGAAGAGCAGCATGTGTGAAATGACCTAATTGTTATGTCGCGATGGTTTATACGCAAAATGGTCAGCCATGAAGAACTGACAGCCAACTCTATGAAGAGTGGCACCTGTGAGATGACCTAATACTTATCTCGCGATCGTTTATACGCAAAGTGGTCAGCCATGAAGAACTGACAGCCAAGCCCATGAAGAGTGGCACGTGTGAGATGACCTAATACTTATTTCGCGATGGTTTATTTGCAAATTGGTCAGCCATGAAGAACCGACAGCCAAGCCCATGAAGAGTGGCACATGTGAGATGACCTAATACTTATTTCGCGAAGGTTTATGCGCAAAGTGGTCAGCCATGAAGAACTGACAGCCAAGCCCATGACGTTCGGCACCGGTGAGATGACCTAATACTTATCTCGCGATGGTTTATTCGCAAAGTGGTCAGCCATGAAGATCTGACAGCCAAGCCTATGACGTTCAGAACCGGTGAGACGACATAATACTTATCTGTTGTGTCGCGATGGTTTATAAGCAAAGTGGTCAGCCATGAAGAACTGACAGCCTGGCTGAAGCAGATGAAGAGTGGCACCTGTGAGATGACCTAATTGTTATGTTGCGATGGTTTATACGCAAAGTGGTCAGCCATGAAGAACTGACAGCCAAGCCCATGAAGAGTGGCACGTGTGAGATGACCTAATACTTATCTCGTGATGGTTTATACGCAAAGTGGTCAGCCATGAAGAACTGACAGCCAAGCACATGATGTTCGGCACCGGTGAGAAGACCTAATACTTATCTCGCAATGGTTTATACGTAAAGTGATCAGCCATGAAGAACTGACAGCCTAGCCCATAAAGAGAGGCATGTGTGAATTGACCTAACTGTTATGTCGCGATGGTTTATGAGCAAAGTGGTCAGCCATGAAGAACCGACAGCCAAGCCCATGGCCATAAAGAGCGGAATGTGAGAAATGACCTAACTGTTGTGTCGCGATGGTTTATAAGCAAAGTGGTCAGCCATGAAGAACTGACAGCCAAGCCCATGAAGAATGGCAGGTGTGAGATGACCTAATAGATATATCGCGAAGGTTTATATGCAAAGTGGCCAGCCATGAAGAGCTGACAGACAAGCCCATGAAGAGTGGCACGTGTGAGATGACCCAATACTTATCTCGCGACGGTCTATACGCAAAGTGGTCAGCCATGAAGAACTGACAGGCAAAAAGCACATAAAGAAAGGCGTGTGTGAAATGACCTAACTGCTATGTCGCGATGGTTTATAAGCAAAGTGGTCAGCCATGAAGAACTGACAGCCAAGCCCATGAAGAGTGGCACGTGTGAGATGACCTAATACTTATTTTGCGATGGTTTATACGCAAAGTAGTCAGCCATGAAGAACTGACAGCCAAGCCCATGAAGAGTGGCACGTGTGAGATGACCTAATACTTATCTCGTGATGGTTTATACGCAAAGTGGTCAGCCATGAAGAACTGACAGCCAAGCCCATGATGTTCGGCACCGGTGAGAAGACCTAATACTTATCTCGCAATGGTTTATACGTAAAGTGATCAGCCATGAAGAACTGACAGCCTAGCACATAAAGAGAGGCATGTGTGAAATGACCTAACTGTTATGTCGCGATGGTTTATAAGCAAAGTGGTCAGCCATGAAGAACCGACAGCCAAGCCCATGAAGAGCAGCATGTGTGAAATGACCAAATTGTTATGTCGCGATGGTTTATACGCAAAGTGGTCAGTGATGAAGAACTGACAGCCAAGCACATGAAGAGTGGCACATGTGAGATGACCTAATACTTATCTCGCGATGGTTTATACACAAAGTGGTCAACCATGAAGAATTGACAGCCAAGCCCATGAAGAGTGGCACGTGTGAGATGACCTAATATTTATTTTGCGATGGTTTATTCGCAAAGTGGTCAGCCATGAAGAACTGACAGCCAAGTCCATGAAGAGTGGCACGTATGAGATGACCTAATACTTATCTCGTGATGATTTATTCGAAAAGTGGTCAGCCATGAAGATCTGACAGCCAAGCCCATGACGTTCAGCACCGGTGAGACAACCTAATACTTATCTCGCGATGGTTTATACGCAAAGTGGTCAGCCATGAAGAACTGACAGCCAAACCCATAAAGAGCGGTATGTGTGAAATGACCTAACTGTTGTGTGGCGATGGTTTATAAGCAAAGTGGTAAGCCATGAAGAACTGACAGCCAAACCCATGGCCATAAAGAGCGGAATGTGAGAAATGACCTAACTGTTGTGTCGCGATGGTTTATAAGCAAAGTGGTCAGCCATGAAGAACCGACAGTCAAGCAGATGAAGAGTGGCATGTGTGAGATGACCTAATTGTTATGTTGCAATGGTTTATACGCAAAGTGGTCAGCCATGAAGAACTGACAGCCAAGCCCATGAAGAGTGGCGCGTGTGAGATGACCTAATACTTATCTAGCGATGATTTATTCGCGAAGTGGTCAGCCATGAAGAACTGACAGCCTAGCCCATAAAGAGAGGCATGAGTGAAATGACCTAACTGTTATGTCGCGATGGTTTATAAGGAAAGTGGTCAGCCATGAAGAACTGACAGCCAAGCCCATGAAGAGCAGCATGTGTGAAATGACCTAATTGTTATGTCGCGATGGTTTATACGCAAAGTGGTCAGCCATGAAGAACTGACAGCCAAGTCCATGAAGAGTGGCACATGTGAGATGACCTAATACTTATCTCGCGATGATTTATACGCAAAGTGGTCAGCCATGAAGAACTGACAGCCAAGCCCATGAAGAGTACCACGTGTGAGATGACCTAATACTTATTTCCCGATGGTTTATTCGCAAAGTGGTCAGCCATGAAGATCTGACAGCCAAGCCCATGAAGAGTGGCACGTGTGAGATGACCTAATACTTATTTCGCGATGGTTTATTCGCAAAGTGGTCAGCCATGAAGAACTGACAGCCAAGCCCATGACGTTCGGCACCGGTGAGATGACCTAATACTTATCTCGCGATGGTTTATACGCAAAGTGGTCAGCCAAGAAGAACTGACAGCCAAGCCCATAAAGAGCGGCATGTGTGAAATGACCTAATTGCTATGTCGTGATGGTTTATACGCAAAGTAGTCAGCCATGAAGAACTGACAGCCAAGCCCATGAAGTGTGGCACGTGTGAGATGACCTAATACTTATTTTGCGATGGTTTATACGCAAAGTAGTCAGCCATGAAGAACTGACACCCAAGCCCATGAAGAGTGGCACGTGTGAGATGACCTAATACTTATCACGTGATGGTTTATACGCAAAGTGGTCAGCCATGAAGAACTGACAGCCAAGCCCATGACTTTTGGCACGTGCGAGAGTACTTAACACTTATCTTGCAATGGTTTATACACAAAGTGGTCAGCCATGAAGAACTGATAGCCAAGCCCATAAAGTGCGGCATGTGTGAAACGACCTAACTGTTATGTCGCGATGGTTTATAAGCAAAGTGGTCAGCCATGAAGAACCGACAGCCAAGCACATGAAGAGCGGCATGTGTGAAATGACCTAATTGTTATGTTGCGATGGTTTATACGCAAAGTGGTCAGCCATGAAGAACTGACAGCCAAGTCCATGAAGAGAGGCACATGTGAGATGACCTAATACTTATCTCGCGATGGTTTATACGCAAAGTGGTCAGCCATGAAGCACTGACAGCCAAGCCCATGAAGAGTGGCACGTGTGAGATGACCTAATACTTATTTCCCGATGGTTTATTCGCAAAGTGGTCAGCCATGAAGATCTGACAGCCAAGCCCATGAAGAGTGGCACGTGTGAGATGACATAATACTTATTTCGCGATGGTTTATTCGCAAAGTGGTCAGCCATGAAGAACTGACAGCCAAGCCCATGACGTTCGGCACCGGTGAGATGACCTAATACTTATCTCGCGATGGTTTATACGCAAAGTGGTCAGCCATGAAGATCTGACAGCCAAGCCCATGAAGAGTGGCACGTGTGAGATGACTTAACACTTATCTTGCAATCGTTAATACACAAAGTGGTCAGCCATGAAGAACTGACAGCCAAGCCCATAAAGAGCGGCATGTGTGAAACGACCTAACTGTTATGTCGCGATGGTTTATAAGCAAAGTGGTCAGCCATGAAGAACCGACAGCCAAGCCCATGAAGAGCGGCATGTGTGAAATGACCTAATTGTTATGTTGCGATGGTTTATAAGCAAAGTGGTAAGCCATGAAGAACTGACAGCCAAACCCATGGCCATAAAGAGTGGCATGTGTGAGATGACCTAATTGTTATGTTGCGATGGTTTATACGCAAAGTGGTCAGCCATGAAGAACTGACAGCCAAGCCCATGAAGAGTGGCATGTGTGAGATGACCTAATACTTATCTCGCGATGATTTATTCGCGAAGTGGTCAGCCATGAAGATCTGACAGCCAAGCCCATGACGTTCAGCACCGGTGAAACGACCTAATACTTATCTCGCGATGGTTTATACGCAAAGTGGTCAGCCATGATGAACTGACAGCCAAACCCATAAAGAGCGGCATGTGTGAAATGACCTAACTGTTGTATCGCAATGGTTTATAAGCAAAGTGGTAAGCCATGAAGAACCGACAGCCAAGCAGATGAAGAGTGGCACGTGTGAGATGACCTAATTGTTATGTTGCGATGGTTTATACGCAAAGTGGTCAGCCATGAAGAACTGACAGCCAAGCCCATGAAGAGTGGCACGTGTGAGATGACCTAATACTTATTTTGCGATGGTTTATATGCAAAGTAGTCATCCATGAAGAACTGACAGCCAAGCCCATGAAGAGTGGCATGTGTGCGATGACCTAATACTTATCTCGTGATGGTTTATACGCAAAGTGGTCAGCCATGAAGAACTGACAGCCAAGCCCATGACGTTCGTCACCGGTGAGAAGACCTAACACTTATCTCGCGATGGTTTATACGTAAAGTGGTCAGCCATGAAGAACTGACAGCCAAGCCCATAAAGAGCGGCATGTGTGAAACGACCTAACTGTTAAGTCGCGATGGTTTATAAGCAAAGTGGTCAGCCATGAAGAACCGACAGCCAAACCCATGAAGAGCGGCATGTGTGAAATGACCTAATTGTTATGTCGCGATGGTTTATATGCAAAGTGGTCAGCCATGAAGAACTGACAGCCAAGCCCATGAAGAGTGGCACATGTGAGATGACCTAATACTTATCTCGCGATAGTTTATTCGCAAACTGGTCAGCCATGATGAACTGACAGCCAAGCCCATGACATTCGGCATCAGTGAGATGACCTAATATTTATCTCGCGATGGTTTATACGCAAGTTGGTCAGCCATGAAGAACTGACAGCCAAGCCCATAAAGAGCGGCATGTGTGAAATGACCTAACTGTTATGTCGCGATGGTTTATAAGCAAAGTGGTCAGCCATGAAGAATCGACTGCCAAGCCCATGAAGAGTGGCACGTGTGAGATGAGCTAATACTTATTTCGCGACGGTTTATTCGCAAAGTGGTCAGCCATAATGAACTGACAGCCAAGCCCATGAAGAGTGGCACGTGTGAGATGACCTAATACTTATTTCGCGATAGTTTATTCGCAAACTGGTCAGCCATGATGAACTGACAGCCAAGCCCATGACATTCGGCATCAGTGAGATGACCTAATATTTATCTCGCGATGGTTTATACGCAAGTTGGTCAGCCATGAAGAACTGACAGCCAAGCCCATAAAGAGCGGCATGTGTGAAATGACCTAACTGTTATGTCGCGATGGTTTATAAGCAAAGTGGTCAGCCATGAAGAATCGACAGCCAAGACCATGAAGAGCGGCATGTGTGAAATGACCTAATTGTTATGTCGCGATGTTTTATACGCAAAGTGGTCAGCCATGAAGAACTGACAGCCAAGCCCATGAAGAGTGGCACATGTGAGATGACTTAACTGGTAGAGTGCTAGAAGCCACATCAGGGCTTTAATATGATGAGCAGGACCCCAGCCTGAAGGTGTCATATTCTGTGGATGTGCTTCACATTATCTTAGAAGTGAAATTACTTAGTCTATATGGGTTTGCCTTGTTACAATTTATGGGAGAGTGCCTCTTGGCACTCTCCCATAAATTGTAACAAGGCAAAGACACATGAACAAATTTTGATAACCAAAAATAACTTGGCACTCTACCAGTTAATACTTATCTCGCGATGGTTTATACGCAAAGTGGTCAGCCATGAAGAACTGACAGCCAAGCCCATGAAGAGTGGCACGTGTGAGATGACCTAATACTTATTTCGCGATGGTTTATTCGCAAAGTGGTCAGCCATGAAGAACTGACAGCCAAGCCCATGAAGAGTGGCACGTGTGAGATGACCTAATACTTATTTCGCGATGGTTTATGTGCAAAGTGGTCAGCCATGAAGAACTGACAGCCAAGCCCATGACGTTCGGCACCGGTGAGATGACCTAATACTTATCTCGCGATGGTTTATACGCAAAGTAGTCAGCCATGAAGAACTGACAGCCAAGCCCATAAAGAGCGGCATGTGTGAAATGATCTAACTGTTATGTCGCGATGGTTTATAAGCAAAGTGGTCAGCCATGAAGAATCGACAGCCAAGACCATGAAGAGCGGCATGTGTGAAATGACCTAATTGTTATGTCGCGATGGTTTATACGCAAAGTGGTCAGCCATGAAGAACTGACAGCCAAGCCCATGAAGAGTGGCACATGTGAGATGACCTAATACTTATCTCGCGATGATTTATTCGCAAAGTGGTCAGCCATGAAGATCTGACAGCCAAGCCTATGACGTTCAGAACCGGTGAGACGACATAATACTTATCTGTTGTGTCGCGATGGTTGATAAGCAAAGTGGTCAGCCATGAAGAACTGACAGCCTGGCTGAAGCAGATGAAGAGTGGCACGTGTGAGATGACCTAATTGATATGTTGCGATGGTTTATACGCAAAGTGGTCAGCCATGAAGAACTGACAGCCAAGCCCATGAAGAGTGGCACGTGTGAGATGACCTAATACTTATCTCGTGATGGTTTATACGCAAAGTGGTCAGCCATGAAGAACTGACAGCCAAGCCCATGATGTTCGGCACCGGTGAGAAGACCTAATACTTATCTCGCAATGGTTTATACGTAAAGTGATCAGCCATGAAGAACTGACAGCCTAGCCCATAAAGAGAGGCATATGTGAATTGACCTAACTGTTATGTCGCGATGGTTTATGAGCAAGGTGGTCAGCCATGAAGAACCGACAGCCAAGCCCATGGCCATAAAGAGCGGAATGTGAGAAATGACCTAACTGTTGTGTCACGATGGTTTATAAGCAAAGTGGTCAGCCATGAAGAACTGACAGCCAAGCCCATGAAGAATGGCAGGTGTGAGATGACCTAACAGATATATCGCGAAGGTTTATATGCAAAGTGGCCAGCCATGAAGAGCTGACAGACAAGCCCATGAAGAGTGGCACATGTGAGATGACCCAATACTTATCTCGCGACGGTCTATACGCAAAGTGGTCAGCCATGAAGAACTGACAGGCAAAAAGCACATAAAGAAAGGCGTGTGTGAAATGACCTAACTGCTATGTCGCGATGGTTTATAAGCAAAGTGGTCAGCCATGAAGAACTGACAGCCAAGCCCATGAAGAGTGGCACGTGTGAGATGACCTAATACTTATTTTGCGATGGTTTATACGCAAAGTAGTCAGCCATGAAGAACTGACAGCCAAGCCCATG
The DNA here is from genome assembly GCA_031216915.1 of Pictodentalium vernedei. Lineage (NCBI taxonomy): Eukaryota > Metazoa > Mollusca > Scaphopoda > Dentaliida > Dentaliidae > Pictodentalium > Pictodentalium vernedei. Next base: position 140,467,940 of record CM062293.1, read on the forward strand.
AAGAGTGGCACAGGTGAGATGACCTAATACTTATCTCGTGATGGTTTATACGCAAAGTGGTCAGCCATGAAGAACTGACAGCCAAGCCCATGATGTTCGGCACCGGTGAGAAGACCTAATACTTATCTCGCAATGGTTTATACGTAAAGTGATCAGCCATGAAGAACTGACAGCCTAGCACATAAAGAGAGGCATGTGTGAAATGACCTAACTGTTATGTCGCGATGGTTTATAAGCAAAGTGGTCAGCCATGAAGAACCGACAGCCAAGCCCATGAAGAGCAGCATGTGTGAAATGACCAAATTGTTATGTCGCGATGGTTTATACGCAAAGTGGTCAGTGATGAAGAACTGACAGCCAAGCACATGAAGAGTGGCACATGTGAGATGACCTAATACTTATCTCGCGATGGTTTATACGCAAAGTGGTCAACCATGAAGAATTGACAGCCAAGCCCATGAAGAGTGGCACGTGTGAGATGACCTAATATTTATTTTGTGATGGTTTATTCGCAAAGTGGTCAGCCATGAAGAACTGACAGCCAAGCCCATGAAGAGTGGCACGTGTGAGATGACCTAATACTTATTTCGTGATGATTTATTCGCAAAGTGGTCAGCCATGAAGATCTGACAGCCAAGCCCATGACGTTCAGCACCGGTGAGACGACCTAATACTTATCTCGCAATGGTTTATACGCAAAGTTGTCAGCCATGAAGAACTGACAGCCAAACCCATAAAGAGCGGTATGTGTGAAATGACCTAACTGTTGTGTGGCGATGGTTTATAAGCAAAGAGGTAAGCCATGAAGAACTGACAGCCAAACCCATGGCCATAAAGAGCGGAATGTGAGAAATGACCTAACTGTTGAGTCGTGATGGTTTATAAGCAAAGTGGTCAGCCATGAAGAACCGACAGCCAAGCAGATGAAGAGTGGCATGTGTGAGATGACCTAATTGTTATGTTGCGATGGTTTATACGCAAAGTGGTCAGCCATGAAGAACTGACAGCCAAGCCCATGAAGAGTGGCACGTGTGAGATGACCTAATACTTATCTAGCGATGATTTATTCGCGAAGTGGTCAGCCATGAAGAACAGACAGCCTAGCCCATAAAGAGAGGCATGAGTGAAATGACCTAACTGTTATGTCGCGATGGTTTATAAGGAAAGTGGTCAGCCATGAAGAACCGACAGCCAAGCCCATGAAGAGCAGCATGTGTGAAATGACCTAATTGTTATGTCGCGATGGTTTATACGCAAAGTGGTCAGCCATGAAGAACTGACAGCCAAGTCCATGAAGAGTGGCACATGTGAGATGACCTAATACTTATCTCGCGATGGTTTATACTCAAAGTGGTCAGCCATGAAGAACTGACAGCCAAGCCCATGAAGAGTACCACGTGTGAGATGACTTAATACTTATTTCCCGATGGTTTATTCGCAAAGTGGTCAGCCATGAAGATCTGACAGCCAAGCCCATGAAGAGTGGCACGTGTGAGATGACCTAATACTTATTTCGCGATGGTTTATTCGCAAAGTGGTCAGCCATGAAGAACTGACAGCCAAGCCCATGACGTTCGGCACCGGTGAGATGACCTAATACTTATCTCGCGATGGTTTATACGCAAAGTGGTCAGCCATGAAGAACTGACAGCCAAGCCCATAAAGAGCGGCATGTGTGAAATGACCTAACTGTTATGTCGCGATGGTTTATAAGCAAAGTGGTCAGTCATGAAGAATCGACAGCCAAGACCATGAAGAGCGGCATGTGTGAAATGACCTAATTGTTATGTCGCGATGGTTTATACGCAAAGTAGTCAGCCATGAAGAACTGACAGCCAAGCCCATGAAGTGTGGCACGTGTGAGATGACCTAATACTTATTTTGCGATGGTTTATATGCAAAGTAGTCAGCCATGAAGAACTGACACCCAAGCCCATGAAGAGTGGCACGTGTGAGATGACCTAATACTTATCACGTGATGGTTTATACGCAAAGTGGTCAGCCATGAAGAACTGACAGCCAAGCCCATGACTTTTGGCACGTGTGAGATGACTTAACACTTATCTTGCAATGGTTTATACACAAAGTGGTCAGCCATGAAGAACTGACAGCCAAGCCCATAAAGAGCGGCATGTGTGAAACGACCTAACTGTTATGTGGCGATGGTTTATAAGCAAAGTGGTCAGCCATGAAGAACCGACAGCCAAGCCCATGAAGAGCGGCATGTGTGAAATGACCTAATTGTTATGTTGCGATGGTTTATACGCAAAGTGGTCAGCCATGAAGAACTGACAGCCAAGTCCATGAAGAGTGGCACATGTGAGATGACCTAATACTTATCTCGCGATGGTTTATACGCAAAGTGGTCAGCCATGAAGAAGTGACAGCCAAGCCCATGAAGAGTGGCACGTGTGAGATGACCTAATACTTATTTCCCGATGGTTTATTCGCAAAGTGGTCAGCCATGAAGATCTGACAGCCAAGCCTATGAAGAGTGGCACGTGTGAGATGACATAATACTTATTTCGCGATGGTTTATTCGCAAAGTGGTCAGCCATGAAGAACTGACAGCCAAGCCCATGACGTTCGGCACCGGTGAGATGACCTAATACTTATCTCGCGATGGTTTATACGCAAAGTGGTCAGCCATGAAGATCTGACAGCCAAGCCCATGAAGAGTGGCACGTGTGAGATGACTTAACACTTATCTTGCAATGGTTAATACACAAAGTGGTCAGCCATGAAGAACTGACAGCCTAGCCCATAAAGAGAGGCACATGTGAATTGACCTAACTGTTATGTCGCGATGGTTTATGAGCAAAGTGGTCAGCCATGAAGAACCGACAGCCAAGCCCATGGCCATAAAGAGCGGAATGTGAGAAATGACCTAACTGTTGTGTCGCGATGGTTTATAAGCAAAGTGGTCAGCCATGAAGAACTGACAGCCAAGCCCATGAAGAATGGCAGGTGTGAGATGACCTAATAGATATATCGCGAAGGTTTATATGCAAAGTGGCCAGCCATGAAGAGCTGACAGACAAGCCCATGAAGAGTGGCACGTGTGAGATGACCCAATACTTATCTCGCGACGGTCTATACGCAAAGTGGTCAGCCATGAAGAACTGACAGGCAAAAAGCACATAAAGAAAGGCGTGTGTGAAATGACCTAACTGCTATGTCGCGATGGTTTATAAGCAAAGTGGTCAGCCATGAAGAACTGACAGCCAAGCCCATGAAGAGTGGCACGTGTGAGATGACCTAATACTTATTTTGCGATGGTTTATACGCAAAGTAGCCAGCCATGAAGAACTGACAGCCAAGCCCATGAAGAGTGGCACGTGTGAGATGACCTAATACTTATCTCGTGATGGTTTATACGCAAAGTGGTCAGCCATGAAGAACTGACAGCCAAGCCCATGATGTTCGGCACCGGTGAGAAGACCTAATACTTATCTCGCAATGGTTTATACGTAAAGTGATCAGCCATGAAGAACTGACAGCCTAGCACATAAAGAGAGGCATGTGTGAAATGACCTAACTGTTATGTCGCGATGGTTTATAAGCAAAGTGGTCAGCCATGAAGAACCGACAGCCAAGCCCATGAAGAGCAGCATGTGTGAAATGACCAAATTGTTATGTCGCGATGGTTTATACGCAAAGTGGTCAGTGATGAAGAACTGACAGCCAAGCACATGAAGAGTGGCACATGTGAGATGACCTAATACTTATCTCGCGATGGTTTATACGCAAAGTGGTCAACCATGAAGAATTGACAGCCAAGCCCATGAAGAGTGGCACGTGTGAGATGACCTAATATTTATTTTGTGATGGTTTATTCGCAAAGTGGTCAGCCATGAAGAACTGACAGCCAAGCCCATGAAGAGTGGCACGTGTGAGATGACCTAATACTTATCTCGTGATGATTTATTCGCAAAGTGGTCAGCCATGAAGATCTGACAGCCAAGCCCATGACGTTCAGCACCGGTGAGACGACCTAATACTTATCTCGCAATGGTTTATACGCAAAGTGGTCAGCCATGAAGAACTGACAGCCAAACCCATAAAGAGCGGTATGAGTGAAATGACCTAACTGTTGTGTGGCGATGGTTTATAAGCAAAGTGGTAAGCCATGAAGAACTGACAGCCAAACCCATGGCCATAAAGAGCGGAATGTGAGAAATGACCTAACTGTTGTGTCGCGATGGTTTATAAGCAAAGTGGTCAGCCATGAAGAACCGACAGCCAAGCAGATGAAGAGTGGCATGTGTGAGATGACCTAATTGTTATGTTGCGATGGTTTATACGCAAAGTGGTCAGCCATGAAGAACTGACAGCCAAGCCCATGAAGAGTGGCACGTGTGAGATGACCTAATACTTATCTAGCGATGATTTATTCGCGAAGTGGTCAGCCATGAAGAACTGACAGCCTAGCCCATAAAGAGAGGCATGAGTGAAATGACCTAACTGTTATGTCGCGATGGTTTATAAGGAAAGTGGTCAGCCATGAAGAACCGACAGCCAAGCCCATGAAGAGCAGCATGTGTGAAATGACCTAATTGTTATGTCGCGATGGTTTATACGCAAAGTGGTCAGCCATGAAGAACTGACAGCCAAGCCCATGAAGAGTACCACATGTGAGATGACCTAATACTTATTTCCCGATGGTTTATTCGCAAAGTGGTCAGCCATGAAGATCTGACAGCCAAGCCCATGAAGAGTGGCACGTGTGAGATGACCTAATACTTATTTCGCGATGGTTTATTCGCAAAGTGGTCAGCCATGAAGAACTGACAGCCAAGCCCATGACGTTCGGCACCGGTGAGATGACCTAATACTTATCTCGCGATGGTTTATACGCAAAGTGGTCAGCCATGAAGAACTGACAGCCAAGCCCATAAAGAGCGGCATGTGTGAAATGACCTAACTGTTATGTCGCGATGGTCTATAAGCAAAGTGGTCAGTCATGAAGAATCGACAGCCAAGACCATGAAGAGCGGCATGTGTGAAATGACCTAATTGTTATGTCGCGATGGTTTATACGCAAAGTAGTCAGCCATGAAGAACTGACAGCCAAGCCCATGAAGTGTGGCACGTGTGAAATGACCTAATACTTATTTTGCGATGGTTTATACGCAAAGTAGTCAGCCATGAAGAACTGACACCCAAGCCCATGAAGAGTGGCACGTGTGAGATGACCTAATACTTATCACGTGATGGTTTATACGCAAAGTGGTCAGCCATGAAGAACTGACAGCCAAGCCCATGACTTTTGGCACGTGAGAGATGACTTAACACTTATCTTGCAATGGTTTATACACAAAGTGGTCAGCCATGAAGAACTGATAGCCAAGCCCATAAAGAGCGGCATGTGTGAAACGACCTAACTGTTATGTCGCGATGGTTCATAAGCAAAGTGGTCAGCCATGAAGAACCGACAGCCAAGCCCATGAAGAGCGGCATGTGTGAAATGACCTAATTGTTATGTTGCGATGGTTTATACGCAAAGTGGTCAGCCATGAAGAACTGACAGCCAAGTCCATGAAGAGTGGCACATGTGAGATGACCTAATACTTATCTCGCGATGGTTTATACGCAAAGTGGTCAGCCATGAAGAACTGACAGCCAAGCCCATGAAGAGTGGCACGTGTGAGATGACCTAATACTTATTTCCCGATGGTTTATTCGCAAAGTGGTCAGCCATGAAGATCTGACAGCCAAGCCCATGAAGAGTGGCACGTGTGAGATGACATAATACTTATTTCGCGATGGTTTATTCGCAAAGTGGTCAGCCATGAAGAACTGAGAGCCTAGCCCATGACGTTCGGCACCGGTGAGATGACCTAATACTTATCTCGCGATGGTTTATACGCAAAGTGGTCAGCCATGAAGATCTGACAGCCAAGCCCATGAAGAGTGGCACGTGTGAGATGACTTAACACTTATCTTGCAATGGTTAATACACACAAAGTGGTCAGCCATGAAGAACTGACAGCCAAGCCCATAAAGAGCGGCATGTGTGAAACGACCTAACTGTTATGTCGCGATGGTTTATAAGCAAAGTGGTCAGCCATGAAGAACCGACAGCCAAGCCCATGAAGAGCGGCATGTGTTAAATGACCTAATTGTTATGTCGCGAAGGTTTATACGCAACATGGTCAGCCATGAAGAACTGACAGCCAAGCCCATGAAGAGAGGAATGTGTGAAATGAGCTAAGTGTTATGGCGCGATGGTTTATAAGCAAAGTGGTCAGCCATGAAGAACCGACAGCCAAGCCCATGAAGAGTGGCACGTGTGAGATGACCTAATTCTTATCTCGCGATGGATTATTTGCAAAGTGCAGCCATGAAGAACTGACAGCCAAGCCCATGAAGAGCGGCATGTGTGAAATGACCTAATTGTTATGTCACGATGGTTTATACGCAAATGGGTCAGTGATGAAGAACTGACAGCCAAGCCCATGAAGAGTGGCACATGTGAGATGAACTAATACTTATCTCGCGATGGTTTATACGCAAAGTGGTCAGCCATGAAGAACTGACAGCCAAGCCCATGAAGAGTGGCACGTGTGAGATGATCTAATGTTTATTTCGCGATGGTTTATTCGCAAAGTGGTGAGCCATGAAGAACTGACAGCCAACCCCATGAAGAGTGGCACGTGTGAGATGACATAATACTTATTTCGCAATGGTTTATACGTAAAGTGGTCAGCCATGAAGAACTGACAGCCTAGCCCATAAAGAGAGGCATGTGTGAAATGACCTAACTGTTATGTCGCGATGGTTTATAAGCAAAGTGGTCAGCCATGAAGAATCGACAGCCAAGCCCATCAAGAGCAGCATGTGTGAATTGACCTAATTGTTATGTCACGATGGTTTATACGCAAATGGGTCAGTGATGAAGAACTGACAGCCAAGCCCATGAAGAGTGGCACATGAGAGATGAACTAATACTTATCTCGCGATGGTTTATACGCAAAGTGGTCAGCCATGAAGAACTGACAGCCAAGCCCATGAAGAGTGGCACGTGTGAGATGACCTAATACTTATTTCGCGATGGTTTATTCGCAAAGTGGTCAGCCATGAAGAACTGACAGCCAAGCCAATGAAGAGTGGCACGTGTGAGATGACCTAATACTTATCTCGCGATGCATTATTCGCAAAGTGGTCAGCCATGAAGAACTGACAGCCAAGCCCATGAAGAGTGGCACGTGTGGGATGACCTAATACTTATCTCGCGATGGTTTATACGCAAAGTGGTCAGCCATGAAGAACTGACAGCCAAGCCCATGAAGAGTGGCACGTGTGAGATGACCTAATACTTCTTTCGCGATGGTTTATTCGCAAAGTGGTCAGCCATGAAGAACTGACAGCCAAGCCCATGACGTTCGGCACCGGTGAGAAGACCTAATTCTTATCTCGCGATGGTTTATACGTAAAGTGGTCAGCCATGAAGAACTGACAGCCAAGCCATTAAAGAGCGACATGTGAGAAACGACGTAACTGTTAAGTCGCGATGGTTTATAAGCAAAGTGGTCAGCCATGAAGAACCGACAGCCAAGCCCATGAAGAGCGGCATGTGTGAAATGACCTAATTGTTATGTCGCGATGGTTTATACGCAAAGTGGTCAGCCATGAAGAACTGACAGCCAAGCCCATGAAGAGTGGCACATGTGAGATGACCTAATACTTATCTCGCGATGGTTTATACGCAAAGTGGTCAGCCATGAAGAACTGACAGCCAAGCCCATGAAGAGTGGCACGTGTGAGATGACCTAATACTTCTTTCGCGATGGTTTATTCGCAAAGTGGTCAGCCATGAAGAACTGACAGCCAAGCCCATAAAGAGCGACATGTGTGAAATGACCTAAGTGTTATGTCGCGATGGTTTATAAGCAAAGTCGTCAGCCATGAAGAATCGACAGCCAAGACCATGAAGAGAGGCATGTGTGAAATGACCTAATTGTTATGTCGCGATGGTTTAAACGCAAAGTGGTCAGCCATGAAGAACTGACAGCCAAGCCCATGAAGAGTGGCACGTGTGACATGACCTAATACTTATCTCGCGATGGTTTATACGCAAAGTGGTCAGCCATGAAGAACTGACAGCCATGCCCATGAAGAGTGGCACATGTGAGATGACCTAATACTTATCTCGCGATGCATTATTCGCAAAGTGGTCAGCCATGAAGAACTGACAGCCAAGCCCATGACTTTCGGCACCGGTGAGAAGACCAAATACTTATCTCGCAATGGTTTATACGTAAAGTGGTCAGGCATGAAGAACTGACAGCCTAGCCCATGAAGAGCAGCATGTGTGAAATGACCTAATTGTTATGTCGCGATGGTTTATACGCAAAGTGGTCAGTGATGAAGAACTGATAGCCAAGCCCATGAAGAGTGGCACATGAGAGATGACCTAATACTTATCTCGCGATGGTTTATACGCAAAGTGGTCAGCCATGAAGAACTGACAGCCAAGCCCATGAAGAGTGGCACGTGTGAGATGACCTAATACTTATTTCGGGATGGTTTATTCGCAAAATTGTCAGCCATGAAGAACTGACAGCCAAGCCCATGAAGAGTGGCACTTGTGAGATGACCTAATACTTATTTCGCGATGGTTTATTCGCAAAGTGGTCAGCCATGAAGAACTGACAGCCAAGCCCATGACGTTCGGCACTGGCGAGATGACCTAATACTTATCTCGCGATGGTTTATATGCAAAGTGGTCAGCCATGAAGAACTGACAGCCTAGCCCATAAAGAGAGGCATGTGTGAAATGACCTAACTGTTGTGTCGCGATGGTTTATAAGCAAAGTGGTAAGCCATGAAGAACTGACAGCCAAACCCATGGCCATAAAGAGCGGCATGTGTGAAATGACCTAACTGTTGTGTCGCGATGGTTTATTAGCAAAGTGGTCAGCCATGAAGAACCGACGGCCAAGCAGATGAAGAGGTGCACGTGTGAGATGACCTAATTGTTATGTTGCAATGGTTTATACGCAAAGTGGTCAGCCATGAAGAAATGACAGCCAAGCCCATGAAGAGTGGCACGTGTGAGATGACCTAATACTTATTTTGCGATGGTTTATACGCAAAGTAGTCAGCCATGAAGAACTGACAGCCAAGCCCATGAAGAGTGGCACGTGTGAGATGACCTAATACTTATCTCCTGATGGTTTATACGCAAAGTGGTCAGCCATGAAGAACTGACAGCCAAACCCATGACGTTCGGCACCGGTGAGAAGACGTAATACTTAGCCCGTGATGGTTTATACGTAAAGTGGTCAGCCATGAAGAAATGACAGCCAAGCCCATAAAGAGCGGCATGTGTGAAATGACCTAACTGTTATGTCGCGATGGTTTATAAGCAAAGTGGTCAGCCATGAAGAATCGACAGCCAAGACCATGAAGAGCAGAATGTGTGAAATGACCTAATTCTTATGACGCGATGGTTTATACACAAAGTGGTCAGCCATGAAGAACTGACAGCCAAGCCCATGAAGAGTGGCACGTGTGACATGACCTAATACTTATCTTGCGATGGTTTATACGCAAAGTGGTCAGCCACGAAGAACTGACAGCCAAGCCCATGAAGAGTGGCATGTGTGAGATGACCTAATACTTATTTCGCGATGGTTTATTCGCAAAGTGGTCAGCCATGAAGAACTGACAGCCAAGCCCATGAAGAGTGGCACGTGTGAGATGACCTAATACTTATTTCGCGATGGTTTATTCGCAAAGTGGTCAGCCATGAAGAACTGACAGCCAAGCCCATGATGTTTGGCACCGGTGAGATGACCTAATACTTATCTCGCGATGGTTTATACGCAAAGTGGTCAGCTATGAAGAACTGACAGCCAAGCCCATGAAGAGTGGCATGTGTGAGATGACCTAATACTTATCTCGCAATGGATTATTCGAAAAGTGGTCAGCCATGAAGAACTGACAGCCAAGCCCATGACGTTTGGCACCGGTGAGAAGACCTAATACTTATCTCGCGATGGTTTATACGCAAAGTGGTCAGCCATGAGGAACTGACAGCCTAGCCCATAAAGAGAGGCATGTGTGAAATGACCTAACTGTTATGTCGCGATAGTTTATAAGGAAAGTGGTCAGCCATGAAGAACCGACAGCCAAGCCCATGAAGAGCAGCATGTGTGAAATGACCTAATTGTTATGTCGCGATGGTTTATACGCAAAGTGGTCAGCCATGAAGAACTGACAGCCAAGTCCATGAAGAGTGGCACATGTGAGATGACCTAATACTTATCTCGCGATGGTTTATATGCAAAGTGGTCAGCCATGAAGAACTGACAGCCAAGCCCATGAAGAGTGGCACGTGTGAGATGACCTAATACTTATTTCGCGATGGTTTATTCCCAAAGTGGTCAGCCATGAAGAACTGACAGCCAAGCCCATAAAGAGCGGCATGTGTGAAATGACCTAACTGTTATGTCACGATGGTTTATAAGCAAAGTGGTCAGCCATGAAGAATCGACAGCCAAGACCATGAAGAGCGGCATGTGAGAAATGACCTAATTGCTATGTCGCGATGGTTTATACGCAAAGTGGTCAGCCATGAAGAACTGACAGCCAAGCCCATGAAGAGTGGCACGTGTGAGATGACCTAATACTTATTTTGCGATGGTTTATACGCAAAGTAGTCAGCCATGAATAACTGACAGCCAAGCCCATGAAGAGTGGCACGTGTGAGATGACCTAATACTTATCTCGTGATGGTTTATATGCAAAGTGGTCAGCCATGAAGAACTGACAGCCAAGCCCATGACTTTCAAGACGTGTGAGATGACTTAACACTTATCTTGCAATGGTTTATACACAAAGTGGTCAGCCATGAAGAACTGACAGCCAAGCCCATAAAGAGCGGCATGTGTGAAACGACCTAACTGTTATGTCGCGATGGTTTATAAGCAATGTGGTCAGCCATGAAGAACCGACAGCCAAGCCCATGATGAAGAGTGGCATGTGTGAAATGACCTAATTGTTATGTTGCGATGGTTTATACGCAAAGTGGTCAGCCATGAAGAACTGACAGCCAAGCCCAGGAAGAATGGCAGGTGTGAGATGACCTAATACTTATTTTGCGATGGTTTATACGCAAAGTAGTCAGCCATGAAGAACTGACAGCCAAGCCCATGAAGAGTGGCACGTGTGAGATGACCTAATACTTATCTCCTGATGGTTTATATGCAAAGTGGTCAGACATGAAGAACTGACAGCCAAACCCATGACGTTCGGCACCGGTGAGAAGACGTAATACTTAGCCCGTGATGGTTTATACGTAAAGTGGTCAGCCATGAAGAACTGACAGCCAAGCCCATAAAGAGCGGCATGTGTGAAATGACCTAACTGTTATGTCGCGATGGTTTATAAGCAAAGTGGTCAGCCATGAAGAATCGACAGCCAAGACCATGAAGAGCGGCATGTGTGAAATGACCTAATTCTTATGACGCGATGGTTTATACACAAAGTGGTCAGCCATGAAGAACTGACAGCCAAGCCCATGAAGAGTGGCACGTGTGACATGACCTAATACTTATCTTGCGATGGTTTATACGCAAAGTGGTCAGCCACGAAGAACTGACAGCCAAGCCCATGAAGAGTGGCATGTGTGAGATGACCTAATACTTATTTCGCGATGGTTTATTCGCAAAGTGGTCAGCCATGAAGAACTGACAGCCAAGCCCATGAAGAGTGGCACGTGTGAGATGACCTAATACTTATTTCGCGATGGTTTATTCGCAAAGTGGTCAGCCATGAAGAACTGACAGCCAAGCCCATGATGTTTGGCACCGGTGAGATGACCTAATACTTATCTCGCGATGGTTTATACGCAAAGTGGTCAGCCATGAAGAACTGACAGCCAAGCCCATGAAGAGTGGCACGTGTGAGATGACCTAATACTTATCTCCTGATGGTTTATATGCAAAGTGGTCAGCCATGAAGAACTGACAGCCAAACCCATGACGTTCGGCACCGGTGAGAAGACGTAATACTTAGCCCGTGATGGTTAATACGTAAAGTGGTCAGCCATGAAGAACTGACAGCCAAGCCCATAAAGAGCGGCATGTGTGAAATGACCTAACTGTTATGTCGCGATGGTTTATAAGCAAAGTGGTCAGCCATGAAGAATCGACAGCCAAGACCATGAAGAGCGGCATGTGTGAAATGACCTAATTCTTATGACGCGATGGTTTATACACAAAGTGGTCAGCCATGAAGAACTGACAGCCAAGCCCATGAAGAGTGGCACGTGTGACATGACCTAATACTTATCTTGCGATGGTTTATACGCAAAGTGGTCAGCCACGAAGAACTGACAGCCAAGCCCATGAAGAGTGGCATGTGTGAGATGACCTAATACTTATTTCGCGATGGTTTATTCGCAAAGTGGTCAGCCATGAAGAACTGACAGCCAAGCCCATGAAGAGTGGCACGTGTGAGATGACCTAATAGTTATTTCGCGATGGTTTATTCGCAAAGTGGTCAGCCATGAAGAACTGACAGCCAAGCCCATGATGTTTGGCACCGGTGAGATGACCTAATACTTATCTCGCGATGGTTTATACGCAAAGTGGTCAGCCATGAAGAACTGACAGCCAAGCCCATGACGTTTGGCACCGGTGAGAAGACCTAATACTTATCTCGCGATGGTTTATACGCAAAGTGGTCAGCCATGAAGAACTGACAGCCTAGCCCATAAAGAGAGGCATGTGTGAAATGACCTAACTGTTATGTCGCGATAGTTTATAAGGAAAGTGGTCAGCCATGAAGAACCGACAGCCAAGCCCATGAAGAGCAGCATGTGTGAAATGACCTAATTGTTATGTCGCGATGGTTTATACGCAAAGTGGTCAGCCATGAAGAACTGACAGCCAAGTCCATGAAGAGTGGCACATGTGAGATGACCTAATACTTATCTCGCGATGGTTTATATGCAAAGTGGTCAGCCAAGAAGAACTGACAGCCAAGCCCATGAAGAGTGGCACGTGTGAGATGACCTAATACTTATTTCGCGATGGTTTATTCCCAAAGTGGTCAGCCATGAAGAACTGACAGCCAAGCCCATAAAGAGCGGCATGTGTGAAATGACCTAACTGTTATGTCACGATGGTTTATAAGCAAAGTGGTCAGCCATGAAGAATCGACAGCCAAGACCATGAAGAGCGGCATGTGAGAAATGACCTAATTGCTATGTCGCGATGGTTTATACGCAAAGTGGTCAGCCATGAAGAACTGACAGCCAAGTCCATGAAGAGTGGCACATGTGAGATGACCTAATACTTATCTCGCGATGGTTTATATGCAAAGTGGTCAGCCAAGAAGAACTGACAGCCAAGCCCATGAAGAGTGGCACGTGTGAGATGACCTAATACTTATTTCGCGATGGTTTATTCCCAAAGTGGTCAGCCATGAAGAACTGACAGCCAAGCCCATAAAGAGCGGCATGTGTGAAATGACCTAACTGTTATGTCACGATGGTTTATAAGCAAAGTGGTCAGCCATGAAGAACTGACAGCCAAGCCCATGAAGAGTGGCACATGTGAGATGAACTAATACTTATCTCGCGATGGTTTATACGCAAAGTGGTCAGCCATGAAGAACTGACAGCCAAGCCCATGAAGAGTGGCACGTGTGAGATGACCTAATACTTATTTCGCGATGGTTTATTCGCAAAGTGGTCAGCCATCAAGAACTGACAGCCAAGCCCATGAAGAGTGGCACGTGTGAGATGACCTAATACTTATCTCAGGATGATTTATTCGCAAAGTGGTCAGCCATGAAGATCTGACAGCCAAGCCCATCATGTTCAGCACCGGTGATACGACCTAATACTTATCTCGTGATGGTTTATACGCAAAGTGGTCAGCCATGAAGAACTGACAGCCAAACCCATAAAGAGCGGCATGTGTGAAATGACCTAACTGTTGTGTCGCGATGGTTTATAAGCAAAGTGGTAAGCCATGAAGAACTGACAGCCAAACCCATGGCCATAAAGAGCGGCATGTGTGAAATGACCTAACTGTTGTGTCGCAATGGTTTATAAGCAAAGTGGTCAGCCATGAAGAACCGACAGCCAAGCAGATGAAGAGTGGCACGTGTGCGATGACCAAACTGTTATGTTGCGATGGTTTATACGCAAAGTGGTCAGCCATGAAGAACTGACAGCCAAGCCCATGAAGAGTGGCATGTGTGAGATGACCTAATACTTATCTCGCGATGATTTATTCGCAAAGTGGTCAGCCATGAAGATCTGACAGCCAAGCCCATGACGTTCAGCACCAGTGAGACGACCTAATACTTATCTCGCGATAGTTTATACGCAAAGTGGTCAGCCATGAAGAACTGACAGCCAAACCCATAAAGAGCGGCATGTGTGAAATGACCTAACTGTTGTGTCGCGATGGTTTATAAGCAAAGTGGTAAGCCATGAAGAACTGACAGCCAAACCCATGGCCATAAAGAGCGGCATGTGTGAAATGACCTAACTGTTGTGTCGCGATGGTTTATAAGCAAAGTGGTCAGCCATGAAGAACCGACAGCCAAGCAGATGAAGAATGGCACGTGTGAGATGACCTAATTGTTATGTTGCGATGGTTTATACGCAAAGTAGTCAGCCATGAAGAACTGACAGCCAAGCCCATGAAGAGTGGCACGTGTGAGATGACCTAATACTTATTTCCCGATGGTTTATTCGCAAAGTGGTCAGCCATGAAGAACTGACAGCCAAGCCCATGAAGAGTGGCACGTGTGAGATGACCTAATACTTATTTCGCGATGGTTTATTCGCAAAGTGGTCAGCCATGAAGAACTGACAGCCAAGCCCATAAAGAGCGGCATGTGTGAAATGACCTAACTGTTATGTCACGATGGTTTATAAGCAAAGTGGTCAGCCATGAAGAATCGACAGCCAAGACCATAAAGAGCGGCATGTGAGAAATGACCTAATTGCTATGTCGCGATGGTTTATACGCAAAGTGGTCAGCCATGAAGAACTGACAGCCAAGCCCATGAAGAGTGGCACGTGTGAGATGACCTAATACTTATTTTGCGATGGTTTATACGCAAAGTAGTCAGCAATGAAGAACTGACAGCCAAGCCCATGAAGAGTGGCACGTGTGAGATGACCTAATACTTATCTCGTGATGGTTTATACGCAAAGTGGTCAGCCATGAAGAACTGACAGCCAAGCCCATAAAGAGCGGCATGTGTGAAACGACCTAACTGTTATGTCGCGATGGTTTATAAGCAAAGTGGTCAGCCATGAAGAACCGACAGCCAAGCCCATGATGAAGAGTGGCATGTGTGAAATGACCTAATTGTTATGTTGCGATGGTTTATACGCAAAGTGGTCAGCCATGAAGAACTGACAGCCAAGCCCAGGAAGAATGGCAGGTGTGAGATGACCTAATAGATATATCGCGAAGGTTTATATGCAAAGTGGCCAGCCATGAAGAGCTGACAGCCAAGCCCATGAAGAGTGGCACGTGTGAGATGACCCAATACTTATCTCGCGACGGTCTATACGCAAAGTGGTCAGCCATGAAGAACTGACAGGCAAAAAGCACATAAAGAGCGGCATGTATGAAATGACCTAACTGTTATGTCGCGATGGTTTATAAGCAAAGTGGTCAGCCATGAAGAACTGACAGCCAAGCCCATGAAGAGTGGCACGTGTGAGATGACCTAATACTTCTTTTGCGATGGTTTATACGCAAAGTAGTCAGCCATGAAGAACTGACAGCCAAGCCCATGAAGAGTGGCACGTGTGAGATGACCTAATACTTATCTCGTGATGGTTTATACGCAAAGTGGTCAGCCATGAAGAACTGACAGCCAAGCCCATGATGTTCGGCACCGGTGAGAAGACCTAATACTTATCTCGCAATGGTTTATACGTAAAGTGGTCAGCCATGAAGAACTGACAGCCTAGCCCATAAAGAGAGGCATGTGTGAAATGACCTAACTGTTATGTCGCGATGGTTTATAAGCAAAGTGGTCAGCCATGAAGAATCGACAGCCAAGCCCATCAAGAGCAGCATGTGTGAATTGACCTAATTGTTATGTCACGATGGTTTATACGCAAATGGGTCAGTGATGAAGAACTGACAGCCAAGCCCATGAAGAGTGGCACATGTGAGATGAACTAATACTTATCTCGCGATGGTTTATACGCAAAGTGGTCAGCCATGAAGAACTGACAGCCAAGCCCATGAAGAGTGGCACGTGTGAGATGACCTAATACTTATTTCGCGATGGTTTATTCGCAAAGTGGTCAGCCATGAAGAACTGACAGCCAAGCCCATGAAGAGTGGCACGTGTGAGATGACCTAATACCTATCTCAGGATGATTTATTCGCAAAGTGGTCAGCCATGAAGATCTGACAGCCAAGCCCATCATGTTCAGCACCGGTGAGACGACCTAATACTTATCTAGCGATTGTTTATACGCAAAGTGGTCAGCCATGAAGAACTGACAGCCAAACCCATCAAGAGCGGCATGTGTGAAATGACCTAACTGTTGTGTCGCGATGGTTTATAAGCAAAGTGGTAAGCCATGAAGAACTGACAGCCAAACCCATGGCCATAAAGAGCGGCATGTGTGAAATGACCTAACTGTTGTGTCGCAATGGTTTATAAGAAAAGTGGTCAGCCATGAAGAACCGACAGCCAAGCAGATGAAGAGTGGCACGTGTGAGATAACCAAACTGTTATGTTGCGATGGTTTATACGCAAAGTGGTCAGCCATGAAGAACTGACAGCCAAGCCCATGAAGAGTGGCATGTGTGAGATGACCTAATACTTATCTCGCGATGATTTATTCGCAAAGTGGTCAGCCATGAAGATCTGACAGCCAAGCCCATGACGTTCAGCACCACTGAGACGACCTAATACTTATCTCGCGATAGTTTATACGCAAAGTGGTCAGCCATGAAGAACTGACAGCCAAACCCATAAAGAGCGGCATGTGTGAAATGACCTAACTGTTGTGTCGCGATGGTTTATAAGCAAAGTGGTAAGCCATGAAGAACTGACAGCCAAACCCATGGCCATAAAGAGCGGCATGTGTGAAATGACCTAACTGTTGTGTCGCGATGGTTTATAAGCAAAGTGGTCAGCCATGAAGAACCGACAGCCAAGCAGATGAAGAGTGGCACGTGTGAGATGACCTAATTGTTATGTTGCGATGGTTTATACGCAAAGTAGTCAGCCATGAAGAACTGACAGCCAAGCCCAAGAAGAGTAGCACATGTGAGATGACCTAATACTTATTTTGCAATGGTTTATACGCAAAGTAGTCAGCCATGAAGAACTGACAGCCAAGCCCATGAAGAGTGGCATGTGTGAGATGACCTAATACTTATCTCGTGATGGTTTATACGCAAAGTGGTCAGCCATGAAGAACTGACAGCCAAGCCCATGACGTTCAGCACCGGTGAGAAGACCTAATACTTATCTCGCGATGGTTTATACGTAAAGTGGTCAGCCATGAAGAATTGACAGCCAAGCCCATAAAGAGCGGCATGTGTGAAATAACCTAACTGTTAAGTCGCGATGGTTTATAAGCAAAGTGGTCAGCCATGAAGAACCGACAGCCAAACCCATGAAGAGCGGCATGTGTGAAATGACCTAATACTTATCTCGCGATGGTTTATACGCAAAGTGGTCAGCCATGAAGAACTGACAGCCAAGCCCATGAAGAGTGGCACATGTGAGATGACCTAATACTTATCTCGCGATGGTTTATACTCAAAGTGGTCAGCCATGAAGAACTGACAGCCAAGCCCATGAAGAGTGGCACGTGTGAGATGACGTAATACTTATTTCGCGATGGTTTATTCACAAAGTGGTCAGCCATGAAGAACTGACAGCCAAGCCCATGAAGAGTGGCACGTGTGAGATGACCTAATACTTATTTCGCGATGGTTTATTCGCAAAGTGGTCAGCCATGAAGAACTGACAGCCAAGCCCATGACATTCAGCACAAGTGAGATGACCTAATACTTATCTCGCGATGGTTTATACGCAAAGTGGTCAGCCATGAAGAACTGACAGCCAAGCCCATAAAGAGCAGCATGTGTGAAATGACCTAACTGTTATGTCGCGATGGTTTATAAGCAAAGTGGTCAGCCATGAAGAATCGACAGCCAAGACCATGAAGAGCGGCATGTGTGAAATAACCTAATTGTTATGTCGCGATGGTTTATACGCAAAGTGGTCAGCCATGAAGAACTGACAGCCAAGCCCATGAAGACTGGCACGTGTGACAAGACCTAATACTTATCTCGCGATGGTTTATACGCAAAGTGGTCAGCCATGAAGAACTGACAGCCAAGCCCATGAAGAGTGGCACGTGTGAGATGACCAAATACTTATCTCGCGATGCATTATTCGCAAAGTGGTCAGCCATGAAGAACTGACAGCCAAGCCCATGACGTTCGGCACCGGTGAGAAGACCTAATACTTATCTCGCGATGGTTTATACTTAAAGTGGTCAGCCATGAAGAACTGACAGCCTAGCCCATAAAGAGAGGCATGTGTGAAATGACCTAACTGTTATGTCGCGATGGTTTATAAGCAAAGTGGTCAGCCATGAAGAACCGACAGCCAAGCAGATGAAGAGTGGCACGTGTGAGATGACCTAATTGTTAAGTTGCGATGGTTTATACGCAAAGTAGTCAGCCATGAAGAACTGACAGCCAAGCCCATGAAGAGTGGCACGTGTGAGATGACCTAATACTTATTTCCCGATGGTTTATTCGCAAAGTGGTCAGCCATGAAGAACTGACAGCCAAGCCCATGAAGAGTGGCACGTGTGAGATGACCTAATACTTATTTCGCGATGGTTTATTCGCAAAGTGGTCAGCCATGAAGAACTGACAGCCAAGCCCATAAAGAGCGGCATGTGTGAAATGACCTAACTGTTATGTCACGATGGTTTATAAGCAAAGTGGTCAGCCATGAAGAATCGACAGCCAAGACCATAAAGAGAGGCATGTGAGAAATGACCTAATTGCTATGTCGCGATGGTTTATACGCAAAGTGGTCAGCCATGAAGAACTGACAGCCAAGCCCATGAAGAGTGGCACGTGTGAGATGACCTAATACTTATTTTGCGATGGTTTATACGCAAAGTAGTCAGCCATGAAGAACTGACAGCCAAGCCCATGAAGAGTGGCACGTGTGAGATGACCTAATACTTATCTCGTGATGGTTTATACGCAAAGTGGTCAGCCATGAAGAACTGACAGCCAAGCCCATGACTTTCAAGACGTGTGAGATGACTTAACACTTATCTTGCAATGGTTTATACACAAAGTGGTCAGCCATGAAGAACTGACAGCCAAGCCCATAAAGAGCGGCATGTGTGAAACGACCTAACTGTTATGTCGCGATGGTTTATAAGCAAAGTGGTCAGCCATGAAGAACCGACAGCCAAGCCCATGATGAAGAGTGGCATGTGTGAAATGACCTAATTGTCATGTTGCGATGGTTTATACGCAAAGTGGTCAGCCATGAAGAACTGACAGCCAAGCCCAGGAAGAATGGCAGGTGTGAGATGACCTAATAGATATATCGCGAAGGTTTATATGCAAAGTGGCCAGCCATGAAGAGCTGACAGCCAAGCCCATGAAGAGTGGCACGTGTGAGATGACCCAATACTTATCTCGCGACGGTCTATACGCAAAGTGGTCAGCCATGAAGAACTGACAGGCAAAAAGCACATAAAGAGCGGCATGTATGAAATGACCTAACTGTTATGTCGCGATGGTTTATAAGCAAAGTGGTCAGCCATGAAGAACTGACAGCCAAGCCCATGAAGAGTGGCACGTGTGAGATGACCTAATACTTCTTTTGCGATGGTTTATACGCAAAGTAGTCAGCCATGAAGAACTGACAGCCAAGCCCATGAAGAGTGGCACGTGTGAGATGACCTAATACTTATCTCGTGATGGTTTATACGCAAAGTGGTCAGCCATGAAGAACTGACAGCCAAGCCCATCAAGAGCAGCATGTGTGAATTGACCTAATTGTTATGTCACGATGGTTTATACGCAAATGGGTCAGTGATGAAGAACTGACAGCCAAGCCCATGAAGAGTGGCACATGTGAGATGAACTAATACTTATCTCGCGATGGTTTATACGCAAAGTGGTCAGCCATGAAGAACTGACAGCCAAGCCCATGAAGAGTGGCACGTGTGAGATGATCTAATGTTTATTTCGCGATGGTTTATTCGCAAAGTGGTGAGCCATGAAGAACTGACAGCCAACCCCATGAAGAGTGGCACGTGTGAGATGACATAATACTTATTTCGCAATGGTTTATACGTAAAGTGGTCAGCCATGAAGAACTGACAGCCTAGCCCATAAAGAGAGGCATGTGTGAAATGACCTAACTGTTATGTCGCGATGGTTTATAAGCAAAGTGGTCAGCCATGAAGAATCGACAGCCAAGCCCATCAAGAGCAGCATGTGTGAATTGACCTAATTGTTATGTCACGATGGTTTATACGCAAATGGGTCAGTGATGAAGAACTGACAGCCAAGCCCATGAAGAGTGGCACATGAGAGATGAACTAATACTTATCTCGCGATGGTTTATACGCAAAGTGGTCAGCCATGAAGAACTGACAGCCAAGCCCATGAAGAGTGGCACGTGTGAGATGACCTAATACTTATTTCGCGATGGTTTATTCGCAAAGTGGTCAGCCATGAAGAACTGACAGCCAAGCCCATGAAGAGTGGCACGTGTGAGATGACCTAATACTTATCTCAGGATGATTTATTCGCAAAGTGGTCAGCCATGAAGATCTGACAGCCAAGCCCATCATGTTCAGCACCGGTGAGACGACCTAATACTTATCTCGCGATTGTTTATACGCAAAGTGGTCAGCCATGAAGAACTGACAGCCAAACCCATCAAGAGCGGCATGTGTGAAATGACCTAACTGTTGTGTCGCGATGGTTTATAAGCAAAGTGGTAAGCCATGAAGAACTGACAGCCAAACCCATGGCCATAAAGAGCGGCATGTGTGAAATGACCTAACTGTTGTGTCGCAATGGTTTATAAGCAAAGTGGTCAGCCATGAAGAACCGACAGCCAAGCAGATGAAGAGTGGCACGTGTGAGATGACCAAACTGTTATGTTGCGATGGTTTATACGCAAAGTGGTCAGCCATGAAGAACTGACAGCCAAGCCCATGAAGAGTGGCATGTGTGAGATGACCTAATACTTATCTCGCGATGATTTATTCGCAAAGTGGTCAGCCATGAAGATCTGACAGCCAAGCCCATGACGTTCAGCACCACTGAGACGACCTAATACTTATCTCGCGATAGTTTATACGCAAAGTGGTCAGCCATGAAGAACTGACAGCCAAACCCATAAAGAGCGGCATGTGTGAAATGACCTAACTGTTGTGTCGCGATGGTTTATAAGCAAAGTGGTAAGCCATGAAGAACTGACAGCCAAACCCATGGCCATAAAGAGCGGCATGTGTGAAATGACCTAACTGTTGTGTCGCGATGGTTTATAAGCAAAGTGGTCAGCCATGAAGAACCGACAGCCAAGCAGATGAAGAGTGGCAAGTGTGAGATGACCTAATTGTTATGTTGCGATGGTTTATACGCAAAGTAGTCAGCCATGAAGAACTGACAGCCAAGCCCAAGAAGAGTGGCACATGTGAGATGACCTAATACTTATTTTGCGATGGTTTATACGCAAAGTAGTCAGCCATGAAGAACTGACAGCCAAGCCCATGAAGAGTGGCATGTGTGAGATGACCTAATACTTATCTCGTGATGGTTTATACGCAAAGTGGTCAGCCATGAAGAACTGACAGCCAAGCCCATGACGTTCAGCACCGGTGAGAAGACCTAATACTTATCTCGCGATGGTTTATACGTAAAGTGGTCAGCCATGAAGAACTGACAGCCAAACCCATAAAGAGCGGCATGTGTGAAATGACCTAACTGTTGTGTCGCGATGGTTTATAAGCAAAGTGGTAAGCCATGAAGAACTGACAGCCAAACCCATGGCCATAAAGAGCGGCATGTGTGAAATGACCTAACTGTTGTGTCGCGATGGTTTATAAGCAAAGTGGTCAGCCATGAAGAACCGACAGCCAAGCAGATGAAGAATGGCAAGTGTGAGATGACCTAATTGTTATGTTGCGATGGTTTATACGCAAAGTAGTCAGCCATGAAGAACTGACAGCCAAGCCCAAGAAGAGTGGCACATGTGAGATGACCTAATACTTATTTTGCGATGGTTTATACGCAAAGTAGTCAGCCATGAAGAACTGACAGCCAAGCCCATGAAGAGTGGCATGTGTGAGATGACCTAATACTTATCTCGTGATGGTTTATACGCAAAGTGGTCAGCCATGAAGAACTGACAGCCAAGCCCATGACGTTCAGCACCGGTGAGATGACGTAATACTTATTTCGCGATGGTTTATTCACAAAGTGGTCAGCCATGAAGAACTGACAGCCAAGCCCATGAAGAGTGGCACGTGTGAGATGACCTAATACTTATTTCGCGATGGTTCATTCGCAAAGTGGTCAGCCATGAAGAACTGACAGCCAAGCCCATGACATTCAGCACAAGTGAGATGACCTAATACTTATCTCGCGATGGTTTATACGCAAAGTGGTCAGCCATGAAGAACTGACAGCCAAGCCCATAAAGAGCAGCATGTGTGAAATGACCTAACTGTTATGTCGCGATGGTTTATAAGCAAAGTGGTCAGCCATGAAGAATCGACAGCCAAGACCATGAAGAGCGGCATGTGTGAAATAACCTAATTGTTATGTCGCGATGGTTTATACGCAAAGTGGTCAGCCATGAAGAACTGACAGCCAAGCCCATGAAGACTGGCACGTGTGACAAGACCTAATACTTATCTCGCGATGGTTTATACACAAAGTGGTCAGCCATGAAGAACTGACAGCCAAGCCCATGAAGAGTGGCACGTGTGAGATGACCAAATACTTATCTCGCGATGCATTATTCGCAAAGTGGTCAGCCATGAAGAACTGACAGCCAAGCCCATGACGTTCGGCACCGGTGAGAAGACCTAATACTTATCTCGCGATGGTTTATACTTAAAGTGGTCAGCCATGAAGAACTGACAGCCTAGCCCATAAAGAGAGGCATGTGTGAAATGACCTAACTGTTATGTCGCGATGGTTTATAAGCAAAGTGGTCAGCCATGAAGAACCGACAGCCAAGCCCATGAAGAGCAGCATGTGTGAAATGACCTAATTGTTATGTCGCGATGGTTTATACGCAAAGTGGTCAGCCATGAAGAACTGACAGCCAAGCCCATGAAGATTGGCACATGTGAGATGACCTAATACTTATCTCGCGATGATTTATACGCAAAGTGGACAGCCATGAAGAACTGACAGCCAAGCCCATGAAGAGTGGCACGTGTGAGATGATCTAATGTTTATTTCGCGATGGTTTATTCGCAAAGTGGTCAGCCATGAAGAACTGACAGCCAACCCCATGAAGAGTGGCACGTGTGAGATGACATAATACTTATCTCGCGATGCATTATTCGCAAAGTGGTCAGCCATGAAGAACTGACAGCCAAGCCCATGACGTTCGGCACCGGTGAGAAGACCTAATACTTATCTCGCGATGGTTTATACTTAAAGTGGTCAGCCATGAAGAACTGACAGCCTAGCCCATAAAGAGAGGCATGTGTGAAATGACCTAACTGTTATGTCGCGATGGTTTATAAGCAAAGTGGTAAGCCATGAAGAACTGACAGCCAAACCCATGGCCATAAAGAGAGGAATGTGAGAAATGACCTAACTGTTGTGTCGCGATGGTTTATAAGCAAAGTGGTCAGCCATGAAGAACCGACAGCCAAGCAGATGAAGAGTGGCATGTGTGAGATGACCTAATTGTTATGTTGCGATGGTTTATCTGCAAAGTGGTCAGCCATGAAGAACTGACAGCCAAGCCCATGAAGAGTGGCACGTGTGAGATGACCTAATACTTATCTCGCGATGATTTATTCGCGAAGTGGTCAGCCATGAAGAACTGACAGCCTAGCCCATAAAGAGAGGCATGTGTGAAATGACCTAACTGTTATGTCGCGATGGTTTATAAGCAAAGTGGTCAGCCATGAAGAACCGACTGCCAAGCCCATGAAGAGCGGCATGTGTGAAATCACCTAATTGTTATGTTGCGATGGTTTATACGCAAAGTGGTCAGCCATGAAGAACTGAGAGCCAAGTCCATGAAGAGTGGCACATGTGAGATGACCTAATACTTATCTCGCGATGGTTTATACGCAAAGTGGTCAGCCATGAAGAACTGACAGCCAAGCCCATGAAGAGTGGCACGTGTGAGATGACCTAATACTTATTTCCCGATGGATTATTCGCAAAGTGGTCAGCCATGAAGATCTGACAGCCAAGCCCATGAAGAGTGGCACGTGTGAGATGACATAATACTTATTTCGCGATGGTTTATTCGCAAAATGGTCAGCCATGAAGAACTGACAGCCAAGGCCATGACGTTCGGCACCGGTGAGATGACCTAATACTTATCTCGCGATGGTTTATACGCAAAGTGGTCAGCCATGAAGATCTGACAGCCAAGCCCATGAAGAGTGGCACGTGTGAGATGACTTAACACTTATCTTGCAATGGTTAATACACAAAGTGGTCAGCCATGAAGAACTGACAGCCAAGCCCATAAAGAGCGGCATGTGTGAAACGACCTAACTGTTATGTCGCGATGGTTTATAAGCAAAGTGGTCAGCCATGAAGAACTGACAGCCAAACCCATGGCCATAAAGAGCGGAATGTGAGAAATGACCTAACAGTTGTGTCGCGATGGTTTATAAGCAAAGTGGTCAGCCATGAAGAACCGACAGCCAAGCAGATGAAGAGTGGCATGTGTGAGATGACCTAATTGTTATGTTGCGATGGTTTATACGCAAAGTGGTCAGCCATGAAGAACTGACAGCCAAGCCCATGAAGAGTGGCACGTGTGAGATGACCTAATACTTATCTCGCGATGATTTATTCGCGAAGTGGACAGCCATGAAGAACTGACAGCCTAGCCCATAAAGAAAGGCATGTGTGAAATGACCTAACTGTTATGTCGCGATGGTTTATAAGGAAAGTGGTCAGCCATGAAGAACCGACAGCCAAGCCCATGAAGAGCAGCATGTGTGAAATCACCTAATTGTTATGTCGCGATGGTTTATACGCAAAGTGGTCAGCCATGAAGAACTGACAGCCAAGTCCATGAAGAGTGGCACATGTGAGATGACCTAATACTTATCTCGCGATGGTTTATACGCAAAGTTGTCAGCCATGAAGAACTGACAGCCAAGCCCATGAAGAGTGGCACGTGTGAGATGACCTAATACTTATTTCCCGATGGTTTATTCACAAAGTGGTCAGCCATGAAGATCTGACAGCCAAGCCCATGAAGAGTGGCACGTGTGAGATGACCTAATACTTATTTCGCGATGGTTTATTCGCAAAGTGGTCAGCCATGAAGAACTGACAGCCAAGCCCATGACGTTCGGCACCGGTGAGATGACCTAATACTTATCTCGCGATGGTTTATACGCAAAGTGGTCAGCCATGAAGAACTGACAGCCAAGCCCATAAAGAGCGGCATGTGTGAAATGACCTAACTGTTATGTCGCGATGGTTTATAAGCAAAGTGGTCAGCCATGAAGAATCGACAGCCAAGACCATGAAGAGCGGCATGTGTGAAATGACCTAATTGTTATGTCACGATGGTTTATACGCAAAGTAGGCAGCCATGAAGAACTGACAGCCAAGCCCATGAAGTGTGGCACGTGTGAGATGACCTAATACTTATTTTGCGATGGTTTATACGCAAAGTAGTCAGCCATGAAGAACTGACACCCAAGCCCATGAAGAGTGGCACGTGTGAGATGACCTAATACTTATCACGTGATGGTTTATACGCAAAGTGGTCAGCCATGAAGAACTGACAGACAAGCCCATGACTTTTGGCACGTGTGAGATGACTTAACACTTATCTTGCAATGGTTTATACACAAAGTGGTCAGCCATGAAGAACTGATAGCCAAGCCCATAAAGAGCGGCATGTGTGAAACGACCTAACTGTTATGTCACGATGGTTTATAAGCAAAGTGGTCAGCCATGAAGAACCGACTGCCAAGCCCATGAAGAGCGGCATGTGTGAAATGACCTAATTGTTATGTTGCGATGGTTTATACGCAAAGTGGTCAGCCATGAAGAACTGACAGCCAAGTCCATGAAGAGTGGCACATGTGAGATGACCTAATACTTATCTCGCGATGGTTTATACGCAAAGTGGTCAGCCATGAAGAACTGACAGCCAAGCCCATGAAGAGTGGCACATGTGAGATGACCTAATACTTATTTCCCAATGGTTTATTCGCAAAGTGGTCAGCCATGAAGATCTGACAGCCAAGCCCATGAAGAGTGGCACGTGTGAGATGACATAATACTTATTTCGCGATGGTTTATTCGCAAAGTGGTCAGCCATGAAGAACTGACAGCCAAGGCCATGACGTTCGGCACCGGTGAGATGACCTAATACTTATCTCGTGATAGTTTATACGCAAAGTGGTCAGCCATGAAGATCTGACAGCCAAGCCCATGAAGAGTGGCACGTGTGAGATGACTTAACACTTATCTTGCAATGGTTAATACACAAAGTGGTCAGCCATGAAGAACTGACAGCCAAGCCCATAAAGAGCGGCATGTGTGAAATGACCTAACTGTTATGTCGCGATGGTTTATAAGCAAAGTGGTCAGCCATGAAGAACCGACAGCCAAGCCCATGAAGAGCGGCATGTGTGAAATGACCTAATTGTTATGTTGCGATGGTTTATAAGGAAAGTGGTAGGCCATGAAGAACTGACAGCCAAACCCATGGCCATAAAGAGCGGCATGTGAGAAATGACCTAACTGTTGTGTCGCGATGGTTTATAAGCAAAGTGGTCAGCCATGAAGAACCGACAGCCAAGCAGATGAAGAGTGGCATGTGTGAGATGACCTAATTGTTATGTTGCGATGGTTTATACGCAAAGTGGTCAGCCATGAAGAACTGACAGCCAAGCCCATGAAGAGTGGCATGTGTGAGATGACCTAATACTTATCTCGCGATGATTTATTCGCGAAGTGGTCAGCCATGAAGATCTGACAGCCAAGCCCATGACGTTCAGCACCGGTGAAACGACCTAATACTTATCTCGCGATGGTTTATACGCAAAGTGGTCAGCCATGAAGAACTGACAGCCAAACCCATAAAGAGCGGCATGTGCGAAATGACCTAACTGTTGTGTCGCAATGGTTTATAAGCAAAGTGGTAAGCCATGAAGAACTGACAGCCAAGCCCATGAAGAGTGGCACATGTGAGATGACCTAATACTTATCTCGCGATGGTTTATACTCAAAGTGGTCAGCCATGAAGAACTGACAGCCAAGCCCATGAAGAGTGGCACGTGTGAGATGAGCTAATACTTATTTCGCGACGGTTTATTCGCAAAGTGGTCAGCCATGAAGAACTGACAGCCAAGCCCATGACATTCGGCATCAGTGAGATGACCTAATATTTATCTCGCGATGGTTTATACGCAAGTTGGTCCGCCATGAAGAACTGACAGCCAAGCCGATAAAGAGCAGCATGTGTGAAATGACCTAACTGTTATGTCGCGATGGTTTATAAGCAAAGTGGTCAGCCATGAAGAATCGACAGCCAAGACCATGAAGAGCGGCATGTGTGAAATGACCTAATTGTTATGTCGCGATGTTTTATACGCAAAGTGGTCAGCCATGAAGAACTTACAGCCAAGCCCTTGAAGAGTGGCACATGTGAGATGACTTAACTGGTAGAGTGCTAGAAGCCACTATCAGGGCTTTAATATGATGAGCAGGACCCCAGCCTGAAGGTGTCATATTCTGTGGATGTGCTTCACATTATCTTAGAAGTGAAATTACTTAGTCTCTATGGGTTTGCCTTGTTACAATTTATGGGAGAGTGCCTCTTGGCACTCTCCCATAAATTGTAACAAGGCAAAGACACATGAACAAATTTTGATAACCAAAAATAACTTGGCACTCTACCAGTTAATATTTATCTCGCGATGGTTTATACGCAAAGTGGTCAGTCATGAAGAACTGACAGCCAAGCCCATGAAGAGTGGCACGTGTGAGATGACCTAATACTTATTTCGCGATGGTTTATTCGCAAAGTGGTCAGCCATGAAGAACTGACAGCCAAGCCCATCAAGAGTGGCATGTGTGAGATGACCTAATACTTATCTCGCGATGGATTATTCGCAAAGTGGTCAGCCATGAAGAACTAACAGCCAAGCCCATGACGTTCGGCACCGGTGAGAAGACCTAATACTTATCTCGCGATGGTTTATACGTAAAGTGGTCAGCCATGAAGAACTGACAGCCAAGCCCATAAAGAGTGGCATGTGTGAAACGATCTAACTGTTAAGTCGCGATGGTTTATAAGCAAAGTGGTCAGCCATGAAGAACCGACAGCCAAGCCCATGAAGAGCGGCATGTGTGAAATTACCTAATTGTTATGTCGCGATGGTTTATACGCAAAGTGGTCAGCCATGAAGAACTGACAGCCAAGCCCATGAAGAGTGGCACATGTGAGATGACAGCCAAGCCCATGACGTTCGGCACCGGTGAGAAGACCTAATACTTATCTCGCGATGGTTTATACGTAAAGTGGTCAGCCATGAAGAACTGACAGCCAAGCCCATAAAGTGTGGCATGTGTGAAACGACCTAACTGTTAAGTCGCGATGGTTTATAAGCAAAGTGGTCAGCCATGAAGAACCGACAACCAAGCCCATGAAGAGCGGCATGTGTGAAATGACCTAATTGTTATGTCGCGATGGTTTATATGTAAAGTGGTTAGCCATGAAGAACTGACAGCCAAGCCCATGAAGAGTGGCACATGTGAGATGACCTAATACTTATCTCGCGATGATTTATTCGCAAAGTGGTCAGCCATGAAGATCTGACAGCCAAGCCCATGACGTTCAGCACCGGTGAGATGACCTAATACTTATCTCGCGATGGTTTATACGCAAAGTGGTCAGCCATGAAGAACTGACAGCCAAACCCATAATGAGCGGCATGTGTGAAATGACCTAACTGTTGTGTCGCGATGGTTTATATGCAAAGAGGTCAGCCATGAAGAACTGACAGCCAAGCCCATGAAGAGTGGCACGTGTGACATGACCTAATACTTATCTTGCGATGGTTTATACGCAAAGTGGTCAGCCATGAAGAACTGACAGCCAAGCCCATGAAGAGTGGCACGTGTGAGATGACCTAATACTTATCTCGCGATGGATTATTCGCAAAATGGTCAGCCATGAAGAACTGACAGCCAAGCCCATGACGTTCGGCACCGGTGAGAAGACCTAATACTTATCTCGCGATGGTTTATATGTAAAGTGGTCAGCCATGAAGAACTGACAGCCTAGCCCATAAAGAGAGGCATGTGTGAAATGACCTAACTGTTATGTCGCGATGGTTTATAAGCAAAGTGGTCAGCCATGAAGAACCGACAGCCAAGCCCATGAAGAGCAGCATGTGTGAAATGACCTAATTGTTATGTCGCGATGGTTTATACGCAAAATGGTCAGCCATGAAGAACTGACAGCCAACTCTATGAAGAGTGGCACCTGTGAGATGACCTAATACTTATCTCGCGATCGTTTATACGCAAAGTGGTCAGCCATGAAGAACTGACAGCCAAGCCCATGAAGAGTGGCACGTGTGAGATGACCTAATACTTATTTCGCGATGGTTTATTTGCAAATTGGTCAGCCATGAAGAACCGACAGCCAAGCCCATGAAGAGTGGCACATGTGAGATGACCTAATACTTATTTCGCGAAGGTTTATGCGCAAAGTGGTCAGCCATGAAGAACTGACAGCCAAGCCCATGACGTTCGGCACCGGTGAGATGACCTAATACTTATCTCGCGATGGTTTATTCGCAAAGTGGTCAGCCATGAAGATCTGACAGCCAAGCCTATGACGTTCAGAACCGGTGAGACGACATAATACTTATCTGTTGTGTCGCGATGGTTTATAAGCAAAGTGGTCAGCCATGAAGAACTGACAGCCTGGCTGAAGCAGATGAAGAGTGGCACCTGTGAGATGACCTAATTGTTATGTTGCGATGGTTTATACGCAAAGTGGTCAGCCATGAAGAACTGACAGCCAAGCCCATGAAGAGTGGCACGTGTGAGATGACCTAATACTTATCTCGTGATGGTTTATACGCAAAGTGGTCAGCCATGAAGAACTGACAGCCAAGCACATGATGTTCGGCACCGGTGAGAAGACCTAATACTTATCTCGCAATGGTTTATACGTAAAGTGATCAGCCATGAAGAACTGACAGCCTAGCCCATAAAGAGAGGCATGTGTGAATTGACCTAACTGTTATGTCGCGATGGTTTATGAGCAAAGTGGTCAGCCATGAAGAACCGACAGCCAAGCCCATGGCCATAAAGAGCGGAATGTGAGAAATGACCTAACTGTTGTGTCGCGATGGTTTATAAGCAAAGTGGTCAGCCATGAAGAACTGACAGCCAAGCCCATGAAGAATGGCAGGTGTGAGATGACCTAATAGATATATCGCGAAGGTTTATATGCAAAGTGGCCAGCCATGAAGAGCTGACAGACAAGCCCATGAAGAGTGGCACGTGTGAGATGACCCAATACTTATCTCGCGACGGTCTATACGCAAAGTGGTCAGCCATGAAGAACTGACAGGCAAAAAGCACATAAAGAAAGGCGTGTGTGAAATGACCTAACTGCTATGTCGCGATGGTTTATAAGCAAAGTGGTCAGCCATGAAGAACTGACAGCCAAGCCCATGAAGAGTGGCACGTGTGAGATGACCTAATACTTATTTTGCGATGGTTTATACGCAAAGTAGTCAGCCATGAAGAACTGACAGCCAAGCCCATGAAGAGTGGCACGTGTGAGATGACCTAATACTTATCTCGTGATGGTTTATACGCAAAGTGGTCAGCCATGAAGAACTGACAGCCAAGCCCATGATGTTCGGCACCGGTGAGAAGACCTAATACTTATCTCGCAATGGTTTATACGTAAAGTGATCAGCCATGAAGAACTGACAGCCTAGCACATAAAGAGAGGCATGTGTGAAATGACCTAACTGTTATGTCGCGATGGTTTATAAGCAAAGTGGTCAGCCATGAAGAACCGACAGCCAAGCCCATGAAGAGCAGCATGTGTGAAATGACCAAATTGTTATGTCGCGATGGTTTATACGCAAAGTGGTCAGTGATGAAGAACTGACAGCCAAGCACATGAAGAGTGGCACATGTGAGATGACCTAATACTTATCTCGCGATGGTTTATACACAAAGTGGTCAACCATGAAGAATTGACAGCCAAGCCCATGAAGAGTGGCACGTGTGAGATGACCTAATATTTATTTTGCGATGGTTTATTCGCAAAGTGGTCAGCCATGAAGAACTGACAGCCAAGTCCATGAAGAGTGGCACGTATGAGATGACCTAATACTTATCTCGTGATGATTTATTCGAAAAGTGGTCAGCCATGAAGATCTGACAGCCAAGCCCATGACGTTCAGCACCGGTGAGACAACCTAATACTTATCTCGCGATGGTTTATACGCAAAGTGGTCAGCCATGAAGAACTGACAGCCAAACCCATAAAGAGCGGTATGTGTGAAATGACCTAACTGTTGTGTGGCGATGGTTTATAAGCAAAGTGGTAAGCCATGAAGAACTGACAGCCAAACCCATGGCCATAAAGAGCGGAATGTGAGAAATGACCTAACTGTTGTGTCGCGATGGTTTATAAGCAAAGTGGTCAGCCATGAAGAACCGACAGTCAAGCAGATGAAGAGTGGCATGTGTGAGATGACCTAATTGTTATGTTGCAATGGTTTATACGCAAAGTGGTCAGCCATGAAGAACTGACAGCCAAGCCCATGAAGAGTGGCGCGTGTGAGATGACCTAATACTTATCTAGCGATGATTTATTCGCGAAGTGGTCAGCCATGAAGAACTGACAGCCTAGCCCATAAAGAGAGGCATGAGTGAAATGACCTAACTGTTATGTCGCGATGGTTTATAAGGAAAGTGGTCAGCCATGAAGAACTGACAGCCAAGCCCATGAAGAGCAGCATGTGTGAAATGACCTAATTGTTATGTCGCGATGGTTTATACGCAAAGTGGTCAGCCATGAAGAACTGACAGCCAAGTCCATGAAGAGTGGCACATGTGAGATGACCTAATACTTATCTCGCGATGATTTATACGCAAAGTGGTCAGCCATGAAGAACTGACAGCCAAGCCCATGAAGAGTACCACGTGTGAGATGACCTAATACTTATTTCCCGATGGTTTATTCGCAAAGTGGTCAGCCATGAAGATCTGACAGCCAAGCCCATGAAGAGTGGCACGTGTGAGATGACCTAATACTTATTTCGCGATGGTTTATTCGCAAAGTGGTCAGCCATGAAGAACTGACAGCCAAGCCCATGACGTTCGGCACCGGTGAGATGACCTAATACTTATCTCGCGATGGTTTATACGCAAAGTGGTCAGCCAAGAAGAACTGACAGCCAAGCCCATAAAGAGCGGCATGTGTGAAATGACCTAACTGTTATGTCGCGATGGTTTATAAGCAAAGTGGTCAGCCATGAAGAATCGACAGCCAAGACCATGAAGAGCGGCATGTGTGAAATGACCTAATTGCTATGTCGTGATGGTTTATACGCAAAGTAGTCAGCCATGAAGAACTGACAGCCAAGCCCATGAAGTGTGGCACGTGTGAGATGACCTAATACTTATTTTGCGATGGTTTATACGCAAAGTAGTCAGCCATGAAGAACTGACACCCAAGCCCATGAAGAGTGGCACGTGTGAGATGACCTAATACTTATCACGTGATGGTTTATACGCAAAGTGGTCAGCCATGAAGAACTGACAGCCAAGCCCATGACTTTTGGCACGTGCGAGAGTACTTAACACTTATCTTGCAATGGTTTATACACAAAGTGGTCAGCCATGAAGAACTGATAGCCAAGCCCATAAAGTGCGGCATGTGTGAAACGACCTAACTGTTATGTCGCGATGGTTTATAAGCAAAGTGGTCAGCCATGAAGAACCGACAGCCAAGCACATGAAGAGCGGCATGTGTGAAATGACCTAATTGTTATGTTGCGATGGTTTATACGCAAAGTGGTCAGCCATGAAGAACTGACAGCCAAGTCCATGAAGAGAGGCACATGTGAGATGACCTAATACTTATCTCGCGATGGTTTATACGCAAAGTGGTCAGCCATGAAGCACTGACAGCCAAGCCCATGAAGAGTGGCACGTGTGAGATGACCTAATACTTATTTCCCGATGGTTTATTCGCAAAGTGGTCAGCCATGAAGATCTGACAGCCAAGCCCATGAAGAGTGGCACGTGTGAGATGACATAATACTTATTTCGCGATGGTTTATTCGCAAAGTGGTCAGCCATGAAGAACTGACAGCCAAGCCCATGACGTTCGGCACCGGTGAGATGACCTAATACTTATCTCGCGATGGTTTATACGCAAAGTGGTCAGCCATGAAGATCTGACAGCCAAGCCCATGAAGAGTGGCACGTGTGAGATGACTTAACACTTATCTTGCAATCGTTAATACACAAAGTGGTCAGCCATGAAGAACTGACAGCCAAGCCCATAAAGAGCGGCATGTGTGAAACGACCTAACTGTTATGTCGCGATGGTTTATAAGCAAAGTGGTCAGCCATGAAGAACCGACAGCCAAGCCCATGAAGAGCGGCATGTGTGAAATGACCTAATTGTTATGTTGCGATGGTTTATAAGCAAAGTGGTAAGCCATGAAGAACTGACAGCCAAACCCATGGCCATAAAGAGTGGCATGTGTGAGATGACCTAATTGTTATGTTGCGATGGTTTATACGCAAAGTGGTCAGCCATGAAGAACTGACAGCCAAGCCCATGAAGAGTGGCATGTGTGAGATGACCTAATACTTATCTCGCGATGATTTATTCGCGAAGTGGTCAGCCATGAAGATCTGACAGCCAAGCCCATGACGTTCAGCACCGGTGAAACGACCTAATACTTATCTCGCGATGGTTTATACGCAAAGTGGTCAGCCATGATGAACTGACAGCCAAACCCATAAAGAGCGGCATGTGTGAAATGACCTAACTGTTGTATCGCAATGGTTTATAAGCAAAGTGGTAAGCCATGAAGAACCGACAGCCAAGCAGATGAAGAGTGGCACGTGTGAGATGACCTAATTGTTATGTTGCGATGGTTTATACGCAAAGTGGTCAGCCATGAAGAACTGACAGCCAAGCCCATGAAGAGTGGCACGTGTGAGATGACCTAATACTTATTTTGCGATGGTTTATATGCAAAGTAGTCATCCATGAAGAACTGACAGCCAAGCCCATGAAGAGTGGCATGTGTGCGATGACCTAATACTTATCTCGTGATGGTTTATACGCAAAGTGGTCAGCCATGAAGAACTGACAGCCAAGCCCATGACGTTCGTCACCGGTGAGAAGACCTAACACTTATCTCGCGATGGTTTATACGTAAAGTGGTCAGCCATGAAGAACTGACAGCCAAGCCCATAAAGAGCGGCATGTGTGAAACGACCTAACTGTTAAGTCGCGATGGTTTATAAGCAAAGTGGTCAGCCATGAAGAACCGACAGCCAAACCCATGAAGAGCGGCATGTGTGAAATGACCTAATTGTTATGTCGCGATGGTTTATATGCAAAGTGGTCAGCCATGAAGAACTGACAGCCAAGCCCATGAAGAGTGGCACATGTGAGATGACCTAATACTTATCTCGCGATAGTTTATTCGCAAACTGGTCAGCCATGATGAACTGACAGCCAAGCCCATGACATTCGGCATCAGTGAGATGACCTAATATTTATCTCGCGATGGTTTATACGCAAGTTGGTCAGCCATGAAGAACTGACAGCCAAGCCCATAAAGAGCGGCATGTGTGAAATGACCTAACTGTTATGTCGCGATGGTTTATAAGCAAAGTGGTCAGCCATGAAGAATCGACTGCCAAGCCCATGAAGAGTGGCACGTGTGAGATGAGCTAATACTTATTTCGCGACGGTTTATTCGCAAAGTGGTCAGCCATAATGAACTGACAGCCAAGCCCATGAAGAGTGGCACGTGTGAGATGACCTAATACTTATTTCGCGATAGTTTATTCGCAAACTGGTCAGCCATGATGAACTGACAGCCAAGCCCATGACATTCGGCATCAGTGAGATGACCTAATATTTATCTCGCGATGGTTTATACGCAAGTTGGTCAGCCATGAAGAACTGACAGCCAAGCCCATAAAGAGCGGCATGTGTGAAATGACCTAACTGTTATGTCGCGATGGTTTATAAGCAAAGTGGTCAGCCATGAAGAATCGACAGCCAAGACCATGAAGAGCGGCATGTGTGAAATGACCTAATTGTTATGTCGCGATGTTTTATACGCAAAGTGGTCAGCCATGAAGAACTGACAGCCAAGCCCATGAAGAGTGGCACATGTGAGATGACTTAACTGGTAGAGTGCTAGAAGCCACATCAGGGCTTTAATATGATGAGCAGGACCCCAGCCTGAAGGTGTCATATTCTGTGGATGTGCTTCACATTATCTTAGAAGTGAAATTACTTAGTCTATATGGGTTTGCCTTGTTACAATTTATGGGAGAGTGCCTCTTGGCACTCTCCCATAAATTGTAACAAGGCAAAGACACATGAACAAATTTTGATAACCAAAAATAACTTGGCACTCTACCAGTTAATACTTATCTCGCGATGGTTTATACGCAAAGTGGTCAGCCATGAAGAACTGACAGCCAAGCCCATGAAGAGTGGCACGTGTGAGATGACCTAATACTTATTTCGCGATGGTTTATTCGCAAAGTGGTCAGCCATGAAGAACTGACAGCCAAGCCCATGAAGAGTGGCACGTGTGAGATGACCTAATACTTATTTCGCGATGGTTTATGTGCAAAGTGGTCAGCCATGAAGAACTGACAGCCAAGCCCATGACGTTCGGCACCGGTGAGATGACCTAATACTTATCTCGCGATGGTTTATACGCAAAGTAGTCAGCCATGAAGAACTGACAGCCAAGCCCATAAAGAGCGGCATGTGTGAAATGATCTAACTGTTATGTCGCGATGGTTTATAAGCAAAGTGGTCAGCCATGAAGAATCGACAGCCAAGACCATGAAGAGCGGCATGTGTGAAATGACCTAATTGTTATGTCGCGATGGTTTATACGCAAAGTGGTCAGCCATGAAGAACTGACAGCCAAGCCCATGAAGAGTGGCACATGTGAGATGACCTAATACTTATCTCGCGATGATTTATTCGCAAAGTGGTCAGCCATGAAGATCTGACAGCCAAGCCTATGACGTTCAGAACCGGTGAGACGACATAATACTTATCTGTTGTGTCGCGATGGTTGATAAGCAAAGTGGTCAGCCATGAAGAACTGACAGCCTGGCTGAAGCAGATGAAGAGTGGCACGTGTGAGATGACCTAATTGATATGTTGCGATGGTTTATACGCAAAGTGGTCAGCCATGAAGAACTGACAGCCAAGCCCATGAAGAGTGGCACGTGTGAGATGACCTAATACTTATCTCGTGATGGTTTATACGCAAAGTGGTCAGCCATGAAGAACTGACAGCCAAGCCCATGATGTTCGGCACCGGTGAGAAGACCTAATACTTATCTCGCAATGGTTTATACGTAAAGTGATCAGCCATGAAGAACTGACAGCCTAGCCCATAAAGAGAGGCATATGTGAATTGACCTAACTGTTATGTCGCGATGGTTTATGAGCAAGGTGGTCAGCCATGAAGAACCGACAGCCAAGCCCATGGCCATAAAGAGCGGAATGTGAGAAATGACCTAACTGTTGTGTCACGATGGTTTATAAGCAAAGTGGTCAGCCATGAAGAACTGACAGCCAAGCCCATGAAGAATGGCAGGTGTGAGATGACCTAACAGATATATCGCGAAGGTTTATATGCAAAGTGGCCAGCCATGAAGAGCTGACAGACAAGCCCATGAAGAGTGGCACATGTGAGATGACCCAATACTTATCTCGCGACGGTCTATACGCAAAGTGGTCAGCCATGAAGAACTGACAGGCAAAAAGCACATAAAGAAAGGCGTGTGTGAAATGACCTAACTGCTATGTCGCGATGGTTTATAAGCAAAGTGGTCAGCCATGAAGAACTGACAGCCAAGCCCATGAAGAGTGGCACGTGTGAGATGACCTAATACTTATTTTGCGATGGTTTATACGCAAAGTAGTCAGCCATGAAGAACTGACAGCCAAGCCCATGAAGAGTGGCACAGGTGAGATGACCTAATACTTATCTCGTGATGGTTTATACGCAAAGTGGTCAGCCATGAAGAACTGACAGCCAAGCCCATGATGTTCGGCACCGGTGAG
This sequence comes from Pictodentalium vernedei, assembly GCA_031216915.1. Classification (NCBI taxonomy): domain Eukaryota; kingdom Metazoa; phylum Mollusca; class Scaphopoda; order Dentaliida; family Dentaliidae; genus Pictodentalium; species Pictodentalium vernedei. The sequence goes on from CM062293.1 coordinate 140,505,533, forward strand.
AAGACCTAATACTTATCTCGCAATGGTTTATACGTAAAGTGATCAGCCATGAAGAACTGACAGCCTAGCACATAAAGAGAGGCATGTGTGAAATGACCTAACTGTTATGTCGCGATGGTTTATAAGCAAAGTGGTCAGCCATGAAGAACCGACAGCCAAGCCCATGAAGAGCAGCATGTGTGAAATGACCAAATTGTTATGTCGCGATGGTTTATACGCAAAGTGGTCAGTGATGAAGAACTGACAGCCAAGCACATGAAGAGTGGCACATGTGAGATGACCTAATACTTATCTCGCGATGGTTTATACGCAAAGTGGTCAACCATGAAGAATTGACAGCCAAGCCCATGAAGAGTGGCACGTGTGAGATGACCTAATATTTATTTTGTGATGGTTTATTCGCAAAGTGGTCAGCCATGAAGAACTGACAGCCAAGCCCATGAAGAGTGGCACGTGTGAGATGACCTAATACTTATTTCGTGATGATTTATTCGCAAAGTGGTCAGCCATGAAGATCTGACAGCCAAGCCCATGACGTTCAGCACCGGTGAGACGACCTAATACTTATCTCGCAATGGTTTATACGCAAAGTTGTCAGCCATGAAGAACTGACAGCCAAACCCATAAAGAGCGGTATGTGTGAAATGACCTAACTGTTGTGTGGCGATGGTTTATAAGCAAAGAGGTAAGCCATGAAGAACTGACAGCCAAACCCATGGCCATAAAGAGCGGAATGTGAGAAATGACCTAACTGTTGAGTCGCGATGGTTTATAAGCAAAGTGGTCAGCCATGAAGAACCGACAGCCAAGCAGATGAAGAGTGGCATGTGTGAGATGACCTAATTGTTATGTTGCGATGGTTTATACGCAAAGTGGTCAGCCATGAAGAACTGACAGCCAAGCCCATGAAGAGTGGCACGTGTGAGATGACCTAATACTTATCTAGCGATGATTTATTCGCGAAGTGGTCAGCCATGAAGAACAGACAGCCTAGCCCATAAAGAGAGGCATGAGTGAAATGACCTAACTGTTATGTCGCGATGGTTTATAAGGAAAGTGGTCAGCCATGAAGAACCGACAGCCAAGCCCATGAAGAGCAGCATGTGTGAAATGACCTAATTGTTATGTCGCGATGGTTTATACGCAAAGTGGTCAGCCATGAAGAACTGACAGCCAAGTCCATGAAGAGTGGCACATGTGAGATGACCTAATACTTATCTCGCGATGGTTTATACTCAAAGTGGTCAGCCATGAAGAACTGACAGCCAAGCCCATGAAGAGTACCACGTGTGAGATGACTTAATACTTATTTCCCGATGGTTTATTCGCAAAGTGGTCAGCCATGAAGATCTGACAGCCAAGCCCATGAAGAGTGGCACGTGTGAGATGACCTAATACTTATTTCGCGATGGTTTATTCGCAAAGTGGTCAGCCATGAAGAACTGACAGCCAAGCCCATGACGTTCGGCACCGGTGAGATGACCTAATACTTATCTCGCGATGGTTTATACGCAAAGTGGTCAGCCATGAAGAACTGACAGCCAAGCCCATAAAGAGCGGCATGTGTGAAATGACCTAACTGTTATGTCGCGATGGTTTATAAGCAAAGTGGTCAGTCATGAAGAATCGACAGCCAAGACCATGAAGAGCGGCATGTGTGAAATGACCTAATTGTTATGTCGCGATGGTTTATACGCAAAGTAGTCAGCCATGAAGAACTGACAGCCAAGCCCATGAAGTGTGGCACGTGTGAGATGACCTAATACTTATTTTGCGATGGTTTATATGCAAAGTAGTCAGCCATGAAGAACTGACACCCAAGCCCATGAAGAGTGGCACGTGTGAGATGACCTAATACTTATCACGTGATGGTTTATACGCAAAGTGGTCAGCCATGAAGAACTGACAGCCAAGCCCATGACTTTTGGCACGTGTGAGATGACTTAACACTTATCTTGCAATGGTTTATACACAAAGTGGTCAGCCATGAAGAACTGACAGCCAAGCCCATAAAGAGCGGCATGTGTGAAACGACCTAACTGTTATGTGGCGATGGTTTATAAGCAAAGTGGTCAGCCATGAAGAACCGACAGCCAAGCCCATGAAGAGCGGCATGTGTGAAATGACCTAATTGTTATGTTGCGATGGTTTATACGCAAAGTGGTCAGCCATGAAGAACTGACAGCCAAGTCCATGAAGAGTGGCACATGTGAGATGACCTAATACTTATCTCGCGATGGTTTATACGCAAAGTGGTCAGCCATGAAGAAGTGACAGCCAAGCCCATGAAGAGTGGCACGTGTGAGATGACCTAATACTTATTTCCCGATGGTTTATTCGCAAAGTGGTCAGCCATGAAGATCTGACAGCCAAGCCTATGAAGAGTGGCACGTGTGAGATGACATAATACTTATTTCGCGATGGTTTATTCGCAAAGTGGTCAGCCATGAAGAACTGACAGCCAAGCCCATGACGTTCGGCACCGGTGAGATGACCTAATACTTATCTCGCGATGGTTTATACGCAAAGTGGTCAGCCATGAAGATCTGACAGCCAAGCCCATGAAGAGTGGCACGTGTGAGATGACTTAACACTTATCTTGCAATGGTTAATACACAAAGTGGTCAGCCATGAAGAACTGACAGCCTAGCCCATAAAGAGAGGCACATGTGAATTGACCTAACTGTTATGTCGCGACGGTTTATGAGCAAAGTGGTCAGCCATGAAGAACCGACAGCCAAGCCCATGGCCATAAAGAGCGGAATGTGAGAAATGACCTAACTGTTGTGTCGCGATGGTTTATAAGCAAAGTGGTCAGCCATGAAGAACTGACAGCCAAGCCCATGAAGAATGGCAGGTGTGAGATGACCTAATAGATATATCGCGAAGGTTTATATGCAAAGTGGCCAGCCATGAAGAGCTGACAGACAAGCCCATGAAGAGTGGCACGTGTGAGATGACCCAATACTTATCTCGCGACGGTCTATACGCAAAGTGGTCAGCCATGAAGAACTGACAGGCAAAAAGCACATAAAGAAAGGCGTGTGTGAAATGACCTAACTGCTATGTCGCGATGGTTTATAAGCAAAGTGGTCAGCCATGAAGAACTGACAGCCAAGCCCATGAAGAGTGGCACGTGTGAGATGACCTAATACTTATTTTGCGATGGTTTATACGCAAAGTAGCCAGCCATGAAGAACTGACAGCCAAGCCCATGAAGAGTGGCACGTGTGAGATGACCTAATACTTATCTCGTGATGGTTTATACGCAAAGTGGTCAGCCATGAAGAACTGACAGCCAAGCCCATGATGTTCGGCACCGGTGAGAAGACCTAATACTTATCTCGCAATGGTTTATACGTAAAGTGATCAGCCATGAAGAACTGACAGCCTAGCACATAAAGAGAGGCATGTGTGAAATGACCTAACTGTTATGTCGCGATGGTTTATAAGCAAAGTGGTCAGCCATGAAGAACCGACAGCCAAGCCCATGAAGAGCAGCATGTGTGAAATGACCAAATTGTTATGTCGCGATGGTTTATACGCAAAGTGGTCAGTGATGAAGAACTGACAGCCAAGCACATGAAGAGTGGCACATGTGAGATGACCTAATACTTATCTCGCGATGGTTTATACGCAAAGTGGTCAACCATGAAGAATTGACAGCCAAGCCCATGAAGAGTGGCACGTGTGAGATGACCTAATATTTATTTTGTGATGGTTTATTCGCAAAGTGGTCAGCCATGAAGAACTGACAGCCAAGCCCATGAAGAGTGGCACGTGTGAGATGACCTAATACTTATCTCGTGATGATTTATTCGCAAAGTGGTCAGCCATGAAGATCTGACAGCCAAGCCCATGACGTTCAGCACCGGTGAGACGACCTAATACTTATCTCGCAATGGTTTATACGCAAAGTGGTCAGCCATGAAGAACTGACAGCCAAACCCATAAAGAGCGGTATGAGTGAAATGACCTAACTGTTGTGTGGCGATGGTTTATAAGCAAAGTGGTAAGCCATGAAGAACTGACAGCCAAACCCATGGCCATAAAGAGCGGAATGTGAGAAATTACCTAACTGTTGTGTCGCGATGGTTTATAAGCAAAGTGGTCAGCCATGAAGAACCGACAGCCAAGCAGATGAAGAGTGGCATGTGTGAGATGACCTAATTGTTATGTTGCGATGGTTTATACGCAAAGTGGTCAGCCATGAAGAACTGACAGCCAAGCCCATGAAGAGTGGCACGTGTGAGATGACCTAATACTTATCTAGCGATGATTTATTCGCGAAGTGGTCAGCCATGAAGAACTGACAGCCTAGCCCATAAAGAGAGGCATGAGTGAAATGACCTAACTGTTATGTCGCGATGGTTTATAAGGAAAGTGGTCAGCCATGAAGAACCGACAGCCAAGACCATGAAGAGCAGCATGTGTGAAATGACCTAATTGTTATGTCGCGATGGTTTATACGCAAAGTGGTCAGCCATGAAGAACTGACAGCCAAGCCCATGAAGAGTACCACATGTGAGATGACCTAATACTTATTTCCCGATGGTTTATTCGCAAAGTGGTCAGCCATGAAGATCTGACAGCCAAGCCCATGAAGAGTGGCACGTGTGAGATGACCTAATACTTATTTCGCGATGGTTTATTCGCAAAGTGGTCAGCCATGAAGAACTGACAGCCAAGCCCATGACGTTCGGCACCGGTGAGATGACCTAATACTTATCTCGCGATGGTTTATACGCAAAGTGGTCAGCCATGAAGAACTGACAGCCAAGCCCATAAAGAGCGGCATGTGTGAAATGACCTAACTGTTATGTCGCGATGGTCTATAAGCAAAGTGGTCAGTCATGAAGAATCGACAGCCAAGACCATGAAGAGCGGCATGTGTGAAATGACCTAATTGTTATGTCGCGATGGTTTATACGCAAAGTAGTCAGCCATGAAGAACTGACAGCCAAGCCCATGAAGTGTGGCACGTGTGAAATGACCTAATACTTATTTTGCGATGGTTTATACGCAAAGTAGTCAGCCATGAAGAACTGACACCCAAGCCCATGAAGAGTGGCACGTGTGAGATGACCTAATACTTATCACGTGATGGTTTATACGCAAAGTGGTCAGCCATGAAGAACTGACAGCCAAGCCCATGACTTTTGGCACGTGAGAGATGACTTAACACTTATCTTGCAATGGTTTATACACAAAGTGGTCAGCCATGAAGAACTGATAGCCAAGCCCATAAAGAGCGGCATGTGTGAAACGACCTAACTGTTATGTCGCGATGGTTCATAAGCAAAGTGGTCAGCCATGAAGAACCGACAGCCAAGCCCATGAAGAGCGGCATGTGTGAAATGACCTAATTGTTATGTTGCGATGGTTTATACGCAAAGTGGTCAGCCATGAAGAACTGACAGCCAAGTCCATGAAGAGTGGCACATGTGAGATGACCTAATACTTATCTCGCGATGGTTTATACGCAAAGTGGTCACCCATGAAGAACTGACAGCCAAGCCCATGAAGAGTGGCACGTGTGAGATGACCTAATACTTATTTCCCGATGGTTTATTCGCAAAGTGGTCAGCCATGAAGATCTGACAGCCAAGCCCATGAAGAGTGGCACGTGTGAGATGACATAATACTTATTTCGCGATGGTTTATTCGCAAAGTGGTCAGCCATGAAGAACTGAGAGCCTAGCCCATGACGTTCGGCACCGGTGAGATGACCTAATACTTATCTCGCGATGGTTTATACGCAAAGTGGTCAGCCATGAAGATCTGACAGCCAAGCCCATGAAGAGTGGCACGTGTGAGATGACTTAACACTTATCTTGCAATGGTTAATACACACAAAGTGGTCAGCCATGAAGAACTGACAGCCAAGCCCATAAAGAGCGGCATGTGTGAAACGACCTAACTGTTATGTCGCTATGGTTTATAAGCAAAGTGGTCAGCCATGAAGAACCGACAGCCAAGCCCATGAAGAGCGGCATGTGTTAAATGACCTAATTGTTATGTCGCGAAGGTTTATACGCAACATGGTCAGCCATGAAGAACTGACAGCCAAGCCCATGAAGAGAGGAATGTGTGAAATGAGCTAAGTGTTATGGCGCGATGGTTTATAAGCAAAGTGGTCAGCCATGAAGAACCGACAGCCAAGCCCATGAAGAGTGGCACGTGTGAGATGACCTAATTCTTATCTCGCGATGGATTATTTGCAAAGTGCAGCCATGAAGAACTGACAGCCAAGCCCATGACGTTCGGCACCGGTGAGAAGACCTAATACTTATCTCGCGATGGTTTATACGTAAAGTTGTCAGCCATGAAGAACTGACAGCCAAGCCCATGAAGAGCTGCATGTGTGAAACGACCTAACTGTTAAGTCGCGATGGTTTATAAGCAAAGTGGTCAGCGATGAAGAACCGACAGCCAAGCCCATGAAGAGCGGCATGTGTGAAATGACCTAATTGTTATGTCGCGATGGTTTATACGCGAAGTGGTCAGCCATGAAGAACTGACAGCCAAGCCCATGAAGAGTGGCACATGTGAGAGGACCTAATACTTGTCTCGCGATGGTTTATACGCAAAGTGGTCAGCCATGAAGAACTGACAGCCAAGCCCATGAAGAGTGGCATGTGTGAGATGACCTAATACTTATTTCGCGATGGTTTATTCGCAAAGTGGTCAGCCATGAAGAACTGACAGCCAAGCCCATGAAGAGTGGCACGTGTGAGATGACCTAATACTTCTTTCGCGATGGTTTATTCGCAAAGTGATCAGCCATGAAGAACTGACAGCCAAGCCCATGACATTCGGCACCGGTGAGAAGACCTAATACTTATCTCGCGATGGTTTATACGCAAAGTGGTTAGCCATGAAGAACTGACAGCCAAGCCCATAAAGAGCGCCATGTGTGAAATGACCTAACTGTTATGTCGTGATGGTTTATAAGCAAAGTGGTCAGCCATGAAGAATCGACAGCCAAGACCATGAAGAGCGGCATGTGTGAAATGACCTAATTGTTATGTCGCGATGGTTTAAACGCAAAGTGGTCAGCCATGAAGAACTGACAGCCAAGCCCATGAAGAGTGGCACGTGTGACATGACCTAATACTTATCTCGCGATGGTTTATACGCAAAGTGGTCAGCCATGAAGAAATGACAGCCAAGCCCATGAAGAGTAGCACGTGTGAGATGACCTAATACTTATCTCGCGATGGATTATTCGCAAAGTGGTCAGCCATGAAGAACTGACAGCCAAGCCCATGACTTTCAGCACCGGTGAGACGACCCAATACTTATCTCGCGATGGTTTATACGCAAAGTGGTCAGCCATGAAGAACTGACAGCCAAACTCATAAAGAGCGGCATGTGTGAAATGACCTAACTGTTGTGTCGCGATGGTTTATAAGCAAAGTGGTAAGCCATGAATAACTGACAGCCAAACCCATGGCCATAAAGAGCGGCATGTGTGAAATGACCCAACTGTTGTGTCGCGAAGGTTTATAAGCAAAGTGGTCAGCCATGAAGAACTGACAGCCAAGCAGATGAAGAGTGGCACGTGTGAGATGACCTAATTGTTATGTTACGATGGTTTATACGCAAAGTGGTCAGCCATGAAGAACTGACAGCCAAGCCCATGAAGAGTGGCACATGTGAGATGACCTAATACTTATTTTGCGATGGTTTATACGCAAAGTAGTCAGTCATGAAAAACTGACAGCCAAGCCCATGAAGAGAGGCACGTGTGAGATGACGTAATACTTATCTCGTGATGGTTTATACGCAAAGTGGTCAGCCATGAAGAACTGACAGCCAAGCCCATGACTTTCGGAAAGTGTGAGATGACTTAACACTTATCTTGCAATGGTTTATTCACAAAGTGGTCAGCCATGAAGAACTGACAGACAAGCCCATGAAGAGCGGCATGTGTGAAATGACCTAACTGTTTTGTCGCGATGGTTTATAAGCAAAGTGGTCAGCCATGAAGAACCGACAGCCAAGCCCATGAAGAGCGGCATGTGTGAAATGACCTAATTGTTATGTTGCGATGGTTTCTACGCAATGTGGTCAGCCATGAAGAACTGACAGCCAAGCCCATGAAGAATGGCAGGTGTGAGATGACCTAATAGATATATCGCGAAGGTTTATATGCAAAGTGGCCAGCCTTGAAGAGCTGACAGCCAAGCCCATGAAGAGTGGCACGTGTGAGATGACCCAATACTTATCTCGCGACGGTCTATACGCAAAGTGGTCAGCCATGAAGAACTGACAGGCAAAAAGCACATAAAGAGCGGCATGTGTGAAATGACCTAACTGTTATGTCGCAATGGTTTATAAGCAAAGTGGTCAGGCATGAAGAACTGACAGCCAAGCCAATGAAGAGTGGCACGTGTGAGATGTTCTAATACTTATCTCGCGATGGTTTATACGCAAAGTGGTCAGCCATGAAGAACTGACAGACAAGCCCATGAAGAGTGGCATGTGTGAGGAGACCTAATACTTATCTCATGATGGATTATACGCAAAGTGGTCAGCCATGAAGAACTGACAGCCAAGCTCATGACGTTCGGCACCGGTGAGATGACCTAATACTTATCTCGCAACGGTTTATACGCAAAGTGGTCAGCCATGAAGAACTGACAGCCAGGCCCATAAAGAGCGGCATGTGTGAAATGACCTGACTGTTATATCACGATGGTTTATAAGAAAAGTGGTCAGCCATGAAGTACCGACAGCCAAGGCCATGAAGAGCGGTATGTGTTAAATGACCTAATTGTTATGTCACGATGCTTTATACGCAACATGGTCAGCCATGAAGAACTGACAGCCAAGCCCATGAAGAGAGGAATGTGTGAAATGAGCTAACTGTTATGGCGCGATGGTTTATAAGCAAAGTGGTCAGCCATGAAGAACCGACAGCCAAGCCCATGAAGAGCGGTAAGTGTGAAATGACCTAATTATTATGTCACGATGGTTTATACGCAACGTGGCCAGCCATGAAGAACTGACAGCCAAGCCCACGAAGAGTGCCACGTGTGAAATAACCTAATACTTATCTCGCGATGGTTTATACCCAAAGTGGTCAGCCATGAAGAACTGACAGCCAAGCCCATAAAGAGCGGCATCTGTGAAATGACCTAACTGTTATGTTGCGATGGTTTATAAGCAAAGTGATCAGCCATGAAGAACTGACAGCCAAGCCCATGAAGAGCGGCATGTGTTAAATGACCTAATTGTTATGTCGCGATGGTTTATACACAAAGTGGTCAACCATGAAGAACTGACAGCCAAGCCCATGACGTTCTGCACCGGTGAGATGACCTAATACTTATCTTGCTATGGTTTATACGCAAAGTGGTCAGCCATGAAGAACTGACAGCCAAGCCCATAAAGAGCAACATGTGTGAAATGACCTAACTGTTATGTTGCGATGGTTTATAAGCAAAGTGGCAGGTCATGAAGAACCGACAGTCAAGCCCATGAAGAGTGGCATGTCTGAAATGACCTAATTGTTATGTCGCGATGCTTTATATGCAAAGTGGTCAGCCATGAAGAATCGACAGCCAAGCCCATGAAGAGTGGCACATGTGAGATGACCTAATACTTATCTCGCGATGGTTTATTCGCAAAGTGGTCAGCCATGAATAACTGACAACCAAGCCCATAAAGAGCGGTACCAGTGAGATGACCTAATACTTATCTCGCGATGGTTTATAAGCAAAGTGGTCAGCCATGAAGAACCGACAACCAAGCCCATGAAGAGCGGCATGTGTGAAATGACCTAATTGTTATGTCGCGATGGTTTATACACAAAGTGGTCAGCCATGAAGAACTGACAGCCAAGCCCATGAAGAGTGGCACGTATGAGATGACCTCATACAGGGTTCCCCCAGGTTAAAAGGTTTGAAATTCAAGGCCATTCCAGGCCATTTCTTGGCAATTTTCGTGGATTTTCAAGGCCCCCATTTATGAAATTCAAGGCTTTTCAAGGCCGAGGCTGGCAAAGTACCGTAAATTATCAGAAAACGACTAGAAACCTTCTCTTATATTTCCCTTTGTTGGTAATTCTAACACTTCACATCATTTCTTGGAAAACTCTTTCTGAAAGCTATCCAAGCAATGATATCACTGATTAGAATTAGTGAGCCTGAGAAAGACATTTTCTTGTGTTTATCCTACAACTGCAGTGTAATTACCAAGTGGCACAATAGCTATGTCTCTTGTACATGTACCGCTATTCTAACTGAATACTTACTGAATGCAAATGAATTGATGTCATCCTTTCTCCCAATGAGTAAACTACATGTTACATGCAAATGACACATTTCGTAACCCACAACGTCTCCGGAAATGTCATTCGAAAAGCAAAATGTAATTCTGTTGTGGGGAAGTGTACCTTCCAACAAGCTTGGATTAAATCAACTGCATACTGTAACTGATTACTGCCTGTTCCAGTTGAACGGTATTCAGCTAAATGCAGTAACTGTCAAGAAGTTTTTAATGTTTCATACATGGGTGAATCATCCTTAAAATCGCACAGGTTAACATTTGAGGTGAATAAGACAATAACACTTTCATTTGGAAATCCAAACTCGGAATCCACCGTGATGGTGACTGCCCATGCAAGGACTTTAAGATGACGTTGTGTCAAATTCATCAGACATACATGCTTCGGAAATACTCAAATAGTTCAACTGAACAATCATCCATTTGTAATATTTTCAATATGAATAAATTATCCACGCACGTGCGCTCAGCATTCGAACAGGCAGAATTTACAATAAATCTTCCCATTGGCTTAAATATACACCATCGTGCTCGCCCACATCAATAGCAACCATTCACAATGCTTGATTCAATGGATTTCAGTGTCACATCACTGCAAAGTTCTATCAATAATGCACGCATTGGCACTGCCGTAAATACTCCAAAATATGACCGGATTAATAAACCACACAGTTACATTTGCTGTAAATGCCGAAAAATATGTTCGGATTAAATTACGCATAACAAAATTCTCAGATTTTCCAAGTTTTTCAAGGCTCCCATTGGAAATTCAAGGCTTTCAAGGCCTTGAATGACCTTTTGACGAATTCCAGGCTTTTCCAGGTTTTCAAGGCCCTGCGGGAACCCTGTAATACTTATCTTGCGATGGTTTATACGCAAAGCTATGAGCCATGAAGAACTGACAGCCAAGCCCATGAAGAGTGGCATGAGAGAAATGACCTCATTGTTATGTCGCGATGGTTTATACGCAAAGCTATCAGCCATGAAGAACTGACAGCCAAGCCCATGAAGAGTGCCACGTGTGACATGACCTAATATTTATCTCGCGATGGTTTATATGCAAAGTGGGCCCGCCATGAAGAACTCACAGCCAAGCCCATGAACAGTGGCACGTGTGAGATGACCTAATACTTATCTCGTGATGGTTTATACGCAAAGTGGTGACCCATGAAGAACTAACAGCCAAGCCCATGACGTTCGGCACCTTTGAGATGACGTAATACTTATCTCGCGATGGTTTATACGCAAAGTGGTCAGCCATGAAGAACTGACAGCCAAGCCTATGAAGAGTGGCATGTGTGAGATGATCTAATACTTATCTCTCGATGGTTTATACGCAAAGTGGTCAGCCATGAAGAACTGACAGCCAAGCCCGTGACATTCGGCACCGGTGAGAAGACCTAATACTTATCTCGCGATGGCTTATACGTAAAGTGGTCAGCCATGAAGAATTAACAGCCAAGCCCATAAAGAGCGGCATGTGTGAAATGACCTAACTGTTATGTCGCAACGGTTTATAAGCAAAGTGGTCAGCGATGAAGAACCGACAGCCAAGCCCATGAAGAGCAGCAAGTGTGAAATGACCTAATTCTTATGTCGCGATGGTTTATATGCAAAGTGGTCAGCCATGAAGAACTGACAGCCAAGCCCATAAAGAGTGGCACGTGTGAGATGACCTAATACTTATCTCGAGATGGTTTATATGCAAAGTGGTCAGCCATGAAGAACTGACAGCCAAGCCCATGAAGAGTGCCAAGTGCGAGATGACCTAATACTTATTTTGCGATGGTTTATACCCAAAGTGGTCAGCCATGAAGAACTGACAGCCAAGCCCATAAAGATCGGCATCTGTGAAATGACTTAACTCTTATGTCGCGATGGTTTATAAACAAACTGGTCAGCCATGAAGAACCGACAGCCAAGCCCATGAAGAGCGGTATGTGTTAAATGACCTAATTGTTATGTCGTGATGGTTTATACGCAACATGGTCAGCCATGAAGAACTGACAGCCAAGCCCATGAAGAGAGGAATGTGTGAAATGAGCTAACTGTTATGGCGCGATGGTTTATAAGCAAAGTGGTCAGCCATAAAGAACTAACAGCCAAGCCCATGACGTTCCACACCGGTGAGGTGACCTAATACTTATCTTGCTATGGTTTATACGGTAAGTGGTCAGCCATGAAGAACTGGCAGCCAAGCCCATAAAGAGCAACATGTGTGAAATGACCTAACTGTTATGTCGTGATGGTTTATAAGCAAAGTAGCCAGCCATGAAGAACCGACAGCCAAGCCCATGAAGAGTGGCATGTCTGAAATGACCTAATCGTTATGTCGCAATGCTTTATATGCAAAGTGGTCAGCCATGAAGAACTGACAGCCAAGCCCATGAAGAGTGGCACGTGTGAAATGACCTAATTGTTATGTCACGATGTTTTATACTCAACATGGCCAGCCATGAAGAACTGACAGCCAAGCCCATGAAGAGTGCCACGTGTGAAATAACCTAGTACTTATCTCTCGATGGTTTATACCCAAAGTGGTCAGCCATGAAGAACTGAGAGCCAAGCCCATAAAGAGCGGCATCTGTGAAATGACCTAACTGTTATGTCGCGATGCTTTATAAGCAAAGTGGTCAGCCATGAAGAACCGACAGCCAAGCCCATAAAGAGCGGCATATGCTAAATGACCTAATAGTTATGTCGCGATGGTTTATACGCAAAGTGATCAGCCATGAAGAACTGACAGCCAAGCCCATGAAGTTTGGCACGTGTGAGATGACCTAATACTTAACTCACGATGGTTTATACGCAAAGTGGTCAGCCGTGAAGAACTAACAGCCAAGCCCATGATGTTCCACACCGGTGAGGTGACCTAATACTTATCATGCTATGGTTTATTCGCAAAGTGGTCAGCCATGAAGAACTGGCAGCCAAGCCCATAAAGAGCAACATGTGGGAAATGACCTAACTGTTATGTCGTGATGGTTTATAAGCAAAGTAGCCAGCCATGAAGAACCGACAGCCAAGCCCATGAAGAGTGGCATGTCTGAAATGACCTAATCGTTATGTCGCAATGCTTTATATGCAAAGTGGTCAGCCATGAAGAACTGACAGCCAAGCCCATGAAGAGTGGCACGAGTGACATGACCTAATACTTATCTCGCAATGGTTTATACGCAAAGTGAAGAAATGAAGAAATGACAGCCTAGCCCATGAAGAGTAGCACGTGTGAGATGACCTAATACTTATCTCGTGATGGATTATTCGCAAAGTGGTCAGCCATGAAGAACTGACAGCCAAGCCCATGATGTTCGGCACCGGTGAGAAGACCTAATACTTATCTCGCGATGGTTTATACGTAAAGTGGTCAGCCATGAAGAACTGACAGCCTAGCTCATAAAGAGAGGCATGTGTGAAATGACCTAACTGTTATGTCGCGATGGTTTATAAGCAAAGTGGTCGGCCATGAAGAACCGACAGCCAAGCCCATGAAGAGCAGCATGTGTGAAATGACCTAATTGTTATGTCGCAATGGTTTATATGCAAAGTGGTCAGCCATGAAGAACTGACAGCCAAGCCCATGAAGAGTGGCACATGTGAGATGACCTAATACTTATCTCGCAATGGTTTATACGCAAAGTGGTCAGCCATGAAGAACTGACAGACAAGCCCATGAAGAGTGGCACGTGTGAGATGACCTAATACTTATTTCGCGATGGTTTATTCGCAAATTGGTCAGCCATGAAAAACTGACAGCCAAGCCCATGAAGAGTGGCAGGTGTGAGATGACCTAATACTTATTTTGCGATGGTTTATTCGCAAAGTGGTCAGCCATGAAGAACTGACAGCCAAGCCCATGACGTTCGGTACCGGTGAGATGACCTAATACTTATCTCGAGATGGTTTATTCGCAAATTGGTCAGCCATGAAAAACTGACAGACAAGCCCATGAAGAGTGGCACGTGTGAGATGACCTAATACTTATTTCGCGATGGTTTATTCGCAAATTGGTCAGCCATGAAAAACTGACAGCCAAGCCCATGAAGAGTGGCAGGTGTGAGATGACCTAATACTTATTTTGCGATGGTTTATTCGCAAAGTGGTCAGCCATGAAGAATCGACAGCCAAGACCATGAAGAGCGGCATGTGTGAAATGACCTAATTGTTATGTCGCGATGGTTCATACGCAAAGTGGTCAGCCATGAAGAACTGACAGCCAAGCCCATGAAGAGTGGAACGTGTTAGATGACCTAATACTTATCTCACGATGATTTATTCGCAAAGTGGTCAGCCATAAAGATCTGACAGCCAAGCCCATGACGTTCAGCACCGGTGAGACGACCTAATACTTATCTCGCGATGGTTTATATGCAAAGTGGTCAGCCATGAAGAACTGACAGCCAAACTCATAAAGAGCGGCATGTGTGAAATGACCTAACTGTTGTGTCGCGATGGTTTATAAGCAAAGTGGTAAGCCATGAATAACTGACAGCCAAACCCATGGCCATAAAGAACGGCATGTGTGAAATGACCTAACTGTTGTGTCGCGATGGTTTATAAACAAAGTGGTCAGCCATGAAGAACTTACAGCCAAGCAGATGAAGAGTGGCACGTGTGAGATGACCTAATTGTTATGTTGCGATGGTTTATACGCAAAGTGGTCAGCCATGAAGAACTGACAGCCAAGCCCATGAAGAGTGGCACGTGTGAGATGACCTAATACTTATTTTGCGATGGTTTATATGCAAAGTAGTCAGTCATGAAAAACTGACAGCCAAGCCCATGAAGAGAGGCACGTGTGAGATGACCTAATACTTATCTCGTGATGGTTTATACGCAAAGTGGTCAGCCATGAAGAACTGACAGCCAAGCCCATGACTTTCGGCAAGTGTGAGATGACTTAACACTTATCTTGCAATGGTTTATACACAAAGTGGTCAGCCATGAAGAACTGACAGAAAAGCCCATGAAGAGCGGCATGTGTGAAATGACCTAACTGTTATGTCGCGATGGTTTATAAGCAAAGTGGTCAGACATGAAGAACCGACAGCCAAGCCCATGAAGAGCGACATGTGTGAAATGACCTAATTGTTATGTTGCGATGGTTTCTACGCAATGTGGTCAGCCATGAAGAACTGACAGCCAAGCCTATGAAGAACGGCAGGTGTGAGATGAACTAATAGATATATCGCGAAGGTTTATATGCAAAGTGGCCAGCCAGGAAGAGCTGACAGCGAAGCCCATGAAGAGTGGCACGTGTGAGATGACCCAATACTTATCTCGCGACGGTCTATACGCAAAGTGGTCAGCCATGAAGAACTGACAGGCAAAAAGCACATAAAGAGCGGCATGTGTGAAATGACCTAACTGTTATGTCGCGATGGTTTATAAGCAAAGTCGTCAGCCATGAAGAACTGACAGCCAAGCCCATGAAGAGTGGCATGTGTGAAATGACCTAATTGTTATGTCGCGATGGTTTATACGCAAAGTGGTCAGCCATGAAGAACTGACAGCCAAGCTCATGACGTTCGGCACCGGTGAGATGACCTAATACTTATCTCGCAATGGTTTATACGCAAAGTGGTCAGCCATGAAGAACTGACAGCCAGGCCCATAAAGAGCGGCATGTGTGAAATGACCTGACTGTTATATCACGATGGTTTATAAGCAAAGTGGTCAGCCATGAAGAACCGACAGCCAAGCCCATGAAGAGCGGTATGTGTTAAATGACCTAATTGTTATGTCACGATGCTTTATATGCAACGTGGTCAGCCATGAAGAACTGACAGCCAAGCCCATGAAGAGAGGAATGTGTGAAATGAGCTAACTGTTATGGCGCGATGGTTTATAAGCAAAGTGGTCAGCCATGAAGAACCGACAACCAAGCCCATGAAGAGCGGCATGTGTGAAATGACCTAATTGTTATGTCGCGATGGTTTATACACAAAGTGGTCAGCCATGAAGAACTGACAGCCAAGCCCATGAAGAGTGGCACATATTAGATGACCTCATACAGGGTTCCCCCAGGTTAAAATGTTTGAAATTCAAGGCCATTCCAGGCCATTTCTTGGCAATTTTCGTGGATTTTCAAGGCCCCCATTTATGAAATTCAAGGCTTTTCAACGCCGAGGCTGGCAAAGTACCGTAAATTATCAGAAAACGACTAGAAACCTTCTCTTATATTTCCCTTTGTTGGTAATTCTAACACTTCACATCATTTCTTGGAAAACTCTTTCTGAAAGCTATCCAAGCAATGATATCACTGATTAGAATTAGTGAGCCTGAGAAAGACATTTTCTTGTGTTTATCCTGCAACTGCAGTGTAATTACCAAGTGGCACAATAGCTATGTCTCTTGTACATGTACCGCTATTCTAACTGAATACTTACTGAATGCAAATGAATTGATGTCATCCTTTCTCCCAATGAGTAAACTACATGTTACATGCAAATGACACATTTCGTAACCCACAACGTCTCCGGAAATGTCATTCGAAAAGCAAAATGTAATTCTGTTGTGGGGAAGTGTACCTTCCGACAAGCTTGGATTAAATCAACTGCATACAGTAACTGGTTACTGCCTGTTCCAGTTGAACGGTATTCAGCTAAATGCAGTAACTGTCAAAAAGTTTTTAATGTTTCATACATGGGCGAATCATCCTTAAAATCGCACAGGTTAACATTTGAGGTGAATAAGACAATAACACTTTCATTTGGAAATCCAAACTCGGAATCCACCGTGATGGTGACTGCCCATGCCAGGACTTTAAGATGACGTTGTGTCAAATTCATCAGACATACATGCTTCAGAAATACTCAAATAGTTCAACTGAACAATCATCCATTTGTAACATTTTCGATATGAATAAATTATCCACGCACGTGCGCTCAGCATTCGAACAGGCAGAATTTACAATAAATCTTCCCATTGGCTTAAATATACACCATCGTGCTCGCCCACATCAATAGCAACCATTCACAATGCTTGATTCAATGGATTTAAGTGTCACATCACTGCAAAGTTCTATCAATAATGCACGCATTGGCACTGCCGTAAATACTCCAAAATATGACCGGATTAATAAACCACACAGTTACATTTGCTGTAAATGCCGTAAAATATGTTCGGATTAAATTACGCATAACAAAATTCTCAGATTTTCCAGGTTTTTCAAGGCTCCCATTGGAAATTCAAGGCTTTCAAGGCCTTGAATGACCTTTTGACGAATTCCAGGCTTTTCCAGGTTTTGAAGGCCCTGCGGGAACCCTGTAATACTTATCTTGCGATGGTTTATAGGCAAAGCTATCAGCCATGAAGAACTGACAGCCAAGACCATGAAGAGTGGCATGTGTGAAATGACCTCATTGTTATGTCGAGATGGTTTATACGCAAAGCTATCAGCCATGAAGAACTGACAGCCAAGCCCATGAAGAGTGCCACGTGTGACATGACCTAATACTTATCTTGCGATGGTTTATATGCAAAGTGGGCCCGCCATGAAGAACTCACAGCCAAGCCCATGAAGAGTGGCACGTGTGAGATGACCTAATACTTATCTCGTGATGGTTTATACGCAAAGTGGTGACCCATGAAGAACTGACAGCCAAGCCCATGACGTTCAGCACCTTTGAGATGATGTAATACTTATCTCGCGATGGTATATACGCAAAGTGGTCAGCCATGAAGAACTGAGAGCCAAGCCCATAAAGAGCAGCATGTGCGAAATGACCTAACAATTATGTCGCATTAAAAGCAAAATCGTCAGCCATGAAGAACCGACAGCCAAGCCCATGAAGAGCGGCATGTGTGAAATGAATTAATTGTTATGTCGCGGTGTTTATACGCAAAGTGGTCAGCCATGAAGAACTGACAGCCAAGCCCATGAAGTGTGGCACGTGTGAGAGGACCTAATACTTATCTCGCGATGGTTTATACGCAAAGTGGTCAGCCATGAAGAACTAACAGCCAAGCCCATGACGTTCCGCACCGGTGGGATGACCTAATACGTATTTCGCGATGGTTTATTCACCAAGTGGTCAGCCATGAAGAACTGACAGCCAAGCCCATGAAGAGTGGCACGTGTGGGATGACCTAATACTTATCTCGCGATGGTTTATGCGCAAAGTGGTCAGCCATGAAGAACTGACAGCCAAGCCCATAAAGAGCGGCATGTGTGAAATGACCTAATTGTTATGTCGCGATGGTTTATACGCAAAGTGGTCAGCCATGAAGAACTGACAGCCAAGCCCATGAAGAGAGGCACGTGTGAGATGACCTAATACTTATATCGCGATGGTTTATGCGCAAAGTGGTCAGCCATGAAGAACTGACAGCCAAGCCCATGAAGAGTGGCACGTGTGAGATGACCGAATACTTATTTCGCGATGGTTTATTCGCAAAGTGGTCAGCCATGAAGAACTGAGAGCCAAGCTAATGAAGAGTGGCACGTGGGAGATGACCTAATACTTCTTTCGCGATGGTTTATTCGCAAAGTGGTCAACCATGAAGAACTGAAGGCCAAGCCCATGACATTCGGCACCGGTGAGATGACCTAATACTTATCTCGCGATGGTTTATACGCAAAGTGGTCAGCCATGAAGAACTGACAGCCAAGCCCATAAAGAGCGGCATGTGTGAAATGACCTAACTGTTATGTCGCGATGGTTTATAAGCAAAGTGGTCAGCCATGAAGAATCAACAGCCAAGACCATGAAGAGCGGCATGTGTGAAATTACCTAATTGTTATGTCGTGATGGTTTATACGTAAAGTGGTCAGCCATGAAGAACTGACAGCCAAGCCCATGAAGAGTGGCACGTGTGGGATGACCTAATACTTATCTCGCGATGGATTATTCGCAAAGTGGTCAGCCATGAAGAACTGACAGGCAAGCCCATGAAGAGTGGCACGTGTGAGATGACCTAATACTTATCTCGCGATGGATTATTCGCAAAGTGCAGCCATGAAGAACTGACAGCCAAGCCCATGACGTTCGGCACCGGTGAGAAGACCTAATACTTATCTCGCGATGGTTTATACGTAAAGTGGTCAGCCATGAAGAACTGACAGCCAAGCCCATAAAGAGCGGCATGTGTGAAACGACCTAACTGTTAAGTCGCGATGGTTTATAAGCAAAGTGGTCAGCCATGAAGAACCGACAGCCAAGCCCATGAAGAGCGGCATGTGTGAAATGACCTAATTGTTATGTCGCGATGGTTTATACGCAAAGTGGTCAGCCATGAAGAACTGACAGCCAAGCCCATGAAGAGTGGCACATGTGAGATGACCTAATACTTATCTCGCGATGGTTTATACGCAAAGTGGTCAGCCATGAAGAACTGACAGCCAAGCCCATGAAGAGTGGCACGTGTGAGATGACCTAATACTTATTTCGCGATGGTTTATTCGCAAAGTGGTCAGCCATGAAGAACTGACAGCCAAGCCCATGAAGAGTGGCACGTGTGAGATGACCAAATACTTCTTTCGCGATGGTTTATTCGCAAAGTGGTCAGCCATGAAGAACTGACAGCCAAGCCCATGACATTCGGCACCGGTGAGATGACCTAATACTTATCTCGCGATGGTTTATACGCAAAGTGGTCAGCCATGAAGAACTGACAGCCAAGCCCATAAAGAGCGGCATGTGTGAAATGACCTAACTGTTATGTCGCGATGGTTTATAAGGAAAGTGGTCAGCCATGAAGAATCGACAGCCAAGACCATGAAGAGCGGCATGTGTGAAATGACCTAATTGTTATGTCGCGATGGTTTATACGTAAAGTGGTCAGCCATGAAGAACTGACAGCCAAGCCCATGAAGAGTGGCACGTGTGAGATGACCAAATACTTATCTCGCGATGCATTATTCGCAAAGTGGTCAGCCATGAAGAACTGACAGCCAAGCCCATGAAGAGTGGCACGTGTGGGATGACCTAATACTTATCTCGCGATGGATTATTCGCAAAGTGGTCAGCCATGAAGAACTGACAGCCAAGCCCATGAAGAGTGGCACGTGTGAGATGACCTAATACTTATCTCGCGATGGATTATTCGCAAAGTGCAGCCATGAAGAACTGACAGCCAAGCCAATGACGTTCGGCACCGGTGAGAAGACCAAATACTTATCTCGCGATGGTTTATACGTAAAGTGGTCAGCCATGAAGAACTGACAGCCGAGCCCATAAAGAGCGGCATGTGTGAAACGACCTAACTGTTATGTCGCGATGGTTTATAAGCAAAGTGGTCAGCCATGAAGAACCGACAGCCAAGCCCATGAAGAGTGGCATGTGTGAAATGACCTAATTGTTATGTCGCGATGGTTTATACGCAAAGTGGTCAGCCATGAAGAACTGACAGCCAAGCCCATGAAGAGTGGCACATGTGAGATGACCTAATACTTATCTCGCGATGGTTTATACGCAAAGTGGTCAGCCATGAAGAACTGACAGCCAAGCCCATGAAGAGTGGCACGTGTGAGATGACCTAATACTTATTTCGAGATGGTTTATTCACAAAGGGGTCAGCCATGAAGAACTGACAGCCAAGCCCATGAAGAGTGGCACGTGTGAGATGACCTAATACTTCTTTCGCGATGGTTTATTCGCAAAGTGGTCAGCCATGAAGAACTGACAGCCAAGCCCATGACATTCGGCACCGGTGAGATGGCCTAATACTTATCTTGCGATGGTTTATACGCAAAGTGGTCAGCCATGAAGAACTGACAGCCAAGCCCATGAAGAGAGGAATGTGTGAAATGAGCTAACTGTTATGGCGCGATGGTTTATAAGCAAAGTGGTCAGCCATGAAGAACCGACAACCAAGCCCATGAAGAGCGGCATGTGTGAAATGACCTAATTGTTATGTCGCGATGGTTTATACACAAAGTGGTCAGCCATGAAGAACTGACAGCCAAGCCCATGAAGAGTGGCACATATTAGATGACCTCATACAGGGTTCCCCCAGGTTAAAATGTTTGAAATTCAAGGCCATTCCAGGCCATTTCTTGGCAATTTTCGTGGATTTTCAAGGCCCCCATTTATGAAATTCAAGGCTTTTCAACGCCGAGGCTGGCAAAGTACCGTAAATTATCAGAAAACGACTAGAAACCTTCTCTTATATTTCCCTTTGTTGGTAATTCTAACACTTCACATCATTTCTTGGAAAACTCTTTCTGAAAGCTATCCAAGCAATGATATCACTGATTAGAATTAGTGAGCCTGAGAAAGACATTTTCTTGTGTTTATCCTGCAACTGCAGTGTAATTACCAAGTGGCACAATAGCTATGTCTCTTGTACATGTACCGCTATTCTAACTGAATACTTACTGAATGCAAATGAATTGATGTCATCCTTTCTCCCAATGAGTAAACTACATGTTACATGCAAATGACACATTTCGTAACCCACAACGTCTCCGGAAATGTCATTCGAAAAGCAAAATGTAATTCTGTTGTGGGGAAGTGTACCTTCCGACAAGCTTGGATTAAATCAACTGCATACAGTAACTGGTTACTGCCTGTTCCAGTTGAACGGTATTCAGCTAAATGCAGTAACTGTCAAAAAGTTTTTAATGTTTCATACATGGGCGAATCATCCTTAAAATCGCACAGGTTAACATTTGAGGTGAATAAGACAATAACACTTTCATTTGGAAATCCAAACTCGGAATCCACCGTGATGGTGACTGCCCATGCCAGGACTTTAAGATGACGTTGTGTCAAATTCATCAGACATACATGCTTCAGAAATACTCAAATAGTTCAACTGAACAATCATCCATTTGTAACATTTTCGATATGAATAAATTATCCACGCACGTGCGCTCAGCATTCGAACAGGCAGAATTTACAATAAATCTTCCCATTGGCTTAAATATACACCATCGTGCTCGCCCACATCAATAGCAACCATTCACAATGCTTGATTCAATGGATTTAAGTGTCACATCACTGCAAAGTTCTATCAATAATGCACGCATTGGCACTGCCGTAAATACTCCAAAATATGACCGGATTAATAAACCACACAGTTACATTTGCTGTAAATGCCGTAAAATATGTTCGGATTAAATTACGCATAACAAAATTCTCAGATTTTCCAGGTTTTTCAAGGCTCCCATTGGAAATTCAAGGCTTTCAAGGCCTTGAATGACCTTTTGACGAATTCCAGGCTTTTCCAGGTTTTGAAGGCCCTGCGGGAACCCTGTAATACTTATCTTGCGATGGTTTATAGGCAAAGCTATCAGCCATGAAGAACTGACAGCCAAGACCATGAAGAGTGGCATGTGTGAAATGACCTCATTGTTATGTCGAGATGGTTTATACGCAAAGCTATCAGCCATGAAGAACTGACAGCCAAGCCCATGAAGAGTGCCACGTGTGACATGACCTAATACTTATCTTGCGATGGTTTATATGCAAAGTGGGCCCGCCATGAAGAACTCACAGCCAAGCCCATGAAGAGTGGCACGTGTGAGATGACCTAATACTTATCTCGTGATGGTTTATACGCAAAGTGGTGACCCATGAAGAACTGACAGCCAAGCCCATGACGTTCAGCACCTTTGAGATGATGTAATACTTATCTCGCGATGGTATATACGCAAAGTGGTCAGCCATGAAGAACTGAGAGCCAAGCCCATAAAGAGCAGCATGTGCGAAATGACCTAACAATTATGTCGCATTAAAAGCAAAATCGTCAGCCATGAAGAACCGACAGCCAAGCCCATGAAGAGCGGCATGTGTGAAATGAACTAATTGTTATGTCGCGGTGTTTATACGCAAAGTGGTCAGCCATGAAGAACTGACAGCCAAGCCCATGAAGTGTGGCACGTGTGAGAGGACCTAATACTTATCTCGCGATGGTTTATACGCAAAGTGGTCAGCCATGAAGAACTAACAGCCAAGCCCATGACGTTCCGCACCGGTGGGATGACCTAATACGTATTTCGCGATGGTTTATTCACCAAGTGGTCAGCCATGAAGAACTGACAGCCAAGCCCATGAAGAGTGGCACGTGTGGGATGACCTAATACTTATCTCGCGATGGTTTATGCGCAAAGTGGTCAGCCATGAAGAACTGACAGCCAAGCCCATAAAGAGCGGCATGTGTGAAATGACCTAATTGTTATGTCGCGATGGTTTATACGCAAAGTGGTCAGCCATGAAGAACTGACAGCCAAGCCCATGAAGAGAGGCACGTGTGAGATGACCTAATACTTATATCGCGATGGTTTATGCGCAAAGTGGTCAGCCATGAAGAACTGACAGCCAAGCCCATGAAGAGTGGCACGTGTGAGATGACCGAATACTTATTTCGCGATGGTTTATTCGCAAAGTGGTCAGCCATGAAGAACTGAGAGCCAAGTTAATGAAGAGTGGCACGTGGGAGATGACCTAATACTTCTTTCGCGATGGTTTATTCGCAAAGTGGTCAACCATGAAGAACTGACAGCCAAGCCCATGACATTCGGCACCGGTGAGATGACCTAATACTTATCTCGCGATGGTTTATACGCAAAGTGGTCAGCCATGAAGAACTGACAGCCAAGCCCATAAAGAGCGGCATGTGTGAAATGACCTAACTGTTATGTCGCGATGGTTTATAAGCAAAGTGGTCAGCCATGAAGAATCAACAGCCAAGACCATGAAGAGCGGCATGTGTGAAATTACCTAATTGTTATGTCGTGATGGTTTATACGTAAAGTGGTCAGCCATGAAGAACTGACAGCCAAGCCCATGAAGAGTGGCACGTGTGGGATGACCTAATACTTATCTCGCGATGGATTATTCGCAAAGTGGTCAGCCATGAAGAACTGACAGGCAAGCCCATGAAGAGTGGCACGTGTGAGATGACCTAATACTTATCTCGCGATGGATTATTCGCAAAGTGCAGCCATGAAGAACTGACAGCCAAGCCCATGACGTTCGGCACCGGTGAGAAGACCTAATACTTATCTCGCGATGGTTTATACGTAAAGTGGTCAGCCATGAAGAACTGACAGCCAAGCCCATAAAGAGCGGCATGTGTGAAACGACCTAACTGTTAAGTCGCGATGGTTTATAAGCAAAGTGGTCAGCCATGAAGAACCGACAGCCAAGCCCATGAAGAGCGGCATGTGTGAAATGACCTAATTGTTATGTCGCGATGGTTTATACGCAAAGTGGTCAGCCATGAAGAACTGACAGCCAAGCCCATGAAGAGTGGCACATGTGAGATGACCTAATACTTATCTCGCGATGGTTTATACGCAAAGTGGTCAGCCATGAAGAACTGACAGCCAAGCCCATGAAGAGTGGCACGTGTGAGATGACCTAATACTTATTTCGCGATGGTTTATTCGCAAAGTGGTCAGCCATGAAGAACTGACAGCCAAGCCCATGAAGAGTGGCACGTGTGAGATGACCAAATACTTCTTTCGCGATGGTTTATTTGCAAAGTGGTCAGCCATGAAGAACTGACAGCCAAGCCCATGACATTCGGCACCGGTGAGATGACCTAATACTTATCTCGCGATGGTTTATACGCAAAGTGGTCAGCCATGAAGAACTGACAGCCAAGCCCATTAAGAGCGGCATGTGTGAAATGACCTAACTGTTATGTCGCGATGGTTTATAAGGAAAGTGGTCAGCCATGAAGAATCAACAGCCAAGACCATGAAGAGCGGCATGTGTGAAATGACCTAATTGTTATGTCGCGATGGTTTATACGTAAAGTGGTCAGCCATGAAGAACTGACAGCCAAGCCCATGAAGAGTGGCACGTGTGAGATGACCAAATACTTATCTCGCGATGCATTATTCGCAAAGTGGTCAGCCATGAAGAACTGACAGCCAAGCCCATGAAGAGTGGCACGTGTGAGATGACCTAACACTTATCTCGCGATGGTTTATACGCAAAGGGGTCAGCTATGAAGAACTGACAGCCAAGCCCATGATGTTCGGCACCGGTGAGAAGACCTAATACTTATCTCGCGATGGTTTATACGTAAAGTGGTCAGCCATGAAGAACTGACAGCCAAGCCCATAAAGAGCGGCATGTGTGAAATGACCTAACTGTTATGTCGCGGTGGTTTATAAGCAAAGTGGTAAGCCATGAAGAATCGACAGCCAAGACCATGAAGACCGGCATGTATGAAATGACCTAATTGTTATGTCGCGATGGTTTATACGCAAAGTGGTCAGCCATGAAGAACTGACAGCCAAGCCCATGAAGCGTGGCACGTGTGAGATGACCTAATACTTATCTCGCGATGGTTTATACGCAAAGTGGTCAGCCATGAAGAACTGACAGCCAAGCCCATGAAGAGTGGCACGTGTGGGATGACCTAATACTTATCTCGCGATGGATTATTCGCAAAGTGGTCAGCCATGAAGAACTGACAGCCAAGCCCATGAAAAGTGGCACGTGTGAGATGACCTAATACTTATCTCGTGATGGATTATTCGCAAAGTGCAGCCATGAAGAACAGACAGCCAAGCCCATGACGTTCGGCACCAGTGAGAAGACCTAATACTTATCTCGCGATGGTTTATACGTAAAGTGGTCAGCCATGAAGAACTGACAGCCAAGCCCATAAAGAGCGGCATCTGTGAAATGACATAATTGTTATGTCGCGATGGTTTATATGCAAAGTGGTCAGCCATGAAGAACTGACAGCCAAGCCCATGAAGAGTGGCACGTGTGAGATGACCTAATACTTATCTCGCGATGGTTTATACGCAAAGTGGTCAGCCATGAAGAACTGACAGCCAAGCCCATGAAGAGTGTCACGTGTGAGATGACCTAATACTTATTTCGCGATGGTTAATTCGCAAAGTGGTCAGTCATGAAGAACTGACAGCCAAGCCCATGAAGAGTGGCACGTGTGAGATGACCTAATACTTCTTTCGCGATGGTTTATTCGCAAAGTGGTCAGCCATGAAGAACTGACAGCCAAGCCCATGACATTCGGCACTGGTGAGATGACCTAATACTTATCTCGCGATGGTTTATACGCAAAGTGGTCAGACATGAAGAACTGACAGCCAAGCCCATAAACAGCAGCATGTGTGAAATGACCTAACTGTTATGTCGCGATGGTTTATAAGCAAAGTGGTCAGCCATGAAGAATCGACAGCCAAGATCATGAAGAGCGGCATGTGTGAAATGACCTAATTGTTATGTCGCGATGGTTTATACGCAAAGTGGTCAGCCATGAAGAACTGACAGCCAAGCCAATGAAGAGTGGCACGTGTGAGATGACCTAATACTTATCTCGCGATGCATTATTCGCAAAGTGGTCAGCCATGAAGAACTGACAGCCAAGCCCATGAAGAGTGGCACGTGTGGGATGACCTAATACTTATCTCGCGATGGATTATTCGCAAAGTGCAGCCATGAAGAACTGACAGCCAAGCCCATGACGTTCGGCACCGGTGAGAAGACCTAATTCTTATCTCGCGATGGTTTATACGTAAAGTGGTCAGCCATGAAGAACTGACAGCCAAGCCATTAAAGAGCGACATGTGAGAAACGACGTAACTGTTAAGTCGCGATGGTTTATAAGCAAAGTGGTCAGCCATGAAGAACCGACAGCCAAGCCCATGAAGAGCGGCATGTGTGAAATGACCTAATTGTTATGTCGCGATGGTTTATACGCAAAGTGGTCAGCCATGAAGAACTGACAGCCAAGCCCATGAAGAGTGGCACATGTGAGATGACCTAATACTTATCTCGCGATGGTTTATACGCAAAGTGGTCAGCCATGAAGAACTGACAGCCAAGCCCATGAAGAGTGGCACGTGTGAGATGACCTAATACTTCTTTCGCGATGGTTTATTCGCAAAGTGGTCAGCCATGAAGAACTGACAGCCAAGCCCATAAAGAGCGACATGTGTGAAATGACCTAAGTGTTATGTCGCGATGGTTTATAAGCAAAGTCGTCAGCCATGAAGAATCGACAGCCAAGACCATGAAGAGAGGCATGTGTGAAATGACCTAATTGTTATGTCGCGATGGTTTAAACGCAAAGTGGTCAGCCATGAAGAACTGACAGCCAAGCCCATGAAGAGTGGCACGTGTGACATGACCTAATACTTATCTCGCGATGGTTTATACGCAAAGTGGTCAGCCATGAAGAACTGACAGCCATGCCCATGAAGAGTGGCACATGTGAGATGACCTAATACTTATCTCGCGATGCATTATTCGCAAAGTGGTCAGCCATGAAGAACTGACAGCCAAGCCCATGACTTTCGGCACCGGTGAGAAGACCAAATACTTATCTCGCAATGGTTTATACGTAAAGTGGTCAGGCATGAAGAACTGACAGCCTAGCCCATGAAGAGCAGCATGTGTGAAATGACCTAATTGTTATGTCGCGATGGTTTATACGCAAAGTGGTCAGTGATGAAGAACTGATAGCCAAGCCCATGAAGAGTGGCACTTGAGAGATGACCTAATACTTATCTCGCGATGGTTTATACGCAAAGTGGTCAGCCATGAAGAACTGACAGCCAAGCCCATGAAGAGTGGCACGTGTGACATGACCTAATACTTATTTCGGGATGGTTTATTCGCAAAATTGTCAGCCATGAAGAACTGACAGCCAAGCCCATGAAGAGTGGCACTTGTGAGATGACCTAATACTTATTTCGCGATGGTTTATTCGCAAAGTGGTCAGCCATGAAGAACTGACAGCCAAGCCCATGACGTTCGGCACTGGTGAGATGACCTAATACTTATCTCGCGATGGTTTATATGCAAAGTGGTCAGCCATGAAGAACTGACAGCCTAGCCCATAAAGAGAGGCATGTGTGAAATGACCTAACTGTTGTGTCGCGATGGTTTATAAGCAAAGTGGTAAGCCATGAAGAACTGACAGCCAAACCCATGGCCATAAAGAGCGGCATGTGTGAAATGACCTAACTGTTGTGTCGCGATGGTTTATTAGCAAAGTGGTCAGCCATGAAGAACAGACGGCCAAGCAGATGAAGAGGTGCACGTGTGAGATGACCTAATTGTTATGTTGCAATGGTTTATACGCAAAGTGGTCAGCCATGAAGAAATGACAGCCAAGCCCATGAAGAGTGGCACGTGTGAGATGACCTAATACTTATTTTGCGATGGTTTATACGCAAAGTAGTCAGCCATGAAGAACTGACAGCCAAGCCCATGAAGAGTGGCACGTGTGAGATGACCTAATACTTATCTCCTGATGGTTTATACGCAAAGTGGTCAGCCATGAAGAACTGACAGCCAAACCCATGACGTTCGGCACCGGAGAGAAGACGTAATACTTAGCCCGTGATGGTTTATACGTAAAGTGGTCAGCCATGAAGAACTGACAGCCAAGCCCATAAAGAGCGGCATGTGTGAAATGACCTAACTGTTATGTCGCGATGGTTTATAAGCAAAGTGGTCAGCCATGAAGAATCGACAGCCAAGACCATGAAGAGCAGAATGTGTGAAATGACCTAATTCTTATGACGCGATGGTTTATACACAAAGTGGTCAGCCATGAAGAACTGACAGCCAAGCCCATGAAGAGTGGCACGTGTGACATGACCTAATACTTATCTTGCGATGGTTTATACGCAAAGTGGTCAGCCACGAAGAACTGACAGCCAAGCCCATGAAGAGTGGCATGTGTGAGATGACCTAATACTTATTTCGCGATGGTTTATTCGCAAAGTGGTCAGCCATGAAGAACTGACAGCCAAGCCCATGAAGAGTGGCACGTGTGAGATGACCTAATACTTATTTCGCGATGGTTTATTCGCAAAGTGGTCAGCCATGAAGAACTGACAGCCAAGCCCATGATGTTTGGCACCGGTGAGATGACCTAATACTTATCTCGCGATGGTTTATACGCAAAGTGGTCAGCTATGAAGAACTGACAGCCAAGCCCATGAAGAGTGGCATGTGTGAGATGAACTAATACTTATCTCGCAATGGATTATTCGAAAAGTGGTCAGCCATGAAGAACTGACAGCCAAGCCCATGACGTTTGGCACCGGTGAGAAGACCTAATACTTATCTCGCGATGGTTTATACGCAAAGTGGTCAGCCATGAGGAACTGACAGCCTAGCCCATAAAGAGAGGCATGTGTGAAATGACCTAACTGTTATGTCGCGATAGTTTATAAGGAAAGTGGTCAGCCATGAAGAACCGACAGCCAAGCCCATGAAGAGCAGCATGTGTGAAATGACCTAATTGTTATGTCGCGATGGTTTATACGCAAAGTGGTCAGCCATGAAGAACTGACAGCCAAGTCCATGAAGAGTGGCACATGTGAGATGACCTAATACTTATCTCGCGATGGTTTATATGCAAAGTGGTCAGCCATGAAGAACTGACAGCCAAGCCCATGAAGAGTGGCACGTGTGAGATGACCTAATACTTATTTCGCGATGGTTTATTCCCAAAGTGGTCAGCCATGAAGAACTGACAGCCAAGCCCATAAAGAGCGGCATGTGTGAAATGACCTAACTGTTATGTCACGATGGTTTATAAGCAAAGTGGTCAGCCATGAAGAATCGACAGCCAAGACCATGAAGAGCGGCATGTGAGAAATGACCTAATTGCTATGTCGCGATGGTTTATACGCAAAGTGGTCAGCCATGAAGAACTGACAGCCAAGCCCATGAAGAGTGGCACGTGTGAGATGACCTAATACTTATTTTGCGATGGTTTATACGCAAAGTAGTCAGCCATGAATAACTGACAGCCAAGCCCATGAAGAGTGGCACGTGTGAGATGACCTAATACTTATCTCGTGATGGTTTATATGCAAAGTGGTCAGCCATGAAGAACTGACAGCCAAGCCCATGACTTTCAAGACGTGTGAGATGACTTAACACTTATCTTGCAATGGTTTATACACAAAGTGGTCAGCCATGAAGAACTGACAGCCAAGCCCATAAAGAGCGGCATGTGTGAAACGACCTAACTGTTATGTCGCGATGGTTTATAAGCAATGTGGTCAGCCATGAAGAACCGACAGCCAAGCCCATGATGAAGAGTGGCATGTGTGAAATGACCTAATTGTTATGTTGCGATGGTTTATACGCAAAGTGGTCAGCCATGAAGAACTGACAGCCAAGCCCAGGAAGAATGGCAGGTGTGAGATGACCTAATACTTATTTTGCGATGGTTTATACGCAAAGTAGTCAGCCATGAAGAACTGACAGCCAAGCCCATGAAGAGTGGCACGTGTGAGATGACCTAATACTTATCTCCTGATGGTTTATATGCAAAGTGGTCAGCCATGAAGAACTGACAGCCAAACCCATGACGTTCGGCACCGGTGAGAAGACGTAATACTTAGCCCGTGATGGTTTATACGTAAAGTGGTCAGCCATGAAGAACTGACAGCCAAGCCCATAAAGAGCGGCATGTGTGAAATGACCTAACTGTTATGTCGCGATGGTTTATAAGCAAAGTGGTCAGCCATGAAGAATCGACAGCCAAGACCATGAAGAGCGGCATGTGTGAAATGACCTAATTCTTATGACGCGATGGTTTATACACAAAGTGGTCAGCCATGAAGAACTGACAGCCAAGCCCATGAAGAGTGGCACGTGTGACATGACCTAATACTTATCTTGCGATGGTTTATACGCAAAGTGGTCAGCCACGAAGAACTGACAGCCAAGCCCATGAAGAGTGGCATGTGTGAGATGACCTAATACTTATTTCGCGATGGTTTATTCGCAAAGTGGTCAGCCATGAAGAACTGACAGCCAAGCCCATGAAGAGTGGCACGTGTGAGATGACCTAATACTTATTTCGCGATGGTTTATTCGCAAAGTGGTCAGCCATGAAGAACTGACAGCCAAGCCCATGATGTTTGGCACCGGTGAGATGACCTAATACTTATCTCGCGATGGTTTATACGCAAAGTGGTCAGCCATGAAGAACTGACAGCCAAGCCCATGAAGAGTGGCACGAGTGAGATGACCTAATACTTATCTCCTGATGGTTTATATGCAAAGTGGTCAGCCATGAAGAACTGACAGCCAAACCCATGACGTTCGGCACCGGTGAGAAGACGTAATACTTAGCCCGTGATGGTTTATACGTAAAGTGGTCAGCCATGAAGAACTGACAGCCAAGCCCATAAAGAGCGGCATGTGTGAAATGACCTAACTGTTATGTCGCGATGGTTTATAAGCAAAGTGGTCAGCCATGAAGAATCGACAGCCAAGACCATGAAGAGCGGCATGTGTGAAATGACCTAATTCTTATGACGCGATGGTTTATACACAAAGTGGTCAGCCATGAAGAACTGACAGCCAAGCCCATGAAGAGTGGCACGTGTGACATGACCTAATACTTATCTTGCGATGGTTTATACGCAAAGTGGTCAGCCACGAAGAACTGACAGCCAAGCCCATGAAGAGTGGCATGTGTGAGATGACCTAATACTTATTTCGCGATGGTTTATTCGCAAAGTGGTCAGCCATGAAGAACTGACAGCCAAGCCCATGATGTTTGGCACCGGTGAGATGACCTAATACTTATCTCGCGATGGTTTATACGCAAAGTGGTCAGCCATGAAGAACTGACAGCCAAGCCCATGAAGTTTGGCACCGGTGAGAAGACCTAATACTTATCTCGCGATGGTTTATACGCAAAGTGGTCAGCCATGAAGAACTGACAGCCTAGCCCATAAAGAGAGGCATGTGTGAAATGACCTAACTGTTATGTCGCGATAGTTTATAAGGAAAGTGGTCAGCCATGAAGAACCGACAGCCAAGCCCATGAAGAGCAGCATGTGTGAAATGACCTAATTGTTATGTCGCGATGGTTTATACGCAAAGTGGTCAGCCATGAAGAACTGACAGCCAAGTCCATGAAGAGTGGCACATGTGAGATGACCTAATACTTATCTCGCGATGGTTTATATGCAAAGTGGTCAGCCAAGAAGAACTGACAGCCAAGCCCATGAAGAGTGGCACGTGTGAGATGACCTAACACTTATTTCGCGATGGTTTATTCCCAAAGTGGTCAGCCATGAAGAACTGACAGCCAAGCCCATAAAGAGCGGCATGTGTGAAATGACCTAACTGTTATGTCACGATGGTTTATAAGCAAAGTGGTCAGCCATGAAGAATCGACAGCCAAGACCATGAAGAGCGGCATGTGAGAAATGACCTAATTGCTATGTCGCGATGGTTTATACGCAAAGTGGTCAGCCATGAAGAACTGACAGCCAAGCCCATGAAGAGTGGCACGTGTGAGATGACCTAATACTTATTTTGCGATGGTTTATACGCAAAGTAGTCAGCCATGAAGAACTGACAGCCAAGCCCATGAAGAGTGGCACGTGTGAGATGACCTAATACTTATCTCGTGATGGTTTATACGCAAAGTGGTCAGCCATGAAGAACTGACAGCCAAGCCCATGACTTTCAAGACGTGTGAGATGACTTAACACTTATCTTGCAATGGTTTATACACAAAGTGGTCAGCCATGAAGAACTGACAGCCAAGCCCATAAAGAGCGGCATGTGTGAAACGACCTAACTGTTATGTCGCGATGGTTTATAAGCAATGTGGTCAGCCATGAAGAACCGACAGCCAAGCCCATGATGAAGAGTGGCATGTGTGAAATGACCTAATTGTTATGTTGCGATGGTTTATACGCAAAGTAGTCAGCCATGAAGAACTGACAGCCAAGCCCATGAAGAGTGGCACGTGTGAGATGACCTAATACTTATCTCGTGATGGTTTATACGCAAAGTGGTCAGCCATGAAGAACTGACAGCCAAGCCCATGATGTTCGGCACCGGTGAGAAGACCTAATACTTATCTCGCAATGGTTTATACGTAAAGTGGTCAGCCATGAAGAACTGACAGCCTAGCCCATAAAGAGAGGCATGTGTGAAATGACCTATCTGTTACGTCGCGATGGTTTATAAGCAAAGTGGTCAGCCATGAAGAATCGACAGCCAAGCCCATGAAGAGCAGCATGTGTGAATTGACCTAATTGTTATGTCACGATGGGTTATACGCAAAGTGGTCAGTGATGAAGAACTGACAGCCAAGCCCATGAAGAGTGGCACATGTGAGATGAACTAATACTTATCTCGCGATGGTTTATACGCAAAGTGGTCAGTGATGAAGAACTGACAGCCAAGCCCATGAAGAGTGGCACGTGTGAGATGACCTAATACTTATCTCAGGATGATTTATTCGCAAAGTGGTCAGCCATGAAGATCTGACAGCCAAGCCCATCATGTTCAGCACCGGTGATACGACCTAATACTTATCTCGTGATGGTTTATACGCAAAGTGGTCAGCCATGAAGAACTGACAGCCAAACCCATAAAGAGCGGCATGTGTGAAATGACCTAACTGTTGTGTCGCGATGGTTTATAAGCAAAGTGGTAAGCCATGAAGAACTGACAGCCAAACCCATGGCCATAAAGAGCGGCATGTGTGAAATGACCTAACTGTTGTGTCGCAATGGTTTATAAGCAAAGTGGTCAGCCATGAAGAACCGACAGCCAAGCAGATGAAGAGTGGCACGTGTGCGATGACCAAACTGTTATGTTGCGATGGTTTATACGCAAAGTGGTCAGCCATGAAGAACTGACAGCCAAGCCCATGAAGAGTGGCATGTGTGAGATGACCTAATACTTATCTCGCGATGATTTATTCGCAAAGTGGTCAGCCATGAAGATCTGACAGCCAAGCCCATGACGTTCAGCACCAGTGAGACGACCTAATACTTATCTCGCGATAGTTTATACGCAAAGTGGTCAGCCATGAAGAACTGACAGCCAAACCCATAAAGAGCGGCATGTGTGAAATGACCTAACTGTTGTGTCGCGATGGTTTATAAGCAAAGTGGTAAGCCATGAAGAACTGACAGCCAAACCCATGGCCATAAAGAGCGGCATGTGTGAAATGACCTAACTGTTGTGTCGCGATGGTTTATAAGCAAAGTGGTCAGCCATGAAGAACCGACAGCCAAGCAGATGAAGAGTGGCACGTGTGAGATGACCTAATTGTTATGTTGCGATGGTTTATACGCAAAGTAGTCAGCCATGAAGAACTGACAGCCAAGCCCATGAAGAGTGGCACGTGTGAGATGACCTAATACTTATTTCCCGATGGTTTATTCGCAAAGTGGTCAGCCATGAAGAACTGACAGCCAAGCCCATGAAGAGTGGCACGTGTGAGATGACCTAATACTTATTTCGCGATGGTTTATTCCCAAAGTGGTCAGCCATGAAGAACTGACAGCCAAGCCCATAAAGAGCGGCATGTGTGAAATGACCTAACTGTTATGTCACGATGGTTTATAAGCAAAGTGGTCAGCCATGAAGAATCGACAGCCAAGACCATAAAGAGCGGCATGTGAGAAATGACCTAATTGCTATGTCGCGATGGTTTATACGCAAAGTGGTCAGCCATGAAGAACTGACAGCCAAGCCCATGAAGAGTGGCACGTGTGACATGACCTAATACTTATTTTGCGATGGTTTATACGCAAAGTAGTCAGCCATGAAGAACTGACAGCCAAGCCCATGAAGAGTGGCACGTGTGAGATGACCTAATACTTATCTCGTGATGGTTTATACGCAAAGTGGTCAGCCATGAAGAACTGACAGCCAAGCCCATGACTTTCAAGACGTGTGAGATGACTTAACACTTATCTTGCAATGGTTTATACACAAAGTGGTCAGCCATGAAGAACTGACAGCCAAGCCCATAAAGAGCGGCATGTGTGAAACGACCTAACTGTTATGTCGCGATGGTTTATAAGCAAAGTGGTCAGCCATGAAGAACCGACAGCCAAGCCCATGATGAAGAGTGGCATGTGTGAAATGACCTAATTGTTATGTTGCGATGGTTTATACGCAAAGTGGTCAGCCATGAAGAACTGACAGCCAAGCCCAGGAAGAATGGCAGGTGTGAGATGACCTAATAGATATATCGCGAAGGTTTATATGCAAAGTGGCCAGCCATGAAGAGCTGACAGCCAAGCCCATGAAGAGTGGCACGTGTGAGATGACCCAATACTTATCTCGCGACGGTCTATAAGCAAAGTGGTCAGCCATGAAGAACTGACAGGCAAAAAGCACATAAAGAGCGGCATGTATGAAATGACCTAACTGTTATGTCGCGATGGTTTATAAGCAAAGTGGTCAGCCATGAAGAACTGACAGCCAAGCCCATGAAGAGTGGCACGTGTGAGATGACCTAATACTTCTTTTGCGATGGTTTATACGCAAAGTAGTCAGCCATGAAGAACTGACAGCCAAGCCCATGAAGAGTGGCACGTGTGAGATGACCAAATACTTATCTCGTGATGGTTTATACGCAAAGTGGTCAGCCATGAAGAACTGACAGCCAAGCCCATGATGTTCGGCACCGGTGAGAAGACCTAATACTTATCTCGCAATGGTTTATACGTAAAGTGGTCAGCCATGAAGAACTGACAGCCTAGCCCATAAAGAGCGGCATGTGTGAAATGACCTAACTGTTATGTCGCGATGGTTTATAAGCAAAGTGGTCAGCCATGAAGAATCGACAGCCAAGCCCATCAAGAGCAGCATGTGTGAATTGACCTAATTGTTATGTCACGATGGTTTATACGCAAATGGGTCAGTGATGAAGAACTGACAGCCAAGCCCATGAAGAGTGGCACATGTGAGATGAACTAATACTTATCTCGCGATGGTTTATACGCAAAGTGGTCAGCCATGAAGAACTGACAGCCAAGCCCATGAAGAGTGGCACGTGTGAGATGACCTAATACTTATTTCGCGATGGTTTATTCGCAAAGTGGTCAGCCATGAAGAACTGACAGCCAAGCCCATGAAGAGTGGCATGTGTGAGATGACCTAATACTTATCTCAGGATGATTTATTCGCAAAGTGGTCAGCCATGAAGATCTGACAGCCAAGCCCATCATGTTCAGCACCGGTGAGACGACCTAATACTTATCTCGCGATTGTTTATACGCAAAGTGGTCAGCCATGAAGAACTGACAGCCAAACCCATCAAGAGCGGCATGTGTGAAATGACCTAACTGTTGTGTCGCGATGGTTTATAAGCAAAGTGGTAAGCCATGAAGAACTGACAGCCAAACCCATGGCCATAAAGAGCGGCATGTGTGAAATGACCTAACTGTTGTGTCGCAATGGTTTATAAGCAAAGTGGTCAGCCATGAAGAACCGACAGCCAAGCAGATGAAGAGTGGCACGTGTGAGATAACCAAACTGTTATGTTGCGATGGTTTATACGCAAAGTGGTCAGCCATGAAGAACTGACAGCCAAGCCCATGAAGAGTGGCATGTGTGAGATGACCTAATACTTATCTCGCGATGATTTATTCGCAAAGTGGTCAGCCATGAAGATCTGACAGCCAAGCCCATGACGTTCAGCACCACTGAGACGACCTAATACTTATCTCGCGATAGTTTATACGCAAAGTGGTCAGCCATGAAGAACTGACAGCCAAACCCATAAAGAGCGGCATGTGTGAAATGACCTAACTGTTGTGTCGCGATGGTTTATAAGCAAAGTGGTAACCCATGAAGAACTGACAGCCAAACCCATGGCCATAAAGAGCGGCATGTGTGAAATGACCTAACTGTTGTGTCGCGATGGTTTATAAGCAAAGTGGTCAGCCATGAAGAACCGACAGCCAAGCAGATGAAGAGTGGCACGTGTGAGATGACCTAATTGTTATGTTGCGATGGTTTATACGCAAAGTAGTCAGCCATGAAGAACTGACAGCCAAGCCCAAGAAGAGTGGCACATGTGAGATGACCTAATACTTATTTTGCGATGGTTTATACGCAAAGTAGTCAGCCATGAAGAACTGACAGCCAAGCCCATGAAGAGTGGCATGTGTGAGATGACCTAATACTTATCTCGTGATGGTTTATACGCAAAGTGGTCAGCCATGAAGAACTGACAGCCAAGCCCATGACGTTCAGCACCGGTGAGAAGACCTAATACTTATCTCGCGATGGTTTATACGTAAAGTGGTCAGCCATGAAGAATTGACAGCCAAGCCCATAAAGAGCGGCATGTGTGAAATAACCTAACTGTTAAGTCGCGATGGTTTATAAGCAAAGTGGTCAGCCATGAAGAACCGACAGCCAAACCCATGAAGAGCGGCATGTGTGAAATGACCTAATACTTATCTCGCGATGGTTTATACGCAAAGTGGTCAGCCATGAAGAACTGACAGCCAAGCCCATGAAGAGTGGCACATGTGAGATGACCTAATACTTATCTCGCGATGGTTTATACTCAAAGTGGTCAGCCATGAAGAACTGACAGCCAAGCCCATGAAGAGTGGCACGTGTGAGATGACGTAATACTTATTTCGCGATGGTTTATTCACAAAGTGGTCAGCCATGAAGAACTGACAGCCAAGCCCATGAAGAGTGGCACGTGTGAGATGACCTAATACTTATTTCGCGATGGTTTATTCGCAAAGTGGTCAGCCATGAAGAACTGACAGCCAAGCCTATGACATTCAGCACAAGTGAGATGACCTAATACTTATCTCGCGATGGTTTATACGCAAAGTGGTCAGCCATGAAGAACTGACAGCCAAGCCCATAAAGAGCAGCATGTGTGAAATGACCTAACTGTTATGTCGCGATGGTTTATAAGCAAAGTGGTCAGCCATGAAGAATCGACAGCCAAGACCATGAAGAGCGGCATGTGTGAAATAACCTAATTGTTATGTCGCGATGGTTTATACGCAAAGTGGTCAGCCATGAAGAACTGACAGCCAAGCCCATGAAGACTGGCACGTGTGACAAGACCTAATACTTATCTCGCGATGGTTTATACGCAAAGTGGTCAGCCATGAAGAACTGACAGCCAAGCCCATGAAGAGTGGCACGTGTGAGATGACCAAATACTTATCTCGCGATGCATTATTCGCAAAGTGGTCAGCCATGAAGAACTGACAGCCAAGCCCATGAAGAGTGGCACGTGTGAGATGACCTAATACTTATCTCGCGATGGTTTATACGCAAAGTGGTCAACCATGAAGAACTGACAGCCAAGCCCATGAAGAGTGGCACGTGTGAGATGACCAAATACTTATCTCGCGATGCATTATTCGCAAAGTGGTCAGCCATGAAGAACTGACAGCCAAGCCCATGACGTTCGGCACCGGTGAGAAGACCTAATACTTATCTCGCGATGGTTTATACTTAAAGTGGTCAGCCATGAAGAACTGACAGCCTAGCCCATAAAGAGAGGCATGTGTGAAATGACCTAACTGTTATGTCGCGATGGTTTATAAGCAAAGTGGTCAGCCATGAAGAACCGACAGCCAAGCAGATGAAGAGTGGCACGTGTGAGATGACCTAATTGTTAAGTTGCGATGGTTTATACGCAAAGTAGTCAGCCATGAAGAACTTACAGCCAAGCCCATGAAGAGTGGCACGTGTGAGATGACCTAATACTTATTTCCCGATGGTTTATTCGCAAAGTGGTCAGCCATGAAGAACTGACAGCCAATCCCATGAAGAGTGGCACGTGTGAGATGACCTAATACTTATTTCGCGATGGTTTATTCGCAAAGTGGTCAGCCATGAAGAACTGACAGCCAAGCCCATAAAGAGCGGCATGTGTGAAATGACCTAACTGTTATGTCACGATGGTTTATAAGCAAAGTGGTCAGCCATGAAGAATCGACAGCCAAGACCATAAAGAGAGGCATGTGAGAAATGACCTAATTGCTATGTCGCGATGGTTTATACGCAAAGTGGTCAGCCATGAAGAACTGACAGCCAAGCCCATGAAGAGTGGCACGTGTGAGATGACCTAATACTTATTTTGCGATGGTTTATACGCAAAGTAGTCAGCCATGAAGAACTGACAGCCAAGCCCATGAAGAGTGGCACGTGTGAGATGACCTAATACTTATCTCGTGATGGTTTATACGCAAAGTGGTCAGCCATGAAGAACTGACAGCCAAGCCCATGACTTTCAAGACGTGTGAGATGACTTAACACTTATCTTGCAATGGTTTATACACAAAGTGGTCAGCCATGAAGAACTGACAGCCAAGCCCATAAAGAGCGGCATGTGTGAAACAACCTAACTGTTATGTCGCGATGGTTTATAAGCAAAGTGGTCAGCCATGAAGAACCGACAGCCAAGCCCATGATGAAGAGTGGCATGTGTGAAATGACCTAATTGTTATGTTGCGATGGTTTATACGCAAAGTGGTCAGCCATGAAGAACTGACAGCCAAGCCCAGGAAGAATGGCAGGTGTGAGATGACCTAATAGATATATCGCGAAGGTTTATATGCAAAGTGGCCAGCCATGAAGAGCTGACAGCCAAGCCCATGAAGAGTGGCACGTGTGAGATGACCCAATACTTATCTCGCGACGGTCTATACGCAAAGTGGTCAGCCATGAAGAACTGACAGGCAAAAAGCACATAAAGAGCGGCATGTATGAAATGACCTAACTGTTATGTCGCGATGGTTTATAAGCAAAGTGGTCAGCCATGAAGAACTGACAGCCAAGCCCATGAAGAGTGGCACGTGTGAGATGACCTAATACTTCTTTTGCGATGGTTTATACGCAAAGTAGTCAGCCATGAAGAACTGACAGCCAAGCCCATGAAGAGTGGCACGTGTGAGATGACCTAATACTTATCTCGTGATGGTTTATACGCAAAGTGGTCAGCCATGAAGAACTGACAGCCAAGCCCATCAAGAGCAGCATGTGTGAATTGACCTAATTGTTATGTCACGATGGTTTATACGCAAATGGGTCAGTGATGAAGAACTGACAGCCAAG
Organism: Pictodentalium vernedei; assembly: GCA_031216915.1. Lineage (NCBI taxonomy): Eukaryota > Metazoa > Mollusca > Scaphopoda > Dentaliida > Dentaliidae > Pictodentalium > Pictodentalium vernedei. The sequence continues at coordinate 140,545,606 of CM062293.1, forward strand.
CCCATGAAGAGTGGCACATGTGAGATGAACTAATACTTATCTCGCGATGGTTTATACGCAAAGTGGTCAGCCATGAAGAACTGACAGCCAAGCCCATGAAGAGTGGCACGTGTGAGATGATCTAATGTTTATTTCGCGATGGATTATTCGCAAAGTGGTGAGCCATGAAGAACTGACAGCCAACCCCATGAAGAGTGGCACGTGTGAGATGACATAATACTTATTTCGCAATGGTTTATACGTAAAGTGGTCAGCCATGAAGAACTGACAGCCTAGCCCATAAAGAGAGGCATGTGTGAAATGACCTAACTGTTATGTCGCGATGGTTTATAAGCAAAGTGGTCAGCCATGAAGAATCGACAGCCAAGCCCATCAAGAGCAGCATGTGTGAATTGACCTAATTGTTATGTCACGATGGTTTATACGCAAATGGGTCAGTGATGAAGAACTGACAGCCAAGCCCATGAAGAGTGGCACATGAGAGATGAACTAATACTTATCTCGCGATGGTTTATACGCAAAGTGGTCAGCCATGAAGAACTGACAGCCAAGCCCATGAAGAGTGGCACGTGTGAGATGACCTAATACTTATTTCGCGATGGTTTATTCGCAAAGTGGTCAGCCATGAAGAACTGACAGCCAAGCCCATGAAGAGTGGCACGTGTGAGATGACCTAATACCTATCTCAGGATGATTTATTCGCAAAGTGGTCAGCCATGAAGATCTGACAGCCAAGCCCATCATGTTCAGCACCGGTGAGACGACCTAATACTTATCTCGCGATTGTTTATACGCAAAGTGGTCAGCCATGAAGAACTGACAGCCAAACCCATCAAGAGCAGCATGTGTGAAATGACCTAACTGTTGTGTCGCGATGGTTTATAAGCAAAGTGGTAAGCCATGAAGAACTGACAGCCAAACCCATGGCCATAAAGAGCGGCATGTGTGAAATGACCTAACAGTTGTGTCGCAATGGTTTATAAGCAAAGTGGTCAGCCATGAAGAACCGACAGCCAAGCAGATGAAGAGTGGCACGTGTGAGATGACCAAACTGTTATGTTGCGATGGTTTATACGCAAAGTGGTCAGCCATGAAGAACTGACAGCCAAGCCCATGAAGAGTGGCATGTGTGAGATGACCTAATACTTATCTCGCGATGATTTATTCGCAAAGTGGTCAGCCATGAAGATCTGACAGCCAAGCCCATGACGTTCAGCACCACTGAGACGACCTAATACTTATCTCGCGATAGTTTATACGCAAAGTGGTCAGCCATGAAGAACTGACAGCCAAACCCATAAAGAGCGGCATGTGTGAAATGACCTAACTGTTGTGTCGCGATGGTTTATAAGCAAAGTGGTAAGCCATGAAGAACTGACAGCCAAACCCATGGCCATAAAGAGCGGCATGTGTGAAATGACCTAACTGTTGTGTCGCGATGGTTTATAAGCAAAGTGGTCAGCCATGAAGAACCGACAGCCAAGCAGATGAAGAGTGGCAAGTGTGAGATGACCTAATTGTTATGTTGCGATGGTTTATACGCAAAGTAGTCAGCCATGAAGAACTGACAGCCAAGCCCAAGAAGAGTGGCACATGTGAGATGACCTAATACTTATTTTGCGATGGTTTATACGCAAAGTAGTCAGCCATGAAGAACTGACAGCCAAGCCCATGAAGAGTGGCATGTGTGAGATGACCTAATACTTATCTCGTGATGGTTTATACGCAAAGTGGTCAGCCATGAAGAACTGACAGCCAAGCCCATGACGTTCAGCACCGGTGAGAAGACCTAATACTTATCTCGCGATGGTTTATACGTAAAGTGGTCAGCCATGAAGAACTGACAGCCAAACCCATAAAGAGCGGCATGTGTGAAATGACCTAACTGTTGTGTCGCGATGGTTTATAAGCAAAGTGGTAAGCCATGAAGAACTGACAGCCAAACCCATGGCCATAAAGAGCGGCATGTGTGAAATGACCTAACTGTTGTGCCGCGATGGTTTATAAGCAAAGTGGTCAGCCATGAAGAACCGACAGCCAAGCAGATGAAGAATGGCAAGTGTGAGATGACCTAATTGTTATGTTGCGATGGTTTATACGCAAAGTAGTCAGCCATGAAGAACTGACAGCCAAGCCCAAGAAGAGTGGCACATGTGAGATGACCTAATACTTATTTTGCGATGGTTTATACGCAAAGTAGTCAGCCATGAAGAACTGACAGCCAAGCCCATGAAGAGTGGCATGTGTGAGATGACCTAATACTTATCTCGTGATGGTTTATACGCAAAGTGGTCAGCCATGAAGAACTGACAGCCAAGACCATGACGTTCAGCACCGGTGAGATGACGTAATACTTATTTCGCGATGGTTTATTCACAAAGTGGTCAGCCATGAAGAACTGACAGCCAAGCCCATGAAGAGTGGCACGTGTGAGATGACCTAATACTTATTTCGCGATGGTTCATTCGCAAAGTGGTCAGCCATGAAGAACTGACAGCCAAGCCCATGACATTCAGCACAAGTGAGATGACCTAATACTTATCTCGCGATGGTTTATACGCAAAGTGGTCAGCCATGAAGAACTGACAGCCAAGCCCATAAAGAGCAGCATGTGTGAAATGACCTAACTGTTATGTCGCGATGGTTTATAAGCAAAGTGGTCAGCCATGAAGAATCGACAGCCAAGACCATGAAGAGCGGCATGTGTGAAATAACCTAATTGTTATGTCGCGATGGTTTATACGCAAAGTGGTCAGCCATGAAGAACTGACAGCCAAGCCCATGAAGACTGGCACGTGTGACAAGACCTAATACTTATCTCGCGATGGTTTATACGCAAAGTGGTCAGCCATGAAGAACTGACAGCCAAGCCCATGAAGAGTGGCACGTGTGAGATGACCAAATACTTATCTCGCGATGCATTATTCGCAAAGTGGTCAGCCATGAAGAACTGACAGCCAAGCCCATGACGTTCGGCACCGGTGAGAAGACCTAATACTTATCTCGCGATGGTTTATACTTAAAGTGGTCAGCCATGAAGAACTGACAGCCTAGCCCATAAAGAGAGGCATGTGTGAAATGACCTAACTGTTAGGTCGCGATGGTTTATAAGCAAAGTGGTCAGCCATGAAGAACCGACAGCCAAGCCCATGAAGAGCAGCATGTGTGAAATGACCTAATTGTTATGTCGCGATGGTTTATACGCAAAGTGGTCAGCCATGAAGAACTGACAGCCAAGCCCATGAAGATTGGCACATGTGAGATGACCTAATACTTATCTCGCGATGATTTATACGCAAAGTGGACAGCCATGAAGAACTGACAGCCAAGCCCATGAAGAGTGGCACGTGTGAGATGATCTAATGTTTATTTCGCGATGGTTTATTCGCAAAGTGGTCAGCCATGAAGAACTGACAGCCAACCCCATGAAGAGTGGCACGTGTGAGATGACATAATACTTATTTCGCGATGGTTTATTCGCAAACTGGTCAGCCATGAAGAACTGACAGCCAAGCCCATGACGTTCGGCACCGGTGAGATGACCTAATACTTATCTCGCGATGGTTTATACGCAAAGTGGTCAGCCATGAAGAACTGACAGGCAAGCCCATAAAGAGCGGCATGTGTGAAATGACCTAACAGTTATGTCGCGATGGTTTATAAGCAAAGTGGTCGGCCATGAAGAATCGACAGCCAAGACCATGAAGAGCAGTATGTGTGAAATGACCTAATTGTTATGTCGCGATGGTTTATACGCAAAGTGGTCAGCCATGAAGAACTGACAGCCAAGCCCATGAAGAGTGGCACGTGTGAGATGACCTAATACTTATCTCGCGATGATTTATTCGCAAAGTGGTCAGCCAAGAAGATCTGACAGCCAACCCCATGACGTTCAGCACCGGTGAGACGACCTAATACTAATCTCGCGATGGTTTATACGCAAAGTGGTCAGCCATGAAGAACTGACAGCCAAACCCATCAAGAGCGGCATGTGTGAAATGACCTAACTGTTATGTCGCGATGGTTTATAAGCAAGGTGGTAAGCCATGAAGAACTGACAGCCAAACCCATGGCCATAAAGAACGGCATGAGTGAAATGACCTAACTGTTGTGTCGCGATGGTTTATAAGCAAAGTGGTCAGCCATGAAGAACCGACAGCCAAGCAGATGAAGAGTGGCACGTGTGAGATGACCTAATTGTTATGTTGCGATCGTTTATACGCAAAGTGGTCAGCCATGAAGAACTGACAGCCAAGCCCATGAAGAGTGGCACGTGTGAGATGACCTAATACTTATTTTGCGATGGTTTATACGCAAAGTAGTCAGCCATGAAGAACTGACAGCCAAGCCCATGAAGAGTGGCACGTGTGAGATGACCTAATACTTATCTCGTGATGATTTATACGCAAAGTGGTCAGCCATGAAGAACTGACAGCCAAGCCCATGACTTTCGGCACGTGTGAGATGACTTGACACTTATCTTGCAATGGTTTATACACAAAGTGGTCAGCCATGAAGAACTGACAGCCAAGCCCATGAAGAGTGGCATGTGTGAAATGACCTAATTGTTATGTCGCGATGGTTTATAAGCAAAGTGGTCAGCCACGAAGAACCGACAGCCAAGCCCATGAAGAGCGGCATGTGTGGAATGACCTAATTGTTATGTTGCGATGGTTTCTACGCAATGTGGTCAGCCATGAAGAACTGACAGCCAAGCCCATGAAGAATGGCAGGTGTGAGACGACCTAATAGATATAACACGAAGGTTTATATGCAAAGTGGCCAGCCATGAAGAGCTGACAGCCAAGCCCATGAAGAGTGGCACGTGTGAGATGACCCAATACTTATCTCGCGGCGGTCTATACGCAAAGTGGTCAGCCATGAAGAACTGACAGGCAAAAAGCACATAAAGAGTGGCATGTGTGAAATGACCTAACTGTTATGTCGCGATGGTTTATAAGCAAAGTGGTCAGCCATGAAGAACTGACAGCCAAGCCAATGAAGAGTGGCACATGTGAGATGTTCTAATACTTATCTCGCGATGGTTTAAACGCAAAGTGGTCAGCCATGAAGAACTGACAGACAAGCCCATGAAGAGTGGCATGTGTGAGGTGACCTAATACTTATCTCACGATGGTTTATACGCAAAGTGGTCTGCCATGAAAAACTGACAGCCAAGCTCATGACTTTTGGCACCGGTTAGATGATCTAATACTTATCTCGCAATGGTTTATACGCAAAGTGGTCAGCCACGAAGAATTGACAGCCAAACCCATGGCCATAAAGAGCGGCCAAGCCCATGAAGAGCGGCATGTGTGAAATGACCTAATTGTTATGTCGCGATGGTTTATACGCAAAGTGGTCAGCCATGAAGAACTGACAGCCAAGCCCATGAAGAGTGGGACGTGTGAGATGACCTAATACTTATTTTGCGATGGTTTATACGCAAAGTAGTCAGCCATGAAGAACTGACAGCCAAGCCCATGAAGAGTGGCACGTGTGAGATGACCTAATACTTATCTCGTGATGGTTTATATGCAAAGTGGTCAGCCATGAAGAACTGACAGCCAAGCCCATGACTTTCTGCACGTGTGAGATGACTTAACACTTATCTTGCAATGGTTTAAACACAAAGTGGTCAGCCATGAAGAACTGACAGCCAAGCACATGAAGAGCGGTATGTGTGAAATGACCTAACTGTTGTGTCGCGATGGTTTATAAGCAAAGTGGTAAGCCATGAAGAACTGACAGCCAAACCCATGGCCATAAAGAGCGGCATGTGTGAAATGACCTAACTGTTGTGTCGCGATGGTTTATAAGCAAAGTGGTCAGCCATGAAGAACCGACAGCCAAGCAGATGAAGAGTGGCACGTGTGAGATGACCTAATTGTTATGTTGCGATGGTTTATACGCAAAGTAGTCAGCCATGAAGAACTGAAAGCCAAGCCCAAGAAGAGTGGCACATGTGAGATGACCTAATACTTATTTTGCGATGGTTTATACGCAAAGTAGTCAGCCATAAAGAACTGACAGCCAAGCCCATGAAGAGTGGCATGTGAGAGATGACCTAATACTTATCTCGTGATGGTTTATACGCAAAGTGGTCAGCCATGAAGAATTGACAGCCAAGCCCATAAAGAGCGGCATGTGTGAAACGACCTAACTGTTAAGTCGCGATGGTTTATAAGCAAAGTGGTCAGCCATGAAGAACCGACAGCCAAACCCATGAAGAGCGGCATGTGTGAAATGACCTAATACTTATCTCGCGATGGTTTATACGCAAAGTGGTCAGCCATGAAGAACTGACAGCCAAGCCCATGAAGAGTGGCACATGTGAGATGACCTAATACTTATCTCGCGAAGGTTTATACTCAAAGTGGTCAGCCATGAAGAACTGACAGCCAAGCCCATGAAGAGTGGCACGTGTGAGATGACGTAATACTTATTTCGCGATGGTTTATTCACAAAGTGGTCAGCCATGAAGAACTGACAGCCAAGCCCATGAAGAGTGGCACGTGTGAGATGACCTAATACTTATTTCGTGATGGTTTATTCGCAAAGTGTTCAGCCATGAAGAACTGACAGCCAAGCCCATGACATTCAGCACAAGTGAGATGACCTAATACTTATCTCGCGATGGTTTATACGCAAAGTGGTCAGCCATGAAGAACTGACAGCCAAGCCCATAAAGAGCAGCATGTGTGAAATGACCTAACTGTTATGTCGCGATGGTTTATAAGCAAAGTGGTCAGCCATGAAGAATCGACAGCCAAGACCATGAAGAGCGGCATGTGTGAAATAACCTAATAGTTATGTCGCGATGGTTTATACGCAAAGTGGTCAGCCATGAAGAACTGACAGCCAAGCCCATGAAGACTGGCACGTGTGACAAGACCTAATACTTATCTCGCGATGGTTTATACGCAAAGTGGTCAGCCATGAAGAACTGACAGCCAAGCCCATGAAGAGTGGCATGTGTGAAATGACCTAATACTTATCTCGCGATGCATTATTCGCAAAGTGGACAGCCATGAAGAACTGACAGCCAAGCCCATGACGTTCGGCACCGGTGAGAAGAACTAATACTTATCTCGCGATGGTTTATACGTAAAGTGGTCAGCCATGAAGAACTGACAGCCTAGCCCATAAAGAGAGGCATGTGTGAAATGACCTAACTGTTATGTCGCGATGGTTTATAAGCAAAGTGGTCAGCCATGAAGAACCGACAGCCAAGCCCATGAAGAGCAGCATGTGTGAAAAGACCTAATTGTTATGTCGCGATGGTTTATACGCAAAGTGGTCAGCCATGAAGAACTGACAGCCAAGCCCATGAAGAGTGGCACATGTGAGATGACCTAATACTTATCTCGCGATGGTTTATACGCAAAGTGGTCAGCCATGAAGAACTGACAGCCAAGCCCATGAAGAGTGGCACGTGTGAGATGATCTAATACTTATTTCGCGATGGTTTATTCGCAAAGTGGTCAGCCATGAAGAACTGACAGCCAACCCCATGAAGAGTGGCACGTGTGAGATGACCTAATACTTATTTCGCGATGGTTTATTCGCAAACTGGTCAGCCATGAAGAACTGACAGCCAAGCCCATGACGTTCGGCACCGGTGAGATGACCTAATACTTATCTCGCGATGGTTTATACGCAAAGTGGTCAGCCATGAAGAACTGACAGCCAAGCCCATAAAGAGCGGCATGTGTGAAATGACCTAACAGTTATGTCGCGATGGTTTATAAGCAAAGTGGTCGGCCATGAAGAATTGACAGCCAAGACCATGAAGAGCAGTATGTGTGAAATGACCTAATTGTTATGTCGCGATGGTTTATACGCAAAGTGGCCAGCCATGAAGAACTGACAGCCAAGCCCATGAAGAGTGGCACGTGTGAGATGACCTAATACTTATCTCGCGATGATTTATTCGCAAAGTGGTCAGCCATGAAGATCTGACAGCCAAGCCCATGACGTTCAGCACCGGTGAGACGACCTAATACTTATCTCGCGATGGTTTATACGCAAAGTGGTCATCCATGAAGAACTGACAGCCAAACCCATAAAGAGCGGCATGTGTGAAATGACCTAACTGTTGTGTCGCGATGGTTTATAAGCAAAGTGGTAAGCCATGAAGAACTGAGAGCCAAACCCATGGCCATAAAGACTGGCATGAGTGAAATGACCTAACTGTTGTGTCGCGATGGTTTATAAGCAAAGTGGTCAGCCATGAAGAACCGACAGCCAATCAGATGAAGAGTGGCACGTGTGAGATGACCTAATTGTTATGTTGCGATCGTTTATACGCAAAGTGGTCAGCCATGAAGAACTGACAGCCAAGCCCATGAAGAGTGGCACATGTGAGATGACCTAATACTTATTTTGCGATGGTTTATACGCAAAGTAGTCAGCCATGAAGAACTGACAGCCAAGCCCATGAAGAGTGGCACGTGTGAGATGACCTAATACTTATCTCGTGATGATTTATACGCAAAGTGGTCAGCCATGAAGAACTGACAGCCAAGCCCATGACTTTCGGCACGTGTGAGATGACTTGACACTTATCTTGCAATGGTTTATACACAAAGTGGTCAGCCATGAAGAACTGACAGCCAAGCCCATGAAGAGTGGCATGTGTGAAATGACCTAACTGTTCTGTTGCGATGGTTTCTACGCAATGTGGTCAGCCATGAAGAACTGACAGCCAAGCCCATGAAGAGCGGCATGTGTGAAATGACCTAATTGTTATGGTGCGATGGTTTCTACGCAATGTGGTCAGCCATGAAGAACTGACAGCCAAGCCCATGAAGAATGGCAGGTGTGAGATGACCTAATAGATATATCATGAAGGTTTATATGCAAAGTGGCCAGCCATGAAGAGCTGACAGCCAAGCCCATGAAGAGTGGCACGTGTGAGATGACCCAATACTTATCTCGCGACGGTCTATACGCAAAGTGGTCAGCCATGAAGAACTGACAGGCAAAAAGCACATAAAGAGCGGCATGTGTGAAATGACCTAACTGTTATGTCGCAATGGTTTATAAGCAAAGTGGTCAGCCATGAAGAACTGACAGCCAAGCCAATGAAGAGTGGCACATGCGAGATGTTCTAATACTTATCTCGCGATGGTTTATACGCAAAGTGGTCAGCCATGAAGAACTGACAGACAAGCCCATGAAGAGTGGCATGTGTGAGGTGACCTAATACTTATCTCACGATGGTTTATACGCAAAGTGGTCTGCCATGAAAAACTAACAGCCAAGCTCATGACTTTTGGCACCGGTTAGATGATCTAATACTTATCTCGCAATGGTTTATACACAAAGTGGTCAGCCATGAAGAACTGACAGCCAGGCTCATAAAGAGCAGCATGTGTGAAATGACCTGACTGTTATATCATGATGGTTTATAAGCAAAGTGGTCAGCCATGAAGAACCGACAGCCAAGCCCATGAAGAGCGGCATGTGTGAAATGACCTAATTGTTATGTCGGGATGGTTTATACGCAAAGTGGTCAGCCACGAAGAACTGACAGCTAAGCCTATAAAGAGGGGCATGTGTGAAATGACCTATCTGTTATGTCGCGATGGTTTATAAGCAAAGTGGTCAGCCATGAAGAACCGACAGCCAAGCCCATGAAGAGTGGCACATGTAAGATGACCTAATGCTTATCTCGCGATGGTTTATTTGCAAAGTGGTCAGCCATGAAGAACTGACAGCCAAGCCCATAAAGAGCGGTACCAGTGAGATGACCTAATACTTATCTCGCGATGGTTTATAAGCAAAGTGGTCAGCCATGAAGAACCGACAACCAAGCCCATGAAGAGCGGCATGTGTGAAATGACCTAATTGTTATGTCGCGATGGTTTATACACAAAGTGGTCAGCCATGAAGAACTGACAGCCAAGCCCATGAAGAGTGGCACGTATGAGATGACCTCATACAGGGTTCCCCCAGGTTAAAATGTTTGAAATTCAAGGCCATTCCAGGCCATTTCTTGGCAATTTTCGTGGATTTTCAAGGCCCCCATTTATGAAATTCAAGGCTTTTCAAGGCCGAGGCTGGCAAAGTACCGTAAACTATCAGAAAACGACTAGAAACCTTCTCTTATATTTCCCTTTGTTGGTAATTCTAACACTTGACATCATTTCTTGGAAAACTCTTTCTGAAAGCTATCCAAGCAATGATAACACTGATTAGAATTAGTGAGCCTGAGAAAGACATTTTCTTGTGTTTATCCTACAACTGCAGTGTAATTACCAAGTGACACAATAGCTATGCCTCTTGTACATGTACCGCTATCCTAACTGAATACTTACTGAATGCAAATGAATTGATGTCATCCTTTCTCCCAATGAGTAAACTACATGTTACATGCAAATGACACATTTCGTAACCCACAACATCTCCGGAAATGTAATTCGAAAAGCAAAATGTAATTCCGTTGTGGGGAAGTGTACCTTCCAACAAGCTTGGATTAAATCAACTGCATACTGTAACTGGTTACTGCCTGTTCCAGTTGAACGGTATTCAGCTAAATGCAGTAACTGTCGAAAAGTTTTTAATGTTTCATACATGGGCGAATCATCCTTTAAATCGCACATGTTAACATTTGAGGTGAATAAGACAATAACACTTTCATTTGGAAATCCAAACTCGGAATCCACCGTGATGGTGACTGCCCATGCGAGGACTTTAAGATGACGTTGTGTCAAATTCATCAGACATACATGCTTCAGAAATACTCAAATAGTTCAACTGAACAATCATCCATTTGTAATATTTTCAATATGAATAAGTTATCCACGCACGTGCGCTCAGCATTCGAACAGGCAGAATTTACAATAAATCTTCCCATTGGCTTAAATATACACCATCGTGCTCGCCCACATCAATAGCAACCATTCACAATGCTTGATTCAATGGATTTCAGTGTCACATCACTGCAAAGTTCTATCAATAATGCACGCATTGGCACTGCCGTAAATACTCCAAAATATGACCGGATTAATAAACCACACAGTTACATTTGCTGTAAATGCCGTAAAATATGTTCGGATTAAATTACGCATAACAAAATTCTCAGATTTTCCAGGTTTTTCAAAGCTCCCATTGGAAATTCAAGGCTTTCAAGGCCTTGAATGACCTTTTGACGAATTCCAGGCATTTCCAGGTTTTCAAGGCCCTGCGGGAACCCTGTAATACTTATCTTCCGATGGTTTATACGCAAAGCCATCAGCCATGAAGAACTGACAGCCAAGCCCATGAAGAGTGGCATGTGAGAAATGACCTCATTGTTATGTCGCGATGGTTTATACGCAAAGTGGTCGGCCATGAAGAACTGACAGCCAAGCCAATGAAGAGTGGCACGTGTGACATGACCTAATACTTATCTCGCGATGGTTTATATGCAAAGTGGGCCCCCCATGAAGAACTCACAGCCAAGCCCATGAAGAGTGGCACGTGTGAGATGACCTAATACTTATCTCGTGATGGTTTATACGCAAAGTGGTGAGCCATGAAGAACTGACAGCCAAGCCCATGACGATCGGCACCTTTGAGATGACGTAATACTTATCTCGCGATGGTTTATACGCAAAGTGGTCAGCCATGAAGAACTGACAGCCAAGCCCATCAAGAGCAGCATGTGCGAAATGACCTAACAGTTATGTCGCGATGGTTTAAAAGCAAAATCGTCAGCCATGAAGAACCAACAGCCAAGCCCATGAAGAGCGGCATGTGTGAAATGACCTAACTGTTATGTCGCGATGTTTTATACGCAAAGTGGTCAGCCATGAAGAACTGACAGCCAAGCCCATGAAGAGTGGCACATGTGAGATGACCTAATACTTATCTCGCGATGGTTTATACGCAAAGTGGTCAGCCATGAAGAACTGACAGCCAAGCCCATGAAGAGTGGCACGTGTGAGATGACCTAATACTTATTTCGCGATGGTTTATTCGCAAAGTGGTAAGCCATGAAGAACTGACAGCCAAGGCCATGAAGAGTGGCACGTGTGAGATGACCTAATACTGATCTCGCGATGGATTATTCGCAAAGTGGTCAGCCATGAAGAACTGACAGCCAAGCCCATGACGTTCGGCACCGGTGAGAAGACCTAATACTTATCTCGCGATGGTTTATACGTAAAGTGGTCAGCCATGAAGAACTGACAGCCAAGCCCATAAAGAGCGGCATGTGTGAAACGACCTAACTGTTAAGTCGCGATGGTTTATAAGCAAAGTGGTCAGCCATGAAGAACCGACAGCCAAGCCCATGAAGAGCGGCATGTGTGAAATGACCTAATTGCTATGTCGCGATGGTTTATACGCAAAGTGGTCAGCCATGAAGAACTGACAGCCAAGCCCATGAAGAGTGGCACATGTGAGATGACAGCCAAGCCCATGACGTTCGACACTAGTGAGAAGACCTAATACTTATCTCGCGATGGTATATACGTAAAGTGGTCAGCCATGAAGAACTGACAGCCAAACCAATAAAGTGTGGCATGTGTGAAACGACCTAACTGTTAAGTCGCGATGGTTTATAAGCAAAGTGGTCAGCCATGAAGAATCGACAGCCAAGACCATGAAGAGTAGCATGTGTGAAATAACCTAACTGTTATGTCGCGATGGTTTATATGCAAAGTGGTCAGCCATGAAGAACTGACAGCCAAGCCCATGAAGAGTGGCACGTGTGACATGACCTAATACTTATCTCGCGATGGTTTATACGCAAAGTGGTCAGCCATGAAGAACTGACTGCCAAGCCCATGAAGAGTGGCACGTGTGAGATGACTTAATACTTATCTCGCGATGCATTATTCACAAAGTGGTCAGCCATGAAGAACTGATAGCCAAGCCCATGACGTTTGGCACCGGTGAGAAGACCTAATACTTATCTCGCAATGGTTTATACGTAAAGTGGTCAGCCATGAAGAACTGACAGCCTAGCCCATAAAGGGAGGCATGTGTGAAATGACCTAACTGTTATGTCGCGATGGTTTATACGCAAAGTGGTCAGCCATGAAGAACTGACAGCCAAGCCCATGAAGAGTGGCACGTGTGAGATGACTTAATACTTATCTCGCGATGCATTATTCGCAAAGTGGTCAGCCATGAAGAACTGATAGCCAAGCCCATGACGTTCGGCACCGGTGAGAAGACCTAATACTTATCTCGCAATGGTTTATACGTAAAGTGGTGAGCCATGAAGAACCGACAGCGAAGCCCATGAAGAGCAGCATGTGTGAAATGACCTAATTGTTATGTCGCGATGGTTTATACACAAAGTGGTCAGCCATGAAGAACTAACAGCCAAGCCCATGAAGAGTGGCACATGTGAGATGACCTAATACTTATCTCGCGATGGTTTATACGCAAAGTGGTCAGCCATGAAGAACTGACAGCCAAGCCCAAGAACAGTGGCACATGTGAGGTGACCTAATACTTATTTTGCGATGGTTTATACGCAAAGTAGTCAGCCATGAAGAACTGACAGCCAAGCCCATGAAGAGTGGCATGTGAGAGATGACCTAATACTTATCTCGTGATGGTTTATACGCAAAGTGGTCAGCCATGAAGAACTGACAGCCAAGCCCATGACGTTCAGCACCGGTGAGAAGACCTAATACTTATCTCGCGATGGTTTATACGTAAAGTGGTCAGCCATGAAGAATTGACAGCCAAGCCCATAAAGAGCGGCATGTGTGAAACGACCTAACTGTTAAGTCGCGATGGTTTATAAGCAAAGTGGTCAGCCATGAAGAACCGAGAGCGAAACCCATGAAGAGCGGCATGTGTGAAATGACCTAATACTTATCTCACGATGGTTTATACGCAAAGTGGTCAGCCATGAAGAACTGACAGCCAAGCCCATGAAGAGTGGCACATGTGAGATGACCTAATACTTATCTCGCGATGGTTTATACTCAAAGTGGTCAGCCATGAAGAACTGACAGCCAAGCCCATGAAGAGTGGCACGTGTGAGATGACGTAATACTTATTTCGCGATGGTTTATTCACAAAGTGGTCAGCCATGAAGAACTGACAGCCAAGCCCATGAAGAGTGGCACGTGTGAGATGACCTAATACTTATTTCGCGATGGTTTATTCGCAAAGTGGTCAGCCATGAAGAACTGACAGCCAAGTCCATGACATTCAGCACAAGTGAGATGACCTAATACTTATCTCGCGATGGTTTATACGCAAAGTGGTCAGCCATGAAGAACTGACAGCCAAGCCCATAAAGAGCAGCATGTGCGAAATGACCTAACTGTTATGTCGCGATGGTTTATAAGCAAAGTGGTCAGCCATGAAGAATAGACAGCCAAGACCATGAAGAGCGGCATGTGTGAAATAACCTAATTGTTATGTCGCGATGGTTTATACGCAAAGTGGTCAGCCATGAAGAACTGACAGCCAAGCCCATGAAGACTGGCACGTGTGACAAGACCTAATACTTATCTCGCGATGGTTTATACGCAAAATGGTCAGCCATGAAGAACTGACAGCCAAGCCCATGAAGAGTGGCACGTGTGAGATGACCTAATACTTATCTCGCGATGCATTATTCGCAAAGTGGTCATCGATGAAGAACTGACAGCCAAGCCCATGACGTTCGGCACCGGTGAGAAGACCTAATACTTATCTCGCGATGGTTTATACGTAAAGTGGTCAGCCATGAAGAACTGACAGCCTAGCCCATAAAGAGAGGCATGTGTGAAATGACCTAACTGTTATGTCGCGATGGTTTATAAGCAAAGTGGTCAGCCATGAAGAACCGACAGCCAAGCCCATGAAGAGCAGCATGTGTGAAATGACCTAATTGTTATGTCGCGATGGTTTATACGCAAAGTGGTCAGCCATGAAGAACTGACAGCCAAGCCCATGAAGAGTGGCACATGTGAGATGACCTAATACTTATCTCGCGATGGTTTATACGCAAAGTGGTCAGCCATGAAGAACTGACAGCCAAGCCCATGACGTTCGGCACCGGTGAGATGACCTAATACTTATCTCGCGATGGTTTATTCGCAAAGTGGTCAGCCATGAAGAACTGACAACCAAGCCCATAAAGAGCGGCATGTGTGAAATGACCTAACAGTTATTCGCGATGGTTTATAAGCAAAGTGGTCGGCCATGAAGAATCGACAGCCAAGACCATGAAGAGCAGTATGTGTGAAATGACCTAATTGTTATGTCGCGATGGTTTATACGCAAAGTGGTCAGCCATGAAGAACTGACAGCCAAGCCCATGAAGAGTGGCACGTGTGAGATGACCTAATACTTATCTCGCGATGATTTATTCGCAAAGTGGTCAGCCATGAAGATCTGACAGCCAAGCCCATGACGTTCAGCACCGGTGAGACGACCTAATACTTATCTCGCGATGGTTTATACGCAAAGTGGTCAGCCATGAAGAACTGACAGCCAAACCCATAGAGAGCGGTATGTGTGAAATGACCTAACTGTTGTGTCGCGATGGTTTATAAGCAAAGTGGTAAGCCATGAAGAACTGACAGCCAAACCCATGGCCATAAAGAACGGCATGAGTGAAATGACCTAACTGTTGTGTCGCGATGGTTTATAAGCAAAGTGGTCAGCCATGAAGAACTGACAGCCAAGCCCATGAAGAGTGGCACGTGTGAGATGACCTAATACTTATTTTGCGATGGTTTATACGCAAAGTAGTCAGCCATGAAGAACTGACAGCCAAGCCCATGAAGAGTGGCACGTGTGAGATGACCTAATACTTATCTCGTGATGATTTATACGCAAAGTGGTCAGCCATGAAGAACTGACAGCCAAGCCCATGACTTTCGGCACGTGTGAGATGACTTGACACTTATCTTGCAATGGTTTATACACAAAGTGGTCAGCCATGAAGAACTGACAGCCAAGCCCATGAAGAGTGGCATGTGTGAAATGACCTAACTGTTATGTCGCGATGGTTTATAAGCAAAGTGGTCAGCCACGAAGAACCGACAGCCAAGCCCATGAAGAGCGGCATGTGTGAAATGACCTAATTGTTATGTTGCGATGGTTTATAAGCAAAGTGGTCAGCCATGAAGAACTGACAGCCAAGCCAATGAAGAGTGGCACATGTGAGATGTTCTAATACTTATCTCGCGATGGTTTATACGCAAAGTGGTCAGCCATGAAGAACTGACAGACAAGCCCATGAAGAATGGTAGGTGTGAGATGACCAAATAGATATATCACGAAGGTTTATATGCAAAGTGGCCAGCCATGAAGAGCTGACAGCCAAGCCCATGAAGAGTGGCACGTGTGAGATGACCCAATACTTATCTCGCGACGGTCTATACGCAAAGTGGTCAGCCATGAAGAACTGACAGGCAAAAAGCACATAAAGAGCGGCATGTGTGAAATGACCTAACTGTTATGTCGCAATGGTTTATAAGCAAAGTGGTCAGCCATGAAGAACTGACAGCCAAGCCAATGAAGAGTGGCACATGTGAGATGTTCTAATACTTATCTCGCGATGGTTTATACGCAAAGTGGTCAGCCATGAAGAACTGACAGACAAGCCCATGAAGGGTGGCATGTGTGAGGTGACCTAATACTTATCTCACGATGGTTTATACGCAAAGTGGTCTGCCATGAAAAACTAACAGCCAAGCTCATGACTTTTGGCACCGGTTAGATGATCTAATACTTATCTCGCAATGGTTTATACACAAAGTGGTCAGCCATGAAGAACTGACAGCCAGGCTCATAAAGAGCAGCATGTGTGAAATGACCTGACTGTTATATCATGATGGTTTATAAGCAAAGTGGTCAGCCATGAAGAACCGACAGCCAAGCCCATGAAGAGCGGCATGTGTGAAATGACCTAATTGTTATGTCGGGATGGTTTATACGCAAAGTGGTCAGCCACGAAGAACTGACAGCTAAGCCTATAAAGAGGGGCATGTGTGAAATGACCTATCTGTTATGTCGCGATGGTTCATAAGCAAAGTGGTCAGCCATGAAGAACCGAAAGCCAAGCCCATGAAGAGTGGCACATGTAAGATGACCTAATGCTTATCTCGCGATGGTTTATTTGCAAAGTGGTCAGCCATGAAGAACTGACAGCCAAGCCCATAAAGAGCGGTACCAGTGAGATGACCTAATACTTATCTCGCGATGGTTTATAAGCAAAGTGGTCAGCCATGAAGAACCGACAACCAAGCCCATGAAGAGCGGCATGTGTGAAATGACCTAATTGTTATGTCGCGATGGTTTATACACAAAGTGGTCAGCCATGAAGAACTGACAGCCAAGCCCATGAAGAGTGGCACGTATGAGATGACCTCATACAGGGTTCCCCCAGATTAAAATGTTTGAAATTCAAGGCCATTCCAGGCCATTTCTTGGCAATTTTCGTGGATTTTCAAGGCCCCCATTTATGAAATTCAAGGCTTTTCAAGGCCGAGGCTGGCAAAGTACCGTAAATTATCAGAAAACGACTAGAAACCTTCTCTTATATTTCCCTTTGTTGGTAATTCTAACACTTGACATCATTTCTTGGAAAACTCTTTCTGAAAGCTATCCAAGCATTGATATCACTGATTAGAATTAGTGAGCCTGAGAAAGACATTTTCTTGTGTTTATCCTACAACTGCAGTGTAATTACCAAGTGACACAATAGCTATGCCTCTTGTACATGTACCGCTATCCTAACTGAATACTTACTGAATGCAAATGAATTGATGTCATCCTTTCTCCCAATGAGTAAACTACATGTTACATGCAAATGACACATTTCGTAACCCACAACATCTCCGGAAATGTAATTCGAAAAGCAAAATGTAATTCCGTTGTGGGGAAGTGTACCTTCCAACAAGCTTGGATTAAATCAACTGCATACTGTAACTGGTTACTGCCTGTTCCAGTTGAATGGTATTCAGCTAAATGCAGTAACTGTCGAAAAGTTTTTAATGTTTCATACATGGGCGAATCATCCTTTAAATCGCACATGTTAACATTTGAGGTGAATAAGACAATAACACTTTCATTTGGAAATCCAAACTCGGAATGCACCGTGATGGTGACTGCCCATGCGAGGACTTTAAGATGACGTTGTGTCAAATTCATCAGACATACATGCTTCGGAAATACTCAAATAGTTCAACTGAACAATCATCCATTTGTAATATTTTCAATATGAATAAATTATCCACGCACGTGCGCTCAGCATTCGAACAGGCAGAATTTACAATAAATCTTCCCATTGGCTTAAATATACACCATCGTGCTCGCCCACATCAATAGCAACCATTCACAATGCTTCATTCAATGGATTTCAGTGTCACATCACTGCAAAGTTCTATCAATAATGCACGCATTGGCACTGCCGTATATACTCCAAAATATGACCGGATTAATAAACCACACAGTTACATTTGCTGTAAATGCCGTAAAATATGTTCGGATTAAATTACGCATAACAAAATTCTCAGATTTTCCAGGTTTTTCAAAGCTCCCATTGGAAATTCAAGGCTTTCAAGGCCTTGAATGGCCTTTTGACGAATTCCAGGCATTTCCAGGTTTTCAAGGCCCTGCGGAAAGCCTGTAATACTTATCTTCCGATGGTTTATACGCAAAGCCATCAGCCATGAAGAACTGACAGCCAAGCCCATGAAGAGTGGCATGTGAGAAATGACCTCATTGTTATGTCGCGATGGTTTATACGCAAAGTGGTCAGCCATGAAGAACTGACAGCCAAGCCCATGAAGAGTGGCACGTGTAAGATGACCTAATACTTATCTCGTGATGGTTTATACGCAAAGTGGTGAGTCATGAAGAACTGACAGCCAAGCCCATGACGATCGGCACCTTTGAGATGACGTAATACTTATCTCGCGATGGTTTATACGCAAAGTGGTCAGCCATGAAGAACTGACAGCCAAGCCCATCAAGAGCAGCATGTGCGAAATGACCTAACAGTTATGTCGCGATGGTTTAAAAGCAAAATTGTCAGCCATGAAGAACCAACAGCCAAGCCCATGAAGAGCGGCATGTGTGAAATGACCTAACTGTTATGTCGCGATGTTTTATACGCAAAGTGGTCAGCCATGAAGAACTGACAGCCAAGCCCATGAAGAGTGGCACATGTGAGATGACCTAATACTTATCTCGCGATGGTTTATACGCAAAGTGGTCAGCCATGAAGAACTGACAGCCAAGCCCATGAAGAGTGGCACGTGTGAGATGACCTAATACTTATTTCGCGATGGTTTATTCGCAAAGTGGTAAGCCATGAAGAACTGACAGCCAAGCCCATGAAGAGTGGCACGTGTGAGATGACCTAATACTTATCTCGCGATGGATTATTCGCAAAGTGGTCAGCCATGAAGAACTGACAGCCAAGCCCATGACGTTCGGCACCGGTGAGAAGACCTAATACTTATCTCGCGATGGTTTATACGTAAAGTGGTCAGCCATGAAGAACTGACAGCCAAGCCCATAAAGAGCGGCATGTGTGAAACGACCTAACTGTTAAGTCGCGATGGTTTATAAGCAAAGTGGTCAGTCATGAAGAACCGACAGCCAAGCCCATGAAGAGCGGCATGTGTGAAATGACCTAATTGCTATGTCGCGATGGTTTATACGCAAAGTGGTCAGCCATGAAGAACTGACAGCCAAGCCCATGAAGAGTGGCACATGTGAGATGACAGCCAAGCCCATGACGTTCGACACCGGTGAGAAGACCTAATACTTATCTCGCGATGGTTTATACGTAAAGTGGTCAGCCATGAAGAACTGACAGCCAAACCAATAAAGTGTGGCATGTGTGAAACGACCTAACTGTTAAGTCGCGATGGTTTATAAGCAAAGTGGTCAGCCATGAAGAACCGACAGCCAAGCCCATGAAGAGCGGCATGTGTGAAACGACTTAACTGTTAAGTCGCGATGGTTTATAAGCAAAGTGGTCAGCCATGAAGAATCGACAGCCAAGACCATGAAGAGCGGCATGTGTGAAATAACCTAACTGTTATGTCGCGATGGTTTATATGCAAAGTGGTCAGCCATGAAGAACTGACAGCCAAGCCCATGAAGAGTGGCACGTGTGACATGACCTAATACTTATCTCGCGATGGTTTATACGCAAAGTGGTCAGCCATGAAGAACTGACAGCGAAGCCCATGAAGAGTGGCACGTGTGAGATGACTTAATACTTATCTCGCGATGCATTATTCGCAAAGTGGTCAGCCATGAAGAACTGATAGCCAAGCCCATGACGTTCGTCACCGGTGAGAAGACCTAATACTTATCTCGCAATGGTTTATACGTAAAGTGGTCAGCCATGAAGAACTGACAGCCTAGCCCATAAAGGGAGGCATGTGTGAAATGACCTAACTGTTATGTCGCGATGGTTTATACGCAAAGTGGTCAGCCATGAAGAACTGACAGCCAAGCCCATGAAGAGTGGCACGTGTGAGATGACTTAATACTTATCTCGCGATGCATTATTCGCAATTTGAAAGTGGTCAGCCATGAAGAACTGATAGCCAAGCCCATGACGTTCGGCACCGGTGAGAAGACCTAATACTTATCTCGCAATGGTTTATACGTAAAGTGGTCAGCCATGAAGAACCGACAGCCAAGCCCATGAAGAGCAGCATGTGTGAAATGACCTAATTGTTATGTCGCGATGGTTTATACGCAAAGTGGTCAGCCATGAAGAACTAACAGCCAAGCCCATGAAGAGTGGCACATGTGAGATGACCTAATACTTATCTCGCGATGGTTTATACGCAAAGTGGTCAGCTATGAAGAACTGACAGCCAAGCCCATGAAGAGTGGCACGTGTGAGATGACCTAATACTTATTTCGCGATGGTTAATTCGCAAAGTGGTCAGTCATGAAGAACTGACAGCCAAGCCCATGAAGAGTGGCACGTGTGAGATGACCTAATACTTCTTTCGCGATGGTTTATTCGCAAAGTGGTCAGCCATGAAGAACTGACAGCCAAGCCCATGACATTCGGCACCGGTGAGATGACCTAATACTTATCTCGCGATGGTTTATACGCAAAGTGGTCAGCCATGAAGAACTGACAGCCAAGCCCATAAACATCGGCATGTGTGAAATGACCTAACTGTTATGTCGCGATGGTTTATAAGCAAAGTGGTCAGCCATGAAGAATCGACAGCTAAGACCATGAAGAGCGGCATGTGTGAAATGACCTAATTGTTATGTCGCGATGGTTTATATGCAAAGTGGTCAGCCATGATGAACTGACAGCCAAGCCCATGAAGAGTGGCACGTGTGAGATGACCTAATACTTATCTCGCGATGCATTATTCGCAAAGTGATCAGCCATGAAGAACTGACAGCCAAGCCCATGAAGAGTGGCACGTGTGGGATGACCTAATACTTATCTCGCGATGGATTATTTGCAAAGTGCAGCCATGAAGAACTGACAGCCAAGCCCATGACGTTCGGCACCGGTGAGAAGACCTAATACTTATCTCGCGATGGTTTATACATAAAGTGGTCAGCCATGAAGAACTGACAGCCAAGCCCATAAAGAGCGGCATGTGTGAAACGACCTAACTGTTAAGTCGCGATGGTATATAAGCAAAGTGGTCAGTCATGAAGAACCGACAGCCAAGCCCATGAAGAGCGGCATGTGTGAAATGACCTAATTGTTATGTCGCGATGGTTTATACGCAAAGTGGTCAGCCATGAAGAACTGACAGCCAAGCCCATGAAGAGTGGCACGTATGAGATGACCTCATACAGGGTTCCCCCAGGTTAAAATGTTTGAAATTCAAGGCCATTCCAGGCCATTTCTTGGCAATTTTCGTGGATTTTCAAGGCCCCCATTTATGAAATTCAAGGCTTTTCAAGGCCGAGGCGGGCAAAGTACCGTAAATTATCAGAAAACGACTAGAAACCTTCTCTTATATTTCCCTTTGTTGGTAATTCTAACACTTGACATCATTTCTTGGAAAACTCTTTTGGAAAGCTATCCAAGCAATGATATCACTGATTAGAATTAGTGAGCCTGAGAAAGACATTTTCTTGTGTTTATCCTACAAGTGCAGTGTAATTACCAAGTGACACAATAGCTATGCCTCTTGTACATGTACCGCTATTCTAACTGAATACTTACTGAATGCAAATGAATTGATGTCATCCTTTCTCCCAATGAGTAAACTACATGTTACATGTAAATGACACATTTCGTAACCCACAACATCTCCGGAAATGTAATTCGAAAAGCAAAATGTAATTCCATTGTGTGGAAGTGTACCTTCCAACAAGCTTGGATTAAATCAACTGCATACTGTAACTGGTTCCTGCCTGTTCCAGTTGAACGGTATTCAGCTAAATGCAGTAACTGTCGAAAAGTTTTTAATGTTTCATACATGGGCGAATCATCCTTTAAATCGCACATGTTAACATTTGAGGTGAATAAGACAATAACACTTTCATTTGGAAATCCGAACTCGGAATCCACCGTCATGGTGACTGCCCATGCCAGGACTTTAAGATGACGTTGTGTCAAATTCATCAGACATACATGCTTCGGAAATACTCAAATAGTTCAACTGAACAATCATCCATTTGTAATATTTTCAATATGAATAAATTATCCACGCACGTGCGCTCAGCATTCGAACAGGCAGAATTTACAATAAATCTTCCCATTGGCTTAAATATACACCATCGTACTCGCCCACATCAATAGCAACCATTCACAATGCTTGATTCAATGGATTTCAGTGTCACATCACTGCAAAGTTCTATCAATAATGCACGCATTGGCACTGCCGTAAATACTCCAAAATATGACCGGATTAATAAACCACACAGCTACATTTGCTGTAAATGCCGTAAAATATGTTCGGATTAAATTACGCATAACAAAATTCTCAGATTTTCCAGGTTTTTCAAAGCTCCCATTGGAAATTCAAGGCTTTCAAGGCCTTGAATGACCTTTTGACGAATTCCAGGCATTTCCAGGTTTTCAAGGCCCTGCGGGAACCCTGTAATACTTATATTCCGATGGTTTATACGCAAAGCCATCAGCCATGAAGAACTGACAGCCAAGCCCATGAAGAGTGGCAGGTGAGAAATGACCTCATTGTTATGTCGCGATGGTTTATACGCAAAGTGGTCAGCCATGAAGAACTGACAGCCAAGCCCATGAAGAGTGGCATGTGTGACATGACCTAATACTTATCTCGCGATGGTTTATATGCAAAGTGGGCCCGCCATGAAGAATTCACAGCCAAGCCCATGAAGAGTGGCATGTGTGAGATGACCTAATACTTATCTCGTGATGGTTTATACGCAAAGTGGTGGGCCATGAAGAACTGACAGCCAAGCCCATGACGATCGGCACCTTTGAGATGACATAATACTTATCTCGCGATGGTTTATACGCAAAGTGGTCAGCCATGAAGAACTGACAGCCAAGCCCATAAACAGCAGCATGTGCGAAATGACCTAACAGTTATGTCGCGATGGTTTAAAAGCAAAATCGTCAGCCATGAAGAACCAACAGCCAAGCCCATGAAGAGCGGCATGTGTGAAATGACCTAATTGTTATGTCGCGATGTTTTATACGCAAAGTGGTCAGCCATGAAGAACTGACAGCCAAGCCCATGAAGAGTGGCACATGTGAGATGACCTAATACTTATCTCGCGATGGTTTATACGCAAAGTGGTCAGCCATGAAGAACTGACAGCCAAGCCCATGAAGAGTGGCACGTGTGAGATGACCTAATACTTATTTCGCGATGGTTTATTCGCAAAGTGGTAAGCCATGAAGAACTGACAGCCAAGCCCATGAAGAGTGGCACGTGTGAGATGACCTAATACTTATCTCGCGATGGATTATTCGCAAAGTGGTCAGCCATGAAGAACTGACAGCTAAGCCCATGACGTTCGGCACCGGTGAGAAGACCTAATACTTATCTCGCGATGGTTTATACGTAAAGTGGTCAGCCATGAAGAACTGACAGTCAAGCCCATAAAGAGCGGCATGTGTGAAACGACCTAACTGTTAAGTCGCGATGGTTTATAAGCAAAGTGGTCAGCCATGAAGAACCGACAGCCAAGCCCATGAAGAGCGGCATGTGTGAAATGACCTAATTGTTATGTTGCTATGGTTTATATGCAAAGTGGTCAGCCATGAAGAACTGACAGCCAAGCCCATGAAGAGTGGCACATGTGAGATGACAGCCAAGGCCATGACGTTCGGCACTGGTGAGAAGACCTAACACTTATCTCGCGATGGTTTATACGTAAAGTGGTCAGCCATGAAGAACTGACAGCCAAGCCAATAAAGTGTGGCATGTGTGAAACGACCTAACTGTTAAGTCGTGATGGTTTATAAGCAAAGTGGTCAGCCATGAAGAACCGACAGCCAAGCCCATGAAGAGCAGCATGTGTGAAACGACCTAACTGTTAAGTCGTGATGGTTTATAAGCAAAGTGGTCAGCCATGAAGAATCGACAGCCAAGACCATGAAGAGCGGCATGTGTGAAATAACCTAACTGTTATGTCGCGATGGTTTATATGCAAAGTGGTCAGCCATGAAGAACTGACAGCCAAGCCCATGAAGAGTGGCACGTGTGACATGACCTAATACTTATCTCGCGATGGTTTATACGCAAAGTGGTCAGCCATGAAGAACTGACAGCCAAGCCCATGAAGAGTGGCACGTGTGAGATGACTTGATACTTATCTCGCGATGCATTATTCGCAAAGTTGTCAGCCATGAAGAACTGACAGCCAAGCCCATAAAGAGCGGCATGTGTGAAATGACCTAACAGTTATGTCGCGATGATTTATAAGCAAAGTGGTCGGCCATGAAGAATCGACAGCCAAGACCATGAAGAGCAGTATGTGTGAAATGACCTAATTGTTATGTCGCGATGGTTTATACGCAAAGTGGTCAGCCATGAAGAACTGACAGCCAAGCCCATGAAGAGTGGCACGTGTGAGATGACCTAATACTTATCTCGCGATGATTTATATGCAAAGTGGTCAGCCATGAAGAACTGACAGCCAAGCCCATGACGTTCAGCACCGGTGAATCGACCTAATACTTATCTCGCGATGGTTTATACGCAAAGTGGTCAGCCATGAAGAACTGACAGCCAAACCCATAAAGAGCGGCATGTGTGAAATGACCTAACTGTTGTGTCGCGATGGTTTATAAGCAAAGTGGTAAGCCATGAAGAACTGACAGCTAAACCCATGGCCATAAAGAACGGCATGAGTGAAATGACCTAACTGTTGTGTCGCGATGGTTTATAAGCAAAGTGGTCAGCCATGAAGAACCGACAGCCAAGCAGATGAAGAGTGGCACGTGCGAGATGACCTAATTGTTATGTTGCGATCGTTTATACGCAAAGTGGTCAGCCATGAAGAACTGACAGCCAAGACCATGAAGAGTGGCACATGTGAGATAACCTAATACTTATCTCGCGATGGTTTATATGCAAAGTGGTCAGCCATGAAGAACTGACAGCCAAGCCCATGAAGAGTGGCACGTGTGAGATGATCTAATACTTATTTCGCGATGGTTTATTCGCAAAGTGGTCAGCCATGAAGAACTGACAGCCAACCCCATGAAGAGTGGCACGTGTGACATGACCTAATACTTATTTCGCGATGGTTTATTCGCAAACTGGTCAGCCATGAAGATCTGACAGCCAAGCCCATGACGTTCGGCACCGGTGAGATGACCTAATACTTATCTCGCGATGGTTTATACGCAAAGTGGTCAGCCATGAAGAACTGACAGCCAAACCCATAAAGAGCGGCATGTGTGAAATGACCTAACTGTTGTGTCGCGATGGTTTATAAGCAAAGTGGTAAGCCATGAAGAACTGACAGCTAAACCCATGGCCATAAAGAACGGCATGAGTGAAATGACCTAACTGTTGTGTCGCGATGGTTGATAAGCAAAGTGGTCAGCCATGAAGAACCGACAGCCAAGCAGATGAAGAGTGGCACGTGTGAGATGACCTAATTGTTATGTTGCGATCGTTTATACGCAAAGTGGTCAGCCATGAAGAACTGACAGCCATGCCCATGAAGAGTGGCACGTGTGAGATGACCTAATACTTATTTTGCGATGGTTTATACGCAAAGTAGTCAGCCATGAAGAACTAAAGTAGTCAGCCATGAAGAACTGACAGCCAAGCCCATGAAGAGTGGCACGTGTGAGATGACCTAATACTTATCTCGTGATGATTTATACGCAAAGTGGTCAGCCATGAAGAACTGACAGCCAAGCCCATGACTTTCGGCACGTGTGAGATGACTTGACACTTATCTTGCAATGGTTTATACACAAAGTGGTCAGCCATGAAGAACTGACAGCCAAGCCCATGAAGAGTGGCATGTGTGAAATGACCTAACTGTTATGTCGCAATGGTTTATAAGCAAAGTGGTCAGCCACGAAGAACCGACAGCCAAGCCCATGAAGAGCGGCATGTGTGAAATGACCTAATTGTTATGTTGCGATGGTTTCTACGCAATGTGGTCAGCCATGAAGAACTGACAGCCAAGCCCATGAAGAATGGCAGGTGTGAGATGACCTAATAGATATATCACGAAGGTTTATATGCAAAGTGTCCAGCCATGAAGAGCTGACAGCCAAGCCCATGAAGAGTGGCACGTGTGAGATGACCCAATACTTATCTCGCGACGGTCTATACGCAAAGTGGTCAGCCATGAAGAACTGACAGGCAAAAAGCACATAAAGAGCGGCATGTGTGAAATGACCTAACTGTTATGTCGCGATGGTTTATAAGCAAAGTGGTCAGCCATGAAGAACTGACAGCCAAGCCAATGAAGAGTGGCACATGTGAGATGTTCTAATACTTATCTCGCGATGGTTTATACGCAAAGTGGTCAGCCATGAAGAACTGACAGACAAGCCCATGAAGAGTGGCATGTGTGAGGTGACCTAATACTTATCTCACGATGGTTTATACGCAAAGTGGTCTGTCATGAAAAACTGACAGCCAAGCTCATGACTTTTGGCACCGGTTAGATGATCTAATACTTATCTCGCAATGGTTTATACGCAAAGTGGTCAGCCATGAAGAACTGACAGCCAGGCCCATAAAGAGCAGCATGTGTGAAATGACCTGACTGTTATATCATGATGGTTTATAAGCAAAGTGGTCAGCCATGAAGAACTGACAGCCAAGCCCATGAAGAGCGGCATGTGTGAAATGACCTAATTGTTATGTCGGGATGGTTTATACGCAAAGTGGTCAGCCATGAAGAACTGACAGCCAAGCCCATGAAGAGTGGCACGTGTGAGATGACCTAATACTTATCTCGCGATGATTTATTCGCAAAGTGGTCAGCCATGAAGATCTGACAGCCAAGCCCATGACGTTCAGCACCGGTGAATCGACCTAATACTTATCTCGCGATGGTTTATACGCAAAGTGGTCAGCCATGAAGAACTGACAGCCAAACCCATAAAGAGCGGCATGTGTGAAATGACCTAACTGTTGTGTCGCGATGGTTTATAAGCAAAGTGGTAAGCCATGAAGAACTGACAGCCAAACCCATGGCCATAAAGAACGGCATGAGTGAAATGACCTAACTGTTGTGTCGCGATGGTTTATAAGCAAAGTGGTCAGCCATGAAGAACCGACAGCCAAGCAGATGAAGAGTGGCACATGTGAGATGACCTAATTGTTATGTTGCGATCGTTTATACGCAAAGTGGTCAGCCATGAAGAACTGACAGCCAAGCCCATGAAGAGTGGCACATGTGAGATGACCTAATACTTATCTCGCGATGGTTTATATGCAAAGTGGTCAGCCATGAAGAACTGACAGCCAACCCCATGAAGAGTGGCACGTGTGAGATGACCTAATACTTATTTCGCGATGGTTTATTCGCAAACTGGTCAGCCATGAAGAACTGACAGCCAAGCCCATGACGTTCGGCACCGGTGAGATGACCTAATACTTATCTCGCGATGGTTTATTCGCAAAGTGGTCAGCCATGAAGAACTGACAACCAAGCCCATAAAGAGCGGCATGTGTGAAATGACCTAACAGTTATTCGCGATGGTTTATAAGCAAAGTGGTCGGCCATGAAGCATCGACAGCCAAGACCATGAAGAGCAGTATGTGTGAAATGACCTAATTGTTATGTCGCGATGGTTTATACGCAAAGTGGTCAGCCATGAAGAACTGACAGCCAAGCCCATGAAGAGTGGCACGTGTGAGATGACCTAATACTTATCTCGCGATGATTTATTCGCAAAGTGGTCAGCCATGAAGATCTGACAGCCAAGCCCATGACGTTCAGCACCGGTGAGACGACCTAATACTTATCTCGCGATGGTTTATACGCAAAGTGGTCAGCCATGAAGAACTGACAGCCAAACCCATAGAGAGCGGCATGTGTGAAATGACCTAACTGTTGTGTCGCGATGGTTTATAAGCAAAGTGGTAAGCCATGAAGAACTGACAGCCAAACCCATGGCCATAAAGAACGGCATGAGTGAAATGACCTAACTGTTGTGTCGCGATGGTTTATAAGCAAAGTGGTCAGCCATGAAGAACCGACAGCCAAGCAGATGAAGAGTGGCACGTGTGAGATGACCTAATTGTTATGTTGCGATCGTTTATACGCAAAGTGGTCAGCCATGAAGAACTGACAGCCAAGCCCATGAAGAGTGGCACGTGTGAGATGACCTAATACTTATTTTGCGATGGTTTATACGCAAAGTAGTCAGCCATGAAGAACTGACAGCCAAGCCCATGAAGAGTGGCACGTGTGAGATGACCTAATACTTATCTCGTGATGATTTATACGCAAAGTGGTCAGCCATGAAGAACTGACAGCCAAGCCCATGACTTTCGGCACGTGTGAGATGACTTGACACTTATCTTGCAATGGTTTATACACAAAGTGGTCAGCCATGAAGAACTGACAGCCAAGCCCATGAAGAGTGGCATGTGTGAAATGACCTAACTGTTATGTCGCGATGGTTTATAAGCAAAGTGGTCAGCCACGAAGAACCGACAGCCAAGCCCATGAAGAGCGGCATGTGTGAAATGACCTAATTGTTATGTTGCGATGGTTTCTACGCAATGTGGTCAGCCATGAAGAACTGACAGCCAAGCCCATGAAGAATGGTAGGTGTGAGATGACCAAATAGATATATCATGAAGGTTTATATGCAAAGTGGCCAGCCATGAAGAGCTGACAGCCAAGCCCATGAAGAGTGGCACGTGTGAGATGACCCAATACTTATCTCGCGACGGTCTATACGCAAAGTGGTCAGCCATGAAGAACTGACAGGCAAAAAGCACATAAAGAGCGGCATGTGTGAAATGACCTAACTGTTATGTCGCAATGGTTTATAAGCAAAGTGGTCAGCCATGAAGAACTGACAGCCAAGCCAATGAAGAGTGGCACATGTGAGATGTTCTAATACTTATCTCGCGATGGTTTATACGCAAAGTGGTCAGCCATGAAGAACTGACAGACAAGCCCATGAAGGGTGGCATGTGTGAGGTGACCTAATACTTATCTCACGATGGTTTATACGCAAAGTGGTCTGCCATGAAAAACTAACAGCCAAGCTCATGACTTTTGGCACCGGTTAGATGATCTAATACTTATCTCGCAATGGTTTATACACAAAGTGGTCAGCCATGAAGAACTGACAGCCAGGCTCATAAAGAGCAGCATGTGTGAAATGACCTGACTGTTATATCATGATGGTTTATAAGCAAAGTGGTCAGCCATGAAGAACCGACAGCCAAGCCCATGAAGAGCGGCATGTGTGAAATGACCTAATTGTTATGTCGGGATGGTTTATACGCAAAGTGGTCAGCCACGAAGAACTGACAGCTAAGCCTATAAAGAGGGGCATGTGTGAAATGACCTATCTGTTATGTCGCGATGGTTTATAAGCAAAGTGGTCAGCCATGAAGAACCGACAGCCAAGCCCATGAAGAGTGGCACATGTAAGATGACCTAATGCTTATCTCGCGATGGTTTATTTGCAAAGTGGTCAGCCATGAAGAACTGACAGCCAAGCCCATAAAGAGCGGTACCAGTGAGATGACCTAATACTTATCTCGCGATGGTTTATAAGCAAAGTGGTCAGCCATGAAGAACCGACAACCAAGCCCATGAAGAGCGGCATGTGTGAAATGACCTAATTGTTATGTCGCGATGGTTTATACACAAAGTGGTCAGCCATGAAGAACTGACAGCCAAGCCCATGAAGAGTGGCACGTATGAGATGACCTCATACAGGGTTCCCCCAGGTTAAAATGTTTGAAATTCAAGGCCATTCCAGGCCATTTCTTGGCAATTTTCGTGGATTTTCAAGGCCCCCATTTATGAAATTCAAGGCTTTTCAAGGCCGAGGCTGGCAAAGTACCGTAAATTATAAGAAAACGACTAGAAACCTTCTCTTATATTTCCCTTTGTTGGTAATTCTAACACTTGACATCATTTCTTGGAAAACTCTTTCTGAAAGCTATCCAAGCAATGATATCACTGATTAGAATTAGTGAGCCTGAGAAAGACATTTTCTTGTGTTTATCCTACAACTGCAGTGTAATTACCAAGTGACACAATAGCTATGCCTCTTGTACATGTACCGCTATCCTAACTGAATACTTACTGAATGCAAATGAATTGATGTCATCCTTTCTCCCAATGAGTAAACTACATGTTACATGCAAATGACACATTTCGTAACCCACAACATCTCCGGAAATGTAATTCGAAAAGCAAAATGTAATTCCGTTGTGGGGAAGTGTACCTTCCAACAAGCTTGGATTAAATCAACTGCATACTGTAACTGGTTACTGCCTGTTCCAGTTGAATGGTATTCAGCTAAATGCAGTAACTGTCGAAAAGTTTTTAATGTTTCATACATGGGCGAATCATCCTTTAAATCGCACATGTTAACATTTGAGGTGAATAAGACAATAACACTTTCATTTGGAAATCCAAACTCGGAATGCACCGTGATGGTGACTGCCCATGCGAGGACTTTAAGATGACGTTGTGTCAAATTCATCAGACATACATGCTTCAGAAATACTCAAATAGTTCAACTGAACAATCATCCATTTGTAATATTTTCAATATGAATAAATTATCCACGCACGTGCGCTCAGAATTCGAACAGGCAGAATTTACAATAAATCTTCCCATTGGCTTAAATATACACCATCGTGCTCGCCCACATCAATAGCAACCATTCACAATGCTTCATTCAATGGATTTCAGTGTCACATCACTGCAAAGTTCTATCAATAATGCACGCATTGGCACTGCCGTATATACTCCAAAATATGACCGGATTAATAAACCACACAGTTACATTTGCTGTAAATGCCGTAAAATATGTTCGGATTAAATTACGCATAACAAAATTCTCAGATTTTCCAGGTTTTTCAAAGCTCCCATTGGAAATTCAAGGCTTTCAAGGCCTTGAATGACCTTTTGACAAATTCCAGGCATTTCCAGGTTTTCAAGGCCCTGCGGAAACCCTGTAATACTTATCTTCCGATGGTTTATACGCAAAGCCATCAGCCATGAAGAACTGACAGCCAAGCCCATGAAGAGTGGCATGTGAGAAATGACCTCATTGTTATGTCGCGATGGTTTATACGCAAAGTGGTCAGCCATGAAGAACTGACAGCCAAGCCAATGAAGAGTGGCACGTGTGACATGACCTAATACTTATCTCGCGATGGTTTATATGCAAAGTGGGCCCGCCATGAAGAACTCACAGCCAAGCCCATGAAGAGTGGCACGTGTAAGATGACCTAATACTTATCTCGTGATGGTTTATACGCAAAGTGGTGAGTCATGAAGAACTGACAGCCAAGCCCATGACGATCGGCACCTTTGAGATGACATAATACTTATCTCGCGATGGTTTATACGCAAAGTGGTCAGCCATGAAGAACTGACAGCCAAGCCCATAAACAGCAGCATGTGCGAAATGACCTAACAGTTATGTCGCGATGGTTTAAAAGCAAAATCGTCAGCCATGAAGAACCAACAGCCAAGCCCATGAAGAGCGGCATGTGTGAAATGACCTAATTGTTATGTCGCGATGTTTTATACGCAAAGTGGTCAGCCATGAAGAACTGACAGCCAAGCCCATGAAGAGTGGCACATGTGAGATGACCTAATACTTATCTCGCGATGGTTTATACGCAAAGTGGTCAGCCATGAAGAACTGACAGCCAAGCCCATGAAGAGTGGCACGTGTGAGATGACCTAATACTTATTTCGCGATGGTTTATTCGCAAAGTGGTAAGCCATGAAGAACTGACAGCCAAGCCCATGAAGAGTGGCACGTGTGAGATGACCTAATACTTATCTCGCGATGGATTATTCGCAAAGTGGTCAGCCATGAAGAACTGACAGCTAAGCCCATGACGTTCGGCACCGGTGAGAAGACCTAATACTTATCTCGCGATGGTTTATACGTAAAGTGGTCAGCCATGAAGAACTGACAGTCAAGCCCATAAAGAGCGGCATGTGTGAAACGACCTAACTGTTAAGTCGCGATGGTTTATAAGCAAAGTGGTCAGCCATGAAGAACCGACAGCCAAGCCCATGAAGAGCGGCATGTGTGAAATGACCTAATTGTTATGTTGCTATGGTTTATATGCAAAGTGGTCAGCCATGAAGAACTGACAGCCAAGCCCATGAAGAGTGGCACATGTGAGATGACAGCCAAGGCCATGACGTTCGGCACTGGTGAGAAGACCTAACACTTATCTCGCGATGGTTTATACGTAAAGTGGTCAGCCATGAAGAACTGACAGCCAAGCCAATAAAGTGTGGCATGTGTGAAACGACCTAACTGTTAAGTCGTGATGGTTTATAAGCAAAGTGGTCAGCCATGAAGAACCGACAGCCAAGCCCATGAAGAGCAGCATGTGTGAAACGACCTAACTGTTAAGTCGTGATGGTTTATAAGCAAAGTGGTCAGCCATGAAGAATCGACAGCCAAGACCATGAAGAGCGGCATGTGTGAAATAACCTAACTGTTATGTCGCGATGGTTTATATGCAAAGTGGTCAGCCATGAAGAACTGACAGCCAAGCCCATGAAGAGTGGCACGTGTGACATGACCTAATACTTATCTCGCGATGGTTTATACGCAAAGTGGTCAGCCATGAAGAACTGACAGCCAAGCCCATGAAGAGTGGCACGTGTGAGATGACTTGATACTTATCTCGCGATGCATTATTCGCAAACTGGTCAGCCATGAAGAACTGACAGCCAAGCCCATGACGTTTGGCACCGGTGAGATGACCTAATACTTATCTCGCGATGGTTTATACGCAAAGTTGTCAGCCATGAAGAACTGACAGCCAAGCCCATAAAGAGCGGCATGTGTGAAATGACCTAACAGTTATGTCGCGATGGTTTATAAGCAAAGTGGTCGGCCATGAAGAATCGACAGCCAAGACCATGAAGAGCAGTATGTGTGAAATGACCTAATTGTTATGTCGCGATGGTTTATACGCAAAGTGGTCAGCCATGAAGAACTGACAGCCAAGCCCATGAAGAGTGGCACGTGTGAGATGACCTAATACTTATCTCGCGATGATTTATATGCAAAGTGGTCAGCCATGAAGAACTGACAGCCGAGCCCATGACGTTCAGCACCGGTGAATCGACCTAATACTTATCTCGCGATGGTTTATACGCAAAGTGGTCAGCCATGAAGAACTGACAGCCAAACCCATAAAGAGCGGCATGTGTGAAATGACCTAACTGTTGTGTCGCGATGGTTTATAAGCAAAGTGGTAAGCCATGAAGAACTGACAGCTAAACCCATGGCCATAAAGAACGGCATGAGTGAAATGACCTAACTGTTGTGTCGCGATGGTTTATAAGCAAAGTGGTCAGCCATGAAGAACCGACAGCCAAGCAGATGAAGAGTGGCACGTGCGAGATGACCTAATTGTTATGTTGCGATCGTTTATACGCAAAGTGGTCAGCCATGAAGAACTGACAGCCAAGCCCATGAAGAGTGGCACATGTGAGATAACCTAATACTTATCTCGCGATGGTTTATATGCAAAGTGGTCAGCCATGAAGAACTGACAGCCAAGCCCATGAAGAGTGGCACGTGTGAGATGATCTAATACTTATTTCGCGATGGTTTATTCGCAAAGTGGTCAGCCATGAAGAACTGACAGCCAACCCCATGAAGAGTGGCACGTGTGACATGACCTAATACTTATTTCGCGATGGTTTATTCGCAAACTGGTCAGCCATGAAGATCTGACAGCCAAGCCCATGACGTTCGGCACCGGTGAGATGACCTAATACTTATCTCGCGATGGTTTATACGCAAAGTGGTCAGCCATGAAGAACTGACAGCCAAACCCATAAAGAGCGGCATGTGTGAAATGACCTAACTGTTGTGTCGCGATGGTTTATAAGCAAAGTGGTAAGCCATGAAGAACTGACAGCTAAACCCATGGCCATAAAGAACGGCATGAGTGAAATGACCTAACTGTTGTGTCGCGATGGTTGATAAGCAAAGTGGTCAGCCATGAAGAACCGACAGCCAAGCAGATGAAGAGTGGCACGTGTGAGATGACCTAATTGTTATGTTGCGATCGTTTATACGCAAAGTGGTCAGCCATGAAGAACTGACAGCCATGCCCATGAAGAGTGGCACGTGTGAGATGACCTAATACTTATTTTGCGATGGTTTATACGCAAAGTAGTCAGCCATGAAGAACTAAAGTAGTCAGCCATGAAGAACTGACAGCCAAGCCCATGAAGAGTGGCACGTGTGAGATGACCTAATACTTATCTCGTGATGATTTATACGCAAAGTGGTCAGCCATGAAGAACTGACAGCCAAGCCCATGACTTTCGGCACGTGTGAGATGACTTGACACTTATCTTGCAATGGTTTATACACAAAGTGGTCAGCCATGAAGAACTGACAGCCAAGCCCATGAAGAGTGGCATGTGTGAAATGACCTAACTGTTATGTCGCAATGGTTTATAAGCAAAGTGGTCAGCCACGAAGAACCGACAGCCAAGCCCATGAAGAGCGGCATGTGTGAAATGACCTAATTGTTATGTTGCGATGGTTTCTACGCAATGTGGTCAGCCATGAAGAACTGACAGCCAAGCCCATGAAGAATGGCAGGTGTGAGATGACCTAATAGATATATCACGAAGGTTTATATGCAAAGTGTCCAGCCATGAAGAGCTGACAGCCAAGCCCATGAAGAGTGGCACGTGTGAGATGACCCAATACTTATCTCGCGACGGTCTATACGCAAAGTGGTCAGCCATGAAGAACTGACAGGCAAAAAGCACATAAAGAGCGGCATGTGTGAAATGACCTAACTGTTATGTCGCGATGGTTTATAAGCAAAGTGGTCAGCCATGAAGAACTGACAGCCAAGCCAATGAAGAGTGGCACATGTGAGATGTTCTAATACTTATCTCGCGATGGTTTATACGCAAAGTGGTCAGCCATGAAGAACTGACAGACAAGCCCATGAAGAGTGGCATGTGTGAGGTGACCTAATACTTATCTCACGATGGTTTATACGCAAAGTGGTCTGTCATGAAAAACTGACAGCCAAGCTCATGACTTTTGGCACCGGTTAGATGATCTAATACTTATCTCGCAATGGTTTATACGCAAAGTGGTCAGCCATGAAGAACTGACAGCCAGGCCCATAAAGAGCAGCATGTGTGAAATGACCTGACTGTTATATCATGATGGTTTATAAGCAAAGTGGTCAGCCATGAAGAACTGACAGCCAAGCCCATGAAGAGCGGCATGTGTGAAATGACCTAATTGTTATGTCGGGATGGTTTATACGCAAAGTGGTCAGCCATGAAGAACTGACAGCCAAGCCCATGAAGAGTGGCACGTGTGAGATGACCTAATACTTATCTCGCGATGATTTATTCGCAAAGTGGTCAGCCATGAAGATCTGACAGCCAAGCCCATGACGTTCAGCACCGGTGAATCGACCTAATACTTATCTCGCGATGGTTTATACGCAAATTGGTCAGCCATGAAGAACTGACAGCCAAACCCATAAAGAGCGGCATGTGTGAAATGACCTAACTGTTGTGTCGCGATGGTTTATAAGCAAAGTGGTAAGCCATGAAGAACTGACAGCCAAACCCATGGCCATAAAGAACGGCATGAGTGAAATGACCTAACTGTTGTGTCGCGATGGTTTATAAGCAAAGTGGTCAGCCATGAAGAACCGACAGCCAAGCAGATGAAGAGTGGCACATGTGAGATGACCTAATTGTTATGTTGCGATCGTTTATACGCAAAGTGGTCAGCCATGAAGAACTGACAGCCAAGCCCATGAAGAGTGGCACATGTGAGATGACCTAATACTTATCTCGCGATGGTTTATATGCAAAGTGGTCAGCCATGAAGAACTGACAGCCAACCCCATGAAGAGTGGCACGTGTGAGATGACCTAATACTTATTTCGCGATGGTTTATTCGCAAACTGGTCAGCCATGAAGAACTGACAGCCAAGCCCATGACGTTCGGCACCGGTGAGATGACCTAATACTTATCTCGCGATGGTTTATTCGCAAAGTGGTCAGCCATGAAGAACTGACAACCAAGCCCATAAAGAGCGGCATGTGTGAAATGACCTAACAGTTATTCGCGATGGTTTATAAGCAAAGTGGTCGGCCATGAAGCATCGACAGCCAAGACCATGAAGAGCAGTATGTGTGAAATGACCTAATTGTTATGTCGCGATGGTTTATACGCAAAGTGGTCAGCCATGAAGAACTGACAGCCAAGCCCATGAAGAGTGGCACGTGTGAGATGACCTAATACTTATCTCGCGATGATTTATTCGCAAAGTGGTCAGCCATGAAGATCTGACAGCCAAGCCCATGACGTTCAGCACCGGTGAGACGACCTAATACTTATCTCGCGATGGTTTATACGCAAAGTGGTCAGCCATGAAGAACTGACAGCCAAACCCATAGAGAGCGGCATGTGTGAAATGACCTAACTGTTGTGTCGCGATGGTTTATAAGCAAAGTGGTAAGCCATGAAGAACTGACAGCCAAACCCATGGCCATAAAGAACGGCATGAGTGAAATGACCTAACTGTTGTGTCGCGATGGTTTATAAGCAAAGTGGTCAGCCATGAAGAACCGACAGCCAAGCAGATGAAGAGTGGCACGTGTGAGATGACCTAATTGTTATGTTGCGATCGTTTATACGCAAAGTGGTCAGCCATGAAGAACTGACAGCCAAGCCCATGAAGAGTGGCACGTGTGAGATGACCTAATACTTATTTTGCGATGGTTTATACGCAAAGTAGTCAGCCATGAAGAACTGACAGCCAAGCCCATGAAGAGTGGCACGTGTGAGATGACCTAATACTTATCTCGTGATGATTTATACGCAAAGTGGTCAGCCATGAAGAACTGACAGCCAAGCCCATGACTTTCGGCACGTGTGAGATGACTTGACACTTATCTTGCAATGGTTTATACACAAAGTGGTCAGCCATGAAGAACTGACAGCCAAGCCCATGAAGAGTGGCATGTGTGAAATGACCTAACTGTTATGTCGCGATGGTTTATAAGCAAAGTGGTCAGCCACGAAGAACCGACAGCCAAGCCCATGAAGAGCGGCATGTGTGAAATGACCTAATTGTTATGTTGCGATGGTTTCTACGCAATGTGGTCAGCCATGAAGAACTGACAGCCAAGCCCATGAAGAATGGTAGGTGTGAGATGACCAAATAGATATATCATGAAGGTTTATATGCAAAGTGGCCAGCCATGAAGAGCTGACAGCCAAGCCCATGAAGAGTGGCACGTGTGAGATGACCCAATACTTATCTCGCGACGGTCTATACGCAAAGTGGTCAGCCATGAAGAACTGACAGGCAAAAAGCACATAAAGAGCGGCATGTGTGAAATGACCTAACTGTTATGTCGCAATGGTTTATAAGCAAAGTGGTCAGCCATGAAGAACTGACAGCCAAGCCAATGAAGAGTGGCACATGTGAGATGTTCTAATACTTATCTCGCGATGGTTTATACGCAAAGTGGTCAGCCATGAAGAACTGACAGACAA
This sequence comes from Pictodentalium vernedei, assembly GCA_031216915.1. NCBI lineage: Eukaryota > Metazoa > Mollusca > Scaphopoda > Dentaliida > Dentaliidae > Pictodentalium > Pictodentalium vernedei. The sequence continues at coordinate 140,583,731 of CM062293.1, forward strand.
GCCCATGAAGGGTGGCATGTGTGAGGTGACCTAATACTTATCTCACGATGGTTTATACGCAAAGTGGTCTGCCATGAAAAACTAACAGCCAAGCTCATGACTTTTGGCACCGGTTAGATGATCTAATACTTATCTCGCAATGGTTTATACACAAAGTGGTCAGCCATGAAGAACTGACAGCCAGGCTCATAAAGAGCAGCATGTGTGAAATGACCTGACTGTTATATCATGATGGTTTATAAGCAAAGTGGTCAGCCATGAAGAACCGACAGCCAAGCCCATGAAGAGCGGCATGTGTGAAATGACCTAATTGTTATGTCGGGATGGTTTATACGCAAAGTGGTCAGCCACGAAGAACTGACAGCTAAGCCTATAAAGAGGGGCATGTGTGAAATGACCTATCTGTTATGTCGCGATGGTTTATAAGCAAAGTGGTCAGCCATGAAGAACCGACAGCCAAGCCCATGAAGAGTGGCACATGTAAGATGACCTAATGCTTATCTCGCGATGGTTTATTTGCAAAGTGGTCAGCCATGAAGAACTGACAGCCAAGCCCATAAAGAGCGGTACCAGTGAGATGACCTAATACTTATCTCGCGATGGTTTATAAGCAAAGTGGTCAGCCATGAAGAACCGACAACCAAGCCCATGAAGAGCGGCATGTGTGAAATGACCTAATTGTTATGTCGCGATGGTTTATACACAAAGTGGTCAGCCATGAAGAACTGACAGCCAAGCCCATGAAGAGTGGCACGTATGAGATGACCTCATACAGGGTTCCCCCAGGTTAAAATGTTTGAAATTCAAGGCCATTCCAGGCCATTTCTTGGCAATTTTCGTGGATTTTCAAGGCCCCCATTTATGAAATTCAAGGCTTTTCAAGGCCGAGGCTGGCAAAGTACCGTAAATTATAAGAAAACGACTAGAAACCTTCTCTTATATTTCCCTTTGTTGGTAATTCTAACACTTGACATCATTTCTTGGAAAACTCTTTCTGAAAGCTATCCAAGCAATGATATCACTGATTAGAATTAGTGAGCCTGAGAAAGACATTTTCTTGTGTTTATCCTACAACTGCAGTGTAATTACCAAGTGACACAATAGCTATGCCTCTTGTACATGTACCGCTATCCTAACTGAATACTTACTGAATGCAAATGAATTGATGTCATCCTTTCTCCCAATGAGTAAACTACATGTTACATGCAAATGACACATTTCGTAACCCACAACATCTCCGGAAATGTAATTCGAAAAGCAAAATGTAATTCCGTTGTGGGGAAGTGTACCTTCCAACAAGCTTGGATTAAATCAACTGCATACTGTAACTGGTTACTGCCTGTTCCAGTTGAATGGTATTCAGCTAAATGCAGTAACTGTCGAAAAGTTTTTAATGTTTCATACATGGGCGAATCATCCTTTAAATCGCACATGTTAACATTTGAGGTGAATAAGACAATAACACTTTCATTTGGAAATCCAAACTCGGAATGCACCGTGATGGTGACTGCCCATGCGAGGACTTTAAGATGACGTTGTGTCAAATTCATCAGACATACATGCTTCGGAAATACTCAAATAGTTCAACTGAACAATCATCCATTTGTAATATTTTCAATATGAATAAATTATCCACGCACGTGCGCTCAGCATTCGAACAGGCAGAATTTACAATAAATCTTCCCATTGGCTTAAATATACACCATCGTGCTCGCCCACATCAATAGCAACCATTCACAATGCTTCATTCAATGGATTTCAGTGTCACATCACTGCAAAGTTCTATCAATAATGCACGCATTGGCACTGCCGTATATACTCCAAAATATGACCGGATTAATAAACCACACAGTTACATTTGCTGTAAATGCCGTAAAATATGTTCGGATTAAATTACGCATAACAAAATTCTCAGATTTTCCAGGTTTTTCAAAGCTCCCATTGGAAATTCAAGGCTTTCAAGGCCTTGAATGACCTTTTGACAAATTCCAGGCATTTCCAGGTTTTCAAGGCCCTGCGGAAACCCTGTAATACTTATCTTCCGATGGTTTATACGCAAAGCCATCAGCCATGAAGAACTGACAGCCAAGCCCATGAAGAGTGGCATGTGAGAAATGACCTCATTGTTATGTCGCGATGGTTTATACGCAAAGTGGTCAGCCATGAAGAACTGACAGCCAAGCCAATGAAGAGTGGCACGTGTGACATGACCTAATACTTATCTCGCGATGGTATATATGCAAAGTGGGCCCGCCATGAAGAACTCACAGCCAAGCCCATGAAGAGTGGCACGTGTAAGATGACCTAATACTTATCTCGTGATGGTTTATACGCAAAGTGGTGAGTCATGAAGAACTGACAGCCAAGCCCATGACGATCGGCACCTTTGAGATGACGTAATACTTATCTCGCGATGGTTTATACGCAAAGTGGTCAGCCATGAAGAACTGACAGCCAAGCCCATCAAGAGCAGCATGTGCGAAATGACCTAACAGTTATGTCGCGATGGTTTAAAAGCAAAATTGTCAGCCATGAAGAACCAACAGCCAAGCCCATGAAGAGCGGCATGTGTGAAATGACCTAACTGTTATGTCGCGATGTTTTATACGCAAAGTGGTCAGCCATGAAGAACTGACAGCCAAGCCCATGAAGAGTGGCACATGTGAGAGACCTAATACTTATCTCGCGATGGTTTATACGCAAAGTGGTCAGCCATGAAGAACTGACAGCCAAGCCCATGAAGAGTGGCACGTGTGAGATGACCTAATACTTATTTCGCGATGGTTTATTCGCAAAGTGGTAAGCCATGAAGAACTGACAGCCAAGCCCATGAAGAGTGGCACGTGTGAGATGACCTAATACTTATCTCGCGATGGATTATTCGCAAAGTGGTCAGCCATGAAGAACTGACAGCCAAGCCCATGACGTTCGGCACCGGTGAGAAGACCTAATACTTATCTCGCGATGGTTTATACGTAAAGTGGTCAGCCATGAAGAACTGACAGCCAAGCCCATAAAGAGCGGCATGTGTGAAAAGACCTAACTGTTAAGTCGCGATGGTTTATAAGCAAAGTGGTCAGCCATGAAGAACCGACAGCCAAGCCCATGAAGAGCGGCATGTGTGAAATGACCTAATTGCTATGTCGCGATGGTTTATACGCAAAGTGGTCAGCCATGAAGAACTGACAGCCAAACCCATGAAGAGTGGCACATGTGAGATGACAGCCAAGCCCATGACGTTCGACACCGGTGAGAAGACCTAATACTTATCTCGCGATGGTTTATACGTAAAGTGGTCAGCCATGAAGAACTGACAGCCAAACCAATAAAGTGTGGCATGTGTGAAACGACCTAACTGTTAAGTCGCGATGGTTTATAAGCAAAGTGGTCAGCCATGAAGAACCGACAGCCAAGCCCATGAAGAGCGGCATGTGTGAAACGACTTAACTGTTAAGTCGCCATGGTTTATAAGCAAAGTGGTCAGCCATGAAGAATCGACAGCCAAGACCATGAAGAGCGGCATGTGTGAAATAACCTAACTGTTATGTCGCGATGGTTTATATGCAAAGTGGTCAGCCAAGAAGAACTGACAGCCAAGCCCATGAAGAGTGGCACGTGTGACATGACCTAATACTTATCTCGCGATGGTTTATACGCAAAGTGGTCAGCCATGAAGAACTGACAGCGAAGCCCATGAAGAGTGGCACGTGTGAGATGACTTAATACTTATCTCGCGATGCATTATTCGCAAAGTGGTCAGCCATGAAGAACTGATAGCCAAGCCCATGACGTTCGTCACCGGTGAGAAGACCTAATACTTATCTCGCAATGGTTTATACGTAAAGTGGTCAGCCATGAAGAACTGACAGCCTACCCCATAAAGGGAGGCATGTGTGAAATGACCTAACTGTTATGTCGCGATGGTTTATACGCAAACTGGTCAGCCATGAAGAACTGACAGCCAAGCCCATGAAGAGTGGCACGTGTGAGATGACTTAATACTTATCTCGCGATGCATTATTCGCAATTTGAAAGTGGTCAGCCATGAAGAACTGATAGCCAAGCCCATGACGTTCGGCACCGGTGAGAAGACCTAATACTTATCTCGCAATGGTTTATACGTAAAGTGGTCAGCCATGAAGAACCGACAGCCAAGCCCATGAAGAGCAGCATGTGTGAAATGACCTAATTGTTATGTCGCGATGGTTTATACGCAAAGTGGTCAGCCATGAAGAACTAACAGCCAAGCCCATGAAGAGTGGCACGTGTAAGATGACCTAATACTTATCTCGTGATGGTTTATACGCAAAGTGGTGAGTCATGAAGAACTGACAGCCAAGCCCATGACGATCGGCACCTTTGAGATGACGTAATACTTATCTCGCGATGGTTTATACGCAAAGTGGTCAGCCATGAAGAACTGACAGCCAAGCCCATCAAGAGCAGCATGTGCGAAATGACCTAACAGTTATGTCGCGATGGTTTAAAAGCAAAATTGTCAGCCATGAAGAACCAACAGCCAAGCCCATGAAGAGCGGCATGTGTGAAATGACCTAACTGTTATGTCGCGATGTTTTATACGCAAAGTGGTCAGCCATGAAGAACTGACAGCCAAGCCCATGAAGAGTGGCACATGTGAGATGACCTAATACTTATCTCGCGATGGTTTATACGCAAAGTGGTCAGCCATGAAGAACTGACAGCCAAGCCCATGAAGAGTGGCACGTGTGAGATGACCTAATACTTATTTCGCGATGGTTTATTCGCAAAGTGGTAAGCCATGAAGAACTGACAGCCAAGCCCATGAAGAGTGGCACGTGTGAGATGACCTAATACTTATCTCGCGATGGATTATTCGCAAAGTGGTCAGCCATGAAGAACTGACAGCCAAGCCCATGACGTTCGGCACCGGTGAGAAGACCTAATACTTATCTCGCGATGGTTTATACGTAAAGTGGTCAGCCATGAAGAACTGACAGCCAAGCCCATAAAGAGCGGCATGTGTGAAACGACCTAACTGTTAAGTCGCGATGGTTTATAAGCAAAGTGGTCAGTCATGAAGAACCGACAGCCAAGCCCATGAAGAGCGGCATGTGTGAAATGACCTAATTGCTATGTCGCGATGGTTTATACGCAAAGTGGTCAGCCATGAAGAACTGACAGCCAAGCCCATGAAGAGTGGCACATGTGAGATGACAGCCAAGCCCATGACGTTCGACACCGGTGAGAAGACCTAATACTTATCTCGCGATGGTTTATACGTAAAGTGGTCAGCCATGAAGAACTGACAGCCAAACCAATAAAGTGTGGCATGTGTGAAACGACCTAACTGTTAAGTCGCGATGGTTTATAAGCAAAGTGGTCAGCCATGAAGAACCGACAGCCAAGCCCATGAAGAGCGGCATGTGTGAAACGACTTAACTGTTAAGTCGCGATGGTTTATAAGCAAAGTGGTCAGCCATGAAGAATCGACAGCCAAGACCATGAAGAGCGGCATGTGTGAAATAACCTAACTGTTATGTCGCGATGGTTTATATGCAAAGTGGTCAGCCATGAAGAACTGACAGCCAAGCCCATGAAGAGTGGCACGTGTGACATGACCTAATACTTATCTCGCGATGGTTTATACGCAAAGTGGTCAGCCATGAAGAACTGACAGCGAAGCCCATGAAGAGTGGCACGTGTGAGATGACTTAATACTTATCTCGCGATGCATTATTCGCAAAGTGGTCAGCCATGAAGAACTGATAGCCAAGCCCATGACGTTCGTCACCGGTGAGAAGACCTAATACTTATCTCGCAATGGTTTATACGTAAAGTGGTCAGCCATGAAGAACTGACAGCCTAGCCCATAAAGGGAGGCATGTGTGAAATGACCTAACTGTTATGTCGCGATGGTTTATACGCAAAGTGGTCAGCCATGAAGAACTGACAGCCAAGCCCATGAAGAGTGGCACGTGTGAGATGACTTAATACTTATCTCGCGATGCATTATTCGCAATTTGAAAGTGGTCAGCCATGAAGAACTGATAGCCAAGCCCATGACGTTCGGCACCGGTGAGAAGACCTAATACTTATCTCGCAATGGTTTATACGTAAAGTGGTCAGCCATGAAGAACCGACAGCCAAGCCCATGAAGAGCAGCATGTGTGAAATGACCTAATTGTTATGTCGCGATGGTTTATACGCAAAGTGGTCAGCCATGAAGAACTAACAGCCAAGCCCATGAAGAGTGGCACATGTGAGATGACCTAATACTTATCTCGCGATGGTTTATACGCAAAGTGGTCAGCTATGAAGAACTGACAGCCAAGCCCATGAAGAGTGGCACGTGTGAGATGACCTAATACTTATTTCGCGATGGTTAATTCGCAAAGTGGTCAGTCATGAAGAACTGACAGCCAAGCCCATGAAGAGTGGCACGTGTGAGATGACCTAATACTTCTTTCGCGATGGTTTATTCGCAAAGTGGTCAGCCATGAAGAACTGACAGCCAAGCCCATGACATTCGGCACCGGTGAGATGACCTAATACTTATCTCGCGATGGTTTATACGCAAAGTGGTCAGCCATGAAGAACTGACAGCCAAGCCCATAAACATCGGCATGTGTGAAATGACCTAACTGTTATGTCGCGATGGTTTATAAGCAAAGTGGTCAGCCATGAAGAATCGACAGCTAAGACCATGAAGAGCGGCATGTGTGAAATGACCTAATTGTTATGTCGCGATGGTTTATACGCAAAGTGGTCAGCCATGATGAACTGACAGCCAAGCCCATGAAGAGTGGCACGTGTGAGATGACCTAATACTTATCTCGCGATGCATTATTCGCAAAGTGATCAGCCATGAAGAACTGACAGCCAAGCCCATGAAGAGTGGCACGTGTGGGATGACCTAATACTTATCTCGCGATGGATTATTCGCAAAGTGCAGCCATGAAGAACTGACAGCCAAGCCCATGACGTTCGGCACCGGTGAGAAGACCTAATACTTATCTCGCGATGGTTTATACATAAAGTGGTCAGCCATGAAGAACTGACAGCCAAGCCCATAAAGAGCGGCATGTGTGAAACGACCTAACTGTTAAGTCGCGATGGTATATAAGCAAAGTGGTCAGTCATGAAGAACCGACAGCCAAGCCCATGAAGAGCGGCATGTGTGAAATGACCTAATTGTTATGTCGCGATGGTTTATACGCAAAGTGGTCAGCCATGAAGAACTGACAGCCAAGCCCATGAAGAGTGGCACATGTGAGATGACCTAATACTTATCTTGCGATGGTTTATACGCAAAGTGGTCAGCCATGAAGAACTGACAGCCAAGCCCATGAAGAGTGGCACGTGTGAGATGACCTAATACTTGTTTCGCGATGGTTTATTCGCAAAGTGGTCAGCCATGAAGAACTGACAGCCAAGCCAATAAAGAGCGGCATGTGTGAAATGACCTAACTGTTATGTCGCGATGGTTTATAAGCAAAGTCGTCAGCCATGAAGAATCGACAGCCAAGACCATGAAGAGCGGCATGTGTGAAATGACCTAATTGTTATGTCGCGATGGTTTAAACGCAAAGTGGTCAGCCATGAAGAACTGACAGCCAAGCCCATGAAGAGTGGCACGTGTGACATGACCTAATACTTATCTCGCGATGGTTTATAAGCAAAGTGGTCAGCCATGAAGAACTGACAGCCATGCCCATGAAGAGTGGCACATGTGAGATGACCTAATACTTATCTCACGATGCATTATTCGCAAAATGGTCAGCCATGAAGAACTGACAGCCAAGCCCATGACGTTCGGCACCGGTGAGAAGACCTAATACTTATCTTGCAATGGTTTATACGTAAAGTGGTCAGGCATGAAGAACTGACAGCCTACCCCATAAAGAGAGGCATGTGTGAAATGACCTAACTGTTATGTCGTGATGGTTTATAAGCAAAGTGGTAAGCCATGAAGAACCGACAGCCAAGCCCATGAAGAGCAGCATGTGTGAAATGACCTAATTGTTATGTCGCGATGGTTTATACGCAAAGTGGTCAGTGATGAAGAACTGATAGCCAAGCCCATGAAGAGTGGCACATGTGAGATGACCTAATACTTATCTCGCGATGGTTTATACGCAAAGTGGTCAGCCATGAAGAACTGACAGCCAAGCCCATGAAGAGTGGCACGTGTGAGATGACCTAATACTTATTTCGCGATGGTTTATTCGCAAAGTTGTCAGCCGTGGAGAACTGACAGCCAAGCCCATGAAGAGTGGCACGTGTGAGATGACCTAATACTTATTTCGCGATGGTTTATTCGCAAAGTGGTCAGCCATGAAGAACTGACAGCCAAGCCCATGACGTTCGGCACTGGTGAGATGACCTAATACTTATCTCGCGATGGTTTATACGCAAAGTGGTCAGCCATGAAGAACTGACAGCCTAGCCCATAAAGAGAGGCATGTGTGAAATGACCTAACTGTTGTGTCGCGATGGTTAATAAGCAAAGTGGTAAGCCATGAAGAACTGACAGCCAAACCCATGAAGGGCGGCACATGTGAGATGACAGCCAAGCCCATGACGTTCGGCACCGGTGAGAAGACCTAATACTTATCTCGCGATGGTTTATACGTAAAGTGGTCAGCCATGAAGAACTGACAGCCAAACCAATAAAGTGTGGCATGTGTGAAACGACCTAACTGTTAAGTTGCGATGGTTTATAAGCAAAGTGGTCAGCCATGAAGAACCGACAGCCACGCCCATGAAGAGCGGCATGTGTGAAACGACCTTACTGTTAAGTCGCGATGGTTTATAAGCAAAGTGGTCAGCCATGAAGAATCGACAGCCAAGACCATGAAGAGCGCCATGTGTGAAATAACCTAACTGTTATGTCGCGATGGTTTATATGCAAAGTGTGAAATGACCTAATTCTTATGACGCGATGGTTTATAAGCAAAGTGGTCAGCCATGAAGAACTGACAGCCAAGCCCATGAAGAGTGGCACGTGTGAAATGACCTAATACTTATCTCGCGATGGTTTATACGCAAAGTGGTCAGCCATGAAGAACTGACAGCCAAGCCCATGAAGAGTGGCACGTGAGACATGACCTAATACTTATCTCGCGATGGTTTATACGCAAAGTGGTCAGCCATGAAGAACTGACAGCCAAGCCCATGAAGAGTGGCACGTGTGAGATGACTTAATACTTATCTCGCGATGCATTATTCGCAAAGTGGTCAGCCATGAAGAACTGATAGCCAAGCCCATGACGTTCGGCACCGGTGAGAAGACCTAATACTTATCTCGCGATGGTTTATACGTAAAGTGGTCAGCCATGAAGAACTGACAGCCTAGCCCATAAAGGGAGGCATGTGTGAAATGACCTAACTGTTATGTCGCGATGGTTTATAAGCAAAGTGGTCAGCCATGAAGAACCGACAGCAAAGCCCATGAAGAGCAGCATGTGTGAAATGACCTAATTGTTATGTCGCGATGGTTTATACGCAAAGTGGTCAGCTATGAAGAACTGACAGCCAAGCCCATGAAGAGTGGCACATGTGAGAGGACCTAATACTTTTCTCGCGATGGTTTATACGCAAAGTGGTCAGCCATGAAGAACTGACAGCCAAGACCATGAAGAGTGGCACGTGTGAGATGACCTAATACTTATTTCGCGATGGTTAATTCGCAAAGTGGTCAGTCATGAAGAACTGACAGCCAAGCCCATGAAGAGTGGCACGTGTGAGATGACCTAATACTTCTTTCGCGATGGTTTATTCGCAAAGTGGTCAGCCATGAAGAACTGACAGCCAAGCCCATGACATTCGGCACCGGTGAGATGACCTAATACTTCTCTCGCGATGGTTTATACGCAAAGTGGTCAGCCATGAAGAACTGACAGCCAAGCCCATAAACAGCGGCATGTGTGAAATGACCTAACTGTTATGTCGCGATGGTTTATAAGCAAAGTGGTCAGCCATGAACAATCGACAGCCAAGACCATGAAGAGCGGCATGTGTGAAATGACCTAATTGTTATGTCGCGATGGTTTATACGCAAAGTGGTCAGCCATGAAGAACTGACAGCCAAGCCCATGAAGAGTGGCACGTGTGAGATGACCTAATACTTATCTCGAGATGCATTATTCGCAAAGTGGTCAGCCATGAAGAACTGACAGCCAAGCCCATGAAGAGTGGCACGTGTGGGATGACCTAATACTTAACTCGCGATGGATTATTCGCAAAGTGCAGCCATGAAGAACTGACAGCCAAGCCCATGACGTTCGGCACCGGTGAGAAGACCTAATACTTATCTCGCGATGGTTTATACGTAAAGTGGTCAGCCATGAAGAACTGACAGCCAAGCCCATAAAGAGCGGCATGTGTGAAACGATCTAACTGTTAAGTCGCGATGGTTTATAAGCAAAGTGGTCAGTCATGAAGAACCGACAGCCAAGCCCATGAAGAGCGTCATGTGTGAAATGACCTAATTGTTATGTCGCGATGGTTTAAACGCAAAGTGGTCAGCCATGAAGAACTGACAGCCAAGCCCATGAAGAGTGGCACGTGTGACATGACCTAATACGTATCTCGCGATGGTTTACAAGCAAAGTGGTCAGCCATGAAGAACTGACAGCCATGCCCATGAAGAGTGGCACATGTGAGATGACCTAATACTTATCTCGCGATGCATTATTCGCAAAGTGGTCAGCCATGAAGAACTGACAGCCAAGCCCATGACGTTCAGCACCGGTGAGAAGACCTAATACTTATCTCGCAATGGTTTATACGTGAAGTGGTCAGGCATGAAGAACTGACAGCTTAGCCCATAAAGAGAGGCATGTGTGAAATGACCTAACTGTTATGTCGCGATGGTTTATAAGCAAAGTGGTCAGCCATGAAGAACCGACAGCCAAGCCCATGAAGAGCAGCATGTGTGAAATGACCTAATTGTTATGTCGCGATGGTTTATACGCAAAGTGGTCAGTGATGATGAACTGATAGCCAAGCACATGAAGAGTGGCACATGTGAGATGACCTAATACTTATCTTCCGATGGTTTATACGCAAAGTGGTCAGCCATGAAGAACTGACAGCCAAGCCCATGAAGAGTGGCACGTGTGAGATGACCTAATACTTATTTCGCGATGGTTTATTCGCAAAGTTGTTAGCCATGAAGAACTGACAGCCAAGCCCATGAAGAGTGGCACGTGTGAGATGACCTAATACTTATTTCGCGATTGTTTATTCGCAAAGTGGTCAGCCATGAAGAACTGACAGCCAAGCCCATGACGTTCGGCACTGGTGAGATGACCTAATACTTATCTCGCGATGGTTTATACGCAAAGTGGTCAGCCATGAAGAACTGACAGCCAAGCCCATAAAGAGCGGCATGTGTGAAATGACCTAACTGTTATGTCGCGATGGTTTATAAGCAAAGTCGTCAGCCATGAAGAATCGACAGCCAAGACCATGAAGAGCGGCATGTGTGAAATGACCTAATTGTTATGTCGCGATGGTTTAAACGCAAAGTGGTCAGCCATGAAGAACTGACAGCCAAGCCCATGAAGAGTGGCATGTGTGACACGACCTAATACTTATCTCGCGATGGTTTACAAGCAAAGTGGTCAGCCATGAAGAACTGACAGCCATGCCCATAAAGAGTGGCACATGTGAGATGACCTAATACTTATCTCGCGATGCATTATTCGCAAAGTGGACAGCCATGAAGAACTGACAGCCAAGCCCATGACGTTCAGCACCGGTGAGAAGACCTAATACTTATCTCGCAATGGTTTATACGTGAAGTGGTCAGGCATGAAGAACTGACTGCTTAACCCATAAAGAGAGGCATGTGTGAAATGACCTAACTGTTATGTCGCGATGGTTTATAAGCAAAGTGGTCAGCCATGAAGAACCGACAGCCAAGCCCATGAAGAGCAGCATGTGTGAAATGACCTAATTGTTATGTCGCGATGGTTTATACGCAAAGTTGTCAGTGATGAAGAACTGATAGCCAAGCACATGAAGAGTGGCACATGTGAGATGACCTAATACTTATCTTGCGATGGTTTATACGCAAAGTGGTCAGCCATGAAGAACTGACAGCCAAGCCCATGAAGAGTGGCACGTGTGAGATGACCTAATACTTATTTCGCGATGGTTTATTCACAAAGTTGTCAGCCATGAAGAACTGACAGCCAAGCCCATGAAGAGTGGCACGTGTGAGATGACCTAATACTTATTTCGCGATTGTTTATTCGCACAGTGGTCAGCCATGAAGAACTGACAGCCAAGCCCATGACGTTCGGCACTGGTGAGATGACCTAATACTTATCTCGCGATGGTTTATACGCAAAGTGGTCAGCCATGAAGAACTGACAGCCTAGCCCATAAAGAGAGGCATGTGTGAAATGACCTAACTGTTGTGTCGCGATGGTTTATAAGCAAAGTGGTAAGCCATGAAGAACTGACAGCCAAACCCATGGCGATAAAGAGCGGCATGTGTGAAATGACCTAACTGTTGTGTCACGATGGTTTATAAGCAAAGTGGTCAGCCATGAAGAACTGACAGCCAAGCCCATGAAGAGTGGCACGTGTGAGATGACCTAATACTTATCTCGCGATGCATTATTCGCAAAGTGGTCAGCCATGAAGAACTGACAGCCAAGCCCATGAAGAGTGGCACGTGTGGGATGACCTAATACTTATCTCGCGATGGATTATTCGCATAGTGCAGCCATGAAGAACTGACAGCCAAGCCCATGATGTTCGGCACCGGTGAGAAGACCTAATACTTATCTCGCGATGGTTTATACGTAAAGTGGTCAGCCATGAAGAACTGACAGCCAAGCCCATAAAGAGCGGCATGTGTGAAACGACCTAACTGTTAAGTCGCGATGGTTTATAAGCAAAGTGGTCAGTCATGAAGAACCGACAGCCAAGCCCATGAAGAGCGGCATGTGTGAAATGACCTAATTGTTATGTCGCGATGGTTTATGCGCAAAGTGGTCAGCCATGAAGAACTGACAGCGAAGCCCATGAAGAGTGGCACATGTGAGATGACCTAATACTTATCTCGCTATGGTTTATTCGCAAAGTGGTCAGCCATGAAGAACTGACAGCCAAGCCCATGAAGAGTGGCACGTGTGAGATGACCTAATACTTCTTTCGCGATGGTTTATTCGCAAAGTGGTCAGCCATGAAGAACTGACAGCCAAGCCCATGAAGAGCGGCATGTGTGAAATGACCTAACTGTTATGTCGCGATGGTTTAAAAGCAAAATCGTCAGCCATGAAGAACCAACAACCAAGCCCATGAAGAGCGGCACATGTGAGATGACCTAATACTTATCTCGCGATGCATTATTCGCAAAGTGGTCAGCCATGAAGAATGACAGCCAAGCCCATGACGTTCGGCACCGGTGAGAAGACATAATACTTATCTCGCGATGCTTTATACGTAAAGTGGTCAGCCATGAAGAACTGACAGCCTAGCACATAAAGAGAGGCATGTGTGAAATGACCTAACTGTTATGTCGCGATGGTTTAAAAGCAAAATCGTCAGCCATGAAGAACCAACAACCAAGCCCATGAAGAGCGGCACATGTGAGATGACCTAATACTTATCTCGCGATGCATTATTCGCAAAGTGGTCAGCCATGAAGAATGACAGCCAAGCCCATGACGTTCGGCACCGGTGAGAAGACATAATACTTATCTCGCGATGGTTTATACGTACAGTGGTCAGCCATGAAGAACTGACAGCCTAGCACATAAAGAGAGGCATGTGTGAAATGACCTAACTGTTATGTCGCGATGGTTTATAAGCAAAGTGGTCAGCCATGAAGAACCGACAGCCAAGCCCATGAAGAGCAGCATGTGTGAAATGACCTAATTGTTATGTCGCGATGGTTTATATGCAAAGTGGTCAGCCATGAAGAACTGACAGCCAAGCCCATGAAGAGTGGCACATGTGAGATGACCTAATACTTATCTCGCGATGGTTTATACGCAAAGTGGTCAGCCATGAAGAACTGACAGCCAAGCCCATGAAGAGTGGCACGTGTGAGATGATCTAATACTTATTTCGCGATGGTTTATACGCAAAGTAGTCAGCCATGAAGAACTGACAGCCAAGCCCATGAAGAGTGGCAAGTGTGAGATGACCTAATACTTATCTCGTGATGATTTATAAGCAAAGTGGTCAGCCATGAAGAACTGACAGCCAAGCTCATGACTTTTGGCACGTGTGAGATGACTTGACACTTATCTTGCAATGGTTTATACACAAAGTGGTCAGCCATGAAGAACTGACAGCCAAGCCCATGAAGAGTGGCATGTGTGAAATGACCTAACTGTTATGTCACGATGGTTTATAAGCAAAGTGGTCAGCCACAAAGAACCAACAGCCAAGCCCATGAAGAGCGGCATGTGTGAAATGACCTAATTGTTATGTTGCGATGGTTTCTACGCAATGTGGTCAGCCATGAAGAACTGACAGCCAAGCCCATGAAGAATGGCAGGTGTGAGATGACCTAATAGATATATCACGAAGGTTTATATGCAAAGTGGCCAGCCATGAAGAGCTGACAGCCAAGCCCATGAAGAGTGGCACGTGTGAGATGACCCAATACTTATCTCGCGACGGTCTATACGCAAAGTGGTCAGCCATGAAGAACTGACAGGCAAAAAGCACATAAAGAGCGGCATGTGTGAAATGACCTAACTGTTATGTCGCGATGGTTTATAAGCAAAGTGGTCAGCCATGAAGAACTGACAGCCAAGCCAATGCAGAGTGGCACATGTGAGATGTTCTAATACTTATCTCACGATGGTTTATACGCAAAGTGGTCTGCCATGAAAAACTGGCAGCCAAGCTCATGACTTTTGGCACCGGTTAGATGATCTAATACTTATCTCGCAATGGTTTATACGCAAAGTGGTCAGCCATGAAGAACTGACAGCCAGGCCCATAAAGAGCAGCATGTGTGAAATGACCTGACTGTTATATCATGATGGTTTGTAAGCAAAGTGGTCAGATATGAAGAACCGACAGCCAAGCCCATGAAGAGCGGCATGTGTGAAATGACCTAATTGTTATGTCGGGATGGTTTATACGCAAAGTGGTCAGCCATGAAGAACTGACAGCTAAGCCTATAAAGAGGGGCATGTGTGAAATGACCTATCTGTTATGTCACGATGGTTTATAAGCAAAGTGGTCAGCCATGAAGAACCGACAGCCAAGCCCATGAAGAGTGGCACATGTAAGATGACCTAATGCTTATCTCGCGATGGTTTATTCGCAAAGTGGTCAGCCATGAAGAACTGACAGCCAAGCCCATAAAGAGCGGTACCAGTGAGATGACCTAATACTTATCTCGCGATGGTTTATAAGCAAAGTGGTCAGCCATGAAGAACCGACAACCAAGCCCATGAAGAGCAGCATGTGTGAAATGACCTAATTGTTATGACGCGATGGTTTATACACAAAGTGGTCAGCCATGAAGAACTGACAGCCAAGCCCATGAAGAGTGGCACGTATGAGATGACCTCATACAGGGTTCCCCCAGGTTAAAATGTTTGAAATTCAAGGCCATTCCAGGCCATTTCTTGGCAATTTTCGTGGATTTTCAAGGCCCCCATTTATGAAATTCAAGGCTTTTCAAGGCCGAGGCGGGCAAAGTACCGTAAATTATCAGAAAACGACTAGAAACCTTCTCTTATATTTCCCTTTGTTGGTAATTCTAACACTTGACATCATTTCTTGGAAAACTCTTTTGGAAAGCTATCCAAGCAATGATATCACTGATTAGAATTAGTGAGCCTGAGAAAGACATTTTCTTGTGTTTATCCTACAAGTGCAGTGTAATTACCAAGTGACACAATAGCTATGCCTCTTGTACATGTACCGCTATTCTAACTGAATACTTACTGAATGCAAATGAATTGATGTCATCCTTTCTCCCAATGAGTAAACTACATGTTACATGTAAATGACACATTTCGTAACCCACAACATCTCCGGAAATGTAATTCGAAAAGCAAAATGTAATTCCATTGTGTGGAAATGTACCTTCCAACAAGCTTGGATTAAATCAACTGCATACTGTAACTGGTTCCTGCCTGTTCCAGTTGAACGGTATTCAGCTAAATGCAGTAACTGTCGAAAAGTTTTTAATGTTTCATACATGGGCGAATCATCCTTTAAATCGCACATGTTAACATTTGAGGTGAATAAGACAATAACACTTTCATTTGGAAATCCAAACTCGGAATCCACCGTCATGGTGACTGCCCATGCCAGGACTTTAAGATGACGTTGTGTCAAATTCATTAGACATACATGCTTCGGAAATACTCAAATAGTTCAACTGAACAATCATCCATTTGTAATATTTTCAATATGAATAAATTATCCACGCACGTGCGCTCAGCATTCGAACAGGCAGAATTTACAATAAATCTTCCCATTGGCTTAAATATACACCATCGTACTCGCCCACATCAATAGCAACCATTCACAATGCTTGATTCAATGGATTTCAGTGTCACATCACTGCAAAGTTCTATCAATAATGCACGCATTGGCACTGCCGTAAATACTCCAAAATATGACCGGATTAATAAACCACACAGCTACATTTGCTGTAAATGCCGTAAAATATGTTCGGATTAAATTACGAATAACAAAATTCTCAGATTTTCCAGGTTTTTCAAAGCTCCCATTGGAAATTCAAGGCTTTCAAGGCCTTGAATGACCTTTTGACGAATTCCAGGCATTTCCAGGTTTTCAAGGCCCTGCGGGAACCCTGTAATACTTATATTCCGATGGTTTATACGCAAAGCCATCAGCCATGAAGAACTGACAGCCAAGCCCATGAAGAGTGGCAGGTGAGAAATGACCTCATTGTTATGTCGCGATGGTTTATACGCAAAGTGGTCAGCCATGAAGAACTGACAGCCAAGCCCATGAAGAGTGGCATGTGTGACATGACCTAATACTTATCTCGCGATGGTTTATATGCAAAGTGGGCCCGCCATGAAGAATTCACAGCCAAGCCCATGAAGAGTGGCATGTGTGAGATGACCTAATACTTATCTCGTGATGGTTTATACGCAAAGTGGTGGGCCATGAAGAACTGACAGCCAAGCCCATGACGATCGGCACCTTTGAGATGACATAATACTTATCTCGCGATGGTTTATACGCAAAGTGGTCAGCCATGAAGAACTGACAGCCAAGCCCATAAACAGCAGCATGTGCGAAATGACCTAACAGTTATGTCGCGATGGTTTAAAAGCAAAATCGTCAGCCATGAAGAACCAACAGCCAAGCCCATGAAGAGCGGCATGTGTGAAATGACCTAATTGTTATGTCGCGATGTTTTATACGCAAAGTGGTCAGCCATGAAGAACTGACAGCCAAGCCCATGAAGAGTGGCACATGTGAGATGACCTAATACTTATCTCGCGATGGTTTATACGCAAAGTGGTCAGCCATGAAGAACTGACAGCCAAGCCCATGAAGAGTGGCACGTGTGAGATGACCTAATACTTATTTCGCGATGGTTTATTCGCAAAGTGGTAAGCCATGAAGAACTGACAGCCAAGCCCATGAAGAGTGGCACGTGTGAGATGACCTAATACTTATCTCGCGATGGATTATTCGCAAAGTGGTCAGCCATGAAGAACTGACAGCTAAGCCCATGACGTTCGGCACCGGTGAGAAGACCTAATACTTATCTCGCGATGGTTTATACGTAAAGTGGTCAGCCATGAAGAACTGACAGTCAAGCCCATAAAGAGCGGCATGTGTGAAACGACCTAACTGTTAAGTCGCGATGGTTTATAAGCAAAGTGGTCAGCCATGAAGAACCGACAGCCAAGCCCATGAAGAGCGGCATGTGTGAAATGACCTAATTGTTATGTTGCTATGGTTTATATGCAAAGTGGTCAGCCATGAAGAACTGACAGCCAAGCCCATGAAGAGTGGCACATGTGAGATGACAGCCAAGGCCATGACGTTCGGCACTGGTGAGAAGACCTAACACTTATCTCGCGATGGTTTATACGTAAAGTGGTCAGCCATGAAGAACTGACAGCCAAGCCAATAAAGTGTGGCATGTGTGAAACGACCTAACTGTTAAGTCGTGATGGTTTATAAGCAAAGTGGTCAGCCATGAAGAACCGACAGCCAAGCCCATGAAGAGCAGCATGTGTGAAACGACCTAACTGTTAAGTCGTGATGGTTTATAAGCAAAGTGGTCAGCCATGAAGAATCGACAGCCAAGACCATGAAGAGCGGCATGTGTGAAATAACCTAACTGTTATGTCGCGATGGTTTATATGCAAAGTGGTCAGCCATGAAGAACTGACAGCCAAGCCCATGAAGAGTGGCACGTGTGACATGACCTAATACTTATCTCGCGATGGTTTATACGCAAAGTGGTCAGCCATGAAGAACTGACAGCCAAGCCCATGAAGAGTGGCACGTGTGAGATGACTTGATACTTATCTCGCGATGCATTATTCGCAAACTGGTCAGCCATGAAGAACTGACAGCCAAGCCCATGACGTTTGGCACCGGTGAGATGACCTAATACTTATCTCGCGATGGTTTATACGCAAAGTTGTCAGCCATGAAGAACTGACAGCCAAGCCCATAAAGAGCGGCATGTGTGAAATGACCTAACAGTTATGTCGCGATGGTTTATAAGCAAAGTGGTCGGCCATGAAGAATCGACAGCCAAGACCATGAAGAGCAGTATGTGTGAAATGACCTAATTGTTATGTCGCGATGGTTTATACGCAAAGTGGTCAGCCATGAAGAACTGACAGCCAAGCCCATGAAGAGTGGCACGTGTGAGATGACCTAATACTTATCTCGCGATGATTTATTCGCAAAGTGGTCAGCCATGAAGATCTGACAGCCAAGCCCATGACGTTCAGCACCGGTGAATCGACCTAATACTTATCTCGCGATGGTTTATACGCAAAGTGGTCAGCCATGAAGAACTGACAGCCAAACCCATAAAGAGCGGCATGTGTGAAATGACCTAACTGTTGTGTCGCGATGGTTTATAAGCAAAGTGGTAAGCCATGAAGAACTGACAGCTAAACCCATGGCCATAAAGAACGGCATGAGTGAAATGACCTAACTGTTGTGTCGCGATGGTTTATAAGCAAAGTGGTCAGCCATGAAGAACCGACAGCCAAGCAGATGAAGAGTGGCACGTGCGAGATGACCTAATTGTTATGTTGCGATCGTTTATACGCAAAGTGGTCAGCCATGAAGAACTGACAGCCAAGCCCATGAAGAGTGGCACATGTGAGATAACCTAATACTTATCTCGCGATGGTTTATATGCAAAGTGGTCAGCCATGAAGAACTGACAGCCAAGCCCATGAAGAGTGGCACGTGTGAGATGATCTAATACTTATTTCGCGATGGTTTATTCGCAAAGTGGTCAGCCATGAAGAACTGACAGCCAACCCCATGAAGAGTGGCACGTGTGACATGACCTAATACTTATTTCGCGATGGTTTATTCGCAAACTGGTCAGCCATGAAGATCTGACAGCCAAGCACATGACGTTCGGCACCGGTGAGATGACCTAATACTTATCTCGCGATGGTTTATACGCAAAGTGGTCAGCCATGAAGAACTGACAGCCAAACCCATAAAGAGCGGCATGTGTGAAATGACCTAACTGTTGTGTCGCGATGGTTTATAAGCAAAGTGGTAAGCCATGAAGAACTGACAGCTAAACCCATGGCCATAAAGAACGGCATGAGTGAAATGACCTAACTGTTGTGTCGCGATGGTTGATAAGCAAAGTGGTCAGCCATGAAGAACCGACAGCCAAGCAGATGAAGAGTGGCACGTGTGAGATGACCTAATTGTTATGTTGCGATCGTTTATACGCAAAGTGGTCAGCCATGAAGAACTGACAGCCATGCCCATGAAGAGTGGCACGTGTGAGATGACCTAATACTTATTTTGCGATGGTTTATACGCAAAGTAGTCAGCCATGAAGAACTAAAGTAGTCAGCCATGAAGAACTGACAGCCAAGCCCATGAAGAGTGGCACGTGTGAGATGACCTAATACTTATCTCGTGATGATTTATACGCAAAGTGGTCAGCCATGAAGAACTGACAGCCAAGCCCATGACTTTCGGCACGTGTGAGATGACTTGACACTTATCTTGCAATGGTTTATACACAAAGTGGTCAGCCATGAAGAACTGACAGCCAAGCCAATGAAGAGTGGCATGTGTGAAATGACCTAACTGTTATGTCGCAATGGTTTATAAACAAAGTGGTCAGCCACGAAGAACCGACAGCCAAGCCCATGAAGAGCGGCATGTGTGAAATGACCTAATTGTTATGTTGCGATGGTTTCTACGCAATGTGGTCAGCCATGAAGAACTGACAGCCAAGCCCATGAAGAATGGCAGGTGTGAGATGACCTAATAGATATATCACGAAGGTTTATATGCAAAGTGTCCAGCCATGAAGAGCTGACAGCCAAGCCCATGAAGAGTGGCACGTGTGAGATGACCCAATACTTATCTCGCGACGGTCTATACGCAAAGTGGTCAGCCATGAAGAACTGACAGGCAAAAAGCACATAAAGAGCGGCATGTGTGAAATGACCTAACTGTTATGTCGCGATGGTTTATAAGCAAAGTGGTCAGCCATGAAGAACTGACAGCCAAGCCAATGAAGAGTGGCACATGTGAGATGTTCTAATACTTATCTCGCGATGGTTTATACGCAAAGTGGTCAGCCATGAAGAACTGACAGACAAGCCCATGAAGAGTGACATGTGTGAGGTGACCTAATACTTATCTCACGATGGTTTATACGCAAAGTGGTCTGTCATGAAAAACTGACAGCCAAGCTCATGACTTTTGGCACCGGTTAGATGATCTAATACTTATCTCGCAATGGTTTATACGCAAAGTGGTCAGCCATGAAGAACTGACAGCCAGGCCCATAAAGAGCAGCATGTGTGAAATGACCTGACTGTTATATCATGATGGTTTATAAGCAAAGTGGTCAGCCATGAAGAACCGACAGCCAAGCCCATGAAGAGCGGCATGTGTGAAATGACCTAATTGTTATGTCGGGATGGTTTATACGCAAAGTGGTCAGCCATGAAGAACTGACAGCCAAGCCCATGAAGAGTGGCACGTGTGAGATGACCTAATACTTATCTCGCGATGATTTATTCGCAAAGTGGTCAGCCATGAAGATCTGACAGCCAAGCCCATGACGTTCAGCACCGGTGAATCGACCTAATACTTATCTCGCGATGGTTTATACGCAAAGTGGTCAGCCATGAAGAACTGACAGCCAAACCCATAAAGAGCGGCATGTGTGAAATGACCTAACTGTTGTGTCGCGATGGTTTATAAGCAAAGTGGTAAGCCATGAAGAACTGACAGCCAAACCCATGGCCATAAAGAACGGCATGAGTGAAATGACCTAACTGTTGTGTCGCGATGGTTTATAAGCAAAGTGGTCAGCCATGAAGAACCGACAGCCAAGCAGATGAAGAGTGGCACATGTGAGATGACCTAATTGTTATGTTGCGATCGTTTATACGCAAAGTGGTCAGCCATGAAGAACTGACAGCCAAGCCCATGAAGAGTGGCACATGTGAGATGACCTAATACTTATCTCGCGATGGTTTATATGCAAAGCGGTCAGCCATGAAGAACTGACAGCCAACCCCATGAAGAGTGGCACGTGTGAGATGACCTAATACTTATTTCGCGATGGTTTATTCGCAAACTGGTCAGCCATGAAGAACTGACAGCCAAGCCCATGACGTTCGGCACCGGTGAGATGACCTAATACTTATCTCGCGATGGTTTATTCGCAAAGTGGTCAGCCATGAAGAACTGACAACCAAGCCCATAAAGAGCGGCATGTGTGAAATGACCTAACAGTTATTCGCGATGGTTTATAAGCAAAGTGGTCGGCCATGAAGCATCGACAGCCAAGACCATGAAGAGCAGTATGTGTGAAATGACCTAATTGTTATGTCGCGATGGTTTATACGCAAAGTGGTCAGCCATGAAGAACTGACAGCCAAGCCCATGAAGAGTGGCACGTGTGAGATGACCTAATACTTATCTCGCGATGATTTATTCGCAAAGTGGTCAGCCATGAAGATCTGACAGCCAAGCCCATGACGTTCAGCACCGGTGAGACGACCTAATACTTATCTCGCGATGGTTTATACGCAAAGTGGTCAGCCATGAAGAACTGACAGCCAAACCCATAGAGAGCGGCATGTGTGAAATGACCTAACTGTTGTGTCGCGATGGTTTATAAGCAAAGTGGTAAGCCATGAAGAACTGACAGCCAAACCCATGGCCATAAAGAACGGCATGAGTGAAATGACCTAACTGTTGTGTCGCGATGGTTTATAAGCAAAGTGGTCAGCCATGAAGAACCGACAGCCAAGCAGATGAAGAGTGGCACGTGTGAGATGACCTAATTGTTATGTTGCGATCGTTTATACGCAAAGTGGTCAGCCATGAAGAACTGACAGCCAAGCCCATGAAGAGTGGCACGTGTGAGATGACCTAATACTTATTTTGCGATGGTTTATACGCAAAGTAGTCAGCCATGAAGAACTGACAGCCAAGCCCATGAAGAGTGGCACGTGTGAGATGACCTAATACTTATCTCGTGATGATTTATACGCAAAGTGGTCAGCCATGAAGAACTGACAGCCAAGCCCATGACTTTCGGCACGTGTGAGATGACTTGACACTTATCTTGCAATGGTTTATACACAAAGTGGTCAGCCATGAAGAACTGACAGCCAAGCCCATGAAGAGTGGCATGTGTGAAATGACCTAACTGTTATGTCGCGATGGTTTATAAGCAAAGTGGTCAGCCACGAAGAACCGACAGCCAAGCCCATGAAGAGCGGCATGTGTGAAATGACCTAATTGTTATGTTGCGATGGTTTCTACGCAATGTGGTCAGCCATGAAGAACTGACAGCCAAGCCCATGAAGAATGGTAGGTGTGAGATGACCAAATAGATATATCATGAAGGTTTATATGCAAAGTGGCCAGCCATGAAGAGCTGACAGCCAAGCCCATGAAGAGTGGCACGTGTGAGATGACCCAATACTTATCTCGCGACGGTCTATACGCAAAGTGGTCAGCCATGAAGAACTGACAGGCAAAAAGCACATAAAGAGCGGCATGTGTGAAATGACCTAACTGTTATGTCGCAATGGTTTATAAACAAAGTGGTCAGCCATGAAGAACTGACAGCCAAGCCAATGAAGAGTGGCACATGTGAGATGTTCTAATACTTATCTCGCGATGGTTTATACGCAAAGTGGTCAGCCATGAAGAACTGACAGACAAGCCCATGAAGGGTGGCATGTGTGAGGTGACCTAATACTTATCTCACGATGGTTTATACGCAAAGTGGTCTGCCATGAAAAACTAACAGCCAAGCTCATGACTTTTGGCACCGGTTAGATGATCTAATACTTATCTCGCAATGGTTTATACACAAAGTGGTCAGCCATGAAGAACTGACAGCCAGTCTCATAAAGAGCAGCATGTGTGAAATGACCTGACTGTTATATCATGATGGTTTATAAGCAAAGTGGTCAGCCATGAAGAACCGACAGCCAAGCCCATGAAGAGCGGCATGTGTGAAATGACCTAATTGTTATGTCGGGATGGTTTATACGCAAAGTGGTCAGCCACGAAGAACTGACAGCTAAGCCTATAAAGAGGGGCATGTGTGAAATGACCTATCTGTTATGTCGCGATGGTTTATAAGCAAAGTGGTCAGCCATGAAGAACCGACAGCCAAGCCCATGAAGAGTGGCACATGTAAGATGACCTAATGCTTATCTCGCGATGGTTTATTTGCAAAGTGGTCAGCCATGAAGAACTGACAGCCAAGCCCATAAAGAGCGGTACCAGTGAGATGACCTAATACTTATCTCGCGATGGTTTATAAGCAAAGTGGTCAGCCATGAAGAACCGACAACCAAGCCCATGAAGAGCGGCATGTGTGAAATGACCTAATTGTTATGTCGCGATGGTTTATACACAAAGTGGTCAGCCATGAAGAACTGACAGCCAAGCCCATGAAGAGTGGCACGTATGAGATGACCTCATACAGGGTTCCCCCAGGTTAAAATGTTTGAAATTCAAGGCCATTCCAGGCCATTTCTTGGCAATTTTCGTGGATTTTCAAGGCCCCCATTTATGAAATTCAAGGCTTTTCAAGGCCGAGGCTGGCAAAGTACCGTAAATTATCAGAAAACGACTAGAAACCTTCTCTTATATTTCCCTTTGTTGGTAATTCTAACACTTGACATCATTTCTTGGAAAACTCTTTCTGAAAGCTATCCAAGCAATGATATCACTGATTAGAATTAGTGAGCCTGAGAAAGACATTTTCTTGTGTTTATCCTACAACTGCAGTGTAATTACCAAGTGACACAATAGCTATGCCTCTTGTACATGTACCGCTATCCTAACTGAATACTTACTGAATGCAAATGAATTGATGTCATCCTTTCTCCCAATGAGTAAACTACATGTTACATGCAAATGACACATTTCGTAACCCACAACATCTCCGGAAATGTAATTCGAAAAGCAAAATGTAATTCCGTTGTGGGGAAGTGTACCTTCCAACAAGCTTGGATTAAATCAACTGCATACTGTAACTGGTTACTGCCTGTTCCAGTTGAATGGTATTCAGCTAAATGCAGTAACTGTCGAAAAGTTTTTAATGTTTCATACATGGGCGAATCATCCTTTAAATCGCACATGTTAACATTTGAGGTGAATAAGACAATAACACTTTCATTTGGAAATCCAAACTCGGAATGCACCGTGATGGTGACTGCCCATGCGAGGACTTTAAGATGACGTTGTGTCAAATTCATCAGACATACATGCTTCGGAAATACTCAAATAGTTCAACTGAACAATCATCCATTTGTAATATTTTCAATATGAATAAATTATCCACGCACGTGCGCTCAGCATTCGAACAGGCAGAATTTACAATAAATCTTCCCATTGGCTTAAATATACACCATCGTGCTCGCCCACATCAATAGCAACCATTCACAATGCTTCATTCAATGGATTTCAGTGTCACATCACTGCAAAGTTCTATCAATAATGCACGCATTGGCACTGCCGTATATACTCCAAAATATGACCGGATTAATAAACCACACAGTTACATTTGCTGTAAATGCCGTAAAATATGTTCGGATTAAATTACGCATAACAAAATTCTCAGATTTTCCAGGTTTTTCAAAGCTCCCATTGGAAATTCAAGGCTTTCAAGGCCTTGAATGACCTTTTGACAAATTCCAGGCATTTCCAGGTTTTCAAGGCCCTGCGGAAACCCTGTAATACTTATCTTCCGATGGTTTATACGCAAAGCCATCAGCCATGAAGAACTGACAGCCAAGCCCATGAAGAGTGGCATGTGAGAAATGACCTCATTGTTATGTCGCGATGGTTTATACGCAAAGTGGTCAGCCATGAAGAACTGACAGCCAAGCCAATGAAGAGTGGCACGTGTGACATGACCTAATACTTATCTCGCGATGGTTTATATGCAAAGTGGGCCCGCCATGAAGAACTCACAGCCAAGCCCATGAAGAGTGGCACGTGTAAGATGACCTAATACTTATCTCGTGATGGTTTATACGCAAAGTGGTGAGTCATGAAGAACTGACAGCCAAGCCCATGACGATCGGCACCTTTGAGATGACGTAATACTTATCTCGCGATGGTTTATACGCAAAGTGGTCAGCCATGAAGAACTGACAGCCAAGCCCATCAAGAGCAGCATGTGCGAAATGACCTAACAGTTATGTCGCGATGGTTTAAAAGCAAAATTGTCAGCCATGAAGAACCAACAGCCAAGCCCATGAAGAGCGGCATGTGTGAAATGACCTAACTGTTATGTCGCGATGTTTTATACGCAAAGTGGTCAGCCATGAAGAACTGACAGCCAAGCCCATGAAGAGTGGCACATGTGAGAGACCTAATACTTATCTCGCGATGGTTTATACGCAAAGTGGTCAGCCATGAAGAACTGACAGCCAAGCCCATGAAGAGTGGCACGTGTGAGATGACCTAATACTTATTTCGCGATGGTTTATTCGCAAAGTGGTAAGCCATGAAGAACTGACAGCCAAGCCCATGAAGAGTGGCACGTGTGAGATGACCTAATACTTATCTCGCGATGGATTATTCGCAAAGTGGTCAGCCATGAAGAACTGACAGCCAAGCCCATGACGTTCGGCACCGGTGAGAAGACCTAATACTTATCTCGCGATGGTTTATACGTAAAGTGGTCAGCCATGAAGAACTGACAGCCAAGCCCATAAAGAGCGACATGTGTGAAACGACCTAACTGTTAAGTCGCGATGGTTTATAAGCAAAGTGGTCAGCCATGAAGAACCGACAGCCAAGCCCATGAAGAGCGGCATGTGTGAAATGACCTAATTGCTATGTCGCGATGGTTTATACGCAAAGTGGTCAGCCATGAAGAACTGACAGCCAAACCCATGAAGAGTGGCACATGTGAGATGACAGCCAAGCCCATGACGTTCGACACCGGTGAGAAGACCTAATACTTATCTCGCGATGGTTTATACGTAAAGTGGTCAGCCATGAAGAACTGACAGCCAAACCAATAAAGTGTGGCATGTGTGAAACGACCTAACTGTTAAGTCGCGATGGTTTATAAGCAAAGTGGTCAGCCATGAAGAACCGACAGCCAAGCCCATGAAGAGCGGCATGTGTGAAACGACTTAACTGTTAAGTCGCGATGGTTTATAAGCAAAGTGGTCAGCCATGAAGAATCGACAGCCAAGACCATGAAGAGCGGCATGTGTGAAATAACCTAACTGTTATGTCGCGATGGTTTATATGCAAAGTGGTCAGCCAAGAAGAACTGACAGCCAAGCCCATGAAGAGTGGCACGTGTGACATGACCTAATACTTATCTCGCGATGGTTTATACGCAAAGTGGTCAGCCATGAAGAACTGACAGCGAAGCCCATGAAGAGTGGCACGTGTGAGATGACTTAATACTTATCTCGCGATGCATTATTCGCAAAGTGGTCAGCCATGAAGAACTGATAGCCAAGCCCATGACGTTCGTCACCGGTGAGAAGACCTAATACTTATCTCGCAATGGTTTATACGTAAAGTGGTCAGCCATGAAGAACTGACAGCCTAGCCCATAAAGGGAGGCATGTGTGAAATGACCTAACTGTTATGTCGCGATGGTTTATACGCAAACTGGTCAGCCATGAAGAACTGACAGCCAAGCCCATGAAGAGTGGCACGTGTGAGATGACTTAATACTTATCTCGCGATGCATTATTCGCAATTTGAAAGTGGTCAGCCATGAAGAACTGATAGCCAAGCCCATGACGTTCGGCACCGGTGAGAAGACCTAATACTTATCTCGCAATGGTTTATACGTAAAGTGGTCAGCCATGAAGAACCGACAGCCAAGCCCATGAAGAGCAGCATGTGTGAAATGACCTAATTGTTATGTCGCGATGGTTTATACGCAAAGTGGTCAGCCATGAAGAACTAACAGCCAAGCCCATGAAGAGTGGCACATGTGAGATGACCTAATACTTATCTCGCGATGGTTTATACGCAAAGTGGTCAGCTATGAAGAACTGACAGCCAAGCCCATGAAGAGTGGCACGTGTGAGATGACCTAATACTTATTTCGCGATGGTTAATTCGCAAAGTGGTCAGTCATGAAGAACTGACAGCCAAGCCCATGAAGAGTGGCACGTGTGAGATGACCTAATACTTCTTTCGCGATGGTTTATTCGCAAAGTGGTCAGCCATGAAGAACTGACAGCCAAGCCCATGACATTCGGCACCGGTGAGATGACCTAATACTTATCTCGCGATGGTTTATACGCAAAGTGGTCAGCCATGAAGAACTGACAGCCAAGCCCATAAAGAGCGGCATGTGTGAAATGACCTAACTGTTAAGTCGCGATGGTATATAAGCAAAGTGGTCAGTCATGAAGAACCGACAGCCAAGCCCATGAAGAGCGGCATGTGTGAAATGACCTAATTGTTATGTCTTGATGGTTTATACGCAAAGTGGTCAGCCATGAAGAACTGACAGCCAAGCCAATGAAGAGTGGCACATGTGAGATGACCTAATACTTATCTTGCGATGGTTTATACGCAAAGTGGTCAGCCAAGAAGAACTGACAGCCAAGCCCATGAAGAGTGGCACGTGTGAGATGACCTAATACTTGTTTTGCGATGGTTTATTCGCAAAGTGGTCAGCCATGAAGAACTGACAGCCAAGCCCATAAAGAGCGGCATGTGTGAAATGACCTAACTGTTATGTCGCGATGGTTTATAAGCAAAGTCGTCAGCCATGAAGAATCGACAGCCAAGACCATGAAGAGCGGCATGTGTGAAATGACCTAATTGTTATGTCGCGATGGTTTAAACGCAAAGTGGTCAGCCATGAAGAACTGACAGCCAAGCCCATGAAGAGTGGCACGTGTGACATGACCTAATACTTATCTCGCGATGGTTTATAAGCAAAGTGGTCAGCCATGAAGAACTGACAGCCATGCCCATGAAGAGTGGCACATGTGAGATGACCTAATACTTATCTCGCGATGCATTATTCGCAAAATGGTCAGCCATGAAGAACTGACAGCCAAGCCCATGACGTTCGGCACCGGTGAGAAAACCTAATACTTATCTTGCAATGGTTTATACGTAAAGTGGTCAGGCATGAAGAACTGACAGCCTACCCCATAAAGAGAGGCATGTGTGAAATGACCTAACTGTTATGTCGTGATGGTTTATAAGCAAAGTGGTAAGCCATGAAGAACCGACAGCCAAGCCCATGAAGAGCAGCATGTGTGAAATGACCTAATTGTTATGTCGCGATGGTTTATACGCAAAGTGGTCAGTGATGAAGAACTGACAGCCAAGCCCATGAAGAGTGGCACATGTGAGATGACCTAATACTTATCTCGCGATGGTTTATACGCAAAGTGGTCAGCCATGAAGAACTGACAGCCAAGCCCATGAAGAGTGGCACGTGTGAGATGACCTAATACTTATTTCGCGATGGTTTATTCGCAAAGTGGTCAGCCATGAAGAACTGACAGCCAAGCCCATGACGTTCGGCACTGGTGAGATGACCTAATACTTATCTCGCGATGGTTTATACGCAAAGTGGTCAGCCATGAAGAACTGACAGCCTAGCCCATAAAGAGAGGCATGTGTGAAATGACCTAACTGTTGTGTCGCGATGGTTTATAAGCAAAGTGGTAAGCCATGAAGAACTGACAGCCAAACCCATGAAGAGCGGCACATGTGAGATGACAGCCAAGCCCATGACGTTCGGCACCGGTGAGAAGACCTAATACTTATCTCGCGATGGTTTATACGTAAAGTGGTCAGCCATGAAGAACTGACAGCCAAACCAATAAAGTGTGGCATGTGTGAAACGACCTAACTGTTAAGTTGCGATGGTTTATAAGCAAAGTGGTCAGCCATGAAGAACCGACAGCCACGCCCATGAAGAGCGGCATGTGTGAAATGACCTTACTGTTAAGTCGCGATGGTTTATAAGCAAAGTGGTCAGCCATGAAGAATCGACAGCCAAGACCATGAAGAGCGCCATGTGTGAAATAACCTAACTGTTATGTCGCGATGGTTTATATGCAAAGTGTGAAATGACCTAATTCTTATGACGCGATGGTTTATACGCAAAGTGGTCAGCCATGAAGAACTGACAGCCAAGCCCATGAAGAGTGGCACGTGTGAAATGACCTAATACTTATCTCGCGATGGTTTATACGCAAAGTGGTCAGCCATGAAGAACTGACAGCCAAGCCCATGAAGAGTGGCACGTGAGACATGACCTAATACTTATCTCGCGATGGTTTATACGCAAAGTGGTCAGCCATGAAGAACTGACAGCCAAGCCCATGAAGAGTGGCACGTGTGAGATGACTTAATACTTATCTCGCGATGCATTATTCGCAAAGTGGTCAGCCATGAAGAACTGATAGCCAAGCCTATGACGTTCGGCACCGGTGAGAAGACCTAATACTTATCTCGCGATGGTTTATACGTAAAGTGGTCAGCCATGAAGAACTGACAGCCTAGCCCATAAAGGGAGGCATGTGTGAAATGACCTAACTGTTATGTCGCGATGGTTTATAAGCAAAGTGGTCAGCCATGAAGAACCGACAGCAAAGCCCATGAAGAGTGGCACATGTGAGATGACCTAATACTTATCTCGCGATGGTTTATATGCAAAGTGGTCAGCCATGAAGAACTGACAGCCAACCCCATGAAGAGTGGCACGTGTGAGATGACCTAATACTTATTTCGCGATGGTTTATTCGCAAACTGGTCAGCCATGAAGAACTGACAGCCAAGCCCATGACGTTCGGCACCGGTGAGATGACCTAATACTTATCTCGCGATGGTTTATTCGCAAAGTGGTCAGCCATGAAGAACTGACAACCAAGCCCATAAAGAGCGGCATGTGTGAAATGACCTAACAGTTATTCGCGATGGTTTATAAGCAAAGTGGTCGGCCATGAAGAATCGACAGCCAACACCATGAAGAGCAGTATGTGTGAAATGACCTAATTGTTATGTCGCGATGGTTTATACGCAAAGTGGTCAGCCATGAAGAACTGACAGCCAAGCCCATGAAGAGTGGCACGTGTGAGATGACCTAATACTTATCTCGCGATGATTTATTCGCAAAGTGGTCAGCCATGAAGATCTGACAGCCAAGCCCATGACGTTCAGCACCGGTGAGATGACCTAATACTTATCTCGCGATGGTTTATACGCAAAGTGGTCAGCCATGAAGAACTGACAGCCAAACCCATAGAGAGCGGCATGTGTGAAATGACCTAACTGTTGTGTCGCGATGGTTTATAAGCAAAGTTGTAAGCCATAAAGAACTGACAGCCAAACCCATGGCCATAAAGAACGGCATGAGTGAAATGACCTAACTGTTGTGTCGCGATGGTTTATAAGCAAAGTGGTCAGCCATGAAGAACCGACAGCCAAGCAGATGAAGAGTGGCACGTGTGAGATGACCTAATTGTTATGTTGCGATCGTTTATACGCAAAGTGGTCAGCCATGAAGAACTGACAGCCAAGCCCATGAAGAGTGGCACGTGTGAGATGACCTAATACTTATCTCGTGATGATTTATACGCAAAGTGGTCAGCCATGAAGAACTGACAGCCAAGCCCATGACTTTCGGCAGGTGTGAGATGACTTGACACTTATCTTGCAATGGTTTATACACAAAGTGGTCAGCCATGAAGAACTGACAGCCAAGCCCATGAAGAGTGGCATGTGTGAAATGACCTAACTGTTATGTCGCGATGGTTTATAAGCAAAGTGGTCAGCCACGAAGAACCGACAGCCAAGCCCATGAAGAGCGGCATGTGTGAAATGACCTAATTGTTATGTTGCGATGGTTTCTACGCAATGTGGTCAGCCATGAAGAACTGACAGCCAAGCCCATGAAGAATGGTAGGTGTGAGATGACCAAATAGATATATCACGAAGGTTTATATGCAAAGTGGCCAGCCATGAAGAGCTGACAGCCAAGCCCATGAAGAGTGGCACGTGTGAGATGACCCAATACTTATCTCGCGACGGTCTATACGCAAAGTGGTCAGCCATGAAGAACTGACAGGCAAAAAGCACATAAAGAGCGGCATGTGTGAAATGACCTAACTGTTATGTCGCAATGGTTTATAAGCAAAGTGGTCAGCCATGAAGAACTGACAGCCAAGCCAATGAAGAGTGGCACATGTGAGATGTTCTAATACTTATCTCGCGATGGTTTATACGCAAAGTGGTCAGCCATGAAGAACTGACAGACAAGCCCATGAAGGGTGGCATGTGTGAGGTGACCTAATACTTATCTCACGATGGTTTATACGCAAAGTGGTCTGCCATGAAAAACTAACAGCCAAGCTCATGACTTTTGGCACCGGTTAGATGATCTAATACTTATCTCGCAATGGTTTATACACAAAGTGGTCAGCCATGAAGAACTGACAGCCAGGCTCATAAAGAGCAGCATGTGTGAAATGACCTGACTGTTATATCATGATGGTTTATAAGCAAAGTGGTCAGCCATGAAGAACCGACAGCCAAGCCCATGAAGAGCGGCATGTGTGAAATGACCTAATTGTTATGTCGGGATGGTTTATACGCAAAGTGGTCAGCCACGAAGAACTGACAGCTAAGCCTATAAAGAGGGGCATGTGTGAAATGACCTATCTGTTATGTCGCGATGGTTTATAAGCAAAGTGGTCAGCCATGAAGAACCGACAGCCAAGCCCATGAAGAGTGGCACATGTAAGATGACCTAATGCTTATCTCGCGATGGTTTATTTGCAAAGTGGTCAGCCATGAAGAACTGACAGCCAAGCCCATAAAGAGCGGTACCAGTGAGATGACCTAATACTTATCTCGCGATGGTTTATAAGCAAAGTGGTCAGCCATGAAGAACCGACAACCAAGCCCATGAAGAGCGGCATGTGTGAAATGACCTAATTGTTATGTCGCGATGGTTTATACACAAAGTGGTCAGCCATGAAGAACTGACA
Source organism: Pictodentalium vernedei (assembly GCA_031216915.1). Classification (NCBI taxonomy): domain Eukaryota; kingdom Metazoa; phylum Mollusca; class Scaphopoda; order Dentaliida; family Dentaliidae; genus Pictodentalium; species Pictodentalium vernedei. The sequence goes on from CM062293.1 coordinate 140,616,415, forward strand.
GCCAAGCCCATGAAGAGTGGCACGTATGAGATGACCTCATACAGGGTTCCCCCAGGTTAAAATGTTTGAAATTCAAGGCCATTCCAGGCCATTTCTTGGCAATTTTCGTGGATTTTCAAGGCCCCCATTTATGAAATTCAAGGCTTTTCAAGGCCGAGGCTGGAAAAGTACCGTAAATTATCAGAAAACGACTAGAAACCTTCTCTTATATTTCCCTTTGTTGGTAATTCTAACACTTGACATCATTTCTTGGAAAACTCTTTCTGAAAGCTATCCAAGCAATGATATCACTGATTAGAATTAGTGAGCCTGAGAAAGACATTTTCTTGTGTTTATCCTACAACTGCAGTGTAATTACCAAGTGACACAATAGCTATGCCTCTTGTACATGTACCGCTATCCTAACTGAATACTTACTGAATGCAAATGAATTGATGTCATCCTTTCTCCCAATGAGTAAACTACATGTTACATGCAAATGACACATTTCGTAACCCACAACATCTCCGGAAATGTAATTCGAAAAGCAAAATGTAATTCCGTTGTGGGGAAGTGTACCTTCCAACAAGCTTGGATTAAATCAACTGCATACTGTAACTGGTTACTGCCTGTTCCAGTTGAATGGTATTCAGCTAAATGCAGTAACTGTCGAAAAGTTTTTAATGTTTCATACATGGGCGAATCATCCTTTAAATCGCACATGTTAACATTTGAGGTGAATAAGACAATAACACTTTCATTTGGAAATCCAAACTCGGAATGCACCGTGATGGTGACTGCCCATGCGAGGACTTTAAGATGACGTTGTGTCAAATTCATCAGACATACATGCTTCGGAAATACTCAAATAGTTCAACTGAACAATCATCCATTTGTAATATTTTCAATATGAATAAATTATCCACGCACGTGCGCTCAGCATTCGAACAGGCAGAATTTACAATAAATCTTCCCATTGGCTTAAATATACACCATCGTGCTCGCCCACATCAATAGCAACCATTCACAATGCTTCATTCAATGGATTTCAGTGTCACATCACTGCAAAGTTCTATCAATAATGCACGCATTGGCACTGCCGTATATACTCCAAAATATGACCGGATTAATAAACCACACAGTTACATTTGCTGTAAATGCCGTAAAATATGTTCGGATTAAATTACGCATAACAAAATTCTCAGATTTTCCAGGTTTTTCAAAGCTCCCATTGGAAATTCAAGGCTTTCAAGGCCTTGAATGACCTTTTGACAAATTCCAGGCATTTCCAGGTTTTCAAGGCCCTGCGGAAACCCTGTAATACTTATCTTCCGATGGTTTATACGCAAAGCCATCAGCCATGAAGAACTGCCAGCCAAGCCCATGAAGAGTGGCATGTGAGAAATGACCTCATTGTTATGTCGCGATGGTTTATACGCAAAGTGGTCAGCCATGAAGAACTGACAGCCAAGCCAATGAAGAGTGGCACGTGTGACATGACCTAATACTTATCTCGCGATGGTTTATATGCAAAGTGGGCCCGCCATGAAGAACTCACAGCCAAGCCCATGAAGAGTGGCACGTGTAAGATGACCTAATACTTATCTCGTGATGGTTTATACGCAAAGTGGTGAGTCATGAAGAACTGACAGCCAAGCCCATGACGATCGGCACCTTTGAGATGACGTAATACTTATCTCGCGATGGTTTATACGCAAAGTGGTCAGCCATGAAGAACTGACAGCCAAGCCCATCAAGAGCAGCATGTGCGAAATGACCTAACAGTTATGTCGCGATGGTTTAAAAGCAAAATTGTCAGCCATGAAGAACCAACAGCCAAGCCCATGAAGAGCGGCATGTGTGAAATGACCTAACTGTTATGTCGCGATGTTTTATACGCAAAGTGGTCAGCCATGAAGAACTGACAGCCAAGCCCATGAAGAGTGGCACATGTGAGAGACCTAATACTTATCTCGCGATGGTTTATACGCAAAGTGGTCAGCCATGAAGAACTGACAGCCAAGCCCATGAAGAGTGGCACGTGTGAGATGACCTAATACTTATTTCGCGATGGTTTATTCGCAAAGTGGTAAGCCATGAAGAACTGACAGCCAAGCCCATGAAGAGTGGCACGTGTGAGATGACCTAATACTTATCTCGCGATGGATTATTCGCAAAGTGGTCAGCCATTAAGAACTGACAGCCAAGCCCATGACGTTCGGCACCGGTGAGAAGACCTAATACTTATCTCGCGATGGTTTATACGTAAAGTGGTCAGCCATGAAGAACTGACAGCCAAGCCCATAAAGAGCGGCATGTGTGAAACGACCTAACTGTTAAGTCGCGATGGTTTATAAGCAAAGTGGTCAGCCATGAAGAACCGACAGCCAAGCCCATGAAGAGCGGCATGTGTGAAATGACCTAATTGCTATGTCGCGATGGTTTATACGCAAAGTGGTCAGCCATGAAGAACTGACAGCCAAACCCATGAAGAGTGGCACATGTGAGATGACAGCCAAGCCCATGACGTTCGACACCGGTGAGAAGACCTAATACTTATCTCGCGATGGTTTATACGTAAAGTGGTCAGCCATGAAGAACTGACAGCCAAACCAATAAAGTGTGGCATGTGTGAAACGACCTAACTGTTAAGTCGCGATGGTTTATAAGCAAAGTGGTCAGCCATGAAGAACCGACAGCCAAGCCCATGAAGAGCGGCATGTGTGAAACGACTTAACTGTTAAGTCGCGATGGTTTATAAGCAAAGTGGTCAGCCATGAAGAATCGACAGCCAAGACCATGAAGAGCGGCATGTGTGAAATAACCTAACTGTTATGTCGCGATGGTTTATATGCAAAGTGGTCAGCCATGAAGAACTGACAGCCAAGCCCATGAAGAGTGGCACGTGTGACATGACCTAATACTTATCTCGCGATGGTTTATACGCAAAGTGGTCAGCCATGAAGAACTGACAGCGAAGCCCATGAAGAGTGGCACGTGTGAGATGACTTAATACTTATCTCGCGATGCATTATTCGCAAAGTGGTCAGCCATGAAGAACTGATAGCCAAGCCCATGACGTTCGTCACCGGTGAGAAGACCTAATACTTATCTCGCAATGGTTTATACGTAAAGTGGTCAGCCATGAAGAACTGACAGCCTAGCCCATAAAGGGAGGCATGTGTGAAATGACCTAACTGTTATGTCGCGATGGTTTATACGCAAACTGGTCAGCCATGAAGAACTGACAGCCAAGCCCATGAAGAGTGGCACGTGTGAGATGACTTAATACTTATCTCGCGATGCATTATTCGCAATTTGAAAGTGGTCAGCCATGAAGAACTGATAGCCAAGCCCATGACGTTCGGCACCGGTGAGAAGACCTAATACTTATCTCGCAATGGTTTATACGTAAAGTGGTCAGCCATGAAGAACCGACAGCCAAGCCCATGAAGAGCAGCATGTGTGAAATGACCTAATTGTTATGTCGCGATGGTTTATACGCAAAGTGGTCAGCCATGAAGAACTAACAGCCAAGCCCATGAAGAGTGGCACATGTGAGATGACCTAATACTTATCTCGCGATGGTTTATACGCAAAGTGGTCAGCTATGAACAACTGACAGCCAAGCCCATGAAGAGTGGCATGTGTGAGATGACCTAATACTTATTTCGCGATGGTTAATTCGCAAAGTGGTCAGTCATGAAGAACTGACAGCCAAGCCCATGAAGAGTGGCACGTGTGAGATGACCTAATACTTCTTTCGCGATGGTTTATTCGCAAAGTGGTCAGCCATGAAGAACTGACAGCCAAGCCCATGACATTCGGCACCGGTGAGATGACCTAATACTTATCTCGCGATGGTTTATACGCAAAGTGGTCAGCCATGAAGAACTGACAGCCAAGCCCATAAACAGCGGCATGTGTGAAATGACCTAACTGTTATGTCGCGATGGTTTATAAGCAAAGTGGTCAGCCATGAAGAATCGACAGCTAAGACCATGAAGAGCGGCATGTGTGAAACGACCTAATTGTTATGTCGCGATGGTTTATACGCAAAGTGGTCAGCCATGATGAACTGACAGCCAAGCCCATGAAGAGTGGCACGTGTGAGATGACCTAATACTTATCTCGCGATGCATTATTCGCAAAGTGATCAGCCATGAAGAACTGACAGCCAAGCCCATGAAGAGTGGCACGTGTGGGATGACCTAATACTTATCTCGCGATGGATTATTCGCAAAGTGCAGCCATGAAGAACTGACAGCCAAGCCCATGACGTTCGGCACCGGTGAGAAGACCTAATACTTATCTCGCGATGGTTTATACATAAAGTGGTCAGCCATGAAGAACTGACAGCCAAGCCCATAAAGAGCGGCATGTGTGAAACGACCTAACTGATAAGTCGCGATGGTATATAAGCAAAGTGGTCAGTCATGAAGAACCGACAGCCAAGCCCATGAAGAGCGGCATGTGTGAAATGACCTAATTGTTATGTCGCGATGGTTTATATGCAAAGTGGTCAGCCATGAAGAACTGACAGCCAAGCCAATGAAGAGTGGCACATGTGAGATGACCTAATACTTATCTTGCGATGGTTTATACGCAAAGTGGTCAGCCAAGAAGAACTGACAGCCAAGCCCATGAAGAGTGGCACGTGTGAGATGACCTAATACTTGTTTCGCGATGGTTTATTCGCAAAGTGGTCAGCCATGAAGAACTGACAGCCAAGCCCATAAAGAGCGGCATGTGTGAAATGACCTAACTGTTATGTCGCGATGGTTTATAAGCAAAGTCGTCAGCCATGAAGAATCGACAGCCAAGACCATGAAGAGCGGCATGTGTGAAATGACCTAATTGTTATGTCGCGATGGTTTAAACGCAAAGTGGTCAGCCATGAAGAACTGACAGCCAAGCCCATGAAGAGTGGCACGTGTGACATGACCTAATACTTATCTCGCGATGGTTTATAAGCAAAGTGGTCAGCCATGAAGAACTGACAGCCATGCCCATGAAGAGTGGCACATGTGAGATGACCTAATACTTATCTCGCGATGCATTATTCGCAAAATGGTCAGCCATGAAGAACTGACAGCCAAGACCATGACGTTCGGCACCGGTGAGAAGACCTAATACTTATCTTGCAATGGTTTATACGTAAAGTGGTCAGGCATGAAGAACTGACAGCCTACCCCATAAAGAGAGGCATGTGTGAAATGACCTAACTGTTATGTCGTGATGGTTTATAAGCAAAGTGGTAAGCCATGAAGAACCGACAGCCAAGCCCATGAAGAGCAGCATGTGTGAAATGACCTAATTGTTATGTCGCGATGGTTTATACGCAAAGTGGTAAGCCATGAAGAACTGACAGCCAAACCCATGAAGAGCGGCACATGTGAGATGACAGCCAAGCCCATGACGTTCGGCACCGGTGAGAAGACCTAATACTTATCTCGCGATGGTTTATACGTAAAGTGGTCAGCCATGAAGAACTGACAGCCAAACCAATAAAGTGTGGCATGTGTGAAACGACCTAACTGTTAAGTTGCGATGGTTTATAAGCAAAGTGGTCAGCCATGAAGAACCGACAGCCACGCCCATGAAGAGCGGCATGTGTGAAACGACCTTACTGTTAAGTCGCGATGGTTTATAAGCAAAGTGGTCAGCCATGAAGAATCGACAGCCAAGACCATGAAGAGCGCCATGTGTGAAATAACCTAACTGTTATGTCGCGATGGTTTATATGCAAAGTGTGAAATGACCTAATTCTTATGACGCGATGGTTTATACGCAAAGTGGTCAGCCATAAAGAACTGACAGCCAAGCCCATGAAGAGTGGCACGTGTGAAATGACCTAATACTTATCTCGCGATGGTTTATACGCAAAGTGGTCAGCCATGAAGAACTGACAGCCAAGCCCATGAAGAGTGGCACGTGAGACATGACCTAATACTTATCTCGCGATGGTTTATACGCAAAGTGGTCAGCCATGAAGAACTGACAGCCAAGCCCATGAAGAGTGGCACGTGTGAGATGACTTAATACTTATCTCGCGATGCATTATTCGCAAAGTGGTCAGCCATGAAGAACTGATAGCCAAGCCCATGACGTTCGGCACCGGTGAGAAGACCTAACACTTATCTCGCGATGGTTTATACGTAAAGTGGTCAGCCATGAAGAACTGACAGCCTAGCCCATAAAGGGAGGCATGTGTGAAATGACCTAACTGTTATGTCGCGATGGTTTATAAGCAAAGTGGTCAGCCATGAAGAACTGACAGCAAAGCCCATGAAGAGCAGCATGTGTGAAATGACCTAATTGTTATGTCGCGATGGTTTATACGCAAAGTGGTCAGCCATGAAGAACTGACAGCCAAGCCCATGAAGAGTGGCACATGTGAGAGGACCTAATACTTATCTCGCGATGGTTTATACGCAAAGTGGTCAGCCATGAAGAACTGACAGCCAAGACCATGAAGAGTGGCACGTGTGAGATGACCTAATACTTATTTCGCGATGGTTAATTCGCAAAGTGGTCAGTCATGAAGAACTGACAGCCAAGCCCATGAAGAGTGGCACGTGTGAGATGACCTAATACTTCTTTCGCGATGGTTTATTCGCAAAGTGGTCAGCCATGAAGAACTGACAGCCAAGCCCATGACATTCGGCACCGGTGAGATGACCTAATACTTCTCTCGCGATGGTTTATACGCAAAGTGGTCAGCCATGAACAATCGACAGCCAAGACCATGAAGAGCGGCATGTGTGAAATGACCTAATTGTTATGTCGCGATGGTTTATACGCAAAGTGGTCAGCCATGAAGAACTGACAGCCAAGCCCATGAAGAGTGGCACGTGTGAGATGACCTAATACTTATCTCGAGATGCATTATTCGCAAAGTGGTCAGCCATGAAGAACTGACAGCCAAGCCCATGAAGAGTGGCACGTGTGGGATGACCTAATACTTATCTCGCGATGGATTATTCGCAAAGTGCAGCCATGAAGAACTGACAGCCAAGCCCATGACGTTCGGCACCGGTGAGAAGACCTAATACTTATCTCGCGATGGTTTATACGTAAAGTGGTCAGCCATGAAGAACTGACAGCCAAGCCCATAAAGAGCGGCATGTGTGAAACGATCTAACTGTTAAGTCGCGATGGTTTATAAGCAAAGTGGTCAGTCATGAAGAACCGACAGCCAAGCCCATGAAGAGCAGCATGTGTGAAATGACCTAATTGTTATGTCGCGATGGTTTATACACAAAGTGGTCAGCCATGAAGAACTGACAGCCAAGCCCATGAAGAGTGGCACGTATGAGATGACCTCATACAGGGTTCCCCCAGGTTAAAATGTTTGAAATTCAAGGCCATTCCAGGCCATTTCTTGGCAATTTTCGTGGATTTTCAAGGCCCCCATTTATGAAATTCAAGGCTTTTCAAGGCCGAGGCGGGCAAAGTACCGTAAATTATCAGAAAACGACTAGAAACCTTCTCTTATATTTCCCTTTGTTGGTAATTCTAACACTTGACATCATTTCTTGGAAAACTCTTTCTGAAAGCTATCCAAGCAATGATATCACTGATTAGAATTAGTGAGCCTGAGAAAGACATTTTCTTGTGTTTATCCTACAAGTGCAGTGTAATTACCAAGTGACACAATAGCTATGCCTCTTGTACATGTACCGCTATTCTAACTGAATACTTACTGAATGCAAATGAATTGATGTCATCCTTTCTCCCAATGAGTAAACTACATGTTACATGTAAATGACACATTTCGTAACCCACAACATCTCCGGAAATGTAATTCGAAAAGCAAAATGTAATTCCGTTGTGGGGAAGTGTACCTTCCAACAAGCTTGGATTAAATCAACTGCATACTGTAACTGGTTCCTGCCTGTTCCAGTTGAACGGTATTCAGCTAAATGCAGTAACTGTCGAAAAGTTTTTAATGTTTCATACATGGGCGAATCATCCTTTAAATCGCACATGTTAACATTTGAGGTGAATAAGACAATAACACTTTCATTTGGAAATCCAAACTCGGAATCCACCGTCATGGTGACTGCCCATGCCAGGACTTTAAGATGACGTTGTGTCAAATTCATCAGACATACATGCTTCGGAAATACTCAAATAGTTCAACTGAACAATCATCCATTTGTAATATTTTCAATATGAATAAATTATCCACGCACGTGCGCTCAGCATTCGAACAGGCAGAATTTACAATAAATCTTCCCATTGGCTTAAATATACACCATCGTGCTCGCCCACATCAATAGCAACCATTCACAATGCTTGATTCAATGGATTTCAGTGTCACATCACTGCAAAGTTCTATCAATAATGCACGCATTGGCACTGCCGTAAATACTCCAAAATATGACCGGATTAATAAACCACACAGTTACATTTGCTGTAAATGCCGTAAAATATGTTCGGATTAAATTACGCATAACAAAATTCTCAGATTTTCCAGGTTTTTCAAAGCTCCCATTGGAAATTCAAGGCTTTCAAAGCCTTGAATGACCTTTTGACGAATTCCAGGCATTTCCAGGTTTTCAAGGTCCTGCGGGAACCCTGTAATACTTATCTTCCGATGGTTTATACGCAAAGCCATCAGCCATGAAGAACTGACAGCCAAGCCCATGAAGAGTGGCATGTGAGAAATGACCTCATTGTTATGTCGCGATGGTTTATACGCAAAGTGGTCAGCCATGAAGAACTGACAGCCAAGCCCATGAAGAGTGGCATGTGTGACATGACCTAATACTTATCTTGCGATGGTTTATATGCAAAGTGGGCCCGCCATGAAGAATTCACAGCCAAGCCCATGAAGAGTGGCACGTGTGAGATGACCTAATACTTATCTCGTGATGGTTTATACGCAAAGTGGTGAGCCATGAAGAACTGACAGCCAATCCCATGACGATCGGCACCTTTGAGATGACGTAATACTTATCTCGCGATGGTTTATACGCAAAGTGGTCAGCCATGAAGAACTGACAGCCAAGCCCATAAAGAGCAGCATGTGCGAAATGACCTAACAGTTATGTCGCGATGGTTTAAAAGCAAAATCATCAGCCATGAAGAACCAACAGCCAAGCCCATGAAGAGCGGCATGTGTGAAATGACCTAATTGTTATGTCGCGATGTTTTATACGCAAAGTGGTCAGCCATGAAGAACTGACAGCCAAGCCCATGAAGAGTGGCACATGTGATATGACCTAATACTTATCTCGCGATGGTTTATACGCAAAGTGGTCAGCCATGAAGAACTGACAGCCAAGCCCATGAAGAGTGGCACGTGTGAGATGACCTAATACTTATTTCGCGATGGTTTATTCGCAAAGTGGTAAGCCATGAAGAACTGACAGCCAAGCCCATGAAGAGTGGCACGTGTGAGATGACCTAATACTTATCTCGCAATGGATTATTCGCAAAGTGGTCAGCCATGAAGAACTGACAGCCAAGCCCATGACGTTCGGCACTGGTGAGAAGACCTAATACTTATCTCGCGATGGTTTATACGTAAAGTGGACAGCCATGAAGAACTGACAGCCAAGCCCATAAAGAGCGGCATGTGTGAAACGACCTAACTGTTAAGTCGCGATGGTTTATAAGCAAAGTGGTCAGCCATGAAGAACCGACAGCCAAGCCCATGAAGAGCGGCATGTGTGAAATGACCTAATTGCTATGTCACGATGGTTTATACGCAAAGTGGTCAGCCATGAAGAACTGACAGCCAAGCCCATGAAGAGTGGCACATGTGAGATGACAGCCAAGGCCATGACATTCGGCACCGGTGAGAAGACCTAATACTTATCTCGCGATGGTTTATACGTAAAGTGGTCAGCCATGAAGAACTTACAGCCAAGCCAATAAAGTGTAGCATGTGTGAAACAACCTAACTGTTAAGTCGTGATGGTTTATAAGCAAAGTGGTCAGCCATGAAGAACCGACAGCCAAGCCCATGAAGAGCGGCATGTGTGAAACGACCTAACTGTTAAGTCGCGATGGTTTATAAGCAAAGTGGTCAGCCATGAAGAATCGACAGCCAAGACCATGAAGAGCGGCATGTGTGAAATAACCTAACTGTTATGTCGCGATGGTTTATATGCAAAGTGGTCAGCCATGAAGAACTGACAGCCAAGCCCATGAAGAGTGGCACGTGTGACATGACCTAATACTTATCTCGCGAAGGTTTATACGCAAAGTGGTCAGCCAAGAAGAACTGACAGCCAAGCCCATGAAGAGTGGCACGTGTGAGATGACTTAATACTTATCTCGCGATGCATTATTCGCAAAGTGGTCAGCCATGAAGAACTGATAGCCAAGCCCATGACGTTCGGCACCGGTGAGAAGACCTAATACTTATCTCGCAATGGTTTATACGTAAAGTGGTCAGCCATGAAGAACTGACAGCCTAGCCCATAAAGAGAGGCATGTGTGAAATGACCTAACTGTTATGTCGCGATGGTTTATAAGCAAATTGGTCAGCCATGAAGAACCGACAGCCAAGCCCATGAAGAGCAGCATGTGTGAAATGACCTAATTGTTATGTCGCGATGGTTTATACGCAAAGTGGTCAGCCATGAAGAACTGACAGCAAAGCCCATGAAGAGTGGCACATGTGAGATGACCTAATACTTATCTCACGATGGTTTATACGCAAAGTGGTCAGCCATGAAGAACTGACAGCCAAGCCCATGAAGAGTGGCACGTGTAAGATGACCTAATACTTATTTCGCGATGGTTTATTCGCAAAGTGGTCAGCCATGAAGAACTGACAGCCAAGCCCATGAAGAGTGGCACGTGTGAGATGACCTAATACTTCTTTCGCGATGGTATATTCGCAAAGTGGTCAGCCATGAAGAACTGACAGCCAAGCCCATGACATTCGGCACCGGTGAGATGACCTAATACTTATCTTGCGATGGTTTATACGCAAAGTGCTCAGCCATGAAGAACTGAGAGCCAAGCCCATAAAGAGCGGCATGTGTGAAATGACCTAACTGTTATGTCGCGATGGTTTATAAGCAAAGTGGTAAGCCATGAAGAATCGACAGCCAAGACCATGAAGACCGGCATGTGTGAAATGACCTTATTGTTACGTCGCGATGGTTTATACGCAAAGTGGTCAGCCATGAAGAACTGACAGCCAAGCCCATGAAGAGTACCACGTGTGAGATGACCTAATACTTATCTTGCGATGCATTATTCGCAAAGTGGTCAGCCATGAAGAACTGACAGCCAAGCCCATGAAGAGTGGCACGTGTGGGATGACCTAATACTTATCTCGCGATGGATTATTCGCAAAGTGGTCAGCCATGAAGAACTGACAGCCAAGCCCATGAAAAGTGGCACGTGTGAGATGACCTAATACATATCTCGCGATGGATAATTCACAAAGTGCAGCCATGAAGAACTGACAGCCAAGCCCATGACGTTCGGCACCAGTGAGAAGACCTAATACTTATCTCGCGATGGTTTATACGTAAAGTGGTCAGCCATGAAGAACTGACAGCCAAGCCCATAAAGAGCGGCATGTGTGAAATGACCTAATTGTTATGTCGCGATGGTTTATATGCAAAGTGGTCAGCCATGAAGAACTGACAGCCAAGCCCATGAAGAGTGGCACGTGTGAGATGACCTAATACTTATCTCGCGATGGTTTATATGCAAAGTGGTCAGCCATGAAGAACTGACAGCCAAGCCCATGAAGAGTGGCACGTGTGAGATGACCTAATACTTATTTCGCGATGGTTAATTCGCAAAGTGGTCAGTCATGAAGAACTGACAGCCAAGCCCATGAAGAGTGGCACGTGTTAGATGACCTAATACTTCTTTCGCGATGTTTTATTCGCAAAGTGGTCAGCCATGAACAACTGACAGCCAAGCCCATGACATTCGGCACCGGTGAGATGACCTAATACTTATCTCGCGATGGTTTATACACAAAGTGGTCAGCCATGAAGAACTGACAGCCAAGCCCATAAACAGCGGCATGTGTGAAATGACCTAACTGTTATGTCGCGATGGTTTATAAGCAAAGTGGTCAGCCATGATGAATCGACAGCCAAGACCATGAAGAGCGGCATGTGTGAAATGACCTAATTGTTATGTCGCGATGGTTTATACGCAAAGTGGTCAGCCATGAAGAACTGACAGCCAAGCCCATGAAGAGTGGCACGTGTGAGATGACCTAATACTTATCTCGCGATGCATTATTCGCAAAGTGGTCAGCCATGAAGAACTGACAGCCAAGCCCATGAAGAGTGGCACGTGTGAGATGACCTAATACTTCTTTCGCAATGGTTTATTCGCAAAGTGGTCAGCCATGAAGAACTGACAGCCAAGCCCATGACATTCGGCACCGGTGAGATGACCTAATACTTATCTCGCGATGGTTTATACGCAAAGTGGTCAGCCATGAAGAACTGACAGCCAAGCCCATAAACAGCCGCATGTGTGAAATGACCTAACTGTTATGTCGCGATGGTTTATAAGCAAAGTGGTCAGCCATGATGAATCGACAGCCAAGACCATGAAGAGCGGCATGTGTGAAATGACCTAATTGTTATGTCGCGATGGTTTATACGTAAAGTGGTCAGCCATGAAGAACTGACAGCCAAGCCCATGAAGAGTGGCACATGTGAGATGACCTAATACTTATCTCGCGATGCATTATTCGCAAAGTGGTCAGCCATGAAGAACTGACAGCCAAGCCCATGACGTTCGGCACCGGTGAGAAGACCTAATACTTATCTCGCAATGGTTTATACGTAAAGTAGTCAGGCATGAAGAACTGACAGCCTAGCCCATAAAGAGAGGCATGTGTGAAATGACCTAACTGTTATGTCGCGATGGTTTATAAGCAAAGTGGTCAGCCATGAAGAACCGACAGCCAAGCCCATGAAGAGCAGCATGTGTGAAATGACCTAATTGTCATGTCGCGATGGTTTATACGCAAAGTGGTAAGTGATGAAGAACTGATAGCCAAGCCCACGAAGAGTGGCACATGTGAGATGACCTAATACTTATCTCGCGATGGTTTATACGCAAAGTGGTCAGCCATGAAGAACTGACAGCCAAGCCCATGAAGACTGGCGCGTGTGATAAAACCTAATACTTATCTCGCAATGGTTTATACGCAAAGTGGTCAGCCATGAAGAACTGACAGCCAAGCCCATGAAGAGTGGCACGTGTGAGATGACCTAATACTTATCTCGCGATGCATTATTCGCAAAGTGGTCAGCCATGAAGAACTGACAGCCAAGCCCATGACGTTCGGCACCGGTGAGAAGACCTAATACTTATCTCGCGATGGTTTATACGTAAAGTGGTCAGCCATGAAGAACTGACAGCCTAGCACATAAAGAGAGGCATGTGTGAAATGACCTAACTGTTATGTCGCGATGGTTTATAAGCAAAGTGGTCAGCCATGAAGAACCGACAGCCAAGCCCATGAAGAGCAGCACGTGTGAAATGACCTAATTGTTATGTCGCGATGGTTTATACGCAAAGTGGTCAGCCATGAAGAACTGACAGCCAAGCCCATGAAGAGTGGCACATGTGAGATGACCTAATACTTATCTCGCGATGGTTTATACGGAAAGTGGTCAGCCATGAAGAACTGACAGCCAAGCTCATGAAGAGTGGCACATGTGAGATGATCTAATACTTATTTCGCGATGGTTTATACGCAAAGTAGTCAGCCATGAAGAACTGACAGCCAAGCCCATGAAGAGTGGCAAGTGTGAGATGACCTAATACTTATCTCGTGATGATTTATACGCAAAGTGGTCAGCCATGAAGAACTGACAGCCAAGCCCATGACTTTTGGCACGTGTGAGATGACTTGACACTTATCTTGCAATGGTTTATACACAAAGTGGTCAGCCATGAAGAACTGACAGCCAAGCCCATGAAGAGTGGCATGTGTGAAATGACCTAACTGTTATGTCACGATGGTTTATAAGCAAAGTGGTCAGCCACAAAGAACCGACAGCCAAGCCCATGAAGAGCGGCATGTGTGAAATGACCTAATTGTTATGTTGCGATGGTTTCTATGCAATGTGGTCAGCCATGAAGAACTGACAGCCAAGCCCATGAAGAATGGCAGGTGTGAGATGACCTAATAGATATATCACGAAGGTTTATATGCAAAGTGGCCAGCCATGAAGAGCTGACAGCCAAGCCCATGAAGAGTGGCACGTGTGAGATGACCCAATACTTATCTCGCGACGGTCTATACGCAAAGTGGTCAGCCATGAAGAACTGACAGGCAAAAAGCACATAAAGAGCGGCATGTGTGAAATGACCTAACTGTTATGTCGCGATGGTTTATAAGCAAAGTGGTCAGCCATGAAGAACTGACAGCCAAGCCAATGAAGAGTGGCACATGTGAGATGTTCTAATACTTATCTCGCGATGGTTTATACGCAAAGTGGTCAGCCATGAAGAACTGACAGACAAGCCCATGAAGAGTGGCATGTGTGAGGTGACCTAATACTTATCTCACGATGGTTTATACGCAAAGTGGTCTGCCATGAAAAACTGACAGCCAAGCTCATGACTTTTGGCACCGGTTAGATGATCTAATACTTATCTCGCAATGGTTTATATACAAAGTGGTCAGCCAAGAAGAACTGACAGCCAGGCCCATAAAGAGCAGCATGTGTGAAATGACCTGACTGTTATATCATGATGGTTTATAAGCAAAGTGGTCAGCCATGAAGAACCGACAGCCAAGCCCATGAAGAGCGGCATGTGTGAAATGACCTAATTGTTATGTCGGGATGGTTTATACGCAAAGTGGTCAGCCATGAAGAACTGACAGCTAAGCCTATAAAGAGGGGCATGTGTGAAATGACCTATCTGTTATGTTGCGATGGTTTATAAGCAAAGTGGTCAGCCATGAAGAACCGACAGCCAAGCCCATGAAGAGTGGCACATGTAAGATGACCTAATGCTTATCTCGCGATGGTTTATTCGCAAAGTGGTCATCCATGAAGAACTGACAGCCAAGCCCATAAAGAGCGGTACCAGTGAGATGACGTAATACTTATCTCGCGATGGTTTATAAGCAAAGTGGTCAGCCATGAAGAACCGACAACCAAGCCCATGAAGAGCGGCATGTGTGAAATGACCTAATTGTTATGTCGCGATGGTTTATACACAAAGTGGTCAGCCATGAAGAACTGACAGCCAAGCCCATGAAGAGTGGCACGTATGAGATGACCTCATACAGGGTTCCCCCAGGTTAAAATGTTTGAAATTCAAGGCCATTCCAGGCCATTTCTTGGCAATTTTCGTGGATTTTCAAGGCCCCCATTTATGAAATTCAAGGCTTTTCAAGGCCGAGGCGGGCAAAGTACCGTAAATTATCAGAAAACGACTAGAAACCTTCTCTTATATTTCCCTTTGTTGGTAATTCTAACACTTGACATCATTTCTTGGAAAACTCTTTCTGAAAGCTATCCAAGCAATGATATCACTGATTAGAATTAGTGAGCCTGAGAAAGACATTTTCTTGTGTTTATCCTACAAGTGCAGTGTAATTACCAAGTGACACAATAGCTATGCCTCTTGTACATGTACCGCTATTCTAACTGAATACTTACTGAATGCAAATGAATTGATGTCATCCTTTCTCCCAATGAGTAAACTACATGTTACATGTAAATGACACATTTCGTAACCCACAACATCTCCGGAAATGTAATTCGAAAAGCAAAATGTAATTCCGTTGTGGGGAAGTGTACCTTCCAACAAGCTTGGATTAAATCAACTGCATACTGTAACTGATTCCTGCCTGTTCCAGTTGAACGGTATTCAGCTAAATGCAGTAACTGTCGAAAAGTTTTTAATGTTTCATACATGGGCGAATCATCCTTTAAATCGCACATGTTAACATGTGAGGTGAATAAGACAATAACACTTTCATTTGGAAATCCAAACTCGGAATCCACCGTCATGGTGACTGCCCATGCCAGGACTTTAAGATGACGTTGTGTCAAATTCATCAGACATACATGCTTCGGAAATACTCAAATAGTTCAACTGAACAATCATCCATTTGTAATATTTTCAATATGAATAAATTATCCACGCACGAGCACTCAGCATTCGAACAGGCAGAATTTACAATAAATCTTCCCATTGGCTTAAATATACACCATCGTGCTCGCCCACATCAATAGCAACCATTCACAATGCTTGATTCAATGGATTTCAGTGTCACATCACTGCAAAGTTCTATCAATAATGCACGCATTGGCACTGCCGTAAATACTCCAAAATATGACCGGATTAATAAACCACACAGTTACATTTGCTGTAAATGCCGTAAAATATGTTCGGATTAAATTACGCATAACAAAATTCTCAGATTTTCCAGGTTTTTCAAAGCTCCCATTGGAAATTCAAGGCTTTCAAGGCCTTGAATGACCTTTTGACGAATTCCAGGCATTTCCAGGTTTTCAAGGCCCTGCGGGAACCCTGTAATACTTATCTTCCGATGGTTTAGACGCAAAGCCATCAGCCATGAAGAACTGACAGCCAAGCCCATGAAGAGTGGCATGTGAGAAATGACCTCATTCTTATGTCGCGATGGTTTATACGCAAAGTGGTCAGCCATGAAGAACTGACAGCCAAGCCCATGAAGAGTGGCACGTGTGACATGACCTAATACTTATCTCGCGATGGTTTATATGCAAAGTGGGCCCGCCATGAAGAACTCACAGCCAAGCCCATGAAGAGTGGCACGTGTGAGATGACCTAATACTTATCTCGTGATGGTTTATACGCAAAGTGGTGAGCCATGAAGAACTGACAGCCAAGCCCATGACGATCGGCACCTTTGAGATGACGTAATACTTATCTCGCGATGGTTTACACGCAAAGTGGTCAGCCATGAAGAACTGACAGCCAAGCCCATAAAGAGCAGCATGTGCGAAATGACCTAACAGTTATGTCGCGATGGTTTAAAAGCAAAATCGTCAGCCATGAAGAACCAACAGCCAAGCCCATGAAGAGCGGCATGTGTGAAATGACCTAATTGTTATGTCGCGATGTTTTATACGCAAAGTGGTCAGCCATGAAGAACTGACAGCCAAGCCCATGAAGAGTGGCACATGTGAGATGACTTAATACTTATCTCGCGATGGTTTATACGCAAAGTGGTCAGCCATGAAGAACTGACAGCAAAGCCCATGAGGAGTGGCACGTGTGAGATGACCTAATACTTATTTCGCGATGGTTTATTCGCAAAGTGGTAAGCCATGAAGAACTGACAGCCAAGCCCATGAAGAGTGGGACGTGTGAGATGACCTAATACTTATCTCGCGATGGATTATTCGCAAAGTGGTCAGCCATAAAGAACTGACAGCCAAGCCCATGACGTTCGGAACCGGTGAGATGACCTAATACTTATCTCGCAATGGTTTATACGCAAAGTGGTCAGCCATGAAGAACTGACAGCCAAGCCCATGAAGAGTGGCACGTGTGAGATGACCTAATACTTATTTTGCGATGGTTTATTCGCAAAGTGGTCAGCCATGAAGAACTGACAGCCAAGCCCATGACATTCAGCACAAGTGAGATGACCTAATACTTATCTCGCGATGGTTTATACGCAAAGTGGTCAGCCATGAAGAACTGACAGCCAAGCCCATAAAGAGCAGCATATGTGAAAAGAGCTAACTGTTATGTTTCGATGGTTTATAAGCAAAGTGGTCAGCCATGAAGAATCGACAGCCAAGACCATGAAGAGCGGCATGTGTGAAATAACCTAATTGTTATGTCGCGATGGTTTATACGCAAAGTGGTCAGCCATGAAGAACTGACAGCCAAGCCCATGAAGACTGGCACGTGTGATAAGACCTAATACTTATCTCGCGATGGTTTATACGCAAAGTGGTCAGCCATGAAGAACTGACAGCCAAGCCCATGAAGAGTGGCACGTGTGAGATGACCTAATACTTATCTAGCGATGCATTATTCGCAAAGTGGTCAGCCATGAAGAACTGACAGCCAAGCCCATGACGTTCGGCACCGGTGAGAAGACCTAATACTTATCTCGCGATGGTTTATACGCAAAGTGGTCAGCCATGAAGAACTGACAGCCAAGCCCATGAAGAGTGGCACGTGTGAGATGACCTAATACTTATCTCGCGATGCATTATTTGCAAAGTGGTCAGCCATGAAGAACTGACAGCCAAGCCCATGACGTTCGGAACCGGTGAGATGACCTAATACTTATCTCGCAATGGTTTATACGCAAAGTGGTCAGCCATGAACAACTGACAGCCAAGCCCATGACATTCGGCACCGGTGAGATGACCTAATACTTATCTCGCAATGGTTTATACGCAAAGTGGTCAGCCATGAAGAACTGACAGCCAAGCCCATAAACAGCGGCATGTGTGAAATGACCTAACTGTTGTGTCGCGATGGTTTATAAGCAAAGTGGTCAGCCATGAAGAATCGACAGCCAAGACCATGAAGAGCGGCATGTGAGAAATGACCTAATTGTTATGTCGCGATGGTTTATACGCAAAGTGGTCAGCCATGAAGAACTGACAGCCAAGCCCATGAAGAGTGGCACGTGTGAGATGACCTAATACTTATCTCGCGATGCATTATTTGCAAAGTGGTCAGCCATGAAGAACTGACAGCCAAGCCCATGAAGAGTGGCACGTGTGGGATGATCTAATACTTATCTCGCGATGGATTATTCGCAAAGTGGTCAGCCATGAATAACTGACAGCCAAGCCCATCAAGAGTGGGACGTGTGAGATGACCTAATACTTATCTCGCGATGGATTATTCGCAAAGTGCAGCCATGAAGAACTGACAGCCAAGCCCATGACGTTCGGCACCGGTGAGAAGACCTAATACTTATCTCGGGATGGTTTATACGTAAAGTGGTCAGCCATGAAGAACTGACAGCCAAGCCCATGAAGAGCGGCATGTGTGAAACGACCTAACTGTTATGTCGCGGTGGTTTATAAGCAAAGTCGTCAGCCATGAAGAATCGACAGCCAAGACCATGAAGAGCGGCATGTGTGAAATGACCTAATTGTTATGTCGCGATGGTTTAAACGCAAAGTGGTCAGCCATGAAGAACTGACAGCCAAGCCCATGAAGAGTGGCACGTGTGACAGGACCTAATACTTATCTCGCGATGGTTTATACGCAAAGTGGTCAGCCATGAAGAACTGACAGCCATGCCCATGAAGAGTGGCACATGTGAGATGACGTAATACTTATCTCGCGATGCATTATTCGCAAAGTGGTCAGCCATGAAGAACTGACAGCCAAGCCCATGACGTTCAGCACCGGTGAGAAGACCTAATACTTCTCTCGCAATGGTTTATACGTAAAGTGGTCAGGCATGAAGAACTGACAGCCTAGCCCATAAAGAGAGGCATGTGTGAAATGACCTAACTGTTATGTCGCGATGGTTAATAAGCAAAGTGGTCAGCCATGAAGAACCGACAGCCAAGCCCATGAAGAGCAGCATGTGTGAAATGACCTAATTGTCATGTCGCGATTGTTTATACGCAAAGTGGTCAGTGATGAAGAACTGATAACCAAGCCCATGAAGAGTGGCACATGTGAGATGACCTAATACTTATCTCGCGATGGTTTATACGCAAAGTGGTCAGCCATGAAGAACAGACAGCCAAGTCCATGAAGAGTGGCACGTGTGAGATGACCTAATACTTATTTCGCGATGGTTTATTCGCAAAGTTGTCAGCCATGAAGAACTGACAGCCAAGCCCATGAAGAGTGGCACGTGTGAGATGACCTAATACTTATTTCGCGATGGTTTATTCGCAAAGTGGTCAGCCATGAAGAACTGACAGCCAAGCCCATGACGTTCGGCACCGGTGAGATGACCAAATACTTATCTCGCGATGGTTTATACGTAAAGTGGTCAGCCATGAAGAACTGACAGCCAAGCCCATGAAGAGTGGCACGTGTGAGATGACCTAATACTTATCTCGCGATGCATTATTTGCAAAGTGGTCAGCCATGAAGAACTGACAGCCAAGCCCATGAAGAGTGGCACGTGAGAAATGACCTAATTGTTATGTCGCGATGGTTTATACGCAAAGTGGTCAGCCATGAAGAACTGACAGCCAAGCCCATGAAGAGTGGCACGTGTGAGATGACCTGATACTTATCTCGCGATGCATTATTTGCAAAGTGGTCAGCCATGAAGAACTGACAGCCAAGCCCATGAAGAGTGGCACGTGTGGGATGACCTAATACTTATCTCGCGATGGATTATTCGCAAAGTGGTCAGCCATGAATAACTGACAGCCAAGCCCATCAAGAGTGGCACGTGTGAGATGACCTAATACTTATCTCGCGATGGATTATTCGCAAAGTGCAGCCATGAAGAACTGACAGCCAAGCCCATGACGTTCGGCACCGGTGAGAAGACCTAATACTTATCTCGGGATGGTTTATACGTAAAGTGGTCAGCCATGAAGAACTGACAGCCAAGCCCATGAAGAGCGGCATGTGTGAAACGACCTAACTGTTATGTCGCGATGGTTTATAAGCAAAGTCGTCAGCCATGAAGAATCGACAGCCAAGACCATGAAGAGCGGCATGTGTGAAATGACCTAATTGTTATGTCGCGATGGTTTAAACGCAAAGTGGTCACCCATGAAGAACTGACAACCAAGCCCATGAAGAGTGGCACGTGTGACAGGACCTAATACTTATCTCGCGATGGTTTATACGCAAAGTGGTCAGCCATGAAGAACTGACAGCCATGCCCATGAAGAGTGGCACATGTGAGATGACCTAATACTTATCTCGCGATGCATTATTCGCAAAGTGGTCAGCCATGAAGAACTGACAGTCAAGCCCATGACGTTCGGCACCGGTGAGAAAACCTAATACTTATCTCGCAATGGTTTATACGTAAAGTGGTCAGGCATGAAGAACTGACAGCCTAGCCCATAAAGAGAGGCATGTGTGAAATGACCTAACTGTTATGTCGCGATGGTTAATAAGCAAAGTGGTCAGCCATGAAGAACCGACAGCCAAGCCCATGAAGAGCAGCATGTGTGAAATGACCTAATTGTCATGTCGCAATTGTTTATACGCAAAGTGGTCAGTGATGAAGAACTGATAGCCAAGCCCATGAAGAGTGGCACATGTGAGATGACCTAATACTTATCTCGCGATGGTTTATACGCAAAGTGGTCAGCCATGAAGAACAGACAGCCAAGTCCATGAAGAGTGGCACGTGTGAGATGACCTAATACTTATTTCGCGATGGTTTATTCGCAAAGTTGTCAGCCATGAAGAACTGACAGCCAAGCCCATGAAGAGTGGCACGTGTGAGATGACCTAATACTTATTTCGCGATGGTTTATTCGCAAAGTGGTCAGCCATGAAGAACTGACAGCCAAGCCCATGACGTTCGGCACCGGTGAGATGACCAAATACTTATCTCGCGATGGTTTATACGTAAAGTGGTCAGCCATGAAGAACTGACAGCCAAGCCCATAAAGAGCGGCATGTGTGAAATGACCTAATTGTTATGTCGCGATGGTTTATACGCAAAGTGGTCAGCCATGAAGAACTGACAGCCAAGCCCATGAAGAGTAGCACGTGTGAGATGACCTAATACTTATCTTGCGATGCATTATTGGCAAAGTGGTCAGCCATGAAGAACTGACAGCCAAGTCCATGAAGAGAGGCACGTGTTGGATGACCTAATACTTATCTCGCGATGGATTATTCGCAAAGTGGTCAGCCATGAAGAACTGACAGCCAAGCCCATGAAAAGTGGCACGTGTGAGATGACCTAATACATATCTCGCGATGGATTATTCGCAAAGTGCAGCCATGAAGAACTGACAGCCAAGCCCATGACGTTCGGCACCAGTGAGAAGACCTAATACTTATCTCGCGATGGTTTATACGTAAAGTGATCAGCCATGAAGAAGCGACAGCCAAGCCCATAAAGAGCGGCATGTGTGAAATGACCTAATTGTTATGTCGCGATGGTTTATATGCAAAGTGGTCAGCCATGAAGAACTGACAGCCAAGCCCATGAAGAGTGGCACGTGTGAGATGACCTAATACTTATCTCGCGATGGTTTATACGCAAAGTGGTCAGCCATGAAGAACTGACAGGCAAGACCATGAAGAGTGGCACGTGTGAGATGACCTAATACTTATTTCGCGATGGTTTATTCGCAAAGTGGTCAGCCATGAAGAATTGACAGCCAAGCCCATGATATTCGGCACCGGTGAGATGACCTAATACTTATCTCGCGATGGTTTATACACAAAGTGGTCTGCCATGAAGAACTGACAGCCAAGCCCATAAAGAGCGGCATGTGTGAAATGACCTAACTGTTATGTCGCGATGGTTTATAAGCAAAGTCGTCAGCCATAAAGAATCGACAGCCAAGACCATGAAGAGCGGCATGTGTGAAATGACCTAATTGTTATGTCGCGATGGTTTAAACGCAAAGTGGTCAGCCATGAAGAACTGACAGCCAAGCCCATGAAGAGTGGCACGTGTGACAGGACCTAATACTAATCTCGCGATGGTTAATACGCAAAGTGGTCAGCCATGAAGAACTGACAGCCATGCCCATGAAGAGTGGCACATGTGAGATGACCTAATACTTATCTCGCGATGCATTATTCGCAAAGTGGTCAGCCATGAAGAACTAACAGCCAAGCCCATGACGTTCGGCACCGGTGAGAAGACCTAATACTTATCTCGCAATGGTTTATACGTAAAGTGGTCAGGCATGAAGAACTGACAGCCTAGCCCATAAAGAGAGGCATGTGTGAAATGACCTAACTGTTATGTTGCGATGGTTTATAAGCAAAGTGGTCAGCCATGAAGAACCGACAGCCAAGCCCATGAAGAGCAGCATGTGTGATATGACCTAATTGTCATGTCGCGATTGTTTATACGCAAAGTGGTCAGTGATGAAGAACTGATAGCCAAGCCCATGAAGAGTGGCACGTGTGAGATGACCTAATACTTATCTCACGATGCATTATTGGCAAAGTGGTCAGCCATGAAGAACTGACAGCCAAGCCCATGAACAGTGGCACGTGTTGGATGACCTAATACTTATCTCGCGATGGATTATATGCAAAGTGGTCAGCCATGAAGAACTGACAGCCAAGCCCATGAAAAGTGGCACGTGTGAGATGACCTAATACATATCTCGCGATGGATTATTCGCAAAGTGCAGCCATGAAGAACTGACAGCCAAGCCCATGACGTTCGGCACCAGTGAGAAGACCTAATACTTATCTCGCGATGGTTTATACGTAAAGTGGTCAGCCATGAAGAACTGACAGCCAAGCCCATAAAGAGCGGCATGTGTGAAATGACCTAATTGTTATGTCGCGATGGTTTATATGCAAAGTGGTCAGCCATGAAGAACTGACAGCCAAGCCCATGAAGAGTGGCACGTGTGAGATGACCTAATACTTATCTCGCGATGGTTTATACGCAAAGTGGTCAGCCATGAAGAACTGACAGCCAAGCCCATGAAGAGTGTCACGTGTGAGATGACCTAATACTTATTTCGCGATGGTTAATTCGCAAAGTGGTCAGTCATGAAGAACTGACAGCCAAGCCCATGAAGAGTGGCACGTGTGAGATGACCTAATACTTCTTTCGCGATGGTTCATTCGCAAAGTGGTCAGCCATGAACAACTGACAGCCAAGCCCATGACATTCGGCACTGGTGAGATGACCTAATTGCTATGTCGCGATGGTTTATACGCAAAGTGGTCAGCCATGAAGAACTGACAGCCAAGCCCATGAAGAGTGGCACATGTGAGATGACAGCCAAGCCCATGACGTTCGGTACCGGTGAGAAGACCTAATACTTATCTCGCGATGGTTTATACGTAAAGTGGTCAGCCATGAAGAACTGACAGCCAAGCCAATACAGTGTGGCATGTGTGAAACGACCTAACTGTTAAGTCGCGATGGTTTATAAGCAAAGTGGTCAGCCATGAAGAACCGACAGCCAAGCCCATGAAGAGCGGCATGTGTGAAACGACCTAACTGTTAAGTCGCGATGGTTTATAAGAAAAGTGGTCAGCCATGAAGAATCGACAGCCAAGACCATGAAGGGCGGCATGTGTGAAATAACCTAACTGTTATGTCGCGATGGTTTATATGCAAAGTGGTCAGCCATGAAGAACTGACAGCCAAGCCCATGAAGAGTGGCACGTGTGACATGACCTAATACTTATCTCGCGATGGTTTATAGGCAAAGTGGTCAGCCATGAAGAACTGACAGCCAAGCCCATGAAGAGTGGCACGTGTGAGATGACTTAATACTTATCTCGCGATGCATTATTCGCAAAGTGGTCAGCCATGAAGAACTGATAGCCAAGCCCATGACGTTCGGCACCGGTGAGAAGACCTAATACTTATCTCGCAATGGATTATATGTAAAGTGGTCAGCCACGAAGAACTGACAGCCTAGCCCATAAAGAGAGGCATGTGTGAAATGACCTAACTGTTATGTCGCGATGGTTTATAAGCAAAGTGGTCAGCCATGAAGAACCGACAGCCAAGCCCATGAAGAGCAGCATGTGTGAAATGACCTAATTGTTATGTCGCGATGGTTTATACGCAAAGTGGTCAGCCATGAAGAACTGACAGCCAAGCCCATGAAGAGTGGCAGATGTGAGATGACCTAATACTTATCTCGCGATGGTTTATATGCAAAGTGGTCAGCCATGAAGAACTGGCAGCCAAGCCCATGAAGAGTGGCACATGTGAGATGACCTAATACTTATTTCGCGATGGTTAATTCGCAAAGTGGTCAGTCATGAAGAACTGACAGCCAAGCCCATGAAGAGTGGCACGTGTGAGATGACCTAATACTTCTTTCGCGATGGTTTATTCGCAAAGTGGTCAGCCATGAAGAACTGACAGCCAAGCCCATGACATTCGGCACCGGTGAGATGACATAATACTTATCTCACGATGGTTTATATGCAAAGTGGTCTGCCATGAAGAACTGACAGCCAAGCCCATAAACAGCGGCATGTGTGAAATGACCTAACTGTTATGTCGCGATGGTTTATAAGCAAAGTGGTCAGCCATGAAGAATCGACAGCCAAGACCATGAAGAGCGGCATGTGTGAAATGACCAAATTGTTATGTCGCGATGGTTTATACGCAAAGTGGTCAGCCATGAAGAACTGACAGCCAAGCCCATGAAGAGTGGCACGTGTGAGATGACCTAATACTTATCTCGCGATGCATTATTCGCAAAGTGGTCAGCCATGAAGAACTGACAGCCAAGCCCATGAAGAGTGGCACGTGTGGGATGACCTAATACTTATCTCGCGATGGATTATTCGCAAAGTGCAGCCATGAAGAACTGACAGCCAAGCCCATGACGTTCGGCACCGGTGAGAAGACCTAATACTTATCTCGCGATGGTTTATACGTAAAGTGGTCAGCCATGAAGAACTGACAGCCAAGCCCATAAAGAGCGGCATGTGTGAAACGACCCAACTGTTAAGTCGCGATGGTTTATAAGCAAAGTGGTCAGTCATGAAGAACCGACAGCCAAGCCCATGAAGAGCGGCATGTGTGAAATGACCTAATTGTTATGCCGCGATGGTTTATGCGCAAAGTGGTCAGCCATGAAGAACTGAGAGCCAAGCCCATGAAGAGTGGCACATGTGAGATGACCTAATACTTATCTCGCGATGATTTATACGCAAAGTGGTCAGCCATGAAGAACTGACAGCCAAGCCCATGAAGAGTGGCACGTGTGAGATGACCTAATACTTCTTTCGCGATGGTTTATTCGCAAAGTGGTCAGCCATGAAGAACTGACAGCCAAGCCCATAAAGAGCGGCATGTGTGAAATGACCTAACTGTTATGTCGCGATGGTTTATAAGCAAAGTCGTCAGCCATGAAGAATCGACAGCCAAGACCATGAAGAGCGGCATGTGTGAAATGACCTAATTGTTATGTCGCGATGGTTTAAACGCAAAGTGGTCAGCCATGAAGAACTGACAGCCAAGCCCATGAAGAGTGGCACGTGTGCATGACCTAATACTTATCTCGCGATGGTTTATACGCAAAGTGGTCAGCCATGAAGAACTGACAGCCATGCCCATGAAGAGTGGCACATGTGAAATGACCTAATACTTATCTCGCGATGCATTATTCGCAAAGTGGTCAGCCATGAAGAACTGACAGCCAAGCCCATGACGTTCGGCACCGGTGAGAAGACCTAATACTTATCTCGCAATGGTTTATACGTAAAGTGGTCAGGCATGAAGAACTGACAGCCTAGCCCATAAAGAGAGGCATGTGTGAAATGACCTAATTGTTATGTCGCGATGGTTTATAAGCAAAGTGGTCAGCCATGAAGAACCGACAGCCAAGCCCATGAAGAGCAGCATGTGTGAAATGACCTAATTGTTATGTCGCGATGGTTTATACGCAAAGTGGTCAGTGATGAAGAACTGATAGCCAAGCCCATGAAGAGTGGCACATGTGAGATGACCTAATACTTATCTCGCGATGGTTTATACGCAAAGTGGTCAGCCATGAAGAACTGACAGCCAAGCCCATGAAGCGTGGCACGTGTGAGATGACCTAATACTTATTTCGCGATGGTTTATTCGCAAAGTTGTCAGCCATGAAGAACTGACAGCCAAGCCCATGAAGAGTGGCACGTGTGAGATGACCTAATACTTATTTCGCGATGGTTTATTCGCAAAGTGGTCAGCCATGAAGAACTGACAGCCAAGCCCATGACGTTCGGCACTGGTGAGATGACCTAATACTTATCTCGCGATGGTTTATACGCAAAGTGGTCAGCCATGAAGAACTGACAGCCTAGCCCATAAAGAGAGGCATGTGTGAAATGACCTAACTGTTGTGTCGCGATGGTTTATAAGCAAACTGGTAAGCCATGAAGAACTGACAACCAAACCCATGGCCATAAAGAGCGGCATGTGTGAAATGACCTAACTGTTGTGTCGCGATGGTTTATAAGCAAAGTGGTCAGCCATGAAGAACCGACGGCCAAGCAGATGAAGAGTGGCACGTGTGAGATGACCTAATTGTTATGTTGCGATGGTTTATACGCAAAGTGGTCAGCCATGAAGAACTGACAGCCAAGCCCATGAAGAGTGGCACATGTGAGATGACCTAATACTTATTTTGCGATGGTTTATACGCAAAGTGGTCAGCCATGAAGAACTGACAGCCAAGCCCATGACGTTCGGCACCGGTGAGATGACCAAATACTTATCTCGCGATGGTTTATACGTAAAGTGGTCAGCCATGAAGAACTGACAGCCAAGCCCATGAAGAGTGGCACGTGTGAGATGACCTAATACTTATCTCGCGATGCATTATTTGCAAAGTGGTCAGCCATGAAGAACTGACAGCCAAGCCCATGAAGAGTGGCACGTGAGAAATGACCTAATTGTTATGTTGCGATGGTTTATACGCAAAGTGGTCAGCCATGAAGAACTGACAGCCAAGCCCGTGAAGAGTGGCACGTGTGAGATGACCTAATACTTATCTCGCGATGCATTATTTGCAAAGTGGTCAGCCATGAAGAACTGACAGCCAAGCCCATGAAGAGTGGCACGTGCGGGATGACCTAATACTTATCTCGCGATGGATTATTCGCAAAGTGGTCAGCCATGAATAACTGACAGCCAAGCCCATCAAGAGTGGCACGTGTGAGATGACCTAATACTTATCTCGCGATGGATTATTCGCAAAGTGCAGCCATGAAGAACTGACAGCCAAGCCCATGACGTTCGGCACCGGTGAGAAGACCTAATACTTATCTCGGGATGGTTTATACGTAAAGTGGTCAGCCATGAAGAACTGACAGCCAAGCCCATGAAGAGCGGCATGTGTGAAACGACCTAACTGTTATGTCGCGATGGTTTATAAGCAAAGTCGTCAGCCATGAAGAATCGACAGCCAAGACCATGAAGAGCGGCATGTGTGAAATGACCTAATTGTTATGTCGCGATGGTTTAAACGCAAAGTGGTCAGCCATGAAGAACTGACAACCAAGCCCATGAAGAGTGGCACGTGTGACAGGACCTAATACTTATCTCGCGATGGTTTATACGCAAAGTGGTCAGCCATGAAGAACTGACAGCCATGCCCATGAAGAGTGGCACATGTGAGATGACCTAATACTTATCTCGCGATGCATTATTCGCAAAGTGGTCAGCCATGAAGAACTGACAGCCAAGCCCATGACGTTCGGCACCGGTGAGAAAACCTAATACTTATCTCGCAAAGGTTTATACGTAAAGTGGTCAGGCATGAAGAACTGACAGCCTAGCCCATAAAGAGAGGCATGTGTGAAATGACCTAACTGTTATGTCGCGATGGTTAATAAGCAAAGTGGTCAGCCATGAAGAACCGACAGCCAAGCCCATGAAGAGCAGCATGTGTGAAATGACCTAATTGTCATGTCGCAATTGTTTATACGCAAAGTGGTCAGTGATGAAGAACTGATAGCCAAGCCCATGAAGAGTGGCACATGTGAGATGACCTAATACTTATCTCGCGATGGTTTATACGCAAAGTGGTCAGCCATGAAGAACAGACAGCCAAGTCCATGAAGAGTGGCACGTGTGAGATGACCTAATACTTATTTCGCGATGGTTTATTCGCAAAGTTGTCAGCCATGAAGAACTGACAGCCAAGCCCATGAAGAGTGGCACGTGTGAGATGACCTAATACTTATTTCGCGATGGTTTATTCGCAAAGTGGTCAGCCATGAAGAACTGACAGCCAAGCCCATGACGTTCGGCACCGGTGAGATGACCAAATACTTATCTCGCGATGGTTTATACGTAAAGTGGTCAGCCATGAAGAACTGACAGCCAAGCCCATAAAGAGCGGCATGTGTGAAATGACCTAATTGTTATGTCGCGATGGTTTATACGCAAAGTGGTCAGCCATGAAGACCTGACAGCCAAGCCCATGAAGAGTAGCACGTGTGAGATGACCTAATACTTATCTTGCGATGCATTATTGGCAAAGTGGTCAGCCATGAAGAACTGACAGCCAAGTCCATGAAGAGAGGCACGTGTTGGATGACCTAATACTTATCTCGCGATGGATTATTCACAAAGTGGTCAGCCATGAAGAACTGACAGCCAAGCCCATGAAAAGTGGCACGTGTGAGATGACCTAATACATATCTCGCGATGGATTATTCGCAAAGTGCAGCCATGAAGAACTGACAGCCAAGGCCATGACGTTCGGCACCAGTGAGAAGACCTAATACTTATCTCACGATGGTTTATACGTAAAGTGGTCAGCCATGAAGAAGTGACAGCCAAGCCCATAAAGAGCGGCATGTGTGAAATGACCTAATTGTTATGTCGCGATGGTTTATATGCAAAGTGGTCAGCCATGAAGAACTGACAGCCAAGCCCATGAAGAGTGGCACGTGTGAGATGACCTAATACTTATCTCGCGATGGTTTATACGCAAAGTGGTCAGCCATGAAGAACTGACAGCCAAGCCCATGAAGAGTGGCACGTGTGAGATGACCTAATACTTATTTCGCGATGGTTAATTCGCAAAGTGGTCAGTCATGAAGAACTGACAGCCAAGCCCATGAAGAGTGGCACGTGTGAGATGACCTAATACTTCTTTCGCGATGGTTTATTCGCAAAGTGGTCAGCCATGAAGAATTGACAGCCAAGCCCATGATATTCGGCACCGGTGAGATGACCTAATACTTATCTCGCGATGGTTTATACACAAAGTGGTCTGCCATGAAGAACTGACAGCCAAGCCCATAAAGAGCGGCATGTGTGAAATGACCTAACTGTTATGTCGCGATGGTTTATAAGCAAAGTCGTCAGCCATAAAGAATCGACAGCCAAGACCATGAAGAGCGGCATGTGTGAAATGACCTAATTGTTATGTCGCGATGGTTTAAACGCAAAGTGGTCAGCCATGAAGAACTGACAGCCAAGCCCATGAAGAGTGGCACGTGTGACAGGACCTAATACTAATCTCGCGATGGTTTATACGCAAAGTGGTCAGCCATGAAGAACTGACAGCCATGCCCATGAAGAGTGGCACATGTGAGATGACCTAATACTTATCTCGCGATGCATTATTCGCAAAGTGGTCAGCCATGAAGAACTAACAGCCAAGCCCATGACGTTCGGCACCAGTGAGAAGACCTAATACTTATCTCGCAATGGTTTATACGTAAAGTGGTCAGGCATGAAGAACTGACAGCCTAGCCCATAAAGAGAGGCATGTGTGAAATGACCTAACTGTTATGTCGCGATGGTTTATAAGCAAAGTGGTCAGCCATGAAGAACCGACAGCCAAGCCCATGAAGAGTGGCACGTGTGAGATGACCTAATACTTATCTCGCGATGGATTATATGCAAAGTGGTCAGCCATGAAGAACTGACAGCGAAGCCCATGAAAAGTGGCACGTGTGAGATGACCTAATACATATCTCGCGATGGATTATTCGCAAAGTGCAGCCATGAAGAACTGACAGCCAAGCCCATGACGTTCGGCACCAGTGAGAAGACCTAATACTTATCTCGCGATGGTTTATACGTAAAGTGGTCAGCCATGAAGAACTGACAGCCAAGCCCATAAAGAGCGGCATGTGTGAAATGACCTAATTGTTATGTCGCGATGGTTTATATGCAAAGTGGTCAGCCATGAAGAACTGACAGCCAAGCCCATGAAGAGTGGCACGTGTGAGATGACCTAATACTTATCTCGCGATGGTTTATACGCAAAGTGGTCAGCCATGAAGAACTGACAGCCAAGCCCATGAAGAGTGTCACGTGTGAGATGACCTAATACTTATTTCGCGATGGTTAATTCGCAAAGTGGTCAGTCATGAAGAACTGACAGCCAAGCCCATGAAGAGTGACACGTGTGAGATGACCTAATACTTCTTTCGCGATGGTTCATTCGCAAAGTGGTCAGCCATGAACAACTGACAGCCAAGCCCATGACATTCGGCACCGGTGAGATGACCTAATTGCTATGTCGCGATGGTTTATACGCAAAGTGGTCAGCCATGAAGAACTGACAGCCAAGCCCATGAAGAGTGGCACATGTGAGATGACAGCCAAGCCCATGACGTTCGGTACCGGTGAGAAGACCTAATACTTATCTCGCGATGGTTTATACGTAAAGTGGTCAGCCATGAAGAACTGACAGCCAAGGCAATACAGTGTGGCATGTGTGAAACGACCTAACTGTTAAGTCGCGATGGTTTATAAGCAAAGTGGTCAGCCATGAAGAACCGACAGCCAAGCCCATGAAGAGCGGCATGTGTGAAACGACCTAACTGTTAAGTCGCGATGGTTTATAAGCAAAGTGGTCAGCCATGCAGAATCGACAGCCAAGACCATGAAGGGCGGCATGTGTGAAATAACCTAACTGTTATGTCGCGATGGTTTATATGCAAAGTGGTCAGCCATGAAGAACTGACAGCCAAGCCCATGAAGAGTGGCACGTGTGACATGACCTAATACTTATCTCGCGATGGTTTATAGGCAAAGTGGTCAGCCATGAAGAACTGACAGCCAAGCCCATGAAGAGTGGCACGTGTGAGATGACTTAATACTTATCTCGCGATGCATTATTCGCAAAGTGGTCAGCCATGAAGAACTGATAGCCAAGCCCATGACGTTCGGCACCGGTGAGAAGACCTAATACTTATCTCGCAATGGATTATATGTAAAGTGGTCAGCCACGAAGAACTGACAGCCTAGCCCATAAAGAGAGGCATGTGTGAAATGACCTAACTGTTATGTCGCGATGGTTTATAAGCAAAGTGGTCAGCCATGAAGAACCGACAGCCAAGCCCATGAAGAGCAGCATGTGTGAAATGACCTAATTGTTATGTCGCGATGGTTTATACGCAAAGTGGTCAGCCATGAAGAACTGACAGCCAAGCCCATGAAGAGTGGCAGATGTGAGATGACCTAATACTTATCTCGCGATGGTTTATATGCAAAGTGGTCAGCCATGAAGAACTGGCAGCCAAGCCCATGAACAGTGGCACATGTGAGATGACCTAATACTTATTTCGCGATGGTTAATTCGCAAAGTGGTCAGTCATGAAGAACTGACAGCCAAGCCCATGAAGAGTGGCACGTGTGAGATGACCTAATACTTCTTTCGCGATGGTTTATTCGCAAAGTGGTCAGCCATGAAGAACTGACAGCCAAGCCCATGACATTCGGCACCGGTGAGATGACCTAATACTTATCTCACGATGGTTTATATGCAAAGTGGTCTGCCATGAAGAACTGACAGCCAAGCCCATAAACAGCGGCATGTGTGAAATGACCTAACTGTTATGTCGCGATGGTTTATAAGCAAAGTGGTCAGCCATCAAGAATCGACAGCCAAGACCATGAAGAGCGGCATGTGTGAAATGACCAAATTGTTATGTCGCGATGGT
The DNA here is from genome assembly GCA_031216915.1 of Pictodentalium vernedei. NCBI lineage: Eukaryota > Metazoa > Mollusca > Scaphopoda > Dentaliida > Dentaliidae > Pictodentalium > Pictodentalium vernedei. The sequence goes on from CM062293.1 coordinate 140,648,902, forward strand.
TTATACGCAAAGTGGTCAGCCATGAAGAACTGACAGCCAAGCCCATGAAGAGTGGCACGTGTGAGATGACCTAATACTTATCTCGCGATGCATTATTCGCAAAGTGGTCAGCCATGAAGAACTGACAGCCAAGCCCATGAAGAGTGGCACGTGTGGGATGACCTAATACTTATCTCGCGATGGATTATTCGCAAAGTGCAGCCATGAAGAACTGACAGCCAAGCCCATGATGTTCGGCACCGGTGAGAAGACCTAATACTTATCTTGCGATGGTTTATACGTAAAGTGGTCAGCCATGAAGAACTGACAGCCAAGCCCATAAAGAGCGGCATGTGTGAAACGACCCAACTGTTAAGTCGAGATGGTTTATAAGCAAAGTGGTCAGTCATGAAGAACCGACAGCCAAGCCCATGAAAAGCGGCATGTGTGAAATGACCTAATTGTTATGTCGCGATGGTTTATGTGCAAAGTGGTCAGCCATGAAGAACTGAGAGCCAAGCCCATGAAGAGTGGCACATGTGAGATGACCTAATACTTATCTCGCGATGGTTTATACGCAAAGTGGTCAGCCATGAAGAACTGACAGCCAAGCCCATGAAGAGTGGCATGTGTGAGATGACCTAATACTTCTTTCGCGATGGTTTATTCGCAAAGTGGTCAGCCATGAAGAACTGACAGCCAAGCCCATAAAGAGCGGCATGTGTGAAATGACCTAACTGTTATGTCGCGATGGTTTATAAGCAAAGTCGTCAGCCATGAAGAATCGACAGCCAAGACCATGAAGAGCGGCATGTGTGAAATGACCTAATTGTTATGTCGCGATGGTTTAAACGCAAAGTGGTCAGCCATGAAGAACTGACAGCCAAGCCCATGAAGAGTGGCACGTGTGACATGACCTAATACTTATCTCGCGATGGTTTATACGCAAAGTGGTCAGCCATGAAGATCTGACAGCCATGCCCATGAAGAGTGGCACATGTGAAATGACCTAATACTTATCTCGCGATGCATTATTCGCAAAGTGGTCAGCCATGAAGAACTGACAGCCAAGCCCATGACGTTCGGCACCGGTGAGAAGACCTAATACTTATCTCGCAATGGTTTATACGTAAAGTGGTCAGGCATGAAGAACTGACAGCCTAGCCCATAAAGAGAGGCATGTGTGAAATGACCTAATTGTTATGTCGCGATGGTTTATAAGCAAAGTGGTCAGCCATGAAGAACCGACAGCCAAGCCCATGAAGAGCAGCATGTGTGAAATGACCTAATTGTTATGTCGCGATGGTTTATACGCAAAGTGGTCAGTGATGAAGAACTGATAGCCAAGCCCATGAAGAGTGGCACATGTGAGATGACCTAATACTTATCTCGCGATGGTTTATACGCAAAGTGGTCAGCCATGAAGAACTGACAGCCAAGCCCATGAAGCGTGGCACGTGTGAGATGACCTAATACTTATTTCGCGATGGTTTATTCGCAAAGTTGTCAGCCATGAAGAACTGACAGCCAAGCCCATGAAGAGTGGCACGTGTGAGATGACCTAATACTTATTTCGCGATGGTTTATTCGCAAAGTGGTCAGCCATGAAGAACTGACAGCCAAGCCCATGACGTTCGGCACTGGTGAGATGACCTAATACTTATCTCGCGATGGTTTATACGCAAAGTGGTCAGCCATGAAGAACTGACAGCCTAGCCCATAAAGAGAGGCATGTGTGAAATGACCTAACTGTTGTGTCGCGATGGTTTATAAGCAAAGTGGTAAGCCATGAAGAACTGACAGCCAAACCCATGGCCATAAAGAGCGGCATGTGTGAAATGACCTAACTGTTGTGTCGCGATGGTTTATAAGCAAAGTGGTCAGCCATGAAGAACCGACGGCCAAGCAGATGAAGAGTGGCACGTGTGAGATGACCTAATTGTTATGTTGCGATGGTTTATACGCAAAGTGGTCAGCCATGAAGAACTGACAGCCAAGCCCATGAAGAGTGGCACATGTGAGATGACCTAATACTTATTTTGCGATGGTTTATACGCAAAGTAGTCAGCCATGAAGAACTGACAGCCAAGCCCATGAAGAGTGGCACGTGTAAGATGACCTAATACTTATCTCCTGATGGTTTATACGCAAAGTGGTCAGCCATGAAGAACTGACAGCCAAACCCATGATGTTCGGCACCGGTGAGAAGACCTAATACTTAGCCCGCGATGGTTTATACGTAAAGTGGTCAGCCATGAAGAAGTGACACCCAAGCCCATAAAGAGCGGCATGTGTGAAATGACCTAACTGTTATGTCGCGTTGGTTTATAAGCAAACTGGTCAGCCATGAATAATCGACAGCCAAGACCATGAAGAGCGGCATGTGTGAAATGACCTAATTCTTATGACGCGATGGTTTATACGCAAAGTGGTCAGCCATGAAGAACTGACAGCCAAGCCTATGAAGAGTGGCACGTGTGAAATGACCTAATACTTATCTCGCGATGGTTTATACGCAAAGTGGTCAGCCATGAAGAACTGACAGCCAAGCCCATGAAGAGTGGCATGTGTGAGATGACCTAATACATATTTCGCGATGGTTTTTTCGCAAAGTGGTCAGCCATGAAGAACTGATAGCCAAGCCCATGAAGAGTGGCACGTGTGAGATGACCTAATACTTATTTCGCGATGGTTTATTCGCAAAGTGGTCAGCCATGAAGAACTGACAGCCAAGCCCATGATGTTCGGCACCGGTGAGATGACCTAATACTTATCTCGCGATGGTTTATACGCAAAGTGGTCAGCCATGAAGAACTGACAGCCAAGCCCATGAAGAGTGGCATGTGTGAGATGACCTAATACTTATCTCGCGATGGATTATTCGCAAAGTGGTCGGCCATGAAGAACTGACAGCCAAGCCCATGACGTTTGGCAACGGTGAGAAGACCTAATACTTATCTCGCGATGGTTTATACGCAAAGTGGTCAGCCATGAAGAACTGACAGCCTAGCCCATAAAGAGAGGCATGTGTGAAATGACCTAACTGTTATGTCGCGATGGTTTATAAGGAAAGTGGTCAGCCATGAAGAACCGACAGCCAAGCCCATGTAGAGCAGCATGTGTGAAATGACGTAATTGTTATGTCGCAATGGTTTATACGCAAAGTGGTCAGCCATGAAGAACTGACAGCCAAGTCCATGAAGAGTGGCACATGTGAGATGACCTAATACATATCTCGCGATGGTTTATATGCAAAGTGGTCAGCCATGAAGAACCGACGGCCAAGCAGATGAAGAGTGGCACGTGTGAGATGACCTAATTGTTATGTTGCGATGGTTTATACGCAAAGTGGTCAGCCATGAAGAACTGACAGCCAAGCCCATGAAGAGTGGCACATGTGAGATGACCTAATACTTATTTTGCGATGGTTTATACGCAAAGTAGTCAGCCATGAAGAACTGACAGCCAAGCCCATGAAGAGTGGCACGTGTAAGATGACCTAATACTTATCTCCTGATGGTTTATACGCAAAGTGGTCAGCCATGAAGAACTGACAGCCAAACCCATGATGTTCGGCACCGGTGAGAAGACCTAATACTTAGCCCGCGATGGTTTATACGTAAAGTGGTCAGCCATGAAGAAGTGACACCCAAGCCCATAAAGAGCGGCATGTGTGAAATGACCTAACTGTTATGTCGCGTTGGTTTATAAGCAAACTGGTCAGCCATGAATAATCGACAGCCAAGACCATGAAGAGCGGCATGTGTGAAATGACCTAATTCTTATGACGCGATGGTTTATACGCAAAGTGGTCAGCCATGAAGAACTGACAGCCAAGCCTATGAAGAGTGGCACGTGTGAAATGACCTAATACTTATCTCGCGATGGTTTATACGCAAAGTGGTCAGCCATGAAGAACTGACAGCCAAGCCCATGAAGAGTGGCATGTGTGAGATGACCTAATACATATTTCGCGATGGTTTTTTCGCAAAGTGGTCAGCCATGAAGAACTGATAGCCAAGCCCATGAAGAGTGGCACGTGTGAGATGACCTAATACTTATTTCGCGATGGTTTATTCGCAAAGTGGTCAGCCATGAAGAACTGACAGCCAAGCCCATGATGTTCGGCACCGGTGAGATGACCTAATACTTATCTCGCGATGGTTTATACGCAAAGTGGTCAGCCATGAAGAACTGACAGCCAAGCCCATGAAGAGTGGCATGTGTGAGATGACCTAATACTTATCTCGCGATGGATTATTCGCAAAGTGGTCGGCCATGAAGAACTGACAGCCAAGCCCATGACGTTTGGCAACGGTGAGAAGACCTAATACTTATCTCGCGATGGTTTATACGCAAAGTGGTCAGCCATGAAGAACTGACAGCCTAGCCCATAAAGAGAGGCATGTGTGAAATGACCTAACTGTTATGTCGCGATGGTTTATAAGGAAAGTGGTCAGCCATGAAGAACCGACAGCCAAGCCCATGAAGAGCAGCATGTGTGAAATGACGTAATTGTTATGTCGCAATGGTTTATACGCAAAGTGGTCAGCCATGAAGAACTGACAGCCAAGTCCATGAAGAGTGGCACATGTGAGATGACCTAATACATATCTCGCGATGGTTTATATGCAAAGTGGTCAGCCATGAAGAACCGACGGCCAAGCAGATGAAGAGTGGCACGTGTGAGATGACCTAATTGTTATGTTGCGATGGTTTATACGCAAAGTGGTCAACCATGAAGAACTGACAGCCAAGCCCATGAAGAGTGGCACATGTGAGATAGCCTAATACTTATTTTGCGATGGTTTATACGCAAAGTAGTCAGCCATGAAGAACTGACAGCCAAGCCCATGAAGAGTGGCACGTGTGAGATGACCTAATACTTATTTACCGATGGTTTATTCGCAAAGTGATCAGCCATGAAGAACTGTCAGCCAAGCCCATGAAGAGTGGCACGTGTGAGATGACCTAATACTTATTTCGCGATGGTTTATTCGCAAAGTGGTCAGCCATGAAGAACTGACAGCCAAGCCCATAAAGAGCGGCATGTGTGAAATGACCTAACTGTTATGTCACGATGGTTTATAAGCAAAGTGGTCAGCCATGCAGAATCGACAGCCAAGACCATGAAGAGCGGCATGTGTGAAATGACCTAATTGTTATGTCGCGATGGTTTATACGCAAAGTCGTCAGCCATGAAGAACTGACAGCCAAGCCCATGAAGAGTGGCACGTGTGAGATGACCTAATACTTATTTTGCGATGGTTTATACGCAAAGTAGTCAGCCATGAAGAACTGACAGCCAAGCCCATGAAGAGTGGCACGTGTGAGATGACCTAATACTTATCTCGTGATGGTTTATACGCAAAGTGGTCAGCCATGAAGAACTGACAGCCAAGCCCATGACTTTCAGCACGTGTGAGATGACTTAACACTTATCTTGCAATGGTTTGTACACAAAGTGGTCAGCCATGAAGAACTGACAGCCAAGCCCATAAAGAGCAGCATGTGTGAAACGACCTAACTGTTATGTCGCGATGGTTTATAAGCAAAGTGGTCAGCCATGAAGAACCGACAGCCAAGCCCATGAAGAGTGGCATGTGTGAAATGACCTAATTGTTATGTTGCGATGGTTTATACGCAAAGTGGTCAGCCATGAAGAACTGACAGCCAAGCCCATGAAGAATGGCAGGTGTGAGATGACCTAATAGATATATCGCGAAGGTTTATATGCAAAGTGGCCAGCCATGAAGAGCTGACAGCCAAGCCCATGAAGAGTGGCACGTGTGAGATGACCCAATACTTATCTCGCGACGGTCTATACGCAAAGTGGTCAGCCATGAAGAACTGACAGGCAAAAAGCACATAAAGAGCGGCATGTGTGAAATGACCTAACTGTTATGTCGCGATGGTTTATAAGCAAAGTGGTCAGCCATGAAGAACTGACAGCCAAGCCCATGAAGAGTGGCACGTGTGAGATGACCTAATACTTATTTTGCGATGGTTTATACGCAAAGTAGTCAGCCATGAAGAACTGACAGCCAAGCCCATGAAGAGTGGCACGTGTGAGATGACATAATACTTATCTCGTGATGGTTTATACGCAAAGTGGTCAGCCATGAAGAACTGACAGCCAAGCCCATGATGTTCGGCACCGGTGAGAAGACCTAATACTTATCTCGCAATGGTTTATACGTAAAGTGGTCAGCCATGAAGAACTGACAGCCTAGCCCATAAAGAGAGGCATGTGTGAAATGACCTAACTGTTATGTCGCGATGGTTTATAAGCAAAGTGGTCAGCCATGAAGAATCGACAGCCAAGCCCATGAAGAGCAGCAAGTGTGAATTGACCTAATTGTTATGTCACGATGGTTTATACGCAAAGTGGTCAGTGATGAAGAACTGACAGCCAAGCCCATGAAGAGTGGCACATGTGAGATGACCTAATACTTATCTCGCGATGGTTTATACGCAAAGTGGTCAGCCATGAAGAACTGACAGCCAAGCCCATGAAGAGTGGCACGTGTGAGATGACCTAATACTTATCTCGGGATGATTTATTCGCAAAGTGGTCAGCCATGAAGATCTGACAGCCAAGCCCATCACGTTCAGCACCGGTGAGACGACCTAATACTTATCTCGCGATGGTTTATATGCAAAGTGGTCAGCCATGAAGACATGACAGCCAAACCCATAAAGAGCGGCATGTGTGAAATGACCTAACTGTTGTGTCGCGATGGTTTATAAGCAAAGTGGCAAGCCTTGAAGAACTGACAACCAAACCCATGGCCATAAAGAGCGGCATGTGTGAAATGACCTAACTGTTGTGTCGCAATGGTTTATAAGCAAAGTGGTCAGCCATGAAGAACTGACAGCCAAGCCCATGAAGAGTGGCACGTGTGAGATGACCTAATACTTATCTCGCGATGATTTATTCGCAAAGTGGTCAGCCATGAAGAACTGACAGCCAAGCCCATGACATTCAGCACAAGTGAGATGACCTAATACTTATCTCGCGATGGTTTATATGCAAAGTGGTCAGCCATGAAGAACTGACAGCCAAGTCCATGAAGAGTGGCACATGTGAGATGACCTAATACATATCTCGCGATGGTTTATATGCAAAGTGGTCAGCTATGAAGAACCGACGGCCAAGCAGATGAAGAGTGGCACGTGTGAGATGACCTAATTGTTATGTTGCGATGGTTTATACGCAAAGTGGTCAGCCATGAAGAACTGACAGCCAAGCCCATGAAGAGTGGCACATGTGAGATAGCCTAATACTTATTTTGCGATGGTTTATACGCAAAGTAGTCAGCCATGAAGAACTGACAGCCAAGCCCATGAAGAGTGGCACGTGTGAGATGACCTAATACTTATTTACCGATGGTTTATTCGCAAAGTGATCAGCCATGAAGAACTGACAGCCAAGCCCATGAAGAGTGGCACGTGTGAGATGACCTAATACTTATTTCGCGATGGTTTATTCGCAAAGTGGTCAGCCATGAAGAACTGACAGCCAAGCCCATAAAGAGCGGCATGTGTGAAATGACCTAACTGTTATGTCACGATGGTGTATAAGCAAAGTGGTCAGCCATGCAGAATCGACAGCCAAGACCATGAAGAGCGGCATGTGTGAAATGACCTAATTGTTATGTCGCGATGGTTTATACGCAAAGTGGTCAGCCATGAAGAACTGACAGCCAAGCCCATGAAGAGTGGCACGTGTGAGATGACCTAATACTTATTTTGCGATGGTTTATACGCAAAGTAGTCAGCCATGAAGAACTGACAGCCAAGCCCATGAAGAGTGGCACGTGTGAGATGACCTAATACTTATCTTGTGATGGTTTATACGCAAAGTGGTCAGCCATGAAGAACTGACAGCCAAGCCCATGACTTTCAGCACGTGTGAGATGACTTAACACTTATCTTGCAATGGTTTGTACACAAAGTGGTCAGCCATGAAGAACTGACAGCCAAGCCCATAAAGAGCAGCATGTGTGAAACGACCTAACTGTTATGTCGCGATGGTTTATAAGCAAAGTGGTCAGCCATGAAGAACCGACAGCCAAGCCCATGAAGAGTGGCATGTGTGAAATGACCTAATTGTTATGTTGCGATGGTTTATACGCAAAGTGGTCAGCCATGAAGAACTGACAGCCAAGCCCATGAAGAATGGCAGGTGTGAGATGACCTAATAGATATATCGCGAAGGTTTATATGCAAAGTGGCCAGCCATGAAGAGCTGACAGCCAAGCCCATGAAGAGTGGCACGTGTGAGATGACCCAATACTTATCTCGCGACGGTCTATACACAAAGTGGTCAGCCATGAAGAACTGACAGGCAAAAAGCACATAAAGAGCGGCATGTGTGAAATGACCTAACTGTTATGTCGCGATGGTTTATAAGCAAAGTGGTCAGCCATGAAGAACTGACAGCCAAGCCCATGAAGAGTGGCACGTGTGAGATGACCTAATACTTATTTTGCGATGGTTTATACGCAAAGTAGTCAGCCATGAAGAACTGACAGCCAAGCCCATGAAGAGTGGCACGTGTGAGATGACATAATACTTATCTCGTGATGGTTTATACGCAAAGTGGTCAGCCATGAAGAACTGACAGCCAAGCCCATGATGTTCGGCACCGGTGAGAAGACCTAATACTTATCTCGCAATGGTTTATACGTAAAGTGGTCAGCCATGAAGAACTGACAGCCTAGCCCATAAAGAGAGGCATGTGTGAAATGACCTAACTGTTATGTCGCGATGGTTTATAAGCAAAGTGGTCAGCCATGAAGAATCGACAGCCAAGCCCATGAAGAGCAGCAAGTGTGAATTGACCTAATTGTTATGTCACGATGGTTTATACGCAAAGTGGTCAGTGATGAAGAACTGACAGCCAAGCCCATGAAGAGTGGCACATGTGAGATGACCTAATACTTATCTCGCGATGGTTTATACGCAAAGTGGTCAGCCATGAAGAACTGACAGCCAAGCCCATGAAGAGTGGCACGTGTGAGATGACCTAATACTTATCTCGGGATGATTTATTCGCAAAGTGGTCAGCCATGAAGATCTGACAGCCAAGCCCATCACGTTCAGCACCGGTGAGACGACCTAATACTTATCTCGCGATGGTTTATATGCAAAGTGGTCAGCCATGAAGAAATGACAGCCAAACCCATAAAGAGCGGCATGTGTGAAATGACCTAACTGTTGTGTCGCGATGGTTTATAAGCAAAGTGGTAAGCCATGAAGAACTGACAACCAAACCCATGGACATAAAGAGCGGCATGTGTGAAATGACCTAACTGTTGTGTCGCAATGGTTTATAAGCAAAGTGGTCAGCCATGAAGAACTGACAGCCAAGCCCATGAAGAGTGGCACGTGTGAGATGACCTAATACTTATCTCGCGATGATTTATTCGCAAAGTGGTCAGCCATGAAGAACTGACAGCCAAGCCCATGACATTCAGCACAAGTGAGATGACCTAATACTTATCTCGCGATGGTTTATATGCAAAGTGGTCAGCCATGAAGAACTGACAGCCAAACCCATAAAGAGCAGCATGTGCGAAATAACCCAAGTGTTATGTCGCGATAGTTTATAAGCAAAGTGGTCAGCCATGAAGAATCGACAGCCAAGACCATGAAGAGCGGCATGTGTGAAATAACCTAATTGTTATGTTGCGATGGTTTATACGCAAAGTGGTCAGCCATGAAGAACTGACAGCCAAGCCCATGAAGACTGGCACGTGTGACAAGACCTAATACTTATCTCGCGATGGTTTATACGCAAAGGGGTCAGCCATGAAGAACTGACAGCCAAGCCCATGAAGAGTGGCACGTGTGAGATGACCTAATACTTATCTCGCGATGCATTATTCGCAAAGTGGTCAGCCATGAAGAACTGACAGCCAAGCCCATGACGTTCGGCACCGGTGAGAAGACCTAATACTTATCTCGCGATGGTTTATACGTAAAGTGGTCAGCCATGAAGAACTGACAGCCTAGCCCATAAAGAGAGGCATGTGTTAAATGACCTAACTGTTATGTCGCGATGGTTTATAAGCAAAGTGGTCAGCCATGAAGAACCGACAGCCAAGCCCATGAAGAGCAGCATGTGTGAAATGACCTAATTGTTATGTCGCGATGGTTTATACGCAAAGTGGTCAGCCATGAAGAACTGACAGCCAAGCCCATGAAGAGTGGCACATGTGAGATGACCTAATACTTATCTCGCGATGGTTTATATGCAAAGTGGTCAGCCATGAAGAACTGACAGCCAAGCCCATGAAGAGTGGCACGTGTGAGATGATCTAATACTTATTTCGCGATGGTTTATTCGCAAAGTGGTCAGCCATGGAGAACTGACAGCCAACCCCATGAAGAGTGGCACGTGTGAGATGACCTAATACTTATTTCGCGATGGTTTATTCGCAAACTGGTCAGCCATGAAGAACTGACAGCCAAGCCCATGCCGTTCGGCACCGGTGAGATGACCTAATACTTATCTCGCGATGGTTTATACGCAAAGTGGTCAGCCATGAAGAACTGACAGCCAAGCCCATAAAGAGCGGCATGTGTGAAATGACCTAACAGTTATGTCGCGATGGTTTATAAGCAAAGTGGTCGGCCATGAAGAATCGACAGCCAAGACCATGAAGAGCAGTATGTGTGAAATGACCTAATTGTTATGTCGCGATGGTTTATACGCAAAGTGGTCAGCCATGAAGAACTGACAGCCAAGCCCATGAAGAGTGGCACGTGTGAGATGACCTAATACTTATCTCGTGATGATTTATACGCAAAGTGGTCAGCCATGAAGAACTGACAGCCAAGCCCATGACTTTCGGCACGTGTGAGATGACTTGACACTTAACTTGCAATGGTTTATACACAAAGTGGTCAGCCATGAAGAACTGACAGCCAAGCCCATGAAGAGTGGCATGTGTGAAATGACCTAACTGTTATGTCGCAATGGTTTATAAGCAAAGTGGTCAGCCACGAAGAACCGACAGCCAAGCGCATGAAGAGCGGCATGTGTGAAATGACCTAATTGTTATGTTGCGATGGTTTCTACGCAATGTGGTCAGCCATGAAGAACTGACAGCCAAGCCCATGAAGAATGGCAGGTGTGAGATGACCTAATAGATATATCACGAAGGTTTATATGCAAAGTGGCCAGCCATGAAGAGCTGACAGCCAAGCCCATGAAGAGTGGCACGTGTAAGATGACCCAATACTTATCTCGCGACGGTCTATACGCAAAGTGGTCAGCCATGAAGAACTGACAGGCAAAAAGAACATAAAGAGCGGCATGTGTGAAATGACCTAACTGTTATGTCGCGATGGTTTATAACCAAAGTGTTCAGCCATGAAGAACTGACAGCCAAGCCAATGAAGAGTGGCACATGTGAGATGTTCTAATACTTATCTCGCGATGGTTTATACGCAAAGTGGTCAGCCATGAAGAACTGACAGACAAGCCCATGAAGAGTGGCATGTGTGAGGTGACCTAATACTTATCTCACGATGGTTTATACGCAAAGTGGTCTGCCATGAAAAACTGACAGCCAAGCTCATGACTTTTGGCACCGGTTAGATGATCTAATACTTATCTCGCAATGGTTTATACGCAAAGTAGTCAGCCATGAAGAACTGACAGCCAGGCCCATAAAGAGCAGCATGTGTGAAATGACCTGACTGTTATATCATGATGGTTTATAAGCAAAGTGGTCAGCCATGAAGAACCGACAGCCAAGCCCATGAAGAGCGGCATGTGTGAAATGACCTAATTGTTATGTCGGGATGATTTATACGCAAAGTGGTCAGCCATGAAGAACTGACAGCTAAGCCTATAAAGAGGGGCATGTGTGAAATGACCTATCTGTTATGTCGCGATGGTTTATAAGCAAAGTGGTCAGCCATGAAGAACCGACAGCCAAGCCCATGAAGAGTGGCACATGTAAGATGACCTAATGCTTATCTCGCGATGGTTTATTCGCAAAGTGGTCAGCCATGAAGAACTGACAGCCAAGCCCATAAAGAGCGGTACCAGTGAGATGACCTAATACTTATCTCGCGATGGTTTATAAGCAAAGTGGTCAGCCATGAAGAACCGACAACCAAGCCCATGAAGAGCGGCATGTGTGAAATGACCTAATTGTTATGTCGCGATGGTTTATACACAAAGTGGTCAGCCATGAAGAACTGACAGCCAAGCCCATGAAGAGTGGCACGTATGAGATGACCTCATACAGGGTTCCCCCAGGTTAAAATGTTTGAAATTCAAGGCCATTCCAGGCCATTTCTTGGCAATTTTCGTGGATTTTCAAGGCCCCCATTTATGAAATTCAAGGCTTTTCAAGGCCGAGGCTGGCAAAGTACCGTAAATTATCAGAAAACGACTAGAAACCTTCTTTTATATTTCCCTTTGTTGGTAATTCTAACACTTGACATCATTTCTTGGAAAACTCTTTCTGAAAGCTATCCAAGCAATGATATCACTGAATTAGAATTAGTGAGCCTGAGAAAGACATTTTCTTGTGTTTATCCTACAACTGCAGTGTAATTACCAAGTGACACAATAGCTATGCCTCTTGTACATGTACCGCTATTCTAACTGAATACTTACTGAATGCAAATGAATTGATGTCATCCTTTCTCCCAATGAGTAAACTACATGTTACATGTAAATGACACATTTCGTAACCCACAACATCTCCGGAAATGTAATTCGAAAAGCAAAATGTAATTCCGTTGTGGGGAAGTGTACCTTCCAACAAGCTTGGATTAAATCAACTGCATACTGTAACTGGTTACTGCCTGTTCCAGTTGAACGGTATTCAGCTAAATGCAGTAACTGTCGAAAAGTTTTTAATGTTTCATACATGGGCGAATCATCCTTTAAATCGCACATGTTAACATTTGAGGTGAATAAGACAATAACACTTTCATTTGGAAATCCAAACTCGGAATCCACCGTCATGGTGACTGCCCATGCCAGGACTTTAAGATGACGTTGTGTCAAATTCATCAGACATACATGCTTCGGAAATACTCAAATAGTTCAACTGAACAATCATCCATTTGTAATATTTTCAATATGAATAAATTATCCACGCACGTGCGCTCAGCATTCGAACAGGCAGAATTTACAATAAATCTTCCCATTGGCTTAAATATACACCATCGTGCTCGCCCACATCAATAGCAACCATTCACAATGCTTGATTCAATGGATTTCAGTGTCACATCACTGCAAAGTTCTATCAATAATGCACGCATTGGCACTGCCGTAAATACTCCAAAATATGACCGGATTAATAAACCACACAGTTACATTTGCTGTAAATGCCGTAAAATATGTTCGGATTAAATTACGCATAACAAAATTCTCAGATTTTCCAGGTTTTTCAAAGCTCCCATTGGAAATTCAAGGCTTTCAAGACCTTGAATGACCTTTTGACGAATTCCAGGCATTTCCAGGTTTTCAAGGCCCTGGGGGAACCCTGTAATACTTATCTTCCGATGGTTTATACGCAAAGCCATCAGCCATGAAGAACTGACAGCCAAGCTCATGAAGAGTAGCATGTGAGAAATGACCTCATTGTTATGTCGCGATGGTTTATACGCAAAGTGGTCAGCCATGAAGAACTGACAGCCAAGCCGATGAAGAGTGGCACGTGTCACATGACCTAATACTTATCTCGCGATGGTTTATATGCAAAGTGGGCCCGCCATGAAGAAGTCACAGCCAAGCCCATGAAGAGTGGCACGTGTGAGATGACCTAATACTTATCTCGTGATGGTTTATACGCAAAGTGGTGAGCCATGAAGAACTGACAGCCAAGCCCATGACGATCGGCACCTTTGAGATGACGTAATACATATCTCGCGATGGTTTATACGCAAAGTGGTCAGCCATGAAGAACTGACAGCCAAGCCCATAAAGAGCAGCATGTGCGAAATGACCTAACAGTTATGTTGCGATGGTTTAAAAGCAAAATCGTAAGCCATGAAGACAGCCAAGCCCATGAAGAGCGGCATGTGTGAAATGACCTAATTGTTATGTCGCGATGTTTTATACGCAAAGTGGTCAGCCATGAAGAACTGACAGCCAAGCCCATGAAGAGTGGCACATGTGAGATGACCTAATACTTATCTCGCGATGGTTTATATGCAAAGTGGTCAGCCATGAAGAACTGACAGCCAAGCCCATGAAGAGTGGCACGTGTGAGATGACCTATTACTTATTTCGCGATGGTTTATTCGCGAAGTGGTAAGCCATGAAGAACTGACAGCCAAGCCCATGAAGAGTGGCAAGTGTGAGATGATCTAATACTTATCTCGCGATGGATTATTCGCAAAGTGGTCAGCCATGAAGAACTGACAGCCAAGCCCATGACGTTCGGCACCGGTGAGAAGACCTAATACCTATCTCGCGATGGTTTATACGTAAAGTGGTCAGCCATGAAGAACCGACAGCCAAGCCCATGAAGAGCGGCATGTGTGAAATGACCTAATTGCTATGTCGCGATGGTTTATACGCAAAGTGGTCAGCCATGAAGAACTGACAGCCAAGCCCATGAAGAGTGGCACATGTGAGATGACAGCCAAGCCCATGACGTTCGGCACCGGTGAGAAGACCTAATACTTATCTCGCGATGGTTTATACGTAAAGTGGTCAGCCATGAAGAACTGACAGCCAAGCCAATAAAGTGTGGCATGTGTGAAACGAACTAACTGTTAAGTCGCGATGGTTTATAAGCAAAGTGGTCAGCCATGAAGAACAGACAGCCAAGCCCATGAAGAGCGGCATGTGTGAAACGACCTAACTGTTAAGTCGCGATGGTTTATAAGCAAAGTGGTCAGCCATGAAGAATCGACAGCCAAGACCATGAAGAGCAGCATGTGTGAAATAACCTAACTGTTATGTCGCGATGGTTTATATGCAAAGTGGTCAGCCATGAAGAACTGACAGCCAAGCTCATGAAGAGTGGCACGTGTGAGATGACCTAATACTTATCTCGCGATGCATTATTCGCAAAGTGGTCAGCCATGAAGAACTGACAACCAAGCCCATGAAGAGTGGCACGTGTGGGATGACCTAATACTTATCTCGCGATGGATTATTCGCAAAGTGGTCAGCCATGAAGAACTGACAGCCAAGCCCATGAAGAGTGGCACGTGTGAGATGACCTAATACTTATCTCGCGATGGATTAATCGCAAAGTGCAGCCATGAAGAACTGACAGCCAAGCCCATGACGTTCGGCACCGGTGAGAAGACCTAATACTTATCTCGCGATGGTTTATACGTAAAGTGGTCAGCCATGAAGAATTGACAGCCAAGCCCATAAAGAGCGGCATGTGTGAAACGACCTAACTGTTAAGTCGCGATGGTTTATAAGCAAAGTGGTCAGCCATGAAGAACTGACAGCCAAGCCCATGAAGAGTGGCACATGTGAGATGACCTAATACTTATCTCGCGATGGTTTATACGCAAAGTGGTCAGCCATGAAGAACTGACAGCCAAGCCCATGAAGAGTGGCACGTGTGAGATGACCTAATACTTCTTTCACGATGGTTTATTCGCAAAGTGGTCAGCCATGAAGAACTGACAGCCAAGCACATGATATTCGGCACCAGTGAGATGACCTAATACTTATCTCGCGATGGTTTATACACAAAGTGGACAGCCATGAAGAACTGACAGCCTAGCCCATAAAGAGAGGCATGTGTGAAATGACCTAACTGTTATGTCGCGATGGTTTATAAGCAAAGTGGTCAGCCATGAAGAATCGACAGCCAAGCCCATGAAGAGCAGCAAGTGTGAATTGACCTAATTGTTATGTCACGATGGTTTATACGCAAAGTGGTCAGTGATGAAGAACTGACAGCCAAGCCCATGAAGAGTGGCACATGTGAGATGACCTAATACTTATCTCGCGATGGTTTATACGCAAAGTGGTCAGCCATGAAGAACTGACAGCCAAGCCCATGAAGAGTGGCACGTGTGAGATGACCTAATACTTATCTCGGGATGATTTATTCGCAAAGTGGTCAGCCATGAAGATCTGACAGCCAAGCCCATCACGTTCAGCACCGGTGAGACGACCTAATACTTATCTCGCGATGGTTTATATGCAAAGTGGTCAGCCATGAAGAAATGACAGCCAAACCCATAAAGAGCGGCATGTGTGAAATGACCTAACTGTTGTGTCGCGATGGTTTATAAGCAAAGTGGTAAGCCATGAAGAACTGACAACCAAACCCATGGCCATAAAGAGCGGCAAGTGTGAAATGACCTAACTGTTGTGTCGCAATGGTTTATAAGCAAAGTGGTCAGCCATGAAGAACTGACAGCCAAGCCCATGAAGAGTGGCACGTGTGAGATGACCTAATACTTATCTCGCGATGATTTATTCGCAAAGTGGTCAGCCATGAAGAACTGACAGCCAAGCCCACGACATTCAGCACAAGTGAGATGACCTAATACTTATCTCGCGATGGTTTATATGCAAAGTGGTCAGCCATGAAGAACTGACAGCCAAGCCCATAAAGAGCAGCATGTGCGAAATAACCCAAGTGTTATGTCGCGATGGTTTATAAGCAAAGTGGTCAGCCATGAAGAATCGACAGCCAAGACCATGAAGAGCGGCATGTGTGAAATAACCTAATTGTTATGTCGCGATGGTTTATACGCAAAGTGGACAGCCATGAAGAACTGACAGCCAAGCCCATGAAGACTGGCACGTGTGACAAGACCTAATACTTATCTCGCGATGGTTTATACGCAAAGGGGTCAGCCATGAAGAACTGACAGCCAAGCCCATGAAGAGTGGCACGTGTGAGATGACCTAATACTTATCTCGCGATGCATTATTCGCAAAGTGGTCAGCCATGAAGAACTGACAGCCAAGCCCATGACGTTCGGCACCGGTGAGAAGACCTAATACTTATCTCGCGATGGTTTATACGTAAAGTGGTCAGCCATGAAGAACTGACAGCCTAGCCCATAAAGAGAGGCATGTGTTAAATGACCTAACTGTTATGTCGCGATGGTTTATAAGCAAAGTGGTCAGCCATGAAGAACCGACAGCCAAGCCCATGAAGAGCAGCATGTGTGAAATGACCTAATTGTTATGTCGCGATGGTTTATACGCAAAGTGGTCAGCCATGAAGAACTGACAGCCAAGCCCATGAAGAGTGGCACATGTGAGATGACCTAATACTTATCTCGCGATGGTTTATATGCAAAGTGGTCAGCCATGAAGAACTGACAGCCAAGCCCATGAAGAGTGGCACGTGTGAGATGATCTAATACTTATTTCGCGATGGTTTATTCGCAAAGTGGTCAGCCATGGAGAACTGACAGCCAACCCCATGAAGAGTGGCACGTGTGAGATGACCTAATACTTATTTCGCGATGGTTTATTCGCAAACTGGTCAGCCATGAAGAACTGACAGCCAAGCCCATGCCGTTCGGCACCGGTGAGATGACCTAATACTTATCTCGCGATAGTTTATACGCAAAGTGGTCAGCCATGAAGAACTGACAGCCAAGCCCATAAAGAGCGGCATGTGTGAAATGACCTAACAGTTATGTCGCGATGGTTTATAAGCAAAGGGGTCGGCCATGAAGAATCGACAGCCAAGACCATGAAGAGCAGTATGTGTGAAATGACCTAATTGTTATGTCGCGATGGTTTATACGCAAAGTGGTCAGCCATGAAGAACTGACAGCCAAGCCCATGAAGAGTGGCACGTGTGAGATGACCTAATACTTATCTCGTGATGATTTATACGCAAAGTGGTCAGCCATGAAGAACTGACAGCCAAGCCCATGACTTTCGGCACGTGTGAGATGACTTGACACTTAACTTGCAATGGTTTATACACAAAGTGGTCAGCCATGAAGAACTGACAGCCAAGCCCATGAAGAGTGGCATGTGTGAAATGACCTAACTGTTATGTCGCAATGGTTTATAAGCAAAGTGGTCAGCCACGAAGAACCGACAGCCAAGCGCATGAAGAGCGGCATGTGTGAAATGACCTAATTGTTATGTTGCGATGGTTTCTACGCAATGTGGTCAGCCATGAAGAACTGACAGCCAAGCCCATGAAGAATGGCAGGTGTGAGATGACCTAATAGATATATCACGAAGGTTTATATGCAAAGTGGCCAGCCATGAAGAGCTGACAGCCAAGCCCATGAAGAGTGGCACGTGTAAGATGACCCAATACTTATCTCGCGACGGTCTATACGCAAAGTGGTCAGCCATGAAGAACTGACAGGCAAAAAGAACATAAAGAGCGGCATGTGTGAAATGACCTAACTGTTATGTCGCGATGGTTTATAACCAAAGTGTTCAGCCATGAAGAACTGACAGCCAAGCCAATGAAGAGTGGCACATGTGAGATGTTCTAATACTTATCTCGCGATGGTTTATACGCAAAGTGGTCAGCCATGAAGAACTGACAGACAAGCCCATGAAGAGTGGCATGTGTGAGGTGACCTAATACTTATCTCACGATGGTTTATACGCAAAGTGGTCTGCCATGAAAAACTGACAGCCAAGCTCATGACTTTTGGCACCGGTTAGATGATCTAATACTTATCTCGCAATGGTTTATACGCAAAGTAGTCAGCCATGAAGAACTGACAGCCAGGCCCATAAAGAGCAGCATGTGTGAAATGACCTGACTGTTATATCATGATGGTTTATAAGCAAAGTGGTCAGCCATGAAGAACCGACAGCCAAGCCCATGAAGAGCGGCATGTGTGAAATGACCTAATTGTTATGTCGGGATGATTTATACGCAAAGTGGTCAGCCATGAAGAACTGACAGCTAAGCCTATAAAGAGGGGCATGTGTGAAATGACCTATCTGTTATGTCGCGATGGTTTATAAGCAAAGTGGTCAGCCATGAAGAACCGACAGCCAAGCCCATGAAGAGTGGCACATGTAAGATGACCTAATGCTTATCTCGCGATGGTTTATTCGCAAAGTGGTCAGCCATGAAGAACTGACAGCCAAGCCCATAAAGAGCGGTACCAGTGAGATGACCTAATACTTATCTCGCGATGGTTTATAAGCAAAGTGGTCAGCCATGAAGAACCGACAACCAAGCCCATGAAGAGCGGCATGTGTGAAATGACCTAATTGTTATGTCGCGATGGTTTATACACAAAGTGGTCAGCCATGAAGAACTGACAGCCAAGCCCATGAAGAGTGGCACGTATGAGATGACCTCATACAGGGTTCCCCCAGGTTAAAATGTTTGAAATTCAAGGCCATTCCAGGCCATTTCTTGGCAATTTTCGTGGATTTTCAAGGCCCCCATTTATGAAATTCAAGGCTTTTCAAGGCCGAGGCTGGCAAAGTACCGTAAATTATCAGAAAACGACTAGAAACCTTCTTTTATATTTCCCTTTGTTGGTAATTCTAACACTTGACATCATTTCTTGGAAAACTCTTTCTGAAAGCTATCCAAGCAATGATATCACTGAATTAGAATTAGTGAGCCTGAGAAAGACATTTTCTTGTGTTTATCCTACAACTGCAGTGTAATTACCAAGTGACACAATAGCTATGCCTCTTGTACATGTACCGCTATTCTAACTGAATACTTACTGAATGCAAATGAATTGATGTCATCCTTTCTCCCAATGAGTAAACTACATGTTACATGTAAATGACACATTTCGTAACCCACAACATCTCCGGAAATGTAATTCGAAAAGCAAAATGTAATTCCGTTGTGGGGAAGTGTACCTTCCAACAAGCTTGGATTAAATCAACTGCATACTGTAACTGGTTACTGCCTGTTCCAGTTGAACGGTATTCAGCTAAATGCAGTAACTGTCGAAAAGTTTTTAATGTTTCATACATGGGCGAATCATCCTTTAAATCGCACATGTTAACATTTGAGGTGAATAAGACAATAACACTTTCATTTGGAAATCCAAACTCGGAATCCACCGTCATGGTGACTGCCCATGCCAGGACTTTAAGATGACGTTGTGTCAAATTCATCAGACATACATGCTTCGGAAATACTCAAATAGTTCAACTGAACAATCATCCATTTGTAATATTTTCAATATGAATAAATTATCCACGCACGTGCGCTCAGCATTCGAACAGGCAGAATTTACAATAAATCTTCCCATTGGCTTAAATATACACCATCGTGCTCGCCCACATCAATAGCAACCATTCACAATGCTTGATTCAATGGATTTCAGTGTCACATCACTGCAAAGTTCTATCAATAATGCACGCATTGGCACTGCCGTAAATACTCCAAAATATGACCGGATTAATAAACCACACAGTTACATTTGCTGTAAATGCCGTAAAATGTGTTCGGATTAAATTACGCATAACAAAATTCTCAGATTTTCCAGGTTTTTCAAAGCTCCCATTGGAAATTCAAGGCTTTCAAGACCTTGAATGACCTTTTGACGAATTCCAGGCATTTCCAGGTTTTCAAGGCCCTGGGGGAACCCTGTAATACTTATCTTCCGATGGTTTATACGCAAAGCCATCAGCCATGAAGAACTGACAGCCAAGCTCATGAAGAGTAGCATGTGAGAAATGACCTCATTGTTATGTCGCGATGGTTTATACGCAAAGTGGTCAGCCATGAAGAACTGACAGCCAAGCCGATGAAGAGTGGCACGTGTCACATGACCTAATACTTATCTCGCGATGGTTTATATGCAAAGTGGGCCCGCCATGAAGAAGTCACAGCCAAGCCCATGAAGAGTGGCACGTGTGAGATGACCTAATACTTATCTCGTGATGGTTTATACGCAAAGTGGTGAGCCATGAAGAACTGACAGCCAAGCCCATGACGATCGGCACCTTTGAGATGACGTAATACATATCTCGCGATGGTTTATACGCAAAGTGGTCAGCCATGAAGAACTGACAGCCAAGCCCATAAAGAGCAGCATGTGCGAAATGACCTAACAGTTATGTCGCGATGGTTTAAAAGCAAAATCGTAAGCCATGAAGACAGCCAAGCCCATGAAGAGCGGCATGTGTGAAATGACCTAATTGTTATGTCGCGATGTTTTATACGCAAAGTGGTCAGCCATGAAGAACTGACAGCCAAGCCCATGAAGAGTGGCACATGTGAGATGACCTAATACTTATCTCGCGATGGTTTATATGCAAAGTGGTCAGCCATGAAGAACTGACAGCCAAGCCCATGAAGAGTGGCACGTGTGAGATGACCTATTACTTATTTCGCGATGGTTTATTCGCAAAGTGGTAAGCCATGAAGAACTGACAGCCAAGCCCATGAAGAGTGGCAAGTGTGAGATGATCTAATACTTATCTCGCGATGGATTATTCGCAAAGTGGTCAGCCATGAAGAACTGACAGCCAAGCCCATGACGTTCGGCACCGGTGAGAAGACCTAATACCTATCTCGCGATGGTTTATACGTAAAGTGGTCAGCCATGAAGAACCGACAGCCAAGCCCATGAAGAGCGGCATGTGTGAAATGACCTAATTGCTATGTCGCGATGGTTTATACGCAAAGTGGTCAGCCATGAAGAACTGACAGCCAAGCCCATGAAGAGTGGCACATGTGAGATGACAGCCAAGCCCATGACGTTCGGCACCGGTGAGAAGACCTAATACTTATCTCGCGATGGTTTATACGTAAAGTGGTCAGCCATGAAGAACTGACAGCCAAGCCAATAAAGTGTGGCATGTGTGAAACGAACTAACTGTTAAGTCGCGATGGTTTATAAGCAAAGTGGTCAGCCATGAAGAACAGACAGCCAAGCCCATGAAGAGCGGCATGTGTGAAACGACCTAACTGTTAAGTCGCGATGGTTTATAAGCAAAGTGGTCAGCCATGAAGAATCGACAGCCAAGACCATGAAGAGCAGCATGTGTGAAATAACCTAACTGTTATGTCGCGATGGTTTATATGCAAAGTGGTCAGCCATGAAGAACTGACAGCCAAGCTCATGAAGAGTGGCACGTGTGACATGACCTAATACTTATCTTGCGATGGTTTATACGCAAAGTGGTCAGCCATGAAGAACTGACAGCCAAGCCCATGAAGAGTGGCACGTGTGAGATGACTTAATACTTATCTCGCTATGCATTATTCGCAAAGTGGTCAGCCATGAAGAACTGATAGCTAAGCCCATGACGTTCGGCACCGGTGAGAAGACCTAATACTTATCTCGCAATGGTTTATACATAAAGTGGTCAGCCATGAAGAACTGACAGCCTAGCCCATAAAGAGAGGCATGTGTGAAATGACCTAACTGTTATGTCGCGATGGATTATAAGCAAAGTGGTCAGCCATGAAGAACCGACAGCCAAGCCCATGAAGAGCAGCATGTGTGAAATGACCTAATTGTTATGTCGCGATGGTTTATACGCAAAGTGGTCAGCCATGAAGAACTGACAGCCAAGCCCATGAAGAGTGGCACATGTGAGATGACTTAATACTTATCTCGCGATGGTTTATACGCAAAGTGGTCAGCCATGAAGAACTGACAGCCAAGCCCATGAAGAGTGGCACGTGTGAGATGACCTAATACTTATTTCGCGATGGTTTATTCGCAAAGTGGTCAGCCATGAAGAACTGACAGCCAAGCCCATGAAGAGTGGCACGTGTGAGATGACCTAATACTTCTTTCGCGATGGTTTATTCGCAAAGTGGTCAGCCATGAAGAACTGACAGCCAAGCCCATGACATTCGGCACCGGTGAGATGACCTAATACTTATCTCGCGATGGTTTATACGCAAAGTGCTCAGCCATGAAGAACTGACAGCCAAGCCCATAAAGAGCGGCATGTGTGAAATGACCTAACTGTTATGTCGCGATGGTTTATAAGCAAAGTGGTAAGCCATGAAGAATCGACAGCCAAGCCCATGAAGAGTGGCACGTGTGAGATGACCTAATACTTATCTCGCGATGGTTTATTCGCAAAGTGGTCAGCCATGAAGAACTGACAGCCAAGCCCATAAAGAGCGGTACCAGTGAGATGACCTAATACTTATCTCGCGATGGTTTATAAGCAAAGTGGTCAGCCATGAAGAACCGACAACCAAGCCCATGAAGAGCGGCATGTGTGAAATGACCTAATTGTTATGTCGCGATGGTTTATACACAAAGTGGTCAGCCATGAAGAACTGACAGCCAAGCCCATGAAGAGTGGCACGTATGAGATGACCTCATACAGGGTTCCCCCAGGTTAAAATGTTTGAAATTCAAGGCCATTCCAGGCCATTTCTTGGCAATTTTCGTGGATTTTCAAGGCCCCCATTTATGAAATTCAAGGCTTTTCAAGGCCGAGGCTGGCAAAGTACCGTAAATTATCAGAAAACGACTAGAAACCTTCTTTTATATTTCCCTTTGTTGGTAATTCTAACACTTGACATCATTTCTTGGAAAACTCTTTCTGAAAGCTATCCAAGCAATGATATCACTGAATTAGAATTAGTGAGCCTGAGAAAGACATTTTCTTGTGTTTATCCTACAACTGCAGTGTAATTACCAAGTGACACAATAGCTATGCCTCTTGTACATGTACCGCTATTCTAACTGAATACTTACTGAATGCAAATGAATTGATGTCATCCTTTCTCCCAATGAGTAAACTACATGTTACATGTAAATGACACATTTCGTAACCCACAACATCTCCGGAAATGTAATTCGAAAAGCAAAATGTAATTCCGTTGTGGGGAAGTGTACCTTCCAACAAGCTTGGATTAAATCAACGGCATACTGTAACTGGTTACTGCCTGTTCCAGTTGAACGGTATTCAGCTAAATGCAGTAACTGTCGAAAAGTTTTTAATGTTTCATACATGGGCGAATCATCCTTTAAATCGCACATGTTAACATTTGAGGTGAATAAGACAATAACACTTTCATTTGGAAATCCAAACTCGGAATCCACCGTCATGGTGACTGCCCATGCCAGGACTTTAAGATGACGTTGTGTCAAATTCATCAGACATACATGCTTCGGAAATACTCAAATAGTTCAACTGAACAATCATCCATTTGTAATATTTTCAATATGAATAAATTATCCACGCACGTGCGCTCAGCATTCGAACAGGCAGAATTTACAATAAATCTTCCCATTGGCTTAAATATACACCATCGTGCTCGCCCACATCAATAGCAACCATTCACAATGCTTGATTCAATGGATTTCAGTGTCACATCACTGCAAAGTTCTATCAATAATGCACGCATTGGCACTGCCGTAAATACTCCAAAATATGACCGGATTAATAAACCACACAGTTACATTTGCTGTAAATGCCGTAAAATGTGTTCGGATTAAATTACGCATAACAAAATTCTCAGATTTTCCAGGTTTTTCAAAGCTCCCATTGGAAATTCAAGGCTTTCAAGACCTTGAATGACCTTTTGACGAATTCCAGGCATTTCCAGGTTTTCAAGGCCCTGGGGGAACCCTGTAATACTTATCTTCCGATGGTTTATACGCAAAGCCATCAGCCATGAAGAACTGACAGCCAAGCTCATGAAGAGTAGCATGTGAGAAATGACCTCATTGTTATGTCGCGATGGTTTATACGCAAAGTGGTCAGCCATGAAGAACTGACAGCCAAGCCGATGAAGAGTGGCACGTGTCACATGACCTAATACTTATCTCGCGATGGTTTATATGCAAAGTGGGCCCGCCATGAAGAAGTCACAGCCAAGCCCATGAAGAGTGGCACGTGTGAGATGACCTAATACTTATCTCGTGATGGTTTATACGCAAAGTGGTGAGCCATGAAGAACTGACAGCCAAGCCCATGACGATCGGCACCTTTGAGATGACGTAATACATATCTCGCGATGGTTTATACGCAAAGTGGTCAGCCATGAAGAACTGACAGCCAAGCCCATAAAGAGCAGCATGTGCGAAATGACCTAACAGTTATGTCGCGATGGTTTAAAAGCAAAATCGTAAGCCATGAAGACAGCCAAGCCCATGAAGAGCGGCATGTGTGAAATGACCTAATTGTTATGTCGCGATGTTTTATACGCAAAGTGGTCAGCCATGAAGAACTGACAGCCAAGCCCATGAAGAGTGGCACATGTGAGATGACCTAATACTTATCTCGCGATGGTTTATATGCAAAGTGGTCAGCCATGAAGAACTGACAGCCAAGCCCATGAAGAGTGGCACGTGTGAGATGACCTATTACTTATTTCGCGATGGTTTATTCGCAAAGTGGTAAGCCATGAAGAACTGACAGCCAAGCCCATGAAGAGTGGCAAGTGTGAGATGATCTAATACTTATCTCGCGATGGATTATTCGCAAAGTGGTCAGCCATGAAGAACTGACAGCCAAGCCCATGACGTTCGGCACCGGTGAGAAGACCTAATACCTATCTCGCGATGGTTTATACGTAAAGTGGTCAGCCATGAAGAACCGACAGCCAAGCCCATGAAGAGCGGCATGTGTGAAATGACCTAATTGCTATGTCGCGATGGTTTATACGCACAGTGGTCAGCCATGAAGAACTGACAGCCAAGCCCATGAAGAGTGGCACATGTGAGATGACAGCCAAGCCCATGACGTTCGGCACCGGTGAGAAGACCTAATACTTATCTCGCGATGGTTTATACGTAAAGTGGTCAGCCATGAAGAACTGACAGCCAAGCCAATAAAGTGTGGCATGTGTGAAACGAACTAACTGTTAAGTCGCGATGGTTTATAAGCAAAGTGGTCAGCCATGAAGAACAGACAGCCAAGCCCATGAAGAGCGGCATGTGTGAAACGACCTAACTGTTAAGTCGCGATGGTTTATAAGCAAAGTGGTCAGCCATGAAGAATCGACAGCCAAGACCATGAAGAGCAGCATGTGTGAAATAACCTAACTGTTATGTCGCGATGGTTTATATGCAAAGTGGTCAGCCATGAAGAACTGACAGCCAAGCTCATGAAGAGTGGCACGTGTGACATGACATAATACTTATCTTGCGATGGTTTATACGCAAAGTGGTCAGCCATGAAGAACTGACAGCCAAGCCCATGAAGAGTGGCACGTGTGAGATGACTTAATACTTATCTCGCTATGCATTATTCGCAAAGTGGTCAGCCATGAAGAACTGATAGCTAAGCCCATGACGTTCGGCACCGGTGAGAAGACCTAATACTTATCTCGCAATGGTTTATACATAAAGTGGTCAGCCATGAAGAACTGACAGCCTAGCCCATAAAGAGAGGCATGTGTGAAATGACCTAACTGTTATGTCGCGATGGATTATAAGCAAAGTGGTCAGCCATGAAGAACCGACAGCCAAGCCCATGAAGAGCAGCATGTGTGAAATGACCTAATTGTTATGTCGCGATGGTTTATACGCAAAGTGGTCAGCCATGAAGAACTGACAGCCAAGCCCATGAAGAGTGGCACATGTGAGATGACTTAATACTTATCTCGCGATGGTTTATACGCAAAGTGGTCAGCCATGAAGAACTGACAGCCAAGCCCATGAAGAGTGGCACGTGTGAGATGACCTAATACTTATTTCGCGATGGTTTATTCGCAAAGTGGTCAGCCATGAAGAACTGACAGCCAAGCCCATGAAGAGTGGCACGTGTGAGATGACCTAATACTTCTTTCGCGATGGTTTATTCGCAAAGTGGTCAGCCATGAAGAACTGACAGCCAAGCCCATGACATTCGGCACCGGTGAGATGACCTAATACTTATCTCGCGATGGTTTATACGCAAAGTGCTCAGCCATGAAGAACTGACAGCCAAGCCCATAAAGAGCGGCATGTGTGAAATGACCTAACTGTTATGTCGCGATGGTTTATAAGCAAAGTGGTAAGCCATGAAGAATCGACAGCCAAGCCCATGAAGAGTGGCACGTGTGAGATGACCTAATACTTATCTCGCGATGCATTATTCGCAAAGTGGTCAGCCATGAAGAACTGACAGCCAAGCCCATGAAGAGTGGCACGTGTGGGATAACCTAATACTTATCTCGCGATGGATTATTCGCAAAGTGGTCAGCCATGAAGAACTGACAGCCAAGACCATGAAAAGTGGCACGTGTGAGATGACCTAATACATATCTCGCGATGGATTATTCGCAAAGTGCAGCCATGAAGAACTGACAGCCAAGTCCATGACGTTCGGCACCAGTGAGAAGACCTAATACTTATCTCGCGATGGTTTATACGTAAAGTGGTCAGCCATGAAGAACTGACAGCCAAGCCCATAAAGAGCGGCATGTGTGAAATGACCTAATTGTTATGTCGCGATGGTTTATATGCAAAGTGGTCAGCCAAGAAGAACTGACAGCCAAGCCCATGAAGAGTGGCACGTGTGAGATGACCTAATACTTATTTCGCGATGGTTAATTCGCAAAGTGGTCAGTCATGAAGAACTGACAGCCAAGCCCATGAAGAGTGGCACGTGTGAGATGACCTAATACTTCTTTCGCGATGGTTTATTCGCAAAGTGGTCAACCATGAACAACTGACAGCCAAGCCCATGACATTCGGCACCGGTGAGATGACCTAATACTTACCTCGCGATGGTTTATACGCAAAGTGGTCAGCCATGAAGAACTGACAGCCAAGCCCATAAACAGCGGCATGTGTGAAATGACCTAACTGTTATGTCGCGATGGTTTATAAGCAAAGTGGTCAGCCATGAAGAATCGACAGCCAAGACCATGAAGAGCGGCATGTGTGAAATGACCTAAATGTTATGTCGCGATGGTTTATACGCAAAGTGGTCAGCCATGAAGAACTGACAGCCAAGCCCATGAAGAGTGGCATGTGTGAGATGACCTAATACTTATCTCGCGATGCATTATTCGCAAAGTGGTCAGCCATGAAGAACTGACAACCAAGCCCATGAAGAGTGGCACGTGTGGGATGACCTAATACTTATCTCGCGATGGATTATTCGCAAAGTGGTCAGCCATGAAGAACTGACAGCCAAGCCCATGAAGAGTGGCACGTGTGAGATGACCTAATACTTATCTCACGATGGATTAATCGCAAAGTGCAGCCATGAAGAACTGACAGCCAAGCCCATGACGTTCGGCACCGGTGAGAAGACCTAATACTTATCTCGCGATGGTTTATACGTAAAGTGGTCAGCCATGAAGAATTGACAGCCAAGCCCATAAAGAGCGGCATGTGTGAAACGACCTAACTGTTAA
This sequence comes from Pictodentalium vernedei, assembly GCA_031216915.1. Lineage (NCBI taxonomy): Eukaryota > Metazoa > Mollusca > Scaphopoda > Dentaliida > Dentaliidae > Pictodentalium > Pictodentalium vernedei. The sequence goes on from CM062293.1 coordinate 140,677,089, forward strand.
GTCGCGATGGTTTATAAGCAAAGTGGTCAGCCATGAAGAACTGACAGCCAAGCCCATGAAGAGTGGCACGTGTGAGATGACCTAATACTTCTTTCACGATGGTTTATTCGCAAAGTGGTCAGCCATGAAGAACTGACAGCCAAGCACATGATATTCGGCACCAGTCAGATGACCTAATACTTATCTCGCGATGGTTTATACACAAAGTGGACAGCCATGAAGAACTGACAGCCAAGCCCATAAAGAGCGGCATATATATATGTGTGAAATGACCTAACTGTTATGTCGCGATGGTTTATAAGCAAAGTGTCAGCCATGAAGAATCGACAGCCAAGACCATGAAGAGCGGCATGTGTGAAATGACCTAATTGTTATGTCGCGATGGTTTAAATGCAAAGTGGTCAGACATGAAGAACTGACAGCCAAGCCCATGAAGAGTGGCATGTGTGACATGACCTAACACTTATCTCGCGATGGTTTATACGCAAAGTGGTCAGCCATGATGAACTGACAGCCATGCCCATGAAGAGTGGCACATGTGAGATGACCTAATACTTATCTCGCGATGAATTAATTCGCAAAGTGGTCAGCCATGAAGAACTGACAGCCAAGCCCATGACGTTCGGCACCGGTGAGAAGACCTAATACTTATCTCGCAACGGTTTATACGTAAAGCGGTCAGGCATGAAGAACTGACAGCCTAGCCCATAAAGAGAGGCATGTGTGAAATGACCTAACTGTTATGTCGCGATGGTTTATAAGCAAAGTGGTCAGCCATGAAGAACCGACAGCCAAGCCCATGAAGAGCAGCATGTGTGAAATGACCTAATTGTTATGTCGCGATGGTTTATACGCAAAGTGGTCAGTGATGAAGAACTGATAGCCAAGCCCATGAAGAGTGGCACGTGTGAGATGACCTAATACTTATTTCGCGATGGTTTATTCGCAAAGTTGTCAGCCATGAAGAACTGACAGCCAAGCCCATGAAGAGTGGCATGTGTGAGATGACCTAATACTTATTTCGCGATGGTTTATTCGCAAAGTGGTCAGCCATGAAGAACTGACAGCCAAGCCCATGACGTTCGGCACCGGTGAGATGACCAAATACTTATCTCGCGATGGTTTATACGTAAAGTGGTCAGCCATGAAGAACTGACAGCCAAGCCCATAAAGAGCGGCATGTGTGAACTGACTTAACTGTTATGTCGCGATGGTTTATAAGCAAAGTGGTCAGCCATGAAGAATCGACAGCCAAGAACATGAAGAGCAGTATGTGTGAAATGACCTAATTGTTATGTCGCGATGGTTTATACGCAAAGTGGTCAGCCATGAAGTACCGACAGCCAAGGCCATGAAGAGTGGCACGTGTGAGATGACCTAATACTTATCTCGCGAAGATTTATTTGCAAAGTGGTCAGCCATGAAGATCTGACAGCCAAGCCCATGACGTTCAGCACCAGTGAGACGACCTAATACTTATCTCGCGATGGTTTATACGCAAAGTGGTCAGCCATGAAGAACTGACAGCCAAACCCATAAAGAGCGGCATGTGTGAAATAACCTAATACTTATCTCGCGATGGTTTATACGCAAAGTGGTCAGCCATGAAGAACTGACAGCCAAGCCCATGAAGAGTGGCACATCTGAGATGACCTAATACTTATCTCGCGATGGTTTATACTCAAAGTGGTCAGCCATGAAGTACCGACAGCCAAGGCCATGAAGAGTGGCACGTGTGAGATGACCTAATACTTATCTCGCGATGATTTATTCGCAAAGTGGTCAGCCATGAAGATCTGACAGCCAAGCCCATGACGTTCAGCACCGGTGAGACGACCTAATACTTATCTCGCGATGGTTTATACGCAAAGTGGTCAGCCATGAAGAACTGACAGCCAAACCCATAAAGAGCGACATGTGTGAAATGACCTAATACTTATCTCGCGATGGTTTATACGCAAAGTGGTCAGCCATGAAGAACTGACAGACAAGCCCATGAAGAGTGGCACGTGTGAGATGATCTAATACTTATTTCGCGATGGTTTATACGCAAAGTAGTCAGCCATGAAGAACTGACAGCCAAGCCCATGAAGAGTGGCAAGTGTGAGATGACCTAATACTTATTTCGCGATGGTTTATTCGCAAAGTGGTCAGCCATGAAGAACTGACAGCCAAGCCCATGACATTCAGCACAAGTGAGATGACCTAATACTTATCTCGCGATGGTTTATACGCAAAGTGGTCAGCCATGAAGAACTGACAGCCAAGCCCATAAAGAGCAGCATATGTGAAATGAGCTAACTGTTATGTTTCGATGGTTTATAAGCAAAGTGGTCAGCCATGAAGAATCGACAGCCAAGACCATGAAGAGCGGCATGTGTGAAATAACCTAATTGTTATGTCGCGATGGTTTATACGCAAAGTGGTCAGCCATGAAGAACTGACAGCCAAGGCCATGAAGACTGGCACATGTGATAAGACCTAATACTTATCTCGCGATGGTTTATACGCAAAGTGGTCAGCCATGAAGAACTGACAGCCAAGCCCATGAAGAGTGGCACGTGTGAGATGACCTAATACTTATCTCGCGATGCATTATTCGCAAAGTGGTCAGCCATGAAGAACTGACAGCCAAGCCCATGACGCTCGGCACCGGTGAGAAGACCTAATACTTATCTCGCGATGGTTTATACGTAAAGTGGTCAGCCATGAAGAACTGACAGCCTAGCACATAAAGAGAGGCATGTGTGAAATGACCTAACTGTTATGTCGCGATGGTTTATAAGCAAAGTGGTCAGCCATGAAGAACCGACAGCCAAGCCCATGAAGAGCAGCATGTGTGAAATGACCTAATTGTTATGTCGCGATGGTTTATACGCAAAGTGGTCAGCCATGAAGAACTGACAGCCAAGCCCATGAAGAGTGGCACATGTGAGATGACCAAATACTTATCTCGCGATGGTTTATACGCAAAGTGGTCAGCCATGAAGAACTGACAGCCAAGCCCATGAAGAGTGGCACGTGTGAGATGATCTAATACTTATTTCGCGATGGTTTATACGCAAAGTAGTCAGCCATGAAGAACTGACAGCCAAGCCCATGAAGAGTGGCAAGTGTGAGATGACCTAATACTTATCTCGTGATGATTTATAAGCAAAGTGGTCAGCCATGAAGAACTGACAGCCAAGCCCATGACTTTTGGCACGTGTGAGATGACTTGACACTTATCTTGCAATGGTTTATACACAAAGTGGTCAGCCATGAAGAACTGACAGCCAAGCCCATGAAGAGTGGCATGTGTGAAATGACCTAACTGTTATGTCACGATGGTTTATAAGCAAAGTGGTCAGCCACAAAGAACCGACAGCCAAGCCCATGAAGAGCGTCATGTGTGAAATGACCTAATTGTTATGTTGCGATGGTTTCTACGCAATGTGGTCAGCCATGAAGAACTGACAGCCAAGCCCATGAAGAATGGCAGGTGTGAGATGACCTAATAGATATATCTATCTGTGTGAAATGACCTAATACTTATCTCGCGATGGTTTATACGCAAAGTGGTCAGCCATGAAGAACTGACAGCCAAGCCCATGAAGAGTGGCACGTGTGAGATGATCTAATACTTATTTCGCGATGGTTTATACGCAAAGTAGTCAGCCATGAAGAACTGACAGCCAAGCCCATGAAGAGTGGCATGTGTGAGATGACCTAATACTTATTTCGCGATGGTTTATTCGCAAAGTGGTCAGCCATGAAGAACTGACAGCCAAGCCCATGACATTCAGCACAAGTGAGATGACCTAATACTTATCTCGCGATGGTTTATACGCAAAGTGGTCAGCCATGAAGAACTGACAGCCAAGCCCATAAAGAGCAGCATATGTGAAATGAGCTAACTGTTATGTTTCGATGGTTTATAAGCAAAGTGGTCAGCCATGAAGAATCGACAGCCAAGACCATGAAGAGCGGCATGTGTGAAATAACCTAATTGTTATGTCGCGATGGTTTATACGCAAAGTGGTCAGCCATGAAGAACTGACAGCCAAGCCCATGAAGAGTGGCACGTGTGAGATGACCAAATACTTATCTCGCGATGCATTATTCGCAAAGTGGTCAGCCATGAAGAACTGACAGCCAAGCACATGACGTTCGGCACCGGTGAGAAGACATAATACTTATCTCGCGATGGTTTATACGTAAAGTGGTCAGCCATGAAGAACTGACAGCCTAGCACATAAAGAGAGGCATGTGTGAAATGACCTAACTGTTATGTCGCGATGGTTTATAAGCAAAGTGGTCAGCCATGAAGAACCGACAGCCAAGCCCATGAAGAGCAGCATGTGTGAAATGACCTAATTGTTATGTCGCGATGGTTTATACGCAAAGTGGTCAGCCATGAAGAACTGACAGCCAAGCCCATGAAGAGTGGCACATGTGAGATGACCTAATACTTATCTCGCGATGGTTTATACGCAAAGTGGTCAGCCATGAAGAACTGACAGCCAAGCCCATGAAGAGTGGCACGTGTGAGATGATCTAATACTTATTTCGCGATGGTTTATACGCAAAGTAGTCAGCCATGAAGAACTGACAGCCAAGCCCATGAAGAGTGGCACGTGTGAGATGACCTAATACTTATCTCGTGATGATTTATAAGCAAAGTGGTCAGCCATGAAGAACTGACAGCCAAGCCCATGACTTTTGGCACGTGTGAGATGACTTGACACTTATCTTGCCATGGTTTATACACAAAGTGGTCAGCCATGAAGAACTGACAGCCAAGCCCATGAAGAGTGGCATGTGTGAAATGACCTAACTGTTATGTCACGATGGTTTATAAGCAAAGTGGTCAGCCACAAAGAACCGACAGCCAAGCCCATGAAGAGCGGCATGTGTGAAATGACCTAATTGTTATGTTGCGATGGTTTCTACGCAATGTGGTCAGCCATGAAGAACTGACGGCCAAGCCCATGAAGAATGGCAGGTGTGAGATGACCTAATAGATATATCACGAAGGTTTATATGCAAAGTGGCCAGCCATGAAGAGCTGACAGCCAAGCCCATGAAGAGTGGCACGTGTGAGATGACCCAATACTTATCTCGCGACGGTCTATACGCAAAGTGGTCAGCCATGAAGAACTGACAGGCAAAAAGCACATAAAGAGCGGCATGTGTGAAATGACCTAACTGTTATGTCGCGATGGTTTATAAGCAAAGTGGTCAGCCATGAAGAACTGACAGCCAAGCCAATGAAGAGTGGCACATGTGAGATGTTCTAATACTTATCTCGCGATGGTTTATATGCAAAGTGGTCAGCCATGAAGAACTGACAGACAAGCCCATGAAGAGTGGCATGTGTGAGGTGACCTAATACTTATCTCACGATGGTTTATACGCAAAGTGGTCTGCCATGAAAAACTGACAGCCAAGCTCATGACTTTTGGCACAAGTTAGATGATCTAATACTTATGTCGCAATGGTTTATACGCAAAGTGGTCAGCCATGAAGAACTGACAGCCAGGCCCATAAAGAGCAGCATGTGTGAAATGACCTGACTGTTATATCATGATGGTTTATAAGCAAAGTGGTCAGCCATGAAGAACCGACAGCCAAGCCCATGAAGAGCGGCATGTGTGAAATGACCTAATTGTTATGTCGGGATGGTTTATACGCAAAGTGGTCAGCCATGAAGAACTGACAGCTAAGCCTATAAAGAGGGGCATGTGTGAAATGACCTATCTGTTATGTCATGATGGTTTATAAGCAAAGTGGTCAGCCATGAAGAACCGACAGCCAAGCCCATGAAGAGTGGCACATGTAAGATGACCTAATGCTTATCTCGCGATGGTTTATACGCAAAGTGGTCAGCCATGAAGAACTGACAGCCATGCCCATGAAGAGTGGCACATGTGAGACGACCTAATACTTATCTCGCGATGCATTATTCGCAAAGTGGTCAGCCATGAAGAACTGACAGCCAAGCCCATGACGTTCGGCACCGGTGAGAAGACCTAATACTTATCTCGCAATGGTTTATACGTAAAGTGGTCAGGCATGAAGAACTGACAGCCTAGCCCATAAAGAGAGACATGTGTGAAATGACCTGTTATGTCGCGATGGTTAATAAGCAAAGTGGTCAGCCATGAAGAACCGACAGCCAAGCCCATGAAGAGCAGCATGTGTGAAATGACCTAATTGTCATGTCGCGATTGTTTATACGCAAAGTGGTCAGTGATGAAGAACTGATAGCCAAGCCCATGAAGAGTGGCACATGTGAGATGACCTAATACTTATCTCGCGATGGTTTATACGCAAAGTGGTCAGCCATGAAGAACAGACAGCCAAGCCCATGAAGAGTGGCACGTGTGAGATGACCTAATACTTATTTCGCGATGGTTTATTCGCAAAGTTGTCAGCCATGAAGAACTGACAGCCAAGCCCATGAAGAGTGGCACATGTGAGATGACCTAATACTTATTTCGCGATGGTTTATTCGCAAAGTGGTCAGCCATGAAGAACTGACAGCCAAGCCCATGACGTTCGGCACCGGTGAGATGACCAAATACTTATCTCGCGATGGTTTATACGTAAAGTGGTCAGCCATGAAGAACTGACAGCCAAGCCCATAAAGAGCGGCATGTGTGAAATGACCTAATTGTTATGTCGCGATGGTTTATACGCAAAGTGGTCAGCCATGAAGAACTGACAGCCAAGCCCATGAAGAGTAGCACGTGTGACATGACCTAATACTTATCTTGCGATGCATTATTGGCAAAGTGGTCAGCCATGAAGAACTGACAGCCAAGTCCATGAAGAGTGGCACGTGTTGGATGACCTAATACTTATCTCGCGATGGATTATTCGCAAAGTGGTCAGCCATGAAGAACTGACAGCCAAGCCCATGAAAAGTGGCACGTGTGAGATGACCTAATACATATCTCGCGATGGATTATTCGCAAAGTGCAGCCATGAAGAACTGACAGCCAAGCCCATGATGTTCGGCACCAGTGAGAAGACCTAATACTTATCTCGCGATGGTTTATACGTAAAGTGGTCAGCCATGAAGAACTGACAGCCAAGCCCATAAAGAGCGGCATGTGTGAAATGACCTAATTGTTATGTCGCGATGGTTTATATGCAAAGTGGTCAGCCATGAAGAACTGACAGCCAAGCCCATGAAGAGTGGCAGGTGTGAGATGACCTAATACTTATCTCGCGATGGTTTATACGCAAAGTGGTCAGCCATGAAGAACTGACAGCCAAGCCCAGTAAGAGTGGCACGTGTGAGATGACCTAATACTTATTTCGCGATGGTTAATTCGCAAAGTGGTCAGTCATGAAGAACTGACAGCCAAGCCCATGAAGAGTGGCACGTGTGAGATGACCTAATACTTCTTTCGCGATGGTTTATTCGCAAAGTGGTCAGCCATGAAGAACTGACAGCCAAGCCCATGATATTCGGCACCGGTGAGATGACCTAATACTTATCTCGCGATGGTTTATACACAAAGTGGTCAGCCATGAAGAACTGACAGCCAAGCCCATAAAGAGCGGCATGTGTGAAATGACCTAACTGTTATGTCGCGATGGTTTATAAGCAAAGTCGTCAGCCATGAAGAATCGACAGCCAAGACCATGAAGAGCGGCATGTGTGAAATGACCTAATTGTTATGTCGCGATGGTTTAAACGCAAAGTGGTCAGCCATGAAGAACTGACAGCCAAGCCCATGAAGAGTGGCACGTGTGACAGGACCTAATACTTATCTCGCGAAGGTTTATACGCAAAGTGGTCAGCCATGAAGAACTGACAGCCATGCCCATGAAGAGTGGCACATGTGAGATGACCTAATACTTATCTCGCGATGCATTATTCGCAAAGTGGTCAGCCATGAAGAACTGACAGCCAAGCCCATGACGTTCGGCACCGGTGAGAAGACCTAATACTTATCTCGCAATGGTTTATACGTAAAGTGGTCAGGCATGAAGAACTGACAGCCTAGCCCATAAAGAGAGGCATGTGTGAAATGACCTAACTGTTATGTCGAGATGGTTTATAAGCAAAGTGGTCAGCCATGAAGAACCGACAGCCAAGCCCATGAAGAGCAGCATGTGTGAAATGACCTAATTGTCATGTCGCTATTGTTTATACGCAAAGTGGTCAGTGATGAAGAACTGATAGCCAAGCCCATGAAGAGTGGCACATGTGAGATGACCTAATACTTATCTCGCGATGGTTTATACGCAAAGTGGTCAGCCATGAAGAACAGACAGCCAAGCCCATGAAGAGTGGCACGTGTGAGATGACCTAATACTTATTTCGCGATGGTTTATTCGCAAAGTTGTCAGCCATGAAGAACTGACAGCCAAGCCCATGAAGAGTGGCACGTGTGAGATGACCTAATACTTATTTCGCGATGGTTTATTTGCAAAGTGGTCAGCCATGAAGAACTGACAGCCAAGCCCATGCTGTTCGGCACCGGTGAGATGACCAAATACTTATCTCGCGATGGTTTATACGTAAAGTGGTCAGCCATGAAGAACTGACAGCCAAGCCCATAAAGAGCGGCATGTGTGAAATGACCTAATTGTTATGTCCCGATGGTTTATACGCAAAGTGGTCAGCCATGAAGAACTGACAGCCAAGCCCATGAAGAGTAGCACGTGTGAGATGACCTAATACTTATCTCGCGATGCATTATTGGCAAAGTGGTCAGCCATGAAGAACTGACAGCCAAGCCCATGAAGAGTGGCACGTGTGAGATGACCTAATACTTATCTCGTGATGGTTTATACGCAAAGTGGTCAACCATGAAGAACTGACAGCCAAGCCCATGACTTTCAGCACGTGTGAGATGACTTAACACTTATCTTGCAATGGTTTGTACACAAAGTGGTCAGCCATGAAGAACTGACAGCCAAGCCCATAAAGAGCGGCATGTGTGAAACGACCTAACTGTTATGTCGCGATGGTTTATAAGCAAAGTGGTCAGCCATGAAGAATCGACAGCCAAGCCCATGAAGAGCAGCATGTGTGAATTGACCTAATTGTTATGTCACGATGGTTTATACGCAAAGTGGTCAGTGATGAAGAACTGACAGCCAAGCCCATGAAGAGTGGCACATGTGAGATGACCTAATACTTATCTCGCGATGGTTTATACGCAAAGTGGTCAGCCATGAAGAACTGACAGCCAAGCCCATGAAGAGTGGCACGTGTGAGATGACCAAATACTTATTTCGCGATGGTTTATTCGCAAAGTGGTCAGCCATGAAGAACTGACAGCCAAGCCCATGAAGAGTGGCACGTGTGAGATGACCTAATACTTATCTCGGGATGATTTATTCGCAAAGTGGTCAGCCATGAAGATCTGACAGCCAAGCCCATCACGTTCAGCACCGGTGAGACGACCTAATACTTATCTCGCGATGGTTTATACGCAAAGTGGTCAGCCATGAGGAACTGACAGCCAAACCCATAAAGAGCGGCATGTGTGAAATGACCTAACTGTTGTGTCGCGATGGTTTATAAGCAAAGTGGTAAGGCATAAAGAACTGACAGCCAAACCCATGGCCATAAAGAGCGGCATGTGTGAAATGACCTAACTGTTGTGTCGCAATGGTTTATAAGCAAAGTGGTCAGCCATGAAGAACCGACAGCCAAGCAGATGAAGAATGGCACGTGTGAGATGACCTAACTGTTATGTTGCGATGGTTTATACGCAAAGTGGTCAGCCATGAAGAACTGACAGCCAAGCCCATGAAGAGTGGTACGTGTGAGATGACCTAATACTTATCTCGCGATGATTTATTCGCAAAGTGGTCAGCCATGAAGAACTGACAGCCAAGCCCATGACATTCAGCACAAGCGAGATGACCTAATACTTATCTCGCGATGGTTTATATGCAAAGTGGTCAGCCATGAAGAACTGACAGCCAAGCCCATAAAGAGCAGCATGTGCGAAATGACCTAACTGTTATGTCGCGATGGTTTATAAGCAAAGTGGTCAGCCATGAAGAATCGACAGCCAAGACCATGAAGAGCGGCATGTGTGAAATAACCTAATTGTTATGTCGCGATGGTTTATACGCAAAGTGGTCAGCCAAGAAGAACTGACAGCCAAGCCCATGAAGACTGGCACGTGTGACAAGACCTAATACTTATCTCGCGATGGTTTATACGCAAAGTGGTCAGCCATGAAGAACTGACAGCCAAGCCCATGAAGAGTGGCACGTGTGAGATGACCTAATACTTATCTCGCGATGCATTATTCGCAAAGTGGTCAGCCATGAAGAACTGACAGCCAAGCCCATGACGTTCGGCACCGGTGAGAAGACCTAATACTTATCTCGCGATGGTTTATACGTACAGTGGTCAGCCATGAAGAACTGACAGCCTAGCCCATAAAGAGAGGCATGCGTGAAATGACCTAACTGTTATGTCGCGATGGTTTATAAGCAAAGTGGTCAGCCATGAAGAACCGACAGCCAAGCCCATGAAGAGCAGCATGTGTGAAATGACCTAATTGTTATGTCGCGATGGTTTATACGCAAAGTGGTCAGCCATGAAGAACTGACAGCCAAGCCCATGAAGAGTGGCACATGTGAGATGACCTAATACTTATCTCGCGATGGTTTATATGCAAAGTGGTCAGCCATGAAGAACTGACAGCCAAGCCCATGAAGAGTGGCACGTGTGAGATGATCTAATACTTATTTCGCGATGGTTTATTCGCAAAGTGGTCAGCCATGAAGAACTGACAGCCAACCCCATGAAGAGTGGCACGTGTGAGATGACCTAATACTTATTTCGCGATGGTTTATTCGCAAACTGGTCAGCCATGAAGAACTGACAGCCAAGCCCATGCCGTTCGGCACCGGTGAGATGACCTAATACTTATCTCGCGATGGTTTATAAGCAAAGTGGTCAGCCATGAAGAATCGACAGCCAAGACCATGAAGAGCGGCATGTGTGAAATAACCTAATTGTTATGTCGCGATGGTTTATACGCAAAGTGGTCAGCCATGAAGAACTGACAGCCAAGCCCATGAAGAGTGGCACGTGTGAGATGACCAAATACTTATCTCGCGATGCATTATTCGCAAAGTGGTCAGCCATGAAGAACTGACAGCCAAGCACATGACGTTCGGCACCGGTGAGAAGACATAATACTTATCTCGCGATGGTTTATACGTAAAGTGGTCAGCCATGAAGAACTGACAGCCTAGCACATAAAGAGAGGCATGTGTGAAATGACCTAACTGTTATGTCGCGATGGTTTATAAGCAAAGTGGTCAGCCATGAAGAACCGACAGCCAAGCCCATGAAGAGCAGCATGTGTGAAATGACCTAATTGTTATGTCGCGATGGTTTATACGCAAAGTGGTCAGCCATGAAGAACTGACAGCCAAGCCCATGAAGAGTGGCACATGTGAGATGACCTAATACTTATCTCGCGATGGTTTATACGCAAAGTGGTCAGCCATGAAGAACTGACAGCCAAGCCCATGAAGAGTGGCACGTGTGAGATGATCTAATACTTATTTCGCGATGGTTTATACGCAAAGTAGTCAGCCATGAAGAACTGACAGCCAAGCCCATGAAGAGTGGCACGTGTGAGATGACCTAATACTTATCTCGTGATGATTTATAAGCAAAGTGGTCAGCCATGAAGAACTGACAGCCAAGCCCATGACTTTTGGCACGTGTGAGATGACTTGACACTTATCTTGCCATGGTTTATACACAAAGTGGTCAGCCATGAAGAACTGACAGCCAAGCCCATGAAGAGTGGCATGTGTGAAATGACCTAACTGTTATGTCACGATGGTTTATAAGCAAAGTGGTCAGCCACAAAGAACCGACAGCCAAGCCCATGAAGAGCGGCATGTGTGAAATGACCTAATTGTTATGTTGCGATGGTTTCTACGCAATGTGGTCAGCCATGAAGAACTGACGGCCAAGCCCATGAAGAATGGCAGGTGTGAGATGACCTAATAGATATATCACGAAGGTTTATATGCAAAGTGGCCAGCCATGAAGAGCTGACAGCCAAGCCCATGAAGAGTGGCACGTGTGAGATGACCCAATACTTATCTCGCGACGGTCTATACGCAAAGTGGTCAGCCATGAAGAACTGACAGGCAAAAAGCACATAAAGAGCGGCATGTGTGAAATGACCTAACTGTTATGTCGCGATGGTTTATAAGCAAAGTGGTCAGCCATGAAGAACTGACAGCCAAGCCAATGAAGAGTGGCACATGTGAGATGTTCTAATACTTATCTCGCGATGGTTTATATGCAAAGTGGTCAGCCATGAAGAACTGACAGACAAGCCCATGAAGAGTGGCATGTGTGAGGTGACCTAATACTTATCTCACGATGGTTTATACGCAAAGTGGTCTGCCATGAAAAACTGACAGCCAAGCTCATGACTTTTGGCACAAGTTAGATGATCTAATACTTATGTCGCAATGGTTTATACGCAAAGTGGTCAGCCATGAAGAACTGACAGCCAAGCCCATAAAGAGCAGCATGTGTGAAATGACCTGACTGTTATATCATGATGGTTTATAAGCAAAGTGGTCAGCCATGAAGAACCGACAGCCAAGCCCATGAAGAGCGGCATGTGTGAAATGACCTAATTGTTATGTCGGGATGGTTTATACGCAAAGTGGTCAGCCATGAAGAACTGACAGCTAAGCCTATAAAGAGGGGCATGTGTGAAATGACCTATCTGTTATGTCATGATGGTTTATAAGCAAAGTGGTCAGCCATGAAGAACCGACAGCCAAGCCCATGAAGAGTGGCACATGTAAGATGACCTAATGCTTATCTCGCGATGGTTTATACGCAAAGTGGTCAGCCATGAAGAACTGACAGCCATGCCCATGAAGAGTGGCACATGTGAGACGACCTAATACTTATCTCGCGATGCATTATTCGCAAAGTGGTCAGCCATGAAGAACTGACAGCCAAGCCCATGACGTTCGGCACCGGTGAGAAGACCTAATACTTATCTCGCAATGGTTTATACGTAAAGTGGTCAGGCATGAAGAACTGACAGCCTAGCCCATAAAGAGAGACATGTGTGAAATGACCTGTTATGTCGCGATGGTTAATAAGCAAAGTGGTCAGCCATGAAGAACCGACAGCCAAGCCCATGAAGAGCAGCATGTGTGAAATGACCTAATTGTCATGTCGCGATTGTTTATACGCAAAGTGGTCAGTGATGAAGAACTGATAGCCAAGCCCATGAAGAGTGGCACATGTGAGATGACCTAATACTTATCTCGCGATGGTTTATACGCAAAGTGGTCAGCCATGAAGAACAGACAGCCAAGCCCATGAAGAGTGGCACGTGTGAGATGACCTAATACTTATTTCGCGATGGTTTATTCGCAAAGTTGTCAGCCATGAAGAACTGACAGCCAAGCCCATGAAGAGTGGCACATGTGAGATGACCTAATACTTATTTCGCGATGGTTTATTCGCAAAGTGGTCAGCCATGAAGAACTGACAGCCAAGCCCATGACGTTCGGCACCGGTGAGATGACCAAATACTTATCTCGCGATGGTTTATACGTAAAGTGGTCAGCCATGAAGAACTGACAGCCAAGCCCATAAAGAGCGGCATGTGTGAAATGACCTAATTGTTATGTCGCGATGGTTTATACGCAAAGTGGTCAGCCATGAAGAACTGACAGCCAAGCCCATGAAGAGTAGCACGTGTGACATGACCTAATACTTATCTTGCGATGCATTATTGGCAAAGTGGTCAGCCATGAAGAACTGACAGCCAAGTCCATGAAGAGTGGCACGTGTTGGATGACCTAATACTTATCTCGCGATGGATTATTCGCAAAGTGGTCAGCCATGAAGAACTGACAGCCAAGCCCATGAAAAGTGGCACGTGTGAGATGACCTAATACATATCTCGCGATGGATTATTCGCAAAGTGCAGCCATGAAGAACTGACAGCCAAGCCCATGATGTTCGGCACCAGTGAGAAGACCTAATACTTATCTCGCGATGGTTTATACGTAAAGTGGTCAGCCATGAAGAACTGACAGCCAAGCCCATAAAGAGCGGCATGTGTGAAATGACCTAATTGTTATGTCGCGATGGTTTATATGCAAAGTGGTCAGCCATGAAGAACTGACAGCCAAGCCCATGAAGAGTGGCAGGTGTGAGATGACCTAATACTTATCTCGCGATGGTTTATACGCAAAGTGGTCAGCCATGAAGAACTGACAGCCAAGCCCAGTAAGAGTGGCACGTGTGAGATGACCTAATACTTATTTCGCGATGGTTAATTCGCAAAGTGGTCAGTCATGAAGAACTGACAGCCAAGCCCATGAAGAGTGGCACGTGTGAGATGACCTAATACTTCTTTCGCGATGGTTTATTCGCAAAGTGGTCAGCCATGAAGAACTGACAGCCAAGCCCATGATATTCGGCACCGGTGAGATGACCTAATACTTATCTCGCGATGGTTTATACACAAAGTGGTCAGCCATGAAGAACTGACAGCCAAGCCCATAAAGAGCGGCATGTGTGAAATGACCTAACTGTTATGTCGCGATGGTTTATAAGGAAAGTCGTCAGCCATGAAGAATCGACAGCCAAGACCATGAAGAGCGGCATGTGTGAAATGACCTAATTGTTATGTCGCGATGGTTTAAACGCAAAGTGGTCAGCCATGAAGAACTGACAGCCAAGCCCATGAAGAGTGGCACGTGTGACAGGACCTAATACTTATCTCGCGAAGGTTTATACGCAAAGTGGTCAGCCATGAAGAACTGACAGCCATGCCCATGAAGAGTGGCACATGTGAGATGACCTAATACTTATCTCGCGATGCATTATTCGCAAAGTGGTCAGCCATGAAGAACTGACAGCCAAGCCCATGACGTTCGGCACCGGTGAGAAGACCTAATACTTATCTCGCAATGGTTTATACGTAAAGTGGTCAGGCATGAAGAACTGACAGCCTAGCCCATAAAGAGAGGCATGTGTGAAATGACCTAACTGTTATGTCGAGATGGTTTATAAGCAAAGTGGTCAGCCATGAAGAACCGACAGCCAAGCCCATGAAGAGCAGCATGTGTGAAATGACCTAATTGTCATGTCGCTATTGTTTATACGCAAAGTGGTCAGTGATGAAGAACTGATAGCCAAGCCCATGAAGAGTGGCACATGTGAGATGACCTAATACTTATCTCGCGATGGTTTATACGCAAAGTGGTCAGCCATGAAGAACAGACAGCCAAGCCCATGAAGAGTGGCACGTGTGAGATGACCTAATACTTATTTCGCGATGGTTTATTCGCAAAGTTGTCAGCCATGAAGAACTGACAGCCAAGCCCATGAAGAGTGGCACGTGTGAGATGACCTAATACTTATTTCGCGATGGTTTATTTGCAAAGTGGTCAGCCATGAAGAACTGACAGCCAAGCCCATGCTGTTCGGCACCGGTGAGATGACCAAATACTTATCTCGCGATGGTTTATACGTAAAGTGGTCAGCCATGAAGAACTGACAGCCAAGCCCATAAAGAGCGGCATGTGTGAAATGACCTAATTGTTATGTCCCGATGGTTTATACGCAAAGTGGTCAGCCATGAAGAACTGACAGCCAAGCCCATGAAGAGTAGCACGTGTGAGATGACCTAATACTTATCTCGCGATGCATTATTGGCAAAGTGGTCAGCCATGAAGAACTGACAGCCAAGCCCATGAAGAGTGGCACGTGTGAGATGACCTAATACTTATCTCGTGATGGTTTATACGCAAAGTGGTCAACCATGAAGAACTGACAGCCAAGCCCATGACTTTCAGCACGTGTGAGATGACTTAACACTTATCTTGCAATGGTTTGTACACAAAGTGGTCAGCCATGAAGAACTGACAGCCAAGCCCATAAAGAGCGGCATGTGTGAAACGACCTAACTGTTATGTCGCGATGGTTTATAAGCAAAGTGGTCAGCCATGAAGAATCGACAGCCAAGCCCATGAAGAGCAGCATGTGTGAATTGACCTAATTGTTATGTCACGATGGTTTATACGCAAAGTGGTCAGTGATGAAGAACTGACAGCCAAGCCCATGAAGAGTGGCACATGTGAGATGACCTAATACTTATCTCGCGATGGTTTATACGCAAAGTGGTCAGCCATGAAGAACTGACAGCCAAGCCCATGAAGAGTGGCACGTGTGAGATGACCAAATACTTATTTCGCGATGGTTTATTCGCAAAGTGGTCAGCCATGAAGAACTGACAGCCAAGCCCATGAAGAGTGGCACGTGTGAGATGACCTAATACTTATCTCGGGATGATTTATTCGCAAAGTGGTCAGCCATGAAGATCTGACAGCCAAGCCCATCACGTTCAGCACCGGTGAGACGACCTAATACTTATCTCGCGATGGTTTATACGCAAAGTGGTCAGCCATGAGGAACTGACAGCCAAACCCATAAAGAGCGGCATGTGTGAAATGACCTAACTGTTGTGTCGCGATGGTTTATAAGCAAAGTGGTAAGGCATAAAGAACTGACAGCCAAACCCATGGCCATAAAGAGCGGCATGTGTGAAATGACCTAACTGTTGTGTCGCAATGGTTTATAAGCAAAGTGGTCAGCCATGAAGAACCGACAGCCAAGCAGATGAAGAATGGCACGTGTGAGATGACCTAACTGTTATGTTGCGATGGTTTATACGCAAAGTGGTCAGCCATGAAGAACTGACAGCCAAGCCCATGAAGAGTGGTACGTGTGAGATGACCTAATACTTATCTCGCGATGATTTATTCGCAAAGTGGTCAGCCATGAAGAACTGACAGCCAAGCCCATGACATTCAGCACAAGCGAGATGACCTAATACTTATCTCGCGATGGTTTATATGCAAAGTGGTCAGCCATGAAGAACTGACAGCCAAGCCCATAAAGAGCAGCATGTGCGAAATGACCTAACTGTTATGTCGCGATGGTTTATAAGCAAAGTGGTCAGCCATGAAGAATCGACAGCCAAGACCATGAAGAGCGGCATGTGTGAAATAACCTAATTGTTATGTCGCGATGGTTTATACGCAAAGTGGTCAGCCAAGAAGAACTGACAGCCAAGCCCATGAAGACTGGCACGTGTGACAAGACCTAATACTTATCTCGCGATGGTTTATACGCAAAGTGGTCAGCCATGAAGAACTGACAGCCAAGCCCATGAAGAGTGGCACGTGTGAGATGACCTAATACTTATCTCGCGATGCATTATTCGCAAAGTGGTCAGCCATGAAGAACTGACAGCCAAGCCCATGACGTTCGGCACCGGTGAGAAGACCTAATACTTATCTCGCGATGGTTTATACGTACAGTGGTCAGCCATGAAGAACTGACAGCCTAGCCCATAAAGAGAGGCATGCGTGAAATGACCTAACTGTTATGTCGCGATGGTTTATAAGCAAAGTGGTCAGCCATGAAGAACCGACAGCCAAGCCCATGAAGAGCAGCATGTGTGAAATGACCTAATTGTTATGTCGCGATGGTTTATACGCAAAGTGGTCAGCCATGAAGAACTGACAGCCAAGCCCATGAAGAGTGGCACATGTGAGATGACCTAATACTTATCTCGCGATGGTTTATATGCAAAGTGGTCAGCCATGAAGAACTGACAGCCAAGCCCATGAAGAGTGGCACGTGTGAGATGATCTAATACTTATTTCGCGATGGTTTATTCGCAAAGTGGTCAGCCATGAAGAACTGACAGCCAACCCCATGAAGAGTGGCACGTGTGAGATGACCTAATACTTATTTCGCGATGGTTTATTCGCAAACTGGTCAGCCATGAAGAACTGACAGCCAAGCCCATGCCGTTCGGCACCGGTGAGATGACCTAATACTTATCTCGCGATGGTTTATAAGCAAAGTGGTCAGCCATGAAGAACCGACAGCCAAGACCATGAAGAGCAGTATGTGTGAAATGACCTAATTGTTATGTCGCGATGGTTTATACGCAAAGTGGTCAGCCATGAAGAACTGACAGCCAAGCCCATGAAGAGTGGCACGTGTGAGATGACCTAATACTTATCTCGCAATGATTTATTCGCAAAGTGGACAGCCATGAAGATCTGACAGCCAAGCCCATGACGTTCAGCACCGGTGAAACGACCTAATACTTATCTCGCGATGGTTTATACGCAAAGTGGTCAGCCATGAAGAACTGACAGCCAAACCCATAAAGAGCGGCATGTGTGAAATGACCTAACTGTTGTGTCGCGATGGTTTATAAGCAAAGTGGTAAGCCATGAAGAACTGACAGCCAAACCCATGGCCATAAAGAACGGCATGAGTGAAATGACCTAACTGTTGTGTCGCGATGGTTTATAAGCAAAGTGGTCAGCCATGAAGAACCGACAGCCAAGCAGATGAAGAGTGGCACGTGTGAAATGACCTAATTGTTATGTTGCGCTCGTTTATACGCAAAGTGGTCAGCCATGAAGAACTGACAGCCAAGCCCATGAAGAGTGGCATGTGTGAGATGACCTAATACTTATTTTGCGATGGTTTATACGCAAAGTAGTGAGCCATGAAGAACTGACAGCCAAGCCCATGAAGAGTGGCACGTGTGAGATGACCTAATACTTATCTCGTGATGATTTATACGCAAAGTGGTCAGCCATGAAGAACTGACAGCCAAGCCCATGACTTTCGGCACGTGTGAGATGACTTGACACTTATCTTGCAATGGTTTATACACAAAGTGGTCAGCCATGAAGAACTGACAGCCAAGCCCATGAAGAGTGGCATGTGTGAAATGACCTAACTGTTATGTCGCAATGGTTTATAAGCAAAGTGGTCAGCCACGAAGAACCGACAGCCAAGCCCATGAAGAGTGGCATGTGTGAAATGACCTAATTGTTATGTTGCGATGGTTTCTACGCAATGTGGTCAGCCATGAAGAACTGACAGCCAAGACCATGAAGAATGGCAGGTGTGAGATGACCTAATAGATATATCCCGAAGGTTTATATGCAAAGTGGCCAGCCATGAAGAGCTGACAGCCAAGCCCATGAAGAGTGGCACGTGTGAGATGACCCAATACTTATCTCGCGACGGTCTATACGCAAAGTGGTCACCCATGAAGAACTGACAGGCAAAAAGCACATAAAGAGTGGCATGTGTGAAATGACCTAACTGTTATGTCGCGATGGTTTATAAGCAAAGTGGTCAGCCATGAAGAACTGACAGCCAAGCCAATGAAGAGTGGCACATGTGAGATGTTCTAATACTTATCTCGCGATGGTTTATACGCAAAGTGGTCTGCCATGAAAAACTGACAGCCAAGCTCATGACTTTTGGCACCGGTTAGATGATCTAATACTTATCTCGCAATGGTTTATACGCAAAGTGGTCAGCCATGAAGAACTGACAGCCAGGCCCATAAAGAGCAGCATGTGTGAAATGACCTGACTGTTATATCATGATGGTTTATAAGCAAAGTGGTCAGCCATGAAGAACCGACAGCCAAGCCCATGAAGAGCGGCATGTGTGAAATGACCTAATTGTTATGTCGGGATGGTTTATACGCAAAGTGGTCAGCCATGAAGAACTGACAGCTAAGCCTATAAAGAGGGGCATGTGTGAAATGACCTATCTGTTATGTCGCGATGGTTTATAAGCAAAGTGGTCAGCCATGAAGAACCGACAGCCAAGCCCATGAAGAGTGGCACATGTAAGATGACCTAATGCTTATCTCGCGATGGTTTATTCGCAAAGTGGTCAGCCATGAAGAACTGACAGCCAAGCCCATAAAGAGCGGTACCAGTGAGATGACCTAATACTTATCTCGCGATGGTTTATAAGCAAAGTGGTCAGCCATGAAGAACCGACAACCAAGCCCATGAAGAGCGGCATGTGTGAAATGACCTAATTGTTATGTCGCGATGGTTTATACACAAAGTGGTCAGCCATGAAGAACTGACAGCCAAGCCCATGAAGAGTGGCACGTATGAGATGACCTCATACAGGGTTCCCCCAGGTTAAAATGTTTGAAATTCAAGGCCATTCCAGGCCATTTCTTGGCAATTTTCGTGGATTTTCAAGGCCCCCATTTATGAAATTCAAGGCTTTTCAAGGCCGAGGCTGGCAAAGTACCGTAAATTATCAGAAAACGACTAGAAACCTTCTCTTATATTTCCCTTTGTTGGTAATTCTAACACTTGACATCATTTCTTGGAAAACTCTTTCTGAAAGCTATCCAAGCAATGATATCACTGATTAAAATTAGTGAGCCTGAGAAAGACATTTTCTTGTGTTTATCCTACAACTGCAGTGTAATTACCAAGTGACACAATAGCTATGCCTCTTGTACATGTACCGCTATTCTAACTGAATACTTACTGAATGCAAATGAATTGATGTCATCCTTTCTCCCAATGAGTAAACTACATGTTACATGTAAATGACACATTTCGTAACCCACAACATCTCCGGAAATGTAATTCGAAAAGCAAAATGTAATTCCGTTGTGGGGAAGTGTACCTTCCAACAAGCTTGGATTAAATCAACTGCATACTGTAACTGGTTACTGCCTGTTCCAGTTGAACGGTATTCAGCTAAATGCAGTAACTGTCAAAAAGTTTTTAATGTTTCATACATGGGTGAATCATCCTTTAAATCGCACATGTTAACATTTGAGGTGAATAAGACAATAAAACTTTCATTTGGAAATCCAAACTCGGAATCCACCGTCATGGTGACTGCCCATGCCAGGACTTTAAGATGACGTTGTGTCAAATTCATCAGACATACATGCTTCGGAAATACTCAAATAGTTCAACTGAACAATCATCCATTTGTAATATTTTCAATATGAATAAATTATCCACGCACATGCGCTCAGCATTCGAACAGGCAGAATTTACAATAAATCTTCCCATTGGCTTAAATATACACCATCGTGCTCGCCCACATCAATAGCAACCATTCACAATGCTTGATTCAATGGATTTCAGTGTCACATCACTGCAAAGTTCTATCAATAATGCACGCATTGGCACTGCCGTAAATACTCCAAAATATGACCGGATTAATAAACCACACAGTTACATTTGCTGTAAATGCCGTAAAATATGTTCGGATTAAATTACGCATAACAAAATTCTCAGATTTTCCAGGTTTTTCAAAGCTCCCATTGGAAATTCAAAGCTTTCAAGACCTTGAATGACCTTTTGACGAATTCCAGGCATTTCCAGGTTTTCAAGGCCCTGCGGGAACCCTGTAATACTTATCTTCCGATGGTTTATACGCAAAGCCATCAGCCATGAAGAACTGACAGCCAAGCCCATGAAGAGTGGCATGTGAGAAATGACCTCATTGTTATGTCGCGATGGTTTATACGCAAAGTGGTCAGCCATGAAGAACTGACAGCCAAGCCCATGAAGAGTGGCACGTGTGAGATGACCTAATACTTATTTTGCGATGGTTTATACGCAAAGTAGTGAGCCATGAAGAACTGACAGCCAAGCCCATGAAGAGTGGCACGTGTGAGATGACCTAATACTTATCTCGTGATGATTTATACGCAAAGTGGTCAGCCATGAAGAACTGACAGCCAAGCCCATGACTTTCGGCACGTGTGAGATGACTTGACACTTATCTTGCAATGGTTTATACACAAAGTGGTCAGCCATGAAGAACTGACAGCCAAGCCCATGAAGAGTGGCATGTGTGAAATGACCTAACTGTTATGTCGCAATGGTTTATAAGCAAAGTGGTCAGCCACGAAGAACCGACAGCCAAGCCCATGAAGAGTGGCATGTGTGAAATGACCTAATTGTTATGTTGCGATGGTTTCTACGCAATGTGGTCAGCCATGAAGAACTGACAGCCAAGCCCATGAAGAATGGCAGGTGTGAGATGACCTAATAGATATATCACGAAGGTTTATATGCAAAGTGGCCAGCCATGAAGAGCTGACAGCCAAGCCCATGAAGAGTGGCACGTGTGAGATGACCCAATACTTATCTCGCGACGGTCTATACGCAAAGTGGTCACCCATGAAGAACTGACAGGCAAAAAGCACATAAAGAGCGGCATGTGTGAAATGACCTAATTGTTATGTCGCGATGGTTTATAAGCAAAGTGGTCAGCCATGAAGAACTGACAGCCAAGCCAATGAAGAGTGGCACATGTGAGATGTTCTAATACTTATCTCGCGATGGTTTATACGCAAAGTGGTCTGCCATGAAAAACTGACAGCCAAGCTCATGACTTTTGGCACCGGTTAGATGATCTAATACTTATCTCGCAATGGTTTATACGCAAAGTGGTCAGCCATGAAGAACTGACAGCCAGGCCCATAAAGAGCAGCATGTGTGAAATGACCTGACTGTTATATCATGATGGTTTATAAGCAAAGTGGTCAGCCATGAAGAACCGACAGCCAAGCCCATGAAGAGCGGCATGTGTGAAATGACCTAATTGTTATGTCGGGATGGTTTATACGCAAAGTGGTCAGCCATGAAGAACTGACAGCTAAGCCTATAAAGAGGGGCATGTGTGAAATGACCTATCTGTTATGTCGCGATGGTTTATAAGCAAAGTGGTCAGCCATGAAGAACCGACAGCCAAGCCCATGAAGAGTGGCACATGTAAGATGACCTAATGCTTATCTCGCGATGGTTTATTCGCAAAGTGGTCAGCCATGAAGAACTGACAGCCAAGCCCATAAAGAGCGGTACCAGTGAGATGACCTAATACTTATCTCGCGATGGTTTATAAGCAAAGTGGTCAGCCATGAAGAACCGACAACCAAGCCCATGAAGAGCGGCATGTGTGAAATGACCTAATTGTTATGTCGCGATGGTTTATACACAAAGTGGTCAGCCATGAAGAACTGACAGCCAAGCCCATGAAGAGTGGCACGTATGAGATGACCTCATACAGGGTTCCCCCAGGTTAAAATGTTTGAAATTCAAGGCCATTCCAGGCCATTTCTTGGCAATTTTCGTGGATTTTCAAGGCCCCCATTTATGAAATTCAAGGCTTTTCAAGGCCGAGGCTGGCAAAGTACCGTAAATTATCAGAAAACGACTAGAAACCTTCTCTTATATTTCCCTTTGTTGGTAATTCTAACACTTGACATCATTTCTTGGAAAACTCTTTCTGAAAGCTATCCAAGCAATGATATCACTGATTAGAATTAGTGAGCCTGAGAAAGACATTTTCTTGTGTTTATCCTACAACTGCAGTGTAATTACCAAGTGACACAATAGCTATGTCTCTTGTACATGTACCGCTATTCTAACTGAATACTTACTGAATGCAAATGAATTGATGTCATCCTTTCTCCCAATGAGTAAACTACATGTTACATGTAAATGACACATTTCGTAACCCACAACATCTCCGGAAATGTAATTCGAAAAGCAAAATGTAATTCCGTTGTGGGGAAGTGTACCTTCCAACAAGCTTGGATTAAATCAACTGCATACTGTAACTGGTTACTGCCTGTTCCAGTTGAACGGTATTCAGCTAAATGCAGTAACTGTCAAAAAGTTTTTAATGTTTCATACATGGGCGAATCATCCTTTAAATCGCACATGTTAACATTTGAGGTGAATAAGACAATAACACTTTCATTTGGAAATCCAAACTCGGAATCCACCGTCATGGTGACTGCCCATGCCAGGACTTTAAGATGACGTTGTGTCAAATTCATCAGACATACATGCTTCGGAAATACTCAAATAGTTCAACTGAACAATCATCCATTTGTAATATTTTCAATATGAATAAATTATCCACGCACGTGCGCTCAGCATTCGAACAGGCAGAATTTACAATAAATCTTCCCATTGGCTTAAATATACACCATCGTGCTCGCCCACATCAATAGCAACCATTCACAATGCTTGATTCAATGGATTTCAGTGTCACATCACTGCAAAGTTCTATCAATAATGCACGCATTGGCACTGCCGTAAATACTCCAAAATATGACCGGATTAATAAACCACACAGTTACATTTGCTGTAAATGCCGTAAAATATGTTCGGATTAAATTACGCATAACAAAATTCTCAGATTTTCCAGGTTTTTCAAAGCTCCCATTGGAAATTCAAAGCTTTCAAGACCTTGAATGACCTTTTGACGAATTCCAGGCATTTCCAGGTTTTCAAGGCCCTGCGGGAACCCTGTAATACTTATCTTCCGATGGTTTATACGCAAAGCCATCAGCCATGAAGAACTGACAGCCAAGCCCATGAAGAGTGGCATGTGAGAAATGACCTCATTGTTATGTCGCGATGGTTTATACGCAAAGTGGTCAGCCATGAAGAACTGACAGCCAAGCCCATGAAGAGTGGCACGTGTCACATGACCTAATACTTATCTCGCGATGGTTTATATGCAAAGTGGGCCCGCCATGAAGAACTCACAGCCAAGCCCATGAAGAGCGGTACGTGTGAGATGACCTAATACTTATCTCGTGATGGTTTATACGCAAAGTGGTGAGCCATGAAGAACTGACAGCCAAGCCCATGAAGAGTGGCATGCGTGAGATGACCTAATACATATTTCGCGATGGTTTATTCGCAAAGTGGTCAGCCATGAAGAACTGATAGCCAAGCCCATGAAGAGTGGCACGTGTGAGATGACCTAATACTTATTTCGCGATGGTTTATTCGCAAAGTGGTCAGCCATGAAGAACTGACAGCCAAGCCCATGATGTTCGGCACCGGTGAGATGACCTAATACTTATCTCGCGATGGTTTATACGCAAAGTGGTCAGCCATGAATAACTGACAGCCAAGCCCATGAAGAGTGGCATGTGTGTGATGACCTAATACTTATCTCGCGATGGATTATTCGCAAAGTGGTCGGCCATGAAGAACTGACAGCCAAGCCCATGACGTTTGGCACCGGTGAGAAGACCTAATACTTATCTCGCGATGGTTTATACGCAAAGTGGTCAGCCATGAAGAACTGACAGCCTAGCCCATAAAGAGAGGCATGTGTGAAATGACCTAACTGTTATGTCGCGATGGTTTATAAGGAAAGTGGTCAGCCATGAAGAACCGACAGCCAAGCCCATGAAGAGCAGCATGTGTGAAATGACCTAATTGTTATGTCGCAATGGTTTATACGCAAAGTGGTCAGCCATGAAGAACTGACAGCCAAGTCCATGAAGAGTGGCACATGTGAGATGACCTAATACATATCTCGCGATGGTTTATATGCAAAGTGGTCAGTCATGAAGAACTGACAGCCAAGCACATGAAGAGTGGCACGTGTGAGATGACCTAATACCTATTTCCCGATGGTTTATTCGCAAAGTGGTCAGCCATGAAGAACTGACAGCCAAGCCCATGAAGAGTGGCACGTGTGAGATGACCTAATACTTATTTCGCGATGGTTTATTCGCAAAGTGGTCAGCCATGAAGAACTGACAGCCAAGCCCATAAAGAGCGGCATGTGTGAAATGACCTAACTGTTATGTCACGATGGTTTATAAGCAAAGTGGTCAGCCATGCAGAATCGACAACCAAGACCATGAAGAGCGGCATGTGTGAAATGACCTAATTGTTATGTCGCGATGGTTTATACGCAAAGTGGTCAGCCATGAAGAACTGACAGCCAAGCCCATGAAGAGTGGCACGTGTGAGATGACCTAATACTTATTTTGCGATGGTTTATACGCAAAGTAGTCAGCCATGAAGAACTGACAGCCAAGCCCATGAAGAGTGGCACGTGTGAGATGACCTAATACTTATCTCGTGATGGTTTATACGCAAAGTGGTCAACCATGAAGAACTGACAGCCAAGCCCATGACTTTCAGCACGTGTGAGATGACTTAACACTTATCTTGCAATGGTTTGTACACAAAGTGGTCAGCCATGAAGAACTGACAGCCAAGCCCATAAAGAGCGGCATGTGTGAAACGACCTAACTGTTATGTCGCGATGGTTTATAAGCAAAGTGGTCAGCCATGAAGAACCGACAGCCAAGCCCATGAAGAGTGGCATGTGTGAAATGACCTAATTGTTATGTTGCGATGGTTTATACGCAAAGTGGTCAGCCATGAAGAACTGACAGGCAAAAAGCACATAAAGAGCGGCATGTGTGAAATGACCTAACTAATATGTCGCGATGGTTTATAAGCAAAGTGGTCAGCCATGAAGAACTGACAGCCAAGCCCATGAAGAGTGGCACGTGTGAGATGACCTAATACTTATTTTGCGATGGTTTATACGCAAAGTAGTCAGCCATGAAGAACTGACAGCCAAGCCCATGAAGAATGGCAGGTGTGAGATGACCTAATAGATATATCGCGAAGGTTTATATGCAAAGTGGCCAGCCATGAAGAGCTGACAGCCAAGCCCATGAAGAGTGGCACGTGTGAGATGACCCAATACTTATCTCGCGACGGTCTATACGCAAAGTGGTCAGCCATGAAGAACTGACAGGCAAAAAGCACATAAAGAGCGGCATGTGTGAAATGACCTAACTAATATGTCGCGATGGTTTATAAGCAAAGTGGTCAGCCATGAAGAACTGACAGCCAAGCCCATGAAGAGTGGCACGTGTGAGATGACCTAATACTTATTTTGCGATGGTTTATACGCAAAGTAGTCAGCCATGAAGAACTGACAGCCAAGCCCATGAAGAGTGGCACGTGTGAGATGACATAATACTTATCTCGTGATGGTTTATACGCAAAGTGGTCAGCCATGAAGAACTGACAGCCAAGCCCATGATGTTCGGCACCGGTGAGAAGACCTAATACTTATCTCGCAATGGTTTATACGTAAAGTGGTCAGCCATGAAGAACTGACAGCCTAGCCCATAAAGAGAGGCATGTGTGAAATGACCTAACTGTTATGTCGCGATGGTTTATAAGCAAAGTGGTCAGCCATGAAGAATCGACAGCCAAGCCCATGAAGAGCAGCATGTGTGAATTGATCTAATTGTTATGTCACGATGGTTTATACGCAAAGTGGTCAGTGATGAAGAACTGACAGCCAAGCCCATGAAGAGTGGCACATGTGAGATGACCTAATACTTATCTCGCGATGGTTTATACGCAAAGTGGTCAGCCATGAAGAACTGACAGCCAAGCCCATGAAGAGTGGCACGTGTGAGATGACCTAATACTTATTTCGCGATGGTTTATTCGCAAAGTGGTCAGCCATGAAGAACTGACAGCCAAGCCCATGAAGAGTGGCATGTCTGAAATGACCTAACTGTTATGTCGCGATGGTTTATAAGCAAAGTGGTCAGCCATGAAGAATCGACAGCCAAGACCATGAAGAGCGGCATGTGTGAAATGACCTAATTCTTATGACGCGATGGTTTATACGCAAAGTGGTCAGCGATGAAGAACTGACAGCCAAGCCCATGAAGAGTGGCACGTGTGAAATGACCTAATACTTATCTCGCGATGGTTTATACGCAAAGTGGTCAGCCATGAAGAACTGACAGCCAAGCCCATGAAGAGTGGCATGTGTGAGATGACCTAATACATATTTCGCGATGGTTTATTCGCAAAGTGGTCAGCCATGAAGAACTGATAGCCAAGCCCATGAAGAGTGGCACGTGTGAGATGACCTAATACTTATCTCGCGATGGTTTATACGCAAAGTGGTCAGCCATGAAGAACTGACAGCCAAGCCCATGAAGAGTGGCACGTGTGAGATGACCTAATACTTATTTCGCGATGGTTTATTCGCAAAGTGGTCAGCCATGAAGAACTGACAGCCAAGCCCATGAAGAGTGGCATGTCTGAAATGACCTAACTGTTATGTCGCGATGGTTTATAAGCAAAGTGGTCAGCCATGCAGAATCGACAACCAAGACCATGAAGAGCGGCATGTGTGAAATGACCTAATTGTTATGTCGCGATGGTTTATACGCAAAGTGGTCAGCCATGAAGAACTGACAGCCAAGCCCATGAAGAGTGGCACGTGTGAGATGACCTAATACTTATTTTGCGATGGTTTATACGCAAAGTAGTCAGCCATGAAGAACTGACAGCCAAGCCCATGAAGAGTGGCACGTGTGAGATGACCTAATACTTATCTCGTGATGGTTTGTACGCAAAGTGGTCAACCATGAAGAACTGACAGCCAAGCCCATGACTTTCAGCACGTGTGAGATGACTTAACACTTATCTTGCAATGGTTTGTACACAAAGTGGTCAGCCATGAAGAACTGACAGCCAAGCCCATAAAGAGCGGCATGTGTGAAACGACCTAACTGTTATGTCGCGATGGTTTATAAGCAAAGTGGTCAGCCATGAAGAACCGACAGCCAAGCCCATGAAGAGTGGCATGTGTGAAATGACCTAATTGTTATGTTGCGATGGTTTATACGCAAAGTGGTCAGCCATGAAGAACTGACAGCCAAGCCCATGAAGAATGGCAGGTGTGAGATGACCTAATAGATATATCGCGAAGGTTTATATGCAAAGTGGCCAGCCATGAAGAGCTGACAGCCAAGCCCATGAAGAGTGGCACGTGTGAGATGACCCAATACTTATCTCGCGACGGTCTATACGCAAAGTGGTCAGCCATGAAGAACTGACAGGCAAAAAGCACATAAAGAGCGGCATGTGTGAAATGACCTAACTAATATGTCGCGATGGTTTATAAGCAAAGTGGTCAGCCATGAAGAACTGACAGCCAAGCCCATGAAGAGTGGCACGTGTGAGATGACCTAATACTTATTTTGCGATGGTTTATACGCAAAGTAGTCAGCCATGAAGAACTGACAGCCAAGCCCATGAAGAGTGGCACGTGTGAGATGACATAATACTTATCTCGTGATGGTTTATACGCAAAGTGGTCAGCCATGAAGAACTGACAGCCAAGCCCATGATGTTCGGCACCGGTGAGAAGACCTAATACTTATCTCGCAATGGTTTATACGTAAAGTGGTCAGCCATGAAGAACTGACAGCCTAGCCCATAAAGAGAGGCATGTGTGAAATGACCTAACTGTTATGTCGCGATGGTTTATAAGCAAAGTGGTCAGCCATGAAGAATCGACAGCCAAGCCCATGAAGAGCAGCATGTGTGAATTGATCTAATTGTTATGTCACGATGGTTTATACGCAAAGTGGTCAGTGATGAAGAACTGACAGCCAAGCCCATGAAGAGTGGCACATGTGAGATGACCTAATACTTATCTCGCGATGGTTTATACGCAAAGTGGTCAGCCATGAAGAACTGACAGCCAAGCCCATGAAGAGTGGCACGTGTGAGATGACCTAATACTTATTTCGCGATGGTTTATTCGCAAAGTGGTCAGCCATGAAGAACTGACAGCCAAGCCCATGAAGAGTGGCATGTCTGAAATGACCTAACTGTTATGTCGCGATGGTTTATAAGCAAAGTGGTCAGCCATGAAGAATCGACAGCCAAGACCATGAAGAGCGGCATGTGTGAAATGACCTAATTCTTATGACGCGATGGTTTATACGCAAAGTGGTCAGCGATGAAGAACTGACAGCCAAGCCCATGAAGAGTGGCACGTGTGAAATGACCTAATACTTATCTCGCGATGGTTTATACGCAAAGTGGTCAGCCATGAAGAACTGACAGCCAAGCCCATGAAGAGTGGCATGTGTGAGATGACCTAATACATATTTCGCGATGGTTTATTCGCAAAGTGGTCAGCCATGAAGAACTGATAGCCAAGCCCATGAAGAGTGGCACGTGTGAGATGACCTAATACTTATTTCGCGATGGTTTATTCGCAAAGTGGTCAGCCATGAAGAACTGACAGCCAAGCCCATGATGTTCGGCACCGGTGAGATGACCTAATACTTATCTCGCGATGGTTTATACGCAAAGTGGTCAGCCATGAAGAACTGACAGCCAAGCCCATGAAGAGTGGCATGTGTGTGATGACCTAATACTTGTCTCGCGATGGATTATTCGCAAAGTGGTCGGCCATGAAGAACTGACAGACAAGCCCATGACGTTTGGCACCGGTGAGAAGACCTAATACTTATCTCGCGATGGTTTATACGCAAAGTGGTCAGCCATGAAGAACTGACAGCCTAGCCCATAAAGAGAGGCATGTGTGAAATGACCTAACTGTTATGTCGCGATGGTTTATAAGGAAAGTGGTCAGCCATGAAGAACCGACAGCCAAGCCCATGAAGAGCAGCATGTGTGAAATGACCTAATTGTTATGTCGCAATGGTTTATACGCAAAGTGGTCAGCCATGAAGAACTGACAGCCAAGTCCATGAAGAGTGGCACATGTGAGATGACCTAATACATATCTCGCGATGGTTTATATGCAAAGTGGTCAGTAATGAAGAACTGACAGCCAAGCACATGAAGAGTGGCACGTGTGAGATGACCTAATACTTATTTCCCGATGGTTTATTCGCAAAGTGGTCAGCCATGAAGAACTGACAGCCAAGCCCATGAAGAGTGGCACGTGTGAGATGACCTAATACTTATTTCGCGATGGTTTATTCGCAAAGTGGTCAGCCATGAAGAACTGACAGCCAAGCCCATAAAGAGCGGCATGTGTGAAATGACCTAACTGTTATGTCACGATGGTTTATAAGCAAAGTGGTCAGCCATGCAGAATCGACAGCCAAGACCATGAACAGCGGCATGTGTGAAATGACCTAATTGTTATGTCGCGATGGTTTATACGCAAAGTGGTCAGCCATGAAGAACTGACAGCCAAGCCCATGAAGAGTGGCACGTGTGACAGGACCTAATACTTATCTCGCGATGGTTTATACGCAAAGTGGTCAGCCATGAAGAACTGACAGCCATGCCCATGAAGAGTGGCACATGTGAGATGACCTAATACTTATCTCGCGATGCATTATTCGCAAAGTGGTCAGCCATGAAGAACTGACAGCCAAGCCCATGACGTTCGGCACCGGTGAGAAGACCTAATACTTATCTCGCAATGGTTTATACGTAAAGTGGTCAGGCATGAAGAACTGACAGCCTAGCCCATAAAGAGAGGCATGTGTGAAATGACCTAACTGTTATGTCGAGATGGTTTATAAGCAAAGTGGTCAGCCATGAAGAACCGACAGCCAAGCCCATGAAGAGCAGCATGTGTGAAATGACCTAATTGTCATGTCGCTATTGTTTATACGCAAAGTGGTCAGTGATGAAGAACTGATAGCCAAGCCCATGAAGAGTGGCACATGTGAGATGACCTAATACTTATCTCGCGATGGTTTATACGCAAAGTGGTCAGCCATGAAGAACAGACAGCCAAGCCCATGAAGAGTGGCACGTGTGAGATGACCTAATACTTATTTCGCGATGGTTTATTCGCAAAGTTGTCAGCCATGAAGAACTGACAGCCAAGCCCATGAAGAGTGGCACTTTGAGATGACCTAATACTTATTTCGCGATGGTTTATTTGCAAAGTGGTCAGCCATGAAGAACTGACAGCCAAGCCCATGACGTTCGGCACCGGTGAGATGACCAAATACTTATCTCGCGATGGTTTATACGTAAAGTGGTCAGCCATGAAGAACTGACAGCCAAGCCCATAAAGAGCGGCATGTGTGAAATGACCTAATTGTTATGTCCCGATGGTTTATACGCAAAGTGGTCAGCCATGAAGAACTGACAGCCAAGCCCATGAAGAGTAGCACGTGTGAGATGACCTAATACTTATCTCGCGATGCATTATTGGCAAAGTGGTCAGCCATGAAGAACTGACAGCCAAGCCCATGAAGAGTGGCACGTGTTGGATGACCTAATACTTATCTCGCGATGGATTATATGCAAAGTGGTCAGCCATGAAGAACTGACAGCCAAGCCCATGAAAAGTGGCACGTGTGAGATGACCTAATACATATCTCGCGATGGATTATTCGCAAAGTGCAGCCATGAAGAACTGACAGCCAAGCCCATGACGTTCGGCACCAGTGAGAAGACCTAATACTTATCTCGCGATGGTTTATACGTAAAGTGGTCAGCCATGAAGAACTGACAGCCAAGCCCAAAAAGAGCGGCATGTGTGAAATGACCTAATTGTTATGTCGCGATGGTTTATATGCAAAGTGGTCAGCCATGAAGAACTGACAGCCAAGCCCATGAAGAGTGGCACGTGTGAGATGACCTAATACTTATCTCGCGATGGTTTATACGCAAAGTGGTCAGCCATGAAGAACTGACAGCCAAGCCCATGAAGAGTGGCACGTGTGAGATGACCTAATACTTATTTCGCGATGGTTAATTTGCAAAGTGGTCAGTCATGAAGAACTGACAGCCAAGCCCATGAAGAGTGGCACGTGTGAGATGACCTAATACTTCTTTCGCGATGGTTTATTCGCAAAGTGGTCAGCCATGAACAACTGACAGCCAAGCCCATGACATTCGGCACCGGTGAGATGACCTAATTGCTATGTCGCGATGGTTTATACGCAAAGTGGTCAGCCATGAAGAACTGACAGCCAAGCCCATGAAGAGTGGCACATGTGAGATGACACCCAAGCCCATGACGTTCGGTACCGGTGAGAAGACCTAATACTTATCTCACGATGGTTTATACGTAAAGTGGTCAGCCATGAAGAACTGACAGCCAAGCCAATAAAGTGTGGCATGTGTGAAACGACCTAACTGTTAAGTCGCGATGGTTTATAAGCAAAGTGGTCAGCCATGAAGAACCGACAGCCAAGACCATGAAGAGCGGCATGTGTGAAACGACCTAACTGTTAAGTCGCGATGGTTTATAAGCAAAGTGGTCAGCCATGAAGAATCGACAGCCAAGACCATGAAGGGCGGCATGTGTGAAATAACCTAACTGTAATGTCGCGATGGTTTATATGCAAAGTGGTCAGCCATGAAGAACTGACAGCCAAGCCCATGAAGAGTGGCACGTGTGACATGACCTAATACTTATCTCGCGATGGTTTATAGGCAAAGTGGTCAGCCATGAAGAACTGACAGCCAAGCCCATGAAGAGTGGCACGTGTGAGATGACTTAATACCTATCTCGCGATGCATTATTCGCAAAGTGGTCAGCCATGAAGAACTGATAGCCAAGCCCATGACGTTCGGCACCGGTGAGAAGACCTAATACTTATATCGCAATGGTTTATATGTAAAGTGGTCAGCCACGAAGAACTGACAGCCTAGCCCATAAAGAGAGGCATGTGTGAAATGACCTAACTGTTATGTCGCGATGGTTTATAAGCAAAGTGGTCAGCCATGAAGAACCGACAGCCAAGCCCATGAAGAGCAGCATGTGTGAAATGACCTAATTGTTATGTCGCGATGGTTTATATGCAAAGTGGTCAGCCATGAAGAACTGACAGCCAAGCCCATGAAGAGTGGCAGATGTGAGATGACATAATACTTATCTCGCGATGGTTTATATGCAAAGTGGTCAGCCATGAAGAAGTGGCAGCCAAGCCCATGAAGAGTGGCACATGTGAGATGACCTAATACTTATTTCGCGATGGTTAATTCGCAAAGTGGTCAGTCATGAAGAACTGACAGCCAAGCCCATGAAGAGTGGCACGTGTGAGATGACCTAATACTTCTTTCGCGATGGTTTATTCGCAAAGTGGTCATCCATGAAGAACTGACAGCCAAGCCCATGACATTCGGCACCGGTGAGATGACCTAATACTTATCTCACGATGGTTTATATGCAAAGTGGTCTGCCATGAAGAACTGACAGCCAAGCCCATAAACAGCGGCATGTGTGAAATGACCTAACTGTTATGTCGCGATGGTTTATAAGCAAAGCGGTCAGCCATGAAGAATCGACAGCCAAGACCATGAAGAGCGGCATGTGTGAAATGACCTAATTGTTATGTCGCGATGGTTTATACGCAAAGTGGTCAGCCATGAAGAACTGACAGCCAAGCCCATGAAGAGTGGCACGTGTGAGATGACCTAATACTTATCTCGCGATGCATTATTCGCAAAGTGGTCAGCCATGAAGAACTGACAGCCAAGCCCATGAAGAGTGGCACGTGTGGGATGACCTAATACTTATCTCGCGATGGATTATTCGCAAAGTGCAGCCATGAAGAACTGACAGCCAAGCCCATGATGTTCGGCACCGGTGAGAAGACCTAATACTTATCTCGCGATGGTTTATACGTAAAGTGGTCAGCCATGAAGAACTGACAGCCAAGCCCATAAAGAGCGGCATGTGTGAAACGACCTAACTGTTAAGTCGCGATGGTTTATAAGCAAAGTGGTCAGTCATGAAGAACCGACAGCCAAGCCCATGAAGAGCGGCATGTGTGAAATGACCTAATTGTTATGTCGCGATGGTTTATGCGCAAAGTGGTCAGCCATGAAGAACTGACAGCCAAGCCCATGAAGAGTGGCACATGTGAGATGACCTAATACTTATCTCGCGATGGTTTATACGCAAAGTGGTCAGCCATGAAGAACTGACAGCCAAGCCCATGAAGAGTGGCACGTGTGAGATGACCTAATACTTCTTTCGTGATGGTTTATTCGCAAAGTGGTCAGCCATGAAGAACTGACAGCCAAGCCCATAAAGAGCGGTATGTGTGAAATGACCTAACTGTTATGTCGCGATGGTTTATAAGCAATGTCGTCAGCCATGAAGAATCGACAGCCAAGACCATGAAGAGCGGCATGTGTGAAATGACCTAATTGTTATGTCGCGATGGTTTAAACGCAAAGTGGTCAGCCATAAAGAACTGACAGCCAAGCCCATGAAGAGTGGCACGTGTGACATGACCTAATACTTATCTCGCGATGGTTTATACGCAAAGTGGTCAGCCATGAAGAACTGACAGCCATGCCCATGAAGAGTGGCACATGTGAAATGACCTAATACTTATCTCGCGATGCATTATTCGCAAAGTGGTCTGCCATGAAGAACTGACAGCCAAGCCCATGACGTTCGGCATCGATGAGAAGACCTAATACTTATCTCGCAATGGTTTATACGTAAAGTGGTCAGGCATGAAGAACTGACAGCCTAGCCCATAAAGAGAGGCATGTGTGAAATGACCTAACTGTTATGTCGCGATGGTTTATAAGCAAAGTGGTCAGGCATGAAGAACCGACAGCCAAGCCCATGAAGAGCAGCATGTGTGAAATGACCTAATTGTTATGTCGCGATGGTTTATACGCAAAGTGGTCAGTGATGAAGAAATGATAGCCAAGCCCATGAAGAGTGGCACATGTGAGATGACCTAATACTTATCTCGCGATGGTTTATAAGCAAAGTGGTCAGCCATGAAGAACTGACAGCCAAGCCCATGAAGCGTGGCACGTGTGAGATGACCTAATACTTATTTCGCGATGGTTTATTCGCAAAGTTGTCAGCCATGAAGAACTGACAGCCAAGCCCATGAAGAGTGGCACGTGTGAGATGACCGAATACTTATTTCGCGATGGTTTATTCGCAAAGTGATCAGCCATGAAGAACTGACAGCCAAGCCCATGACGTTCGGCACTGGTGAGATGACCTAATACTTATCTCGCGATGGTTTATACGCAAAGTGGTCAGCCATGAAGAACTGACAGCCTAGCCCATAAAGAGAGGCAAGTGTGAAATGACCTAACTGTTGTGTCGCGATGGTTTATAAGCAAAGTGGTAAGCCATGAAGAACTGAGAGCCAAACCCATGCCCATAAGGAGCGGCATGTGTGAAATGACCTAACTGTTGTGTCGCGATGGTTTATAAGCAAAGTGGTCAGCCATGAAGAACCGACGGCCAAGCAGATGAAGAGTGGCACGTGTGAGATGACCTAATTGTTATGTTGCGATGGTTTATACGCAAAGTGGTCAGCCATGAAGAACTGACAGCCAAGCCCATGAAGAGTGGAACGTGTGAGATGACCTAATACTTATTTTGCGATGGTTTATACGCAAAGTAGTCAGCCATGAAGAATTGACAGCCAAGCCCATGAAGAGTGGCACGTGTAAGATGACCTAATACTTATCTCCTGATGGTTTATACGCAAAGTGGTCAGCCATGAAGAACTGACAGCCAAACCCATGATGTTCGGCACCGGTGAGATGACCTAATACTTATCTCGCGATGGTTTATACGCAAAGTGGTCAGCCATGAAGAACTGACAGTCAAGCCCATAAAGAGCGGCATGTCTGAAATGACCTAACTGTTATGTCGCGATGGTTTATAAGCAAAGTGGTCAGCCATGAAGAATCGACAGCCAAGACCATGAAGAGCGGCATGTGTGAAATGACCTAATTCTTATGACGCGATGGTTTATACGCAAAGTGGTCAGCGATGAAGAACTGACAGCCAAGCCCATGAAGAGTGGCACGTGTGAAATGACCTAATACTTATCTCGCGATGGTTTATACGCAAAGTGGTCAGCCATGAAGAACTGACAGCCAAGCCCATGAAGAGTGGCATGTGTGAGATGACCTAATACATATTTCGCGATGGTTTATTCGCAAAGTGGTCAGCCATGAAGAACTGATAGCCAAGCCCATGAAGAGTGGCACGTGTGAGATGACCTAATACTTATTTCGCGATGGTTTATTCGCAAAGTGGTCAGCCATGAAGAACTGACAGCCAAGCCCATGATGTTCGGCACCGGTGAGATGACCTAATACTTATCTCGCGATGGTTTATACGCAAAGTGGTCAGCCATGAAGAACTGACAGCCAAGCCCATGAAGAGTGGCATGTGTGTGATGACCTAATACTTGTCTCGCGATGGATTATTCGCAAAGTGGTCGGCCATGAAGAACTGACAGCCAAGCCCATGACGTTTGGCACCGGTGAGAAGACCTAATACTTATCTCGCGATGGTTTATACGCAAAGTGGTCAGCCATGAAGAACTGACAGCCTAGCCCATAAAGAGAGGCATGTGTGAAATGACCTAACTGTTATGTCGCGATGGTTTATAAGGAAAGTGGTCAGCCATGAAGAACCGACAGCCAAGCCCATGAAGAGCAGCATGTGTGAAATGACCTAATTGTTATGTCGCAATGGTTTATACGCAAAGTGGTCAGCCATGAAGAACTGACAGCCAAGTCCATGAAGAGTGGCACATGTGAGATGACCTAATACATATCTCGCGATGGTTTATATGCAAAGTGGTCAGTCATGAAGAACTGACAGCCAAGCACATGAAGAGTGGCACGTGTGAGATGACCTAATACTTATTTCCCGATGGTTTATTCGCAAAGTGGTCAGCCATGAAGAACTGACAGCCAAGCCCATGAAGAGTGGCACGTGTGAGATGACCTAATACTTATTTCGCGATGGTTTATTCGCAAAGTGGTCAGCCATGAAGAACTGACAGCCAAGCCCATAAAGAGCGGCATGTGTGAAATGACCTAACTGTTATGTCACGATGGTTTATAAGCAAAGTGGTCAGCCATGCAGAATCAACAGCCAAGACCATGAACAGCGGCATGTGTGAAATGACCTAATTGTTATGTCGCGATGGTTTATACGCAAAGTGGTCAGCCATGAAGAACTGACAGCCAAGCCCATGAAGAGTGGCACGTGTGAGATGACCTAATACTTATCTCGCGACGGTCTATACGCAAAGTGGTCAGCCATGAAGAACTGACAGGCAAAAAGCACATAAAGAGCGGCATGTGTGAAATGATCTAACTGTTATGTCGCGATGGTTTATAAGCAAAGTGGTCAGCCATGAAGAACTGACAGCCAAGCCCATGAAGATGGCACGTGTGAGATGACCAAATACTTATTTTGCGATGGTTTATACACAAAGTAGTCAGCCATGAAGAACTGACAGCCAAGCCCATGAAGAGTGGCACGTGTGAGATGACATAATACTTATCTCGTGATGGTTTATACGCAAAGTGGTCAGCCATGAAGAACTGACAGCCAAGCCCATGATGTTCGGCACCGGTGAGAAGACCTAATACTTATCTCGCAATGGTTTATACGTAAAGTGGTCAGCCATGAAGAACTGACAGCCTAGCCCATAAAGAGAGGCATGTGTGAAATGACCTAACTGTTATGTCGCGATGGTTTATAAGCAAAGTGGTCAGCCATGAAGAATCGACAGCCAAGCCCATGAAGAGCAGCATGTGTGAATTGACCTAATTGTTATGTCACGATGGTTTATACGCAAAGTGGTCAGTGATGAAGAACTGACAGCCAAGCCCATGAAGAGTGGCACATGTGAGATGACCTAATACTTATCTCGCGATGGTTTATACGCAAAGTGGTCAGCCATGAAGAACTGACAGCCAAGCCCATGAAGAGTGGCACGTGTGAGATGACCAAATACTTATTTCGCGATGGTTTATTCGCAAAGTGGTCAGCCATGAAGAACTGACAGCCAAGCCCATGAAGAGTGGCACGTGTGAGATGACCTAATACTTATCTCGGGATGATTTATTCGCAAAGTGGTCAGCCATGAAGATCTGACAGCCAAGCCCATCACGTTCAGCACCGGTGAGACGACCTAATACTTATCTCGCGATGGTTTATACGCAAAGTGGTCAGCCATGAAGAACTGACAGCCAAACCCATAAAGAGCGGCATGTGTGAAATGACCTAACTGTTGTGTCGCGATGGTTTATAAGCAAAGTGGTAAGCCATGAAGAACTGACAGCCAAACCCATGGCCATAAAGAGCGGCATGTGTGAAATGACCTAACTGTTGTGTCGCAATGGTTTATAAGCAAAGTGGTCAGCCATGAAGAACCGACAGCCAAGCAGATGAAGAATGGCACGTGTGAGATGACCTAACTGTTATGTTGCGATGGTTTATACGCAAAGTGGTCAGCCATGAAGAACTGACAGCCAAGCCCATGAAGAGTGGTACGTGTGAGATGACCTAATACTTATCTCGCGATGATTTATTCGCAAAGTGGTCAGCCATGAAGAACTGACAGCCAAGCCCATGACATTCAGCACAAGCGAGATGACCTAATACTTATCTCGCGATGGTTTATATGCAAAGTGGTCAGCCATGAAGAACTGACAGCCAAGCCCATAAAGAGCAGCATGTGCGAAATGACCTAACTGTTATGTCGCGATGGTTTATAAGCAAAGTGGTCAGCCATGAAGAATCGACAGCCAAGACCATGAAGAGCGGCATGTGTGAAATAACCTAATTGTTATGTCGCGATGGTTTATACGCAAAGTGGTCAGCCATGAAGAACTGACAGCCAAGCCCATGAAGACTGGCACGTGTGACAAGACCTAATACTTATCTCGCGATGGTTTATACGCAAAGTGGTCAGCCATGAAGAACTGACAGCCAAGCCCATGAAGAGTGGCACGTGTGAGATGACCTAATACTTATCTCGCGATGCATTATTCGCAAAGTGGTCAGCCATGAAGAACTGACAGCCAAGCCCATGACGTTCGGCACCGGTGAGAAGACCTAATACTTATCTCGCGATGGTTTATACGTACAGTGGTCAGCCATGAAGAACTGACAGCCTAGCCCATAAAGAGAGGCATGCGTGAAATGACCTAACTGTTATGTCGCGATGGTTTATAAGCAAAGTGGTCAGCCATGAAGAACCGACAGCCAAGCCCATGAAGAGCAGCATGTGTGAAATGACCTAATTGTTATGTCGCGATGGTTTATACGCAAAGTGGTCAGCCATAAAGAACTGACAGCCAAGCCCATGAAGAGTGGCACATGTGAGATGACCTAATACTTATCTCGCGATGGTTTATATGCAAAGTGGTCAGCCATGAAGAACTGACAGCCAAGCCCATGAAGAGTGGCACGTGTGAGATGATCTAATACTTATTTCGCGATGGTTTATTCGCAAAGTGGTCAGCCATGAAGAACTGACAGCCAACCCCATGAAGAGTGGCACGTGTGAGATGACCTAATACTTATTTCGCGATGGTTTATTCGCAAACTGGTCAGCCATGACGAACTGACAGCCAAGCCCATGCCGTTCGGCACCGGTGAGATGACCTAATACTTATCTCGCGATGGTTTATAAGCAAAGTGGTCAGCCATGAAGAACCGACAGCCAAGACCATGAAGAGCAGTATGTGTGAAATGACCTAATTGTTATGTCGCGATGGTTTATACGCAAAGTGGTCAGCCATGAAGAACTGACAGCCAAGCCCATGAAGAGTGGCACGTGTGAGATGACCTAATACTTATCTCGCAATGATTTATTCGCAAAGTGGTCAGCCATGAAGATCTGACAGCCAAGCCCATGACGTTCAGCACCGGTGAAACGACCTAATACTTATCTCGCGATGGTTTATACGCAAAGTGGTCAGCCATGAAGAACTGACAGCCAAACCCATAAAGAGCGGCATGTGTGAAATGACCTAACTGTTGTGTCGCGATGGTTTATAAGCAAAGTGGTAAGCCATGAAGAACTGACAGCCAAACCCATGGCCATAAAGAACGGCATGAGTGAAATGACCTAACTGTTGTGTCGCGATGGTTTATAAGCAAAGTGGTCAGCCATGAAGAACCGACAGCCAAGCAGATGAAGAGTGGCACGTGTGAGATGACCTAATTGTTATGTTGCGCTCGTTTATACGCAAAGTGGTCAGCCATGAAGAACTGACAGCCAAGCCCATGAAGAGTGGCACGTGTGAGATGACCTAATACTTATTTTGCGATGGTTTATACGCAAAGTAGTGAGCCATGAAGAACTGACAGCCAAGCCCATGAAGAGTGGCACGTGTGAGATGACCTAATACTTATCTCGTGATGATTTATACGCAAAGTGGTCAGCCATGAAGATCTGACAGCCAAGCCCATGACTTTCGGCACGTGTGAGATGACTTGACACTTATCTTGCAATGGTTTATACACAAAGTGGTCAGCCATGAAGAACTGACAGCCAAGCCCATGAAGAGTGGCATGTGTGAAATGACCTAACTGTTATGTCGCAATGGTTTATAAGCAAAGTGGTCAGCCACGAAGAACCGACAGCCAAGCCCATGAAGAGTGGCATGTGTGAAATGACCTAATTGTTATGTTGCGATGGTTTCTACGCAATGTGGTCAGCCATGAAGAACTGACAGCCAAGCCCATGAAGAATGGCAGGTGTGAGATGACCTAATAGATATATCACGAAGGTTTATATGCAAAGTGGCCAGCCATGAAGAGCTGACAGCCAAGCCCATGAAGAGTGGCACGTGTGAGATGACCCAATACTTATCTCGCGACGGTCTATACGCAAAGTGGTCACCCATGAAGAACTGACAGGCAAAAAGCACATAAAGAGCGGCATGTGTGAAATGACCTAACTGTTATGTCGCGATGGTTTATAAGCAAAGTGGTCAGCCATGAAGAACTGACAGCCAAGCCAATGAAGAGTGGCACATGTGAGATGTTCTAATACTTATCTCGCGATGGTTTATACGCAAAGTGGTCTGCCATGAAAAATTGACAGCCAAGCTCATGACTTTTGGCACCGGTTAGATGATCTAATACTTATCTCGCAATGGTTTATACGCAAAGTGGTCAGCCATGAAGAACTGACAGCCAGGCCCATAAAGAGCAGCATGTGTGAAATGACCTGACTGTTATATCATGATGGTTTATAAGCAAAGTGGTCAGCCATGAAGAACCGACAGCCAAGCCCATGAAGAGCGGCATGTGTGAAATGACCTAATTGTTATGTCGG
Organism: Pictodentalium vernedei; assembly: GCA_031216915.1. Classification (NCBI taxonomy): domain Eukaryota; kingdom Metazoa; phylum Mollusca; class Scaphopoda; order Dentaliida; family Dentaliidae; genus Pictodentalium; species Pictodentalium vernedei. The sequence goes on from CM062293.1 coordinate 140,718,653, forward strand.
GATGGTTTATACGCAAAGTGGTCAGCCATGAAGAACTGACAGCTAAGCCTATAAAGAGGGGCATGTGTGAAATGACCTATCTGTTATGTCGCGATGGTTTATAAGCAAAGTGGTCAGCCATGAAGAACCGACAGCCAAGCCCATGAAGAGTGGCACATGTAAGATGACCTAATGCTTATCTCGCGATGGTTTATTCGCAAAGTGGTCAGCCATGAAGAACTGACAGCCAAGCCCATAAAGAGCGGTACCAGTGAGATGACCTAATACTTATCTCGCGATGGCTTATAAGCAAAGTGGTCAGCCATGAAGAACCGACAACCAAGCCCATGAAGAGCGGCATGTGTGAAATGACCTAATTGTTATGTCGCGATGGTTTATACACAAAGTGGTCAGCCATGAAGAACTGACAGCCAAGCCCATGAAGAGTGGCACGTATGAGATGACCTCATACAGGGTTCCCCCAGGTTAAAATGTTTGAAATTCAAGGCCATTCCAGGCCATTTCTTGGCAATTTTCGTGGATTTTCAAGGCCCCCATTTATGAAATTCAAGGCTTTTCAAGGCCGAGGCTGGCAAAGTACCGTAAATTATCAGAAAACGACTAGAAACCTTCTCTTATATTTCCCTTTGTTGGTAATTCTAACACTTGACATCATTTCTTGGAAAACTCTTTCTGAAAGCTATCCAAGCAATGATATCACTGATTAGAATTAGTGAGCCTGAGAAAGACATTTTCTTGTGTTTATCCTACAACTGCAGTGTAATTACCAAGTGACACAATAGCTATGCCTCTTGTACATGTACCGCTATTCTAACTGAATACTTACTGAATGCAAATGAATTGATGTCATCCTTTCTCCCAATGAGTAAACTACATGTTACATGTAAATGACACATTTCGTAACCCACAACATCTCCGGAAATGTAATTCGAAAAGCAAAATGTAATTCCGTTGTGGGGAAGTGTACCTTCCAACAAGCTTGGATTAAATCAACTGCATACTGTAACTGGTTACTGCCTGTTCCAGTTGAACGGTATTCAGCTAAATGCAGTAACTGTCAAAAAGTTTTTAATGTTTCATACATGGGCGAATCATCCTTTAAATCGCACATGTTAACATTTGAGGTGAATAAGACAATAACACTTTCATTTGGAAATCCAAACTCGGAATCCACCGTCATGGTGACTGCCCATGCCAGGACTTTAAGATGACGTTGTGTCAAATTCATCAGACATACATGCTTCGGAAATACTCAAATAGTTCAACTGAACAATCATCCATTTGTAATATTTTCAATATGAATAAATTATCCACGCACATGCGCTCAGCATTCGAACAGGCAGAATTTACAATAAATCTTCCCATTGGCTTAAATATACACCATCGTGCTCGCCCACATCAATAGCAACCATTCACAATGCTTGATTCAATGGATTTCAGTGTCACATCACTGCAAAGTTCTATCAATAATGCACGCATTGGCACTGCCGTAAATACTCCAAAATATGACCGGATTAATAAACCACACAGTTACATTTGCTGTAAATGCCGTAAAATATGTTCGGATTAAATTACGCATAACAAAATTCTCAGATTTTCCAGGTTTTTCAAAGCTCCCATTGGAAATTCAAAGCTTTCAAGACCTTGAATGACCTTTTGACGAATTCCAGGCATTTCCAGGTTTTCAAGGCCCTGCGGGAACCCTGTAATACTTATCTTCCGATGGTTTATACGCAAAGCCATCAGCCATGAAGAACTGACAGCCAAGCCCATGAAGAGTGGCATGTGAGAAATGACCTCATTGTTATGTCGCGATGGTTTATACGCAAAGTGGTCAGCCATGAAGAACTGACAGCCAAGCCCATGAAGAGTGGCACGTGTGAGATGACCTAATACTTATTTTGCGATGGTTTATACGCAAAGTAGTGAGCCATGAAGAACTGACAGCCAAGCCCATGAAGAGTGGCACGTGTGAGATGACCTAATACTTATCTCGTGATGATTTATACGCAAAGTGGTCAGCCATGAAGAACTGACAGCCAAGCCCATGACTTTCGGCACGTGTGAGATGACTTGACACTTATCTTGCAATGGTTTATACACAAAGGGGTCAGCCATGAAGAACTGACAGCCAAGCCCATGAAGAGTGGCATGTGTGAAATGACCTAACTGTTATGTCGCAATGGTTTATAAGCAAAGTGGTCGGCCACGAAGAACCGACAGCCAAGCCCATGAAGAGTGGCATGTGTGAAATTACCTAATTGTTATGTTGCGATGGTTTCTACGCAATGTGGTCAGCCATGAAGAACTGACAGCCAAGCCCATGAAGAATGGCAGGTGTGAGATGACCTAATAGATATATCACGAAGGTTTATATGCAAAGTGGCCAGCCATGAAGAGCTGACAGCCAAGCCCATGAAGAGTGGCACGTGTGAGATGACCCAATACTTATCTCGCGACGGTCTATACGCAAAGTGGTCACCCATGAAGAACTGACAGGCAAAAAGCACATAAAGAGCGGCATGTGTGAAATGACCTAACTGTTATGTCGCGATGGTTTATAAGCAAAGTGGTCAGCCATGAAGAACTGACAGCCAAGCCAATGAAGAGTGGCACATGTGAGATGTTCTAATACTTATCTCGCGATGGTTTATACGCAAAGTGGTCTGCCATGAAAAACTGACAGCCAAGCTCATGACTTTTGGCACCGGTTAGATGATCTAATACTTATCTCGCAATGGTTTATACGCAAAGTGGTCAGCCATGAAGAACTGACAGCCAGGCCCATAAAGAGCAGCATGTGTGAAATGACCTGACTGTTATATCATGATGGTTTATAAGCAAAGTGGTCAGCCATGAAGAACCGACAGCCAAGCCCATGAAGAGCGGCATGTGTGAAATGACCTAATTGTTATGTCGGGATGGTTTATACGCAAAGTGGTCAGCCATGAAGAACTGACAGCTAAGCCTATAAAGAGGGGCATGTGTGAAATGACCTATCTGTTATGTCGCGATGGTTTATAAGCAAAGTGGTCAGCCATGAAGAACCGACAGCCAAGCCCATGAAGAGTGGCACATGTAAGATGACCTAATGCTTATCTCGCGATGGTTTATTCGCAAAGTGGTCAGCCATGAAGAACTGACAGCCAAGCCCATAAAGAGCGGTACCAGTGAGATGACCTAATACTTATCTCGCGATGGTTTATAAGCAAAGTGGTCAGCCATGAAGAACCGACAACCAAGCCCATGAAGAGCGGCATGTGTGAAATGACCTAATTGTTATGTCGCGATGGTTTATACACAAAGTGGTCAGCCATGAAGAACTGACAGCCAAGCCCATGAAGAGTGGCACGTATGAGATGACCTCATACAGGGTTCCCCCAGGTTAAAATGTTTGAAATTCAAGGCCATTCCAGGCCATTTCTTGGCAATTTTCGTGGATTTTCAAGGCCCCCATTTATGAAATTCAAGGCTTTTCAAGGCCGAGGCTGGCAAAGTACCGTAAATTATCAGAAAACGACTAGAAACCTTCTCTTATATTTCCCTTTGTTGGTAATTCTAACACTTGACATCATTTCTTGGAAAACTCTTTCTGAAAGCTATCCAAGCAATGATATCACTGATTAGAATTAGTGAGCCTGAGAAAGACATTTTCTTGTGTTTATCCTACAACTGCAGTGTAATTACCAAGTGACACAATAGCTATGCCTCTTGTACATGTACCGCTATTCTAACTGAATACTTACTGAATGCAAATGAATTGATGTCATCCTTTCTCCCAATGAGTAAACTACATGTTACATGTAAATGACACATTTCGTAACCCACAACATCTCCGGAAATGTAATTCGAAAAGCAAAATGTAATTCCGTTGTGGGGAAGTGTACCTTCCAACAAGCTTGGATTAAATCAACTGCATACTGTAACTGGTTACTGCCTGTTCCAGTTGAACGGTATTCAGCTAAATGCAGTAACTGTCAAAAAGTTTTTAATGTTTCATACATGGGCGAATCATCCTTTAAATCGCACATGTTAACATTTGAGGTGAATAAGACAATAACACTTTCATTTGGAAATCCAAACTCGGAATCCACCGTCATGGTGACTGTCCATGCCAGGACTTTAAGATGACGTTGTGTCAAATTCATCAGACATACATGCTTCGGAAATACTCAAATAGTTCAACTGAACAATCATCCATTTGTAATATTTTCAATATGAATAAATTATCCACGCACGTGCGCTCAGCATTCGAACAGGCAGAATTTACAATAAATCTTCCCATTGGCTTAAATATACACCATCGTGCTCGCCCACATCAATAGCAACCATTCACAATGCTTGATTCAATGGATTTCAGTGTCACATCACTGCAAAGTTCTATCAATAATGCACGCATTGGCACTGCCGTAAATACTCCAAAATATGACCGGATTAATAAACCACACAGTTACATTTGCTGTAAATGCCGTAAAATATGTTCGGATTAAATTACGCATAACAAAATTCTCAGATTTTCCAGGTTTTTCAAAGCTCCCATTGGAAATTCAAAGCTTTCAAGACCTTGAATGACCTTTTGACGAATTCCAGGCATTTCCAGGTTTTCAAGGCCCTGCGGGAACCCTGTAATACTTATCTTCCGATGGTTTATACGCAAAGCCATCAGCCATGAAGAACTGACAGCCAAGCCCATGAAGAGTGGCATGTGAGAAATGACCTCATTGTTATGTCGCGATGGTTTATACGCAAAGTGGTCAGCCATGAAGAACTGACAGCCAAGCCCATGAAGAGTGGCACGTGTCACATGACCTAATACTTATCTCGCGATGGTTTATATGCAAAGTGGGCCCGCCATGAAGAACTCACAGCCAAGCCCATGAAGAGCGGTACGTGTGAGATGACCTAATACTTATCTCGTGATGGTTTATACGCAAAGTGGTGAGCCATGAAGAACTGACAGCCAAGCCCATGAAGAGTGGCATGCGTGAGATGACCTAATACATATTTCGCGATGGTTTATTCGCAAAGTGGTCAGCCATGAAGAACTGATAGCCAAGCCCATGAGGAGTGGCACGTGTGAGATGACCTAATACTTATTTCGCGATGGTTTATTCGCAAAGTGGTCAGCCATGAAGAACTGACAGCCAAGCCCATGATGTTCGGCACCGGTGAGATGACCTAATACTTATCTCGCGATGGTTTATACGCAAAGTGGTCAGCCATGAAGAACTGACAGCCAAGCCCATGAAGAGTGGCATGTGTGTGATGACCTAATACTTATCTCGCGATGGATTATTCGCAAAGTGGTCGGCCATGAAGAACTGACAGCCAAGCCCATGACGTTTGGCACCGGTGAGAAGACCTAATACTTATCTCGCGATGGTTTATACGCAAAGTGGTCAGCCATGAAGAACTGACAGCCTAGCCCATAAAGAGAGGCATGTGTGAAATGACCTAACTGTTATGTCGCGATGGTTTATAAGGAAAGTGGTCAGCCATGAAGAACCGACAGCCAAGCCCATGAAGAGCAGCATGTGTGAAATGACCTAATTGTTATGTCGCAATGGTTTATACGCAAAGTGGTCAGCCATGAAGAACTGACAGCCAAGTCCATGAAGAGTGGCACATGTGAGATGACCTAATACATATCTCGCGATGGTTTATATGCAAAGTGGTCAGTCATGAAGAACTGACAGCCAAGCACATGAAGAGTGGCACGTGTGAGATGACCTAATACTTATTTCCCGATGGTTTATTCGCAAAGTGGTCAGCCATGAAGAACTGACAGCCAAGCCCATGAAGAGTGGCACGTGTGAGATGACCTAATACTTATTTCGCGATGGTTTATTCGCAAAGTGGTCAGCCATGAAGAACTGACAGCCAAGCCCATAAAGAGCGGCATGTGTGAAATGACCTAACTGTTATGTCACGATGGTTTATAAGCAAAGTGGTCAGCCATGCAGAATCGACAACCAAGACCATGAAGAGCGGCATGTGTGAAATGACCTAATTGTTATGTCGCGATGGTTTATACGCAAAGTGGTCAGCCATGAAGAACTGACAGCCAAGCCCATGAAGAGTGGCACGTGTGAGATGACCTAATACATATTTTGCGATGGTTTATACGCAAAGTAGTCAGCCATGAAGAACTGACAGCCAAGCCCATGAAGAGTGGCACGTGTGAGATGACCTAATACTTATCTCGTGATGGTTTATACGCAAAGTGGTCAACCATGAAGAACTGACAGCCAAGCCCATGACTTTCAGCACGTGTGAGATGACTTAACACTTATCTTGCAATGGTTTGTACACAAAGTGGTCAGCCATGAAGAACTGACAGCCAAGCCCATAAAGAGCGGCATGTGTGAAACGACCTAACTGTTATGTCGCGATGGTTTATAAGCAAAGTGGTCAGCCATGAAGAACCGACAGCCAAGCCCATGAAGAGTGGCATGTGTGAAATGACCTAATTGTTATGTTGCGATGGTTTATACGCAAAGTGGTCAGCCATGAAGAACTGACAGCCAAGCCCATGAAGAATGGCAGGTGTGAGATGACCTAATAGATATATCGCGAAGGTTTATATGCAAAGTGGCCAGCCATGAAGAGCTGACAGCCAAGCCCATGAAGAGTGGCACGTGTGAGATGACCCAATACTTATCTCGCGACGGTCTATACGCAAAGTGGTCAGCCATGAAGAACTGACAGGCAAAAAGCACATAAAGAGCGGCATGTGTGAAATGACCTAACTAATATGTCGCGATGGTTTATAAGCAAAGTGGTCAGCCATGAAGAACTGACAGCCAAGCCCATGAAGAGTGGCACGTGTGAGATGACCTAATACTTATTTTGCGATGGTTTATACGCAAAGTAGTCAGCCATGAAGAACTGACAGCCAAGCCCATGAAGAGTGGCACGTGTGAGATGACATAATACTTATCTCGTGATGGTTTATACGCAAAGTGGTCAGCCATGAAGAACTGACAGCCAAGCCCATGATGTTCGGCACCGGTGAGAAGACCTAATACTTATCTCGCAATGGTTTATACGTAAAGTGGTCAGCCATGAAGAACTGACAGCCTAGCCCATAAAGAGAGGCATGTGTGAAATGACCTAACTGTTATGTCGCGATGGTTTATAAGCAAAGTGGTCAGCCATGAAGAATCGACAGCCAAGCCCATGAAGAGCAGCATGTGTGAATTGACCTAATTGTTATGTCACGATGGTTTATACGCAAAGTGGTCAGTGATGAAGAACTGACAGCCAAGCCCATGAAGAGTGGCACATGTGAGATGACCTAATACTTATCTCGCGATGGTTTATACGCAAAGTGGTCAGCCATGAAGAACTGACAGCCAAGCCCATGAAGAGTGGCACGTGTGAGATGACCTAATACTTATTTCGCGATGGTTTATTCGCAAAGTGGTCAGCCATGAAGAACTGACAGCCAAGCCCATGAAGAGTGGCATGTCTGAAATGACCTAACTGTTATGTCGCGATGGTTTATAAGCAAAGTGGTCAGCCATGAAGAATCGACAGCCAAGACCATGAAGAGCGGCATGTGTGAAATGACCTAATTCTTATGACGCGATGGTTTATACGCAAAGTGGTCAGCGATGAAGAACTGACAGCCAAGCCCATGAAGAGTGGCACGTGTGAAATGACCTAATACTTATCTCGCGATGGTTTATACGCAAAGTGGTCAGCCATGAAGAACTGACAGCCAAGCCCATGAAGAGTGGCATGTGTGAGATGACCTAATACATATTTCGCGATGGTTTATTCGCAAAGTGGTCAGCCATGAAGAACTGATAGCCAAGCCCATGAAGAGTGGCACGTGTGAGATGACCTAATACTTATTTCGCGATGGTTTATTCGCAAAGTGGTCAGCCATGAAGAACTGACAGCCAAGCCCATGATGTTCGGCACCGGTGAGATGACCTAATACTTATCTCGCGATGGTTTATACGCAAAGTGGTCAGCCATGAAGAACTGACAGCCAAGCCCATGAAGAGTGGCATGTGTGTGATGACCTAATACTTGTCTCGCGATGGATTATTCGCAAAGTGGTCGGCCATGAAGAACTGACAGCCAAGCCCATGACGTTTGGCACCGGTGAGAAGACCTAATACTTATCTCGCGATGGTTTATACGCAAAGTGGTCAGCCATGAAGAACTGACAGCCTAGCCCATAAAGAGAGGCATGTGTGAAATGACCTAACTGTTATGTCGCGATGGTTTATAAGGAAAGTGGTCAGCCATGAAGAACCGACAGCCAAGCCCATGAAGAGCAGCATGTGTGAAATGACCTAATTGTTATGTCGCAATGGTTTATACGCAAAGTGGTCAGCCATGAAGAACTGACAGCCAAGTCCATGAAGAGTGGCACATGTGAGATGACCTAATACATATCTCGCGATGGTTTATATGCAAAGTGGTCAGTCATGAAGAACTGACAGCCAAGCACATGAAGAGTGGCACGTGTGAGATGACCTAATACTTATTTCCCGATGGTTTATTCGCAAAGTGGTCAGCCATGAAGAACTGACAGCCAAGCCCATGAAGAGTGGCACGTGTGAGATGACCTAATACTTATTTCGCGATGGTTTATTCGCAAAGTGGTCAGCCATGAAGAACTGACAGCCAAGCCCATAAAGAGCGGCATGTGTGAAATGACCTAACTGTTATGTCACGATGGTTTATAAGCAAAGTGGTCAGCCATGCAGAATCGACAGCCAAGACCATGAACAGCGGCATGTGTGAAATGACCTAATTGTTATGTCGCGATGGTTTATACGCAAAGTGGTCAGCCATGAAGAACTGACAGCCAAGCCCATGAAGAGTGGCACGTGTGAGATGACCTAATACTTATTTTGCGATGGTTTATACGCAAAGTAGTCAGCCATGAAGAACTGACAGCCAAGCCCATGAAGAGTGGCACGTGTGAGATGACCTAATACTTATCTCGTGATGGTTTATACGCAAAGTGGTCAACCATGAAGAACTGACAGCCAAGCCCATTACTTTCAGCACGTGTGAGATGACTTAACACTTATCTTGCAATGGTTTGTACACAAAGTGGTCAGCCATGAAGAACTGACAGCCAAGCCCATAAAGAGCGGCATGTGTGAAACGACCTAACTGTTATGTCGCGATGGTTTATAAGCAAAGTGGTCAGCCATGAAGAACCGACAGCCAAGCCCATGAAGAGTGGCATGGGTGAAATGACCTAATTGTTATGTTGCGATGGTTTATACGCAAAGTGGTCAGCCATGAAGAACTGACAGCCTAGCCCATGAAGAATGGCAGGTGTGAGATGACCTAATAGATATATCGCGAAGGTTTATATGCAAAGTGGCCAGCCATGAAGAACTGACAGGCAAAAAGCACATAAAGAGCGGCATGTGTGAAATGACCTAACTGTTATGTCGCGATGGTTTATAAGCAAAGTGGTCAGCCATGAAGAACTGACAGCCAAGCCCATGAAGAGTGGCACGTGTGAGATGACCAAATACTTATTTTGCGATGGTTTATACGCAAAGTAGTCAGCCATGAAGAACTGACAGCCAAGCCCATGAAGAGTGGCACGTGTGAGATGACATAATACTTATCTCGTGATGGTTTATACGCAAAGTGGTCAGCCATGAAGAACTGACAGCCAAGCCCATGATGTTCGGCACCGGTGAGAAGACCTAATACTTATCTCGCAATGGTTTATACGTAAAGTGGTCAGCCATGAAGAACTGACAGCCTAGACCATAAAGAGAGGCATGTGTGAAATGACCTAACTGTTATGTCGCGATGGTTTATAAGCAAAGTGGTCAGCCATGAAGAATCGACAGCCAAGCCCATGAAGAGCAGCATGTGTGAATTGACCTAATTGTTATGTCACGATGGTTTATACGCAAAGTGGTCAGTGATGAAGAACTGACAGCCAAGCCCATGAAGAGTGGCACATGTGAGATGACCTAATACTTATCTCGCGATGGTTTATACGCAAAGTGGTCAGCCATGAAGAACTGACAGCCAAGCCCATGAAGAGTGGCACGTGTGAGATGACCTAATACTTATTTCGCGATGGTTTATTCGCAAAGTGGTCAGCCATGAAGAACTGACAGCCAAGCCCATGAAGAGTGGCACGTGTGAGATGACCTAATACTTATCTCGGGATGATTTATTCGCAAAGTGGTCAGCCATGAAGATCTGACAGCCAAGCCCATCACGTTCAGCACCGGTGAGACGACCTAATACTTATCTCGCGATGGTTTATACGCAAAGTGGTCAGCCATGAAGAACTGACAGCCAAACCCATAAAGAGCGGCATGTGTGAAATGACCTAACTGTTGTGTCGCAATGGTTTATAAGCAAAGTGGTAAGCCATGAAGAACTGACAGCCAAACCCATGGCCATAAAGAGCGGCATGTGTGAAATGACCTAACTGTTGTGTCGCAATGGTTTATAAGCAAAGTGGTCAGCCATGAAGAACCGACAGCCAAGCAGATGAAGAATGGCACGTGTGAGATGACCTAACTGTTATGTTGCGATGGTTTATACGCAAAGTGGTCAGCCATGAAGAACTGACAGCCAAGCCCATGAAGAGTGGTACGTGTGATATGACCTAATACTTATCTCGCGATGATTTATTCGCAAAGTGGTCAGCCATGAAGAACTGACAGCCAAGCCCATGACATTCAGCACAAGCGAGATGACCTAATACTTATCTCGCGATGGTTTATATGCAAAGTGGTCAGCCATGAAGAACTGACAGCCAAGCCCATAAAGAGCAGCATGTGCGAAATGACCTAACTGTTATGTCGCGATGGTTTATAAGCAAAGTGGTCAGCCATGAAGAATCGACAGCCAAGACCATGAAGAGCGGCATGTGTGAAATAACCAAATTGTTATGTCGCGATGGTTTATACGCAAAGTGGTCAGCCATGAAGAACTGACAGCCAAGCCCATGAAGACTGGCACGTGTGACAAGACCTAATACTTATCTCGCGATGGTTTATACGCAAAGTGGTCAGCCATGAAGAACTGACAGCCAAGCCCATGAAGAGTGGCACGTGTGAGATGACCTAATACTTATCTCGCGATGCATTATTCGCAAAGTGGTCAGCCATGAAGAACTGACAGCCAAGCCCATGACGTTCGGCACCGGTGAGAAGACCTAATACTTATCTCGCGATGGTTTATACGTACAGTGGTCAGCCATGAAGAACTGACAGCCTAGCCCATAAAGAGAGGCATGCGTGAAATGACCTAACTGTTATGTCGCGATGGTTTATAAGCAAAGTGGTCAGCCATGAAGAACTGACAGCCAAGCCCATGAAGAGCAGCATGTGTGAAATGACCTAATTGTTATGTCGCGATGGTTTATACGCAAAGTGGTCAGCCATGAAGAACTGACAGCCAAGCCCATGAAGAGTGGCACATGTGAGATGACCTAATACTTATCTCGCGATGGTTTATATGCAAAGTGGTCAGCCATGAAGAACTGACAGCCAAGCCCATGAAGAGTGGCACGTGTGAGATGATCTAATACTTATTTCGCGATGGTTTATTCGCAAAGTGGTCAGCCATGAAGAACTGACAGCCAACCCCATGAAGAGTGGCACGTGTGAGATGACCTAATACTTATTTCGCGATGGTTTATTCGCAAACTGGTCAGCCATGAAGAACTGACAGCCAAGCCCATGCCGTTCGGCACCGGTGAGATGACCTAATACTTATCTCGCGATGGTTTATAAGCAAAGTGGTCAGCCATGAAGAACCGACAGCCAAGACCATGAAGAGCAGTATGTGTGAAATGACCTAATTGTTATGTCGCGATGGTTTATACGCAAATCGGTCAGCCATGAAGAACTGACAGCCAAGCCCATGAAGAGTGGCACGTGTGAGATGACCTAATACTTATCTCGCAATGATTTATTCGCAAAGTGGTCAGCCATGAAGATCTGACAGCCAAGCCCATGACGTTCAGCACCGGTGAAACGACCTAATACTTATCTCGCGATGGCTTATACGCAAAGTGGTCAGCCATGAAGAACTGACAGCCAAACCCATAAAGAGCGGCATGTGTGAAATGACCTAACTGTTGTGTCGCGATGGTTTATAAGCAAAGTGGTAAGCCATGAAGAACTGACAGCCAAACCCATGGCCATAAAGAACGGCATGAGTGAAATGACCTAACTGTTGTGTCGCGATGGTTTATAAGCAAAGTGGTCAGCCATGAAGAACCGACAGCCAAGCAGATGAAGAGTGGCACGTGTGAGATGACCTAATTGTTATGTTGCGCTCGTTTATACGCAAAGTGGTCAGCCATGAAGAACTGACAGCCAAGCCCATGAAGAGTGGCACGTGTGAGATGACCTAATACTTATTTTGCGATGGTTTATACGCAAAGTAGTGAGCCATGAAGAACTGACAGCCAAGCCCATGAAGAGTGGCACGTGTGAGATGACCTAATACTTATCTCGTGATGATTTATACGCAAAGTGGTCAGCCATGAAGAACTGACAGCCAAGCCCATGACTTTCGGCACGTGTGAGATGACTTGACACTTATCTTGCAATGGTTTATACACAAAGTGGTCAGCCATGAAGAACTGACAGCCAAGCCCATGAAGAGTGGCATGTGTGAAATGACCTAACTGTTATGTCGCAATGGTTTATAAGCAAAGTGGTCAGCCACGAAGAACCGACAGCCAAGCCCATGAAGAGTGGCATGTGTGAAATGACCTAATTGTTATGTTGCGATGGTTTCTACGCAATGTGGTCAGCCATGAAGAACTGACAGCCAAGCCCATGAAGAATGGCAGGTGTGAGATGACCTAATAGATATATCCCGAAGGTTTATATGCAAAGTGGCCAGCCATGAAGAGCTGACAGCCAAGCCCATGAAGAGTGGCACGTGTGAGATGACCCAATACTTATCTCGCGACGGTCTATACGCAAAGTGGTCACCCATGAAGAACTGACAGGCAAAAAGCACATAAAGAGCGGCATGTGTGAAATGACCTAACTGTTATGTCGCGATGGTTTATAAGCAAAGTGGTCAGCCATGAAGAACTGACAGCCAAGCCAATGAAGAGTGGCACATGTGAGATGTTCTAATACTTATCTCGCGATGGTTTATACGCAAAGTGGTCTGCCATGAAAAACTGACAGCCAAGCTCATGACTTTTGGCACCGGTTAGATGATCTAATACTTATCTCGCAATGGTTTATACGCAAAGTGGTCAGCCATGAAGAACTGACAGCCAGGCCCATAAAGAGCAGCATGTGTGAAATGACCTGACTGTTATATCATGATGGTTTATAAGCAAAGTGGTCAGCCATGAAGAACCGACAGCCAAGCCCATGAAGAGCGGCATGTGTGAAATGACCTAATTGTTATGTCGGGATGGTTTATACGCAAAGTGGTCAGCCATGAAGAACTGACAGCTAAGCCTATAAAGAGGGGCATGTGTGAAATGACCTATCTGTTATGTCGCGATGGTTTATAAGCAAAGTGGTCAGCCATGAAGAACCGACAGCCAAGCCCATGAAGAGTGGCACATGTAAGATGACCTAATGCTTATCTCGCGATGGTTTATTCGCAAAGTGGTCAGCCATGAAGAACTGACAGCCAAGCCCATAAAGAGCGGTACCAGTGAGATGACCTAATACTTATCTCGCGATGGTTTATAAGCAAAGTGGTCAGCCATGAAGAACCGACAACCAAGCCCATGAAGAGCGGCATGTGTGAAATGACCTAATTGTTATGTCGCGATGGTTTATACACAAAGTGGTCAGCCATGAAGAACTGACAGCCAAGCCCATGAAGAGTGGCACGTATGAGATGACCTCATACAGGGTTCCCCCAGGTTAAAATGTTTGAAATTCAAGGCCATTCCAGGCCATTTCTTGGCAATTTTCGTGGATTTTCAAGGCCCCCATTTATGAAATTCAAGGCTTTTCAAGGCCGAGGCTGGCAAAGTACCGTAAATTATCAGAAAACGACTAGAAACCTTCTCTTATATTTCCCTTTGTTGGTAATTCTAACACTTGACATCATTTCTTGGAAAACTCTTTCTGAAAGCTATCCAAGCAATGATATCACTGATTAGAATTAGTGAGCCTGAGAAAGACATTTTCTTGTGTTTATCCTACAACTGCAGTGTAATTACCAAGTGACACAATAGCTATGTCTCTTGTACATGTACCGCTATTCTAACTGAATACTTACTGAATGCAAATGAATTGATGTCATCCTTTCTCCCAATGAGTAAACTACATGTTACATGTAAATGACACATTTCGTAACCCACAACATCTCCGGAAATGTAATTCGAAAAGCAAAATGTAATTCCGTTGTGGGGAAGTGTACCTTCCAACAAGCTTGGATTAAATCAACTGCATACTGTAACTGGTTACTGCCTGTTCCAGTTGAACGGTATTCAGCTAAATGCAGTAACTGTCAAAAAGTTTTTAATGTTTCATACATGGGCGAATCATCCTTTAAATCGCACATGTTAACATTTGAGGTGAATAAGACAATAACACTTTCATTTGGAAATCCAAACTCGGAATCCACCGTCATGGTGACTGCCCATGCCAGGACTTTAAGATGACGTTGTGTCAAATTCATCAGATATACATGCTTCGGAAATACTCAAATAGTTCAACTGAACAATCATTCATTTGTAATATTTTCAATATGAATAAATTATCCACGCACGTGCGCTCAGCATTCGAACAGGCAGAATTTACAATAAATCTTCCCATTGGCTTAAATATACACCATCGTGCTCGCCCACATCAATAGCAACCATTCACAATGCTTGATTCAATGGATTTCAGTGTCACATCACTGCAAAGTTCTATCAATAATGCACGCATTGGCACTGCCGTAAATACTCCAAAATATGACCGGATTAATAAACCACACAGTTACATTTGCTGTAAATGCCGTAAAATATGTTCGGATTAAATTACGCATAACAAAATTCTCAGATTTTCCAGGTTTTTCAAAGCTCCCATTGGAAATTCAAAGCTTTCAAGACCTTGAATGACCTTTTGACGAATTCCAGGCATTTCCAGGTTTTCAAGGCCCTGCGGGAACCCTGTAATACTTATCTTCCGATGGTTTATACGCAAAGCCATCAGCCATGAAGAACTGACAGCCAAGCCCATGAAGAGTGGCATGTGAGAAATGACCTCATTGTTATGTCGCGATGGTTTATACGCAAAGTGGTCAGCCATGAAGAACTGACAGCCAAGCCCATGAAGAGTGGCACGTGTGAGATGACCTAATACTTATTTTGCGATGGTTTATACGCAAAGTAGTGAGCCATGAAGAACTGACAGCCAAGCCCATGAAGAGTGGCACGTGTGAGATGACCTAATACTTATCTCGTGATGATTTATACGCAAAGTGGTCAGCCATGAAGAACTGACAGCCAAGCCCATGACTTTCGGCACGTGTGAGATGACTTGACACTTATCTTGCAATGGTTTATACACAAAGTGGTCAGCCATGAAGAACTGACAGCCAAGCCCATGAAGAGTGGCATGTGTGAAATGACCTAACTGTTATGTCGCAATGGTTTATAAGCAAAGTGGTCAGCCACGAAGAACCGACAGCCAAGCCCATGAAGAGTGGCATGTGTGAAATGACCTAATTGTTATGTTGCGATGGTTTCTACGCAATGTGGTCAGCCATGAAGAACTGACAGCCAAGCCCATGAAGAATGGCAGGTGTGAGATGACCTAATAGATATATCACGAAGGTTTATATGCAAAGTGGCCAGCCATGAAGAGCTGACAGCCAAGCCCATGAAGAGTGGCACGTGTGAGATGACCCAATACTTATCTCGCGACGGTCTATACGCAAAGTGGTCACCCATGAAGAACTGACAGGCAAAAAGCACATAAAGAGCGGCATGTGTGAAATGACCTAACTGTTATGTCGCGATGGTTTATAAGCAAAGTGGTCAGCCATGAAGAACTGACAGCCAAGCCAATGAAGAGTGGCACATGTGAGATGTTCTAATACTTATCTCGCGATGGTTTATACGCAAAGTGGTCTGCCATGAAAAACTGACAGCCAAGCTCATGACTTTTGGCACCGGTTAGATGATCTAATACTTATCTCGCAATGGTTTATACGCAAAGTGGTCAGCCATGAAGAACTGACAGCCAGGCCCATAAAGAGCAGCATGTGTGAAATGACCTGACTGTTATATCATGATGGTTTATAAGCAAAGTGGTCAGCCATGAAGAACCGACAGCCAAGCCCATGAAGAGCGGCATGTGTGAAATGACCTAATTGTTATGTCGGGATGGTTTATACGCAAAGTGGTCAGCCATGAAGAACTGACAGCTAAGCCTATAAAGAGGGGCATGTGTGAAATGACCTATCTGTTATGTCGCGATGGTTTATAAGCAAAGTGGTCAGCCATGAAGAACCGACAGCCAAGCCCATGAAGAGTGGCACATGTAAGATGACCTAATGCTTATCTCGCGATGGTTTATTCGCAAAGTGGTCAGCCATGAAGAACTGACAGCCAAGCCCATAAAGAGCGGTACCAGTGAGATGACCTAATACTTATCTCGCGATGGTTTATAAGCAAAGTGGTCAGCCATGAAGAACCGACAACCAAGCCCATGAAGAGCGGCATGTGTGAAATGACCTAATTGTTATGTCGCGATGGTTTATACACAAAGTGGTCAGCCATGAAGAACTGACAGCCAAGCCCATGAAGAGTGGCACGTATGAGATGACCTCATACAGGGTTCCCCCAGGTTAAAATGTTTGAAATTCAAGGCCATTCCAGGCCATTTCTTGGCAATTTTCGTGGATTTTCAAGGCCCCCATTTATGAAATTCAAGGCTTTTCAAGGCCGAGGCTGGCAAAGTACCGTAAATTATCAGAAAACGACTAGAAACCTTCTCTTATATTTCCCTTTGTTGGTAATTCTAACACTTGACATCATTTCTTGGAAAACTCTTTCTGAAAGCTATCCAAGCAATGATATCACTGATTAGAATTAGTGAGCCTGAGAAAGACATTTTCTTGTGTTTATCCTACAACTGCAGTGTAATTACCAAGTGACACAATAGCTATGCCTCTTGTACATGTACCGCTATTCTAACTGAATACTTACTGAATGCAAATGAATTGATGTCATCCTTTCTCCCAATGAGTAAACTACATGTTACATGTAAATGACACATTTCGTAACCCACAACATCTCCGGAAATGTAATTCGAAAAGCAAAATGTAATTCCGTTGTGGGGAAGTGTACCTTCCAACAAGCTTGGATTAAATCAACTGCATACTGTAACTGGTTACTGCCTGTTCCAGTTGAACGGTATTCAGCTAAATGCAGTAACTGTCAAAAAGTTTTTAATGTTTCATACATGGGCGAATCATCCTTTAAATCGCACATGTTAACATTTGAGGTGAATAAGACAATAACACTTTCATTTGGAAATCCAAACTCGGAATCCACCGTCATGGTGACTGCCCATGCCAGGACTTTAAGATGACGTTGTGTCAAATTCATCAGACATACATGCTTCGGAAATACTCAAATAGTTCAACTGAACAATCATCCATTTGTAATATTTTCAATATGAATAAATTATCCACGCACGTGCGCTCAGCATTCGAACAGGCAGAATTTACAATAAATCTTCCCATTGGCTTAAATATACACCATCGTGCTCGCCCACATCAATAGCAACCATTCACAATGCTTGATTCAATGGATTTCAGTGTCACATCACTGCAAAGTTCTATCAATAATGCACGCATTGGCACTGCCATAAATACTCCAAAATATGACCGGATTAATAAACCACACAGTTACATTTGCTGTAAATGCCGTAAAATATGTTCGGATTAAATTACGCATAACAAAATTCTCAGATTTTCCAGGTTTTTCAAAGCTCCCATTGGAAATTCAAAGCTTTCAAGACCTTGAATGACCTTTTGACGAATTCCAGGCATTTCCAGGTTTTCAAGGCCCTGCGGGAACCCTGTAATACTTATCTTCCGATGGTTTATACGCAAAGCCATCAGCCATGAAGAACTGACAGCCAAGCCCATGAAGAGTGGCATGTGAGAAATGACCTCATTGTTATGTCGCGATGGTTTATACGCAAAGTGGTCAGCCATGAAGAACTGACAGCCAAGCCCATGAAGAGTGGCACGTGTCACATGACCTAATACTTATCTCGCGATGGTTTATATGCAAAGTGGGCCCGCCATGAAGAACTCACAGCCAAGCCCATGAAGAGCGGTACGTGTGAGATGACCTAATACTTATCTCGTGATGGTTTATACGCAAAGTGGTGAGCCATGAAGAACTGACAGCCAAGCCCATGAAGAGTGGCATGCGTGAGATGACCTAATACATATTTCGCGATGGTTTATTCGCAAAGTGGTCAGCCATGAAGTACTGATAGCCAAGCCCATGAAGAGTGGCACGTGTGAGATGACCTAATACTTATTTCGCGATGGTTTATTCGCAAAGTGGTCAGCCATGAAGAACTGACAGCCAAGCCCATGATGTTCGGCACCGGTGAGATGACCTAATACTTATCTCGCGATGGTTTATACGCAAAGTGGTCAGCCATGAAGAACTGACAGCCAAGCCCATGAAGAGTGGCATGTGTGTGATGACCTAATACTTATCTCGCGATGGATTATTCGCAAAGTGGTCGGCCATGAAGAACTGACAGCCAAGCCCATGACGTTTGGCACCGGTGAGAAGACCTAATACTTATCTCGCGATGGTTTATACGCAAAGTGGTCAGCCATGAAGAACTGACAGCCTAGCCCATAAAGAGAGGCATGTGTGAAATGACCTAACTGTTATGTCGCGATGGTTTATAAGGAAAGTGGTCAGCCATGAAGAACCGACAGCCAAGCCCATGAAGAGCAGCATGTGTGAAATGACCTAATTGTTATGTCGCAATGGTTTATACGCAAAGTGGTCAGCCATGAAGAACTGACAGCCAAGTCCATGAAGAGTGGCACATGTGAGATGACCTAATACATATCTCGCGATGGTTTATATGCAAAGTGGTCAGTCATGAAGAACTGACAGCCAAGCACATGAAGAGTGGCACGTGTGAGATGACCTAATACTTATTTCCCGATGGTTTATTCGCAAAGTGGTCAGCCATGAAGAACTGACAGCCAAGCCCATGAAGAGTGGCACGTGTGAGATGACCTAATACTTATTTCGCGATGGTTTATTCGCAAAGTGGTCAGCCATGAAGAACTGACAGCCAAGCCCATAAAGAGCGGCATGTGTGAAATGACCTAACTGTTATGTCACGATGGTTTATAAGCAAAGTGGTCAGCCATGCAGAATCGACAACCAAGACCATGAAGAGCGGCATGTGTGAAATGACCTAATTGTTATGTCGCGATGGTTTATATGCAAAGTGGTCAGCCATGAAGAACTGACAGCCAAGCCCATGAAGAGTGGCACGTGTGAGATGACCTAATACTTATTTTGCGATGGTTTATACGCAAAGTAGTCAGCCATGAAGAACTGACAGCCAAGCCCATGAAGAGTGGCACGTGTGAGATGACCTAATACTTATCTCGTGATGGTTTATACGCAAACTGGTCAACCATGAAGAACTGACAGCCAAGCCCATGACTTTCAGCACGTGTGAGATGACTTAACACTTATCTTGCAATGGTTTCTACACAAAGTGGTCAGCCATGAAGAACTGACAGCCAAGCCCATAAAGAGCGGCATGTGTGAAACGACCTAACTGTTATGTCGCGATGGTTTATAAGCAAAGTGGTCAGCCATGAAGAACCGACAGCCAAGCCCATGAAGAGTGGCATGGGTGAAATGACCTAATTGTTATGTTGCGATGGTTTATACGCAAAGTGGTCAGCCATGAAGAACTGACAGCCAAGCCCATGAAGAATGGCAGGTGTGAGATGACCTAATAGATATATCGCGAAGGTTTATATGCAAAGTGGCCAGCCATGAAGAGCTGACAGCCAAGCCCATGAAGAGTGGCACGTGTGAGATGACCCAATACTTATCTCGCGATGGTCTATACGCAAAGTGGTCAGCCATGAAGAACTGACAGGCAAAAAGCACATAAAGAGCAGCATGTGTGAAATGACCTAACTGTTATGTCGCGATGGTTTATAAGCAAAGTGGTCAGCCATGAAGAACTGACAGCCAAGCCCATGAAGAGTGGCACGTGTGAGATGACCTAATACTTATTTTGCGATGGTTTATACGCAAAGTAGTCAGCCATGAAGAACTGACAGCCAAGCCCATGAAGAGTGGCACGTGTGAGATGACATAATACTTATCTCGTGATGGTTTATACGCAAAGTGGTCAGCCATGAAGAACTGACAGCCAAGCCCATGATGTTCGGCACCGGTGAGAAGACCTAATACTTATCTCGCAATGGTTTATACGTAAAGTGGTCAGCCATGAAGAACTGACAGCCTAGCCCATAAAGAGAGGCATGTGTGAAATGACCTAACTGTTATGTCGCGATGGTTTATAAGCAAAGTGGTCAGCCATGAAGAATCGACAGCCAAGCCCATGAAGAGCAGCATGTGTGAATTGACCTAATTGTTATGTCACGATGGTTTATACGCAAAGTGGTCAGTGATGAAGAACTGACAGCCAAGCCCATGAAGAGTGGCACATGTGAGATGACCTAATACTTATCTCGCGATGGTTTATACGCAAAGTGGTCAGCCATGAAGAACTGACAGCCAAGCCCATGAAGAGTGGCACGTGTGAGATGACCTAATACTTATTTCGCGATGGTTTATTCGCAAAGTGGTCAGCCATGAAGAACTGACAGCCAAGCCCATGAAGAGTGGCACGTGTGAGATGACCTAATACTTATCTCGGGATGATTTATTCGCAAAGTGGTCAGCCATGAAGATCTGACAGCCAAGCCCATCACGTTCAGCACCGGTGAGACGACCTAATACTTATCTCGCGATGGTTTATACGCAAAGTGGTCAGCCATGAAGAACTGACAGCCAAACCCATAAAGAGCGGCATGTGTGAAATGACCTAACTGTTGTGTCGCGATGGTTTATAAGCAAAGTGGTAAGCCATGAAGAACTGACAGCCAAACCCATGGCCATAAAGAGCGGCATGTGTGAAATGAACTAACTGTTGTGTCGCAATGGTTTATAAGCAAAGTGGTCAGCCATGAAGAACCGACAGCCAAGCAGATGAAGAATGGCACGTGTGAGATGACCTAACTGTTATGTTGCGATGGTTTATATGCAAAGTGGTCAGCCATGAAGAGCTGACAGCCAAGCCCATGAAGAGTGGTACGTGTGAGATGACCTAATACTTATCTCGCGATGATTTATTCGCAAAGTGGTCAGCCATGAAGAACTGACAGCCAAGCCCATGACATTCAGCACAAGCGAGATGACCTAATACTTATCTCGCGATGGTTTATATGCAAAGTGGTCAGCCATGAAGAACTGACAGCCAAGCCCATAAAGAGCAGCATGTGCGAAATGACCTAACTGTTATGTCGCGATGGTTTATAAGCAAAGTGGTCAGCCATGAAGAATCGACAGCCAAGACCATGAAGAGCGGCATGTGTGAAATAACCTAATTGTTATGTCGCGATGGTTTATACGCAAAGTGGTCAGCCATGAAGAACTGACAGCCAAGCCCATGAAGAGCGGCATGTGTGAAATGACCTAATTGTTATGTCGGGATGGTTTATACGCAAAGTGGTCAGCCATGAAGAACTGACAGCTAAGCCTATAAAGAGGGGCATGTGTGAAATGACCTATCTGTTATGTCGCGATGGTTTATAAGCAAAGTGGTCAGCCATGAAGAACCGACAGCCAAGCCCATGAAGAGTGGCACATGTAAGATGACCTAATGCTTATCTCGCGATGGTTTATTCGCAAAGTGGTCAGCCATGAAGAACTGACAGCCAAGCCCATAAAGAGCGGTACCAGTGAGATGACCTAATACTTATCTCGCGATGGTTTATAAGCAAAGTGGTCAGCCATGAAGAACCGACAACCAAGCCCATGAAGAGCGGCATGTGTGAAATGACCTAATTGTTATGTCGCGATGGTTTATACACAAAGTGGTCAGCCATGAAGAACTGACAGCCAAGCCCATGAAGAGTGGCACGTATGAGATGACCTCATACAGGGTTCCCCCAGGTTAAAATGTTTGAAATTCAAGGCCATTCCAGGCCATTTCTTGGCAATTTTCGTGGATTTTCAAGGCCCCCATTTATGAAATTCAAGGCTTTTCAAGGCCGAGGCTGGCAAAGTACCGTAAATTATCAGAAAACGACTAGAAACCTTCTCTTATATTTCCCTTTGTTGGTAATTCTAACACTTGACATCATTTCTTGGAAAACTCTTTCTGAAAGCTATCCAAGCAATGATATCACTGATTAGAATTAGTGAGCCTGAGAAAGACATTTTCTTGTGTTTATCCTACAACTGCAGTGTAATTACCAAGTGACACAATAGCTATGTCTCTTGTACATGTACCGCTATTCTAACTGAATACTTACTGAATGCAAATGAATTGATGTCATCCTTTCTCCCAATGAGTAAACTACATGTTACATGTAAATGACACATTTCGTAACCCACAACATCTCCGGAAATGTAATTCGAAAAGCAAAATGTAATTCCGTTGTGGGGAAGTGTACCTTCCAACAAGCTTGGATTAAATCAACTGCATACTGTAACTGGTTACTGCCTGTTCCAGTTGAACGGTATTCAGCTAAATGCAGTAACTGTCAAAAAGTTTTTAATGTTTCATACATGGGCGAATCATCCTTTAAATCGCACATGTTAACATTTGAGGTGAATAAGACAATAACACTTTCATTTGGAAATCCAAACTCGGAATCCACCGTCATGGTGACTGCCCATGCCAGGACTTTAAGATGACGTTGTGTCAAATTCATCAGACATACATGCTTCGGAAATACTCAAATAGTTCAACTGAACAATCATTCATTTGTAATATTTTCAATATGAATAAATTATCCACGCACGTGTGCTCAGCATTCGAACAGGCAGAATTTACAATAAATCTTCCCATTGGCTTAAATATACACCATCGTGCTCGCCCACATCAATAGCAACCATTCACAATGCTTGATTCAATGGATTTCAGTGTCACATCACTGCAAAGTTCTATCAATAATGCACGCATTGGCACTGCCGTAAATACTCCAAAATATGACCGGATTAATAAACCACACAGTTACATTTGCTGTAAATGCCGTAAAATATGTTCGGATTAAATTACGCATAACAAAATTCTCAGATTTTCCAGGTTTTTCAAAGCTCCCATTGGAAATTCAAAGCTTTCAAGACCTTGAATGACCTTTTGACGAATTCCAGGCATTTCCAGGTTTTCAAGGCCCTGCGGGAACCCTGTAATACTTATCTTCCGATGGTTTATACGCAAAGCCATCAGCCATGAAGAACTGACAGCCAAGCCCATGAAGAGTGGCATGTGAGAAATGACCTCATTGTTATGTCGCGATGGTTTATACGCAAAGTGGTCAGCCATGAAGAACTGACAGCCAAGCCCATGAAGAGTGGCACGTGTGAGATGACCTAATACTTATTTTGCGATGGTTTATACGCAAAGTAGTGAGCCATGAAGAACTGACAGCCAAGCCCATGAAGAGTGGCACGTGTGAGATGACCTAATACTTATCTCGTGATGATTTATACGCAAAGTGGTCAGCCATGAAGAACTGACAGCCAAGCCCATGACTTTCGGCACGTGTGAGATGACTTGACACTTATCTTGCAATGGTTTATACACAAAGTGGTCAGCCATGAAGAACTGACAGCCAAGCCCATGAAGAGTGGCATGTGTGAAATGACCTAACTGTTATGTCGCAATGGTTTATAAGCAAAGTGGTCAGCCACGAAGAACCGACAGCCAAGCCCATGAAGAGTGGCATGTGTGAAATGACCTAATTGTTATGTTGCGATGGTTTCTACGCAATGTGGTCAGCCATGAAGAACTGACAGCCAAGCCCATGAAGAATGGCAGGTGTGAGATGACCTAATAGATATATCACGAAGGTTTATATGCAAAGTGGCCAGCCATGAAGAGCTGACAGCCAAGCCCATGAAGAGTGGCACGTGTGAGATGACCCAATACTTATCTCGCGACGGTCTATACGCAAAGTGGTCACCCATGAAGAACTGACAGGCAAAAAGCACATAAAGAGCGGCATGTGTGAAATGACCTAACTGTTATGTCGCGATGGTTTATAAGCAAAGTGGTCAGCCATGAAGAACTGACAGCCAAGCCAATGAAGAGTGGCACATGTGAGATGTTCTAATACTTATCTCGCGATGGTTTATACGCAAAGTGGTCTGCCATGAAAAACTGACAGCCAAGCTCATGACTTTTGGCACCGGTTAGATGATCTAATACTTATCTCGCAATGGTTTATACGCAAAGTGGTCAGCCATGAAGAACTGACAGCCAGGCCCATAAAGAGCAGCATGTGTGAAATGACCTGACTGTTATATCATGATGGTTTATAAGCAAAGTGGTCATCCATGAAGAACCGACAGCCAAGCCCATGAAGAGCGGCATGTGTGAAATGACCTAATTGTTATGTCGGGATGGTTTATACGCAAAGTGGTCAGCCATGAAGAACTGACAGCTAAGCCTATAAAGAGGGGCATGTGTGAAATGACCTATCTGTTATGTCGCGATGGTTTATAAGCAAAGTGGTCAGCCATGAAGAACTGACAGCCAAGCCCATGAAGAGTGGCACATGTAAGATGACCTAATGCTTATCTCGCGATGGTTTATTCGCAAAGTGGTCAGCCATGAAGAACTGACAGCCAAGCCCATAAAGAGCGGTACCAGTGAGATGACCTAATACTTATCTCGCGATGGTTTATAAGCAAAGTGGTCAGCCATGAAGAACCGACAACCAAGCCCATGAAGAGCGGCATGTGTGAAATGACCTAATTGTTATGTCGCGATGGTTTATACACAAAGTGGTCAGCCATGAAGAACTGACAGCCAAGCCCATGAAGAGTGGCACGTATGAGATGACCTCATACAGGGTTCCCCCAGGTTAAAATGTTTGAAATTCAAGGCCATTCCAGGCCATTTCTTGGCAATTTTCGTGGATTTTCAAGGCCCCCATTTATGAAATTCAAGGCTTTTCAAGGCCGAGGCTGGCAAAGTACCGTAAATTATCAGAAAACGACTAGAAACCTTCTCTTATATTTCCCTTTGTTGGTAATTCTAACACTTGACATCATTTCTTGGAAAACTCTTTCTGAAAGCTATCCAAGCAATGATATCACTGATTAGAATTAGTGAGCCTGAGAAAGACATTTTCTTGTGTTTATCCTACAACTGCAGTGTAATTACCAAGTGACACAATAGCTATGCCTCTTGTACATGTACCGCTATTCTAACTGAATACTTACTGAATGCAAATGAATTGATGTCATCCTTTCTCCCAATGAGTAAACTACATGTTACATGTAAATGACACATTTCGTAACCCACAACATCTCCGGAAATGTAATTCGAAAAGCAAAATGTAATTCCGTTGTGGGGAAGTGTACCTTCCAACAAGCTTGGATTAAATCAACTGCATACTGTAACTGGTTACTGCCTGTTCCAGTTGAACGGTATTCAGCTAAATGCAGTAACTGTCAAAAAGTTTTTAATGTTTCATACATGGGCGAATCATCCTTTAAATCGCACATGTTAACATTTGAGGTGAATAAGACAATAACACTTTCATTTGGAAATCCAAACTCGGAATCCACCGTCATGGTGACTGCCCATGCCAGGACTTTAAGATGACGTTGTGTCAAATTCATCAGACATACATGCTTCGGAAATACTCAAATAGTTCAACTGAACAATCATCCATTTGTAATATTTTCAATATGAATAAATTATCCACGCACGTGCGCTCAGCATTCGAACAGGCAGAATTTACAATAAATCTTCCCATTGGCTTAAATATACACCATCGTGCTCGCCCACATCAATAGCAACCATTCACAATGCTTGATTCAATGGATTTCAGTGTCACATCACTGCAAAGTTCTATCAATAATGCACGCATTGGCACTGCCGTAAATACTCCAAAATATGACCGGATTAATAAACCACACAGTTACATTTGCTGTAAATGCCGTAAAATATGTTCGGATTAAATTACGCATAACAAAATTCTCAGATTTTCCAGGTTTTTCAAAGCTCCCATTGGAAATTCAAAGCTTTCAAGACCTTGAATGACCTTTTGACGAATTCCAGGCATTTCCAGGTTTTCAAGGCCCTGCGGGAACCCTGTAATACTTATCTTCCGATGGTTTATACGCAAAGCCATCAGCCATGAAGAACTGACAGCCAAGCCCATGAAGAGTGGCATGTGAGAAATGACCTCATTGTTATGTCGCGATGGTTTATACGCAAAGTGGTCAGCCATGAAGAACTGACAGCCAAGCCCATGAAGAGTGGCACGTGTCACATGACCTAATACTTATCTCGCGATGGTTTATATGCAAAGTGGGCCCGCCATGAAGAACTCACAGCCAAGCCCATGAAGAGCGGTACGTGTGAGATGACCTAATACTTATCTCGTGATGGTTTATACGCAAAGTGGTGAGCCATGAAGAACTGACAGCCAAGCCCATGAAGAGTGGCATGCGTGAGATGACCTAATACATATTTCGCGATGGTTTATTCGCAAAGTGGTCAGCCATGAAGTACTGATAGCCAAGCCCATGAAGAGTGGCACGTGTGAGATGACCTAATACTTATTTCGCGATGGTTTATTCGCAAAGTGGTCAGCCATGAAGAACTGACAGCCAAGCCCATGATGTTCGGCACCGGTGAGATGACCTAATACTTATCTCGCGATGGTTTATACGCAAAGTGGTCAGCCATGAAGAACTGACAGCCAAGCCCATGAAGAGTGGCATGTGTGTGATGACCTAATACTTATCTCGCGATGGATTATTCGCAAAGTGGTCGGCCATGAAGAACTGACAGCCAAGCCCATGACGTTTGGCACCGGTGAGAAGACCTAATACTTATCTCGCGATGGTTTATACGCAAAGTGGTCAGCCATGAAGAACTGACAGCCTAGCCCATAAAGAGAGGCATGTGTGAAATGACCTAACTGTTATGTCGCAATGGTTTATACGCAAAGTGGTCAGCCATGAAGAACTGACAGCCAAGTCCATGAAGAGTGGCACATGTGAGATGACCTAATACATATCTCGCGATGGTTTATATGCAAAGTGGTCAGTCATGAAGAACTGACAGCCAAGCACATGAAGAGTGGCACGTGTGAGATGACCTAATACTTATTTCCCGATGGTTTATTCGCAAAGTGGTCAGCCATGAAGAACTGACAGCCAAGCCCATGAAGAGTGGCACGTGTGAGATGACCTAATACTTATTTCGCGATGGTTTATTCGCAAAGTGGTCAGCCATGAAGAACTGACAGCCAAGCCCATAAAGAGCGGCATGTGTGAAATGACCTAACTGTTATGTCACGATGGTTTATAAGCAAAGTGGTCAGCCATGCAGAATCGACAACCAAGACCATGAAGAGCGGCATGTGTGAAATGACCTAATTGTTATGTCGCGATGGTTTATATGCAAAGTGGTCAGCCATGAAGAACTGACAGCCAAGCCCATGAAGAGTGGCACGTGTGAGATGACCTAATACTTATTTTGCGATGGTTTATACGCAAAGTAGTCAGCCATGAAGAACTGACAGCCAAGCCCATGAAGAGTGGCACGTGTGAGATGACCTAATACTTATCTCGTGATGGTTTATACGCAAAGTGGTCAACCATGAAGAACTGACAGCCAAGCCCATGACTTTCAGCACGTGTGAGATGACTTAACACTTATCTTGCAATGGTTTCTACACAAAGTGGTCAGCCATGAAGAACTGACAGCCAAGCCCATAAAGAGCGGCATGTGTGAAACGACCTAACTGTTATGTCGCGATGGTTTATAAGCAAAGTGGTCAGCCATGAAGAACCGACAGCCAAGCCCATGAAGAGTGGCATGGGTGAAATGACCTAATTGTTATGTTGCGATGGTTTATACGCAAAGTGGTCAGCCATGAAGAACTGACAGCCAAGCCCATGAAGAATGGCAGGTGTGAGATGACCTAATAGATATATCGCGAAGGTTTATATGCAAAGTGGCCAGCCATGAAGAGCTGACAGCCAAGCCCATGAAGAGTGGCACGTGTGAGATGACCCAATACTTATCTCGCGATGGTCTATACGCAAAGTGGTCAGCCATGAAGAACTGACAGGCAAAAAGCACATAAAGAGCAGCATGTGTGAAATGACCTAACTGTTATGTCGCGATGGTTTATAAGCAAAGTGGTCAGCCATGAAGAACTGACAGCCAAGCCCATGAAGAGTGGCACGTGTGAGATGACCTAATACTTATTTTGCGATGGTTTATACGCAAAGTAGTCAGCCATGAAGAACTGACAGCCAAGCCCATGAAGAGTGGCACGTGTGAGATGACATAATACTTATCTCGTGATGGTTTATACGCAAAGTGGTCAGCCATGAAGAACTGACAGCCAAGCCCATGATGTTCGGCACCGGTGAGAAGACCTAATACTTATCTCGCAATGGTTTATACGTAAAGTGGTCAGCCATGAAGAACTGACAGCCTAGCCCATAAAGAGAGGCATGTGTGAAATGACCTAACTGTTATGTCGCGATGGTTTATAAGCAAAGTGGTCAGCCATGAAGAATCGACAGCCAAGCCCATGAAGAGCAGCATGTGTGAATTGACCTAATTGTTATGTCACGATGGTTTATACGCAAAGTGGTCAGTGATGAAGAACTGACAGCCAAGCCCATGAAGAGTGGCACATGTGAGATGACCTAATACTTATCTCGCGATGGTTTATACGCAAAGTGGTCAGCCATGAAGAACTGACAGCCAAGCCCATGAAGAGTGGCACGTGTGAGATGACCTAATACTTATTTCGCGATGGTTTATTCGCAAAGTGGTCAGCCATGAAGAACTGACAGCCAAGCCCATGAAGAGTGGCACGTGTGAGATGACCTAATACTTATCTCGGGATGATTTATTCGCAAAGTGGTCAGCCATGAAGATCTGACAGCCAAGCCCATCACGTTCAGCACCGGTGAGACGACCTAATACTTATCTCGCGATGGTTTATACGCAAAGTGGTCAGCCATGAAGAACTGACAGCCAAACCCATAAAGAGCGGCATGTGTGAAATGACCTAACTGTTGTGTCGCGATGGTTTATAAGCAAAGTGGTAAGCCATGAAGAACTGACAGCCAAACCCATGGCCATAAAGAGCGGCATGTGTGAAATGAACTAACTGTTGTGTCGCAATGGTTTATAAGCAAAGTGGTCAGCCATGAAGAACCGACAGCCAAGCAGATGAAGAATGGCACGTGTGAGATGACCTAACTGTTATGTTGCGATGGTTTATATGCAAAGTGGTCAGCCATGAAGAGCTGACAGCCAAGCCCATGAAGAGTGGTACGTGTGAGATGACCTAATACTTATCTCGCGATGATTTATTCGCAAAGTGGTCAGCCATGAAGAACTGACAGCCAAGCCCATGACATTCAGCACAAGCGAGATGACCTAATACTTATCTCGCGATGGTTTATATGCAAAGTGGTCAGCCATGAAGAACTGACAGCCAAGCCCATAAAGAGCAGCATGTGCGAAATGACCTAACTGTTATGTCGCGATGGTTTATAAGCAAAGTGGTCAGCCATGAAGAATCGACAGCCAAGACCATGAAGAGCGGCATGTGTGAAATAACCTAATTGTTATGTCGCGATGGTTTATACGCAAAGTGGTCAGCCATGAAGAACTGACAGCCAAGCCCATGAAGACTGGCACGTGTGACAAGACCTAATACTTATCTCGCGATGGTTTATACGCAAAGTGGTCAGCCATGAAGAACTGACAGCCAAGCCCATGAAGAGTGGCACGTGTGAGATGACCTAATACTTATCTCGCGATGCATTATTCGCAAAGTGGTCAGCCATGAAGAACTGACAGCCAAGCCCATGACGTTCGGCACCGGTGAGAAGACCTAATACTTATCTCGCGATGGTTTATACGTAAAGTGGTCAGCCATGAAGAACTGACAGCCTAGCCCATAAAGAGAGGCATGTGTGAAATGACCTAACTGTTATCTCGCGATGGTTTATAAGCAAAGTGGTCAGCCATGAAGAACCGACAGCCAAGCCCATGAAGAGCAGCATGTGTGAAATGACCTAATTGTTATGTCGCGATGGTTTATACGCAAAGTGGTCAGCCATGAAGAACTGACAGCCAAGCCCATGAAGAGTGGCACATGTGAGATGACCTAATACTTATCTCGCGATGGTTTATATGCAAAGTGGTCAGCCATGAAGAACTGACAGCCAAGCCCATGAAGAGTGGCACGTGTGAGATGATCTAATACTTATTTCGCGATGGTTTATTCGCAAAGTGGTCAGCCATGAAGAACTGACAGCCAACCCCATGAAGAGTGGCACGTGTGAGATGACCTAATACTTATTTCGCGATGGTTTATTTGCAAACTGGTCAGCCATGAAGAACTGACAGCCAAGCCCATGCCGTTCGGCACCGGTGAGATGACCTAATACTTATCTCGCGATGGTTTATACGCAAAGTGGTCAGCCATGAAGAACTGACAGCCAAGCCCATAAAGAGCGGCATGTGTGAAATGACCTAACAGTTATGTCGCGATGGTTTATAAGCAAAGTGGTCGGCCATGAAGAATCGACAGCCAAGACCATGAAGAGCAGTATGTGTGAAATGACCTAATTGTCATGTCGCGATGGTTTATACGCAAAGTGGTCAGCCATGAAGAACTGACAGCCAAGCCCATGAAGAGTGGCACGTGTGAGATGACCTAATACTTATCTCGCAATGATTTATTCGCAAAGTGGTCAGCCATGAAGATCTGACAGCCAAGCCCATGACGTTCAGCACCGGTGAAACGACCTAATACTTATCTCGCGATGGTTTATACGCAAAGTGGTCAGCCATGAAGAACTGACAGCCAAACCCATAAAGAGCGGCATGTGTGAAATGACCTAACTGTTGTGTCGCGATGGTTTATAAGCAAAGTGGTAAGCCATGAAGAACTGACAGCCAAACCCATGGCCATAAAGAACGGCATGAGTGAAATGACCTAACTGTTGTGTCGCGATGGTTTATAAGCAAAGTGGTCAGCCATGAAGAACCGACAGCCAAGCAGATGAAGAGTGGCACGTGTGAGATGACCTAATTGTTATGTTGCGCTCGTTTATACGCAAAGTGGTCAGCCATGAAGAACTGACAGCCAAGCCCATGAAGAGTGGCACGTGTGAGATGACCTAATACTTATTTTGCGATGGTTTATACGCAAAGTAGTGAGCCATGAAGAACTGACAGCCAAGCCCATGAAGAGTGGCACGTGTGAGATGACCTAATACTTATCTCGTGATGATTTATACGCAAAGTGGTCAGCCATGAAGAACTGACAGCCAAGCCCATGACTTTCGGCACGTGTGAGATGACTTGACACTTATCTTGCAATGGTTTATACACAAAGTGGTCAGCCATGAAGAACTGACAGCCAAGCCCATGAAGAGTGGCATGTGTGAAATGACCTAACTGTTATGTCGCAATGGTTTATAAGCAAAGTGGTCAGCCACGAAGAACCGACAGCCAAGCCCATGAAGAGTGGCATGTGTGAAATGACCTAATTGTTATGTTGCGATGGTTTCTACGCAATGTGGTCAGCCATGAAGAACTGACAGCCAAGCCCATGAAGAATGGCAGGTGTGAGATGACCTAATAGATATATCACGAAGGTTTATATGCAAAGTGGCCAGCCATGAAGAGCTGACAGCCAAGCCCATGAAGAGTGGCACGTGTTAGATGACCCAATACTTATCTCGCGACGGTCTATACGCAAAGTGGTCAGCCATGAAGAACTGACAGGCAAAAAGCACATAAAGAGCGGCATGTGTGAAATGACCTAACTGTTATGTCGCGATGGTTTATAAGCAAAGTGGTCAGCCATGAAGAACTGACAGCCAAGCCAATGAAGAGTGGCACATGTGAGATGTTCTAATACTTATCTCGCGATGGTTTATACCTAAAGTGGTCTGCCATGAAAAACTGACAGCCAAGCTCATGACTTTTGGCACCGGTTAGATGATCTAATACTTATCTCGCAATGGTTTATACGCAAAGTGGTCAGCCATGAAGAACTGACAGCCAGGCCCATAAAGAGCAGCATGTGTGAAATGACCTGACTGTTATATCATGATGGTTTATAAGCAAAGTGGTCAGCCATGAAGAACCGACAGCCAAGCCCATGAAGAGCGGCATGTGTGAAATGACCTAATTGTTATGTCGGGATGGTTTATACGCAAAGTGGTCAGCCATGAAGAACTGACAGCTAAGCCTATAAAGAGGGGCATGTGTGAAATGACCTATCTGTTATGTCGCGATGGTTTATAAGCAAAGTGGTCAGCCATGAAGAACCGACAGCCAAGCCCATGAAGAGTGGCACATGTAAGATGACCTAATGCTTATCTCGCGATGGTTTATTCGCAAAGTGGTCAGCCATGAAGAACTGACAGCCAAGCCCATAAAGAGCGGTACCAGTGAGATGACCTAATACTTATCTCGCGATGGTTTATAAGCAAAGTGGTCAGCCATGAAGAACCGACAACCAAGCCCATGAAGAGCGGCATGTGTGAAATGACCTAATTGTTATGTCGCGATGGTTTATACACAAAGTGGTCAGCCATGAAGAACTGACAGCCAAGCCCATGAAGAGTGGCACGTATGAGATGACCTCATACAGGGTTCCCCCAGGTTAAAATGTTTGAAATTCAAGGCCATTCCAGGCCATTTCTTGGCAATTTTCGTGGATTTTCAAGGCCCCCATTTATGAAATTCAAGGCTTTTCAAGGCCGAGGCTGGCAAAGTACCGTAAATTATCAGAAAACGACTAGAAACCTTCTCTTATATTTCCCTTTGTTGGTAATTCTAACACTTGACATCATTTCTTGGAAAACTCTTTCTGAAAGCTATCCAAGCAATGATATCACTGATTAGAATTAGTGAGCCTGAGAAAGACATTTTCTTGTGTTTATCCTACAACTGCAGTGTAATTACCAAGTGACACAATAGCTATGCCTCTTGTACATGTACCGCTATTCTAACTGAATACTTACTGAATGCAAATGAATTGATGTCATCCTTTCTCCCAATGAGTAAACTACATGTTACATGTAAATGACACATTTCGTAACCCACAACATCTCCGGAAATGTAATTCGAAAAGCAAAATGTAATTCCGTTGTGGGGAAGTGTACCTTCCAACAAGCTTGGATTAAATCAACTGCATACTGTAACTGGTTACTGCCTGTTCCAGTTGAACGGTATTCAGCTAAATGCAGTAACTGTCAAAAAGTTTTTAATGTTTCATACATGGGCGAATCATCCTTTAAATCGCACATGTTAACATTTGAGGTGAATAAGACAATAACACTTTCATTTGGAAATCCAAACTCGGAATCCACCGTCATGGTGACTGCCCATGCCAGGACTTTAAGATGACGTTGTGTCAAATTCATCAGACATACATGCTTCGGAAATACTCAAATAGTTCAACTGAACAATCATCCATTTGTAATATTTTCAATATGAATAAATTATCCACGCACGTGCGCTCAGCATTCGAACAGGCAGAATTTACAATAAATCTTCCCATTGGCTTAAATATACACCATCGTGCTCGCCCACATCAATAGCAACCATTCACAATGCTTGATTCAATGGATTTCAGTGTCACATCACTGCAAAGTTCTATCAATAATGCACGCATTGGCACTGCCGTAAATACTCCAAAATATGACCGGATTAATAAACCACACAGTTACATTTGCTGTAAATGCCGTAAAATATGTTCGGATTAAATTACG
This sequence comes from Pictodentalium vernedei, assembly GCA_031216915.1. Taxonomy (NCBI): domain Eukaryota; kingdom Metazoa; phylum Mollusca; class Scaphopoda; order Dentaliida; family Dentaliidae; genus Pictodentalium; species Pictodentalium vernedei. The sequence continues at coordinate 140,752,695 of CM062293.1, forward strand.
CATAACAAAATTCTCAGATTTTCCAGGTTTTTCAAAGCTCCCATTGGAAATTCAAAGCTTTCAAGACCTTGAATGACCTTTTGACGAATTCCAGGCATTTCCAGGTTTTCAAGGCCCTGCGGGAACCCTGTAATACTTATCTTCCGATGGTTTATACGCAAAGCCATCAGCCATGAAGAACTGACAGCCAAGCCCATGAAGAGTGGCATGTGAGAAATGACCTCATTGTTATGTCGCGATGGTTTTTACGCAAAGTGGTCAGCCATGAAGAACTGACAGCCAAGCCCATGAAGAGTGGCACATGTCACATGACCTAATACTTATCTCGCGATGGTTTATATGCAAAGTGGGCCCGCCATGAAGAACTCACAGCCAAGCCCATGAAGAGCGGCACGTGTGAGATGACCTAATACTTATCTCGTGATGGTTTATACGCAAAGTGGTGAGCCATGAAGAACTGACAGCCAAGCCCATGACGATCGGCACCTTTGAGATGACGTAATACTTATCGCGCGATGGTTTATACGCAAAGTGGTCAGCCATGAAGAACTGACAGCCAAGCCCATAAAGAGCAGCATGTGCGAAATGACCTAACAGTTATGTCGCGATGGTTTAAAAGCAAAATCGTCAGCCATGAACACAGCCAAGCCCATGAAGAGCGGCATGTGTGAAATGACCTAATTGTTATGTCGCGATGTTTTATACGCAAAGCGGTCAGCCATGAAGAACTGACAGCCAAGCCCATGAAGAGTGGCACATGTGAGATGACCTAATACTTATCTCGCGATGGTTTATACGCAAAGTGGTCAGCCATGAAGAACTGACAGCCAAGCCCATGAAGAGTGGCACGTGTGAGATGACCTAATACTTATTTCGCGATGGTTTATTCGCAAAGTGGTAAGCCATGAAGAACTGACAGCCAAGCCTATGAAGAGTGGCACGTGTGAGATGACCTAATACTTATCTCGCGATGGATTATTCGCAAAGTGGTCAGCCATGAAGAACTGACAGCCAAGCCCATGACGTTCGGCACCGGTGAGAAGACCTAATACCTATCTCGCGATGGTTTATACGTAAAGTGGTCAGCCATGAAGAACCGACAGCCAAGCCCATGAAGAGCGGCATGTGTGAAATGACCTAATTGCTATGTCGCGATGGTTTATACGCAAAGTGGTCAGCCATGAAGAACTGACAGCCAAGCCCATGAAGAGTGGCACATGTGAGATGACAGCCAAGCCCATGACATTCGGCACCGGTGAGAAGACCTAATACTTATCTCGCGATGGTTTATACGTAAAGTGGTCAGCCATGAAGAAATGACAGCCAAGCCAATAAAGTGTGGCATGTGTGAAACGAACTAACGGTTAAGTCGCGATGGTTTATAAGCAAAGTGGTCAGCCATGAAGAACCGACAGCCAAGCCCATGACGAGCGGCATGTGTGAAACGACCTAACTGTTAAGTCGCGATGGTTTATAAGCAAAGTGGTCAGCCATGAAGAATCGACAGCCAAGACCATGAAGAGCAGCATGTGTGAAATAACCTAACTGTTATGTCGCGAAGGTTTATATGGAAAGTGGTCAGCCATGAAGAACTGACAGCCAAGCTCATGAAGAGTGGCACGTGTGACATGACCTAATACTTATCTCGCGATGGTTTATACGCAAAGTGGTCAGCCATGAAAAACTGACAGCCAAGCCCATGAAGAGTGGCACGTGTGAGATGACTTAATACTTATCTCGCGATGCATTATTCGCAAAGTGGTCAGCCATGAAGAACTGATAGCTAAGCCCATGACGTTCGGCACCGGTGAGAAGACCTAATACTTATCTCGCAATGGTTTATACATAAAGTGGTCAGCCATGAAGAACTGACAGCCTAGCCCATAAAGAGAGGCATGTGTGAAATGACCTAACTGTTATGTCGCGATGGTTTATAAGCAAAGTGGTCAGCCATGAAGAACCGACAGCCAAGCCCATGAAGAGCAGCATGTGTGAAATGACCTAATTGTTATGTCGCGATGGTTTATACGCAAAGTGGTCAGCCATGAAGAACTGACAGCCAAGCCCATGAAGAGTGGCACATGTGAGATGACCTAATACTTATCTAGCGATGGTTTATACGCAAAGTGGTCAGCCATGAAGAACTGACAGCCAAGCCCATGAAGAGTGGCACGTGTGAGATGACCTAATACTTATTTCGCGATGGTTTATTCGCAAAGTGGTCAGCCATGAAGAACTGACAGCCAAGCCCATGAAGAGTGGCACGTGTGAGATGACCTAATACTTCTTTCGCGATGGTTTATTCGCAAAGTGGTCAGCCATGAAGAACTGACAGCCAAGCCCATGACATTCGGCACCGGTGAGATGACCTAATACTTATCTCGCGATGGTTTATATGCAAAGTGCTCAGCCATGAAGAACTGACAGCCAAGCCCATAAAGAGCGGCATGTGTGAAATGACCTAACTGTTATGTCGCGATGGTTTATAAGCAAAGTGGTAAGCCATGAAGAATCGACAGCCAAGACCATGAAGACCGGAATGTGTGAAATGACCTAATTGTTATGTTGCGATGGTTTATACGCAAAGTGGTCAGCCATGAAGAACTGACAGCCAAGCCCATGAAGAGTGGCACGTGTGAGATGACCTAATACTTATCTCGCGATGCATTATTCGCAAAGTGGTCAGCCATGAAGAACTGACAGCCAAGCCCATGAAGAGTGGCACGTGTGGGATAACCTAATACTTATCTCGCGATGGATTATTCGCAAAGTGGTCAGCCATGAAGAACTGACAGCCAAGCCCATGAAAAGTGGCACGTGTGAGATGACCTAATACATATCTCGCGATGGATTATTCGCAAAGTGCAGCCATCAAGAACTGACAGCCAAGTCCATGACGTTCGGCACCAGTGAGAAGACCTAATACTTATCTCGCGATGGTTTATACGTAAAGTGGTCAGCCATGAAGAACTGACAGCCAAGCCCATAAAGAGCGGCATGTGTGAAATGACCTAATTGTTATGTCGCGATGGTTTATATGCAAAGTTGTCAGCCATGAAGAACTGACAGCCAAGCCCGTGAAGAGTGGCACGTGTGAGATGACCTAATACTTATCTCGCGATGGTTTATACGCAAAGTGGTCAGCCATGAAGAACTGACAGCCAAGCGCATGAAGAGTGGCACGTCTGAGATGACCTAATACTTATTTCGCGATGGTTAATTCGCAAAGTGGTCAGTCATGAAGAACTGACAGCCAAGCCCATGAAGAGTGGCACGTGTGAGATGACCTAATACTTCTTTCGCGATGGTTTATTCGCAAAGTGGTCAGCCATGAACAACTGACAGCCAAGCCCATGACATTCGGCACCGGTGAGATGACCTAATACTTACCTCGCGATGGTTTATACGCAAAGTGGTCAGCCATGAAGAACTGACAGCCAAGCCCATAAACAGCGGCATGTGTGAAATGACCTAACTGTTATGTCGCGATGGTTTATAAGCAAAGTCGTCAGCCATGAAGAATCGAGAGCCAAGACCATGAAGAGCGGCATGTGTGAAATGACCTAATTGTTATGTCACGATGGTTTATACGCAAAGTGGTCAGCCATGAAGAACTGACAGCCAAGCCCATGAATAGTGGCACGTGTGAGATGACCTAATACTTATCTCGCGATGCATTATTCGCAAAGTGGTCAGCCATGAAGAACTGACAGCCAAGCCCATGAAGAGTGGCACGTGTGGGATGACCTAATACTTATCTAGCGATGGATTATTCGCAAAGTGCAGCCATGAAGAACTGACAGCCAAGCCCATAAAGAGCGGCATGTGTGAAACGACCTAACTGTTAAGTCGCGATGGTTTATAAGCAAAGTGGTGAGTCATGAAGAACCGACAACCAAGCCCATGAAGAGCGGCATGTGTGAAATGACCTAATTGTTATGTCGCGATGGTTTATACGCAAAGTGGTCAGCCATGAAGAACTGACAGCCAAGCCCATGAAGAGTGGAACATGTGAGATGACCTAATACTTATCTCGCGATGGTTTATACGCAAAGTGGTCAGCCATGAAGAACTGACAGCCAAGCCCATGAAGAGTGGCACGTGTGAGATGACCTAATACTTATCTCGTGATGATTTATACGCAAAGTGGTCAGCCATGAAGAACTGACAGCCAAGCCCATGACTTTCGGCACGTGTGAGATGACTTGACACTTATCTTGCAATGGTTTATACACAAAGTGGTCAGCCATGAAGAACTGACAGCCAAGCCCATGAAGAGTGGCATGTGTGAAATGACCTAACTGTTATGTCGCAATGGTTTATAAGCAAAGTGGTCAGCCACGAAGAACCGACAGCCAAGCCCATGAAGAGTGGCATGTGTGAAATGACCTAATTGTTATGTTGCGATGGTTTCTACGCAATGTGGTCAGCCATGAAGAACTGACAGCCAAGCCCATGAAGAATGGCAGGTGTGAGATGACCTAATAGATATATCACGAAGGTTTATATGCAAAGTGGCCAGCCATGAAGAGCTGACAGCCAAGCCCATGAAGAGTGGCACGTGTGAGATGACCCAATACTTATCTCGCGACGGTCTATACGCAAAGTGGTCACCCATGAAGAACTGACAGGCAAAAAGCACATAAAGAGCGGCATGTGTGAAATGACCTAACTGTTATGTCGCGATGGTTTATAAGCAAAGTGGTCAGCCATGAAGAACTGACAGCCAAGCCAATGAAGAGTGGCACATGTGAGATGTTCTAATACTTATCTCGCGATGGTTTATACGCAAAGTGGTCTGCCATGAAAAACTGACAGCCAAGCTCATGACTTTTGGCACCGGTTAGATGATCTAATACTTATCTCGCAATGGTTTATACGCAAAGTGGTCAGCCATGAAGAACTGACAGCCAGGCCCATAAAGAGCAGCATGTGTGAAATGACCTGACTGTTATATCATGATGGTTTATAAGCAAAGTGGTCAGCCATGAAGAACCGACAGCCAAGCCCATGAAGAGCGGCATGTGTGAAATGACCTAATTGTTATGTCGGGATGGTTTATACGCAAAGTGGTCAGCCATGAAGAACTGACAGCTAAGCCTATAAAGAGGGGCATGTGTGAAATGACCTATCTGTTATGTCGTGATGGTTTATAAGCAAAGTGGTCAGCCATGAAGAACCGACAGCCAAGCCCATGAAGAGTGGCACATGTAAGATGACCTAATGCTTATCTCGCGATGGTTTATTCGCAAAGTGGTCAGCCATGAAGAACTGACAGCCAAGCCCATAAAGAGCGGTACCAGTGAGATGACCTAATACTTATCTCGCGATGGTTTATAAGCAAAGTGGTCAGCCATGAAGAACCGACAACCAAGCCCATGAAGAGCGGCATGTGTGAAATGACCTAATTGTTATGTCGCGATGGTTTATACACAAAGTGGTCAGCCATGAAGAACTGACAGCCAAGCCCATGAAGAGTGGCACGTATGAGATGACCTCATACAGGGTTCCCCCAGGTTAAAATGTTTGAAATTCAAGGCCATTCCAGGCCATTTCTTGGCAATTTTCGTGGATTTTCAAGGCCCCCATTTATGAAATTCAAGGCTTTTCAAGGCCGAGGCTGGCAAAGTACCGTAAATTATCAGAAAACGACTAGAAACCTTCTCTTATATTTCCCTTTGTTGGTAATTCTAACACTTGACATCATTTCTTGGAAAACTCTTTCTGAAAGCTATCCAAGCAATGATATCACTGATTAGAATTAGTGAGCCTGAGAAAGACATTTTCTTGTGTTTATCCTACAACTGCAGTGTAATTACCAAGTGACACAATAGCTATGCCTCTTGTACATGTACCGCTATTCTAACTGAATACTTACTGAATGCAAATGAACTGATGTCATCCTTTCTCCCAATGAGTAAACTACATGTTACATGTAAATGACACATTTCGTAACCCACAACATCTCCGGAAATGTAATTCGAAAAGCAAAATGTAATTCCGTTGTGGGGAAGTGTACCTTCCAACAAGCTTGGATTAAATCAACTGCATACTGTAACTGGTTACTGCCTGTTCCAGTTGAACGGTATTCAGCTAAATGCAGTAACTGTCAAAAAGTTTTTAATGTTTCATACATGGGCGAATCATCCTTTAAATCGCACATGTTAACATTTGAGGTGAATAAGACAATAACACTTTCATTTGGAAATCCAAACTCGGAATCCACCGTCATGGTGACTGCCCATGCCAGGACTTTAAGATGACGTTGTGTCAAATTCATCAGACATACATGCTTCGGAAATACTCAAATAGTTCAACTGAACAATCATCCATTTGTAATATTTTCAATATGAATAAATTATCCACGCACGTGCGCTCAGCATTCGAACAGGCAGAATTTACAATAAATCTTCCCATTGGCTTAAATATACACCATCGTGCTCGCCCACATCAATAGCAACCATTCACAATGCTTGATTCAATGGATTTCAGTGTCACATCACTGCAAAGTTCTATCAATAATGCACGCATTGGCACTGCCGTAAATACTCCAAAATATGACCGGATTAATAAACCACACAGTTACATTTGCTGTAAATGCCGTAAAATATGTTCGGAATAAATTACGCATAACAAAATTCTCAGATTTTCCAGGTTTTTCAAAGCTCCCATTGGAAATTCAAAGCTTTCAAGACCTTGAATGACCTTTTGACGAATTCCAGGCATTTCCAGGTTTTCAAGGCCCTGCGGGAACCCTGTACTACCTATCTTCCGATGGTTTATACGCAAAGCCATCAGCCATGAAGAACTGACAGCCAAGCCCATGAAGAGTGGCATGTGAGAAATGACCTCATTGTTATGTCACGATGGTTTATACGCAAAGTGGTCAGCCATGAAGAACTGACAGCCAAGCCCATGAAGAGTGGCACGTGTCACATGACCTAATACTTATCTCGCGATGGTTTATATGCAAAGTGGGCCCGCAATGAAGAACTCACAGCCAAGCCCATGAAGAGCGGTACGTGTGAGATGACCTAATACTTATCTCGTGATGGTTTATACGCAAAGTGGTGAGCCATGAAGAACTGACAGCCAAGCCCATGACGATCGGCACCTTTGAGATGACGTAATACTTATCGCGCGATGGTTTATACGCAAAGTGGTCAGCCATGAAGAACTGACAGCCAAGCCCATAAAGAGCAGCATGTGCGAAATGACCTAACAGTTATGTCGCGATGGTTTAAAAGCAAAATCGTCAGCCATGAAGACAGCCAAGCCCATGAAGAGCGGCATGTGTGAAATGACCTAATTGTTATGTCGCGATGTTTTATACGCAAAGCGGTCAGCCATGAAGAACTGACAGCCAAGCCCATGAAGAGTGGCACATGTGAGATGACCTAATACTTATCTCGCGATGGTTTATACGCAAAGTGGTCAGCCATGAAGAACTGACAGCCAAGCCCATGAAGAGTGGCACGTGTGAGATGACCTAATACTTATTTCGCGATGGTTTATTCGCAAAGTGGTAAGCCATGAAGAACTGACAGCCAAGCCCATGAAGAGTGGCACGTGTGAGATGACCTAATACTTATCTCGCGATGGATTATTCGCAAAGTGGTCAGCCATGAAGAACTGACAGCCAAGCCCATGACGTTCGGCACCGGTGAGAAGACCTAATACCTATCTCGCGATGGTTTATACGTAAAGTGGTCAGCCATGAAGAAGCGACAGCCAAGCCCATGAAGAGCGGCATGTGTGAAATGACCTAATTGCTATGTCGCGATGGTTTATACGCAAAGTGGTCAGCCATGAAGAACTGACAGCCAAGCCCATGAAGAGTGGCACATGTGAGATGACAGCCAAGCCCATGACGTTCGGCATCGGTGAGAAGACCTAATACTTATCTCGCGATGGTTTATACGTAAAGTGGTCAGCCATGAAGAACTGACAGCCAAGCCAATAAAGTGTGGCATGTGTGAAACGAACTAACTGTTAAGTCGCGATGGTTTATAAGCAAAGTGGTCAGCCATGAAGAATCGACAGCCAAGACCATGAAGAGCAGCATGAGTGAAATAACCAAACTGTTATGTCGCGAAGGTTTATATGCAAAGTGGTCAGCCATGAAGAACTGACAGCCAGGCTCATGAAGAGTGGCACGTGTGACATGACCTAATACTTATCTCGCGATGGTTTATACGCAAAGTGGTCAGCCATGAAAAACTGACAGCCAAGCCCATGAAGAGTGGCACGTGTGAGATGACTTAATACTTATCTCGCGATGCATTATTCGCAAAGTGGTCAGCCATGAAGAACTGATAGCTAAGCCCATGACGTTCGGCACCGGTGAGAAGACCTAATACTTATCTGGCAATGGTTTATACATAAAGTGGTCAGCCATGAAGAACTGACAGCCTAGCCCATAAAGAGAGGCATGTGTGAAATGACCTAACTGTTATGTCGCGATGGTTTATAAGCAAAGTGGTCAGCCATGAAGAACCGACAGCCAAGCCCATGAAGAGCAGCATGTGTGAAATGACCTAATTGTTATGTCGCGATGGCTTATACGCAAAGTGGTCAGCCATGAAGAACTGACAGCCAAGCCCATGAAGAGTGGCACATGTGAGATGACCTAATACTTATCTAGCGATGGTTTATACGCAAAGTGGTCAGCCATGAAGAACTGACAGCCAAGCCCATGAAGAGTGGCACATCTGAGATGACCTAATACTTATTTCGCGATGGTTAATTCGCAAAGTGGTCAGTCAGGAAGAACTGACAGCCAAGCCCATAAAGAGTGGCACGTGTGAGATGACCTAATACTTCTTTCGCGATGGTTTATTCGCAAAGTGGTCAGCCATGAACAACTGACAGCCAAGCCCATGACATTCGGCACCGGTGAGATGACCTAATACTTACCTCGCGATGGTTTATACGCAAAGTGGTCAGCCATGAAGAACTGACAGCCAAGCCCATAAACAGCGGCATGTGTGAAATGACCTAACTGTTATGTCGCGATGGTTTATAAGCAAAGTCGTCAGCCATGAAGAATCGAGAGCCAAGACCATGAAGAGCGGCATGTGTGAAATGACCTAATTGTTATGTCGCGATGGTTTATACGCAAAGTAGTCAGCCATGAAGAACTGACAGCCAAGCCCATGAATAGTGGCACGTGTGAGATGACCTAATACTTATCTCGCGATGCATTATTCGCAAAGTGGTCAGCCATGAAGAACTGACAGCCAAGCCCATGAAGAGTGGCACGTGTGGGATGACCTAATACTTATCTCGCGATGGATTATTCGCAAAGTGGTCAGCTATGAAGAACTGACAGCCAAGCCCATCAAGAGTGGCACGTGTGAGATGACCTAATACTTATCTCGCGATGGATTAATCGCAAAGTGCAGCCATGAAGAACTGACAGCCAAGCCCATGACGTTCGGCACCGGTGAGAAGACCTAATACTTATCTCGCGATGGTTTATACGTAAAGTGGTCAGCCATGAAGAACTGACAGCCAAGCCCATAAAGAGCGGCATGTGTGAAACGACCTAACTGTTAAGTCGCGATGGTTTATAAGCAAAGTGGTGAGTCATGAAGAACCGACAACCAAGCCCATGAAGAGCGGCATGTGTGAAATGACCTAATTGTTATGTCGCGATGGTTTATACGCAAAGTGGTCAGCCATGAAGAACTGACAGCCAAGCCCATGAAGAGTGGAACATGTGAGATGACCTAATACTTATCTCGCGATGGTTTATACGCAAAGTGGTCAGCCATGAAGAACTGACAGCCAAGCCCATGAAGAGTGGCACGTGTGAGATGACCTAATACTTCTTTCGCGATGGTTTATTCGCAAAGTGGTCAGCCATGAAGAACTGACAGCCAAGCCCATGATATTCGGCACCAGTGAGATGACCTAATACTTATCTCGCGATGGTTTATACACAGAGTGGTCAGCCATGAAGAACTGACAGCCAAGCCCATAAAGAGCAGCATGTGTGAAATGACCTAACTGTTATGTCGCGATGGTTTATAAGCAAAGTGTCAGCCATGAAGAATCGACAGCCAAGACCATGAAGAGCAGCATGTGTGAAATGACCTAATTGTTATGTCGCGATGGTTTAAATGCAAAGTGGTCAGCCATGAAGAACTGACAGCCAAGCCCATGAAGAGTGGCACGTGTGACATGACCTAACACTTATCTCGCGATGGTTTATACGCAAAGTGGTCAGCCATGATGAACTGACAGCCATGCCCATGAAGAGTGGCACATGTGAGATGACCTAATACTTATCTCGCGATGAATTTATTCGCAAAGTGGTCAGCCATGAAGAACTGACAGCCAAGCCCATGACGTTCGGCACCGGTGAGAAGACCTAATACTTATCTCGCAACGGTTTATACGTAAAGTGGTCAGGCATGAAGAACTGACAGCCTAGCCCATAAAGAGAGGCATGTGTGAAATTACCTAACTGTTATGTCGCGATGGTTTATAAGCAAAGTGGTCAGCCATGAAGAACCGACAGCCAAGCCCATGAAGAGCAGCATGTGTGAAATGACCTAATTGTTATGTCGCGATGGTTTATACGCAAAGTGGTCAGTGATGAAGAACTGATAGCCAAGCCCATGAAGAGTGGCACATGTGAGATGACCTAATACTTATCTCGCGATGGTTTATACGCAAAGTGGTCAGCCATGAAGAACTGACAGACAAGCCCATGAAGAGTGGCACGTGTGAGATGACCTAATACTTATTTCGCGATGGTTTATTCGCAAAGTTGTCAGCCATGAAGAACTGACAGCCAAGCCCATGAAGAGTGGCACGTGTGAGATGACCTAATACTTATTTCGCGATGGTTTATTCGCAAAGTCGTCAGCCATGAAGAACTGACAGCCAAGCCCATGACGTTCAGCACCGGTGAGATGACCAAATACTTATCTCGCGATGGTTTATACGTAAAGTGGTCAGCCATGAAGAACTGACAGCCAAGCCCATAAAGAGCGGCATGTGTGAAATGACCTAACTGTTATGTCGCGATGGTTTATAAGCAAAGTGGTCAGCCATGAAGAATCGACAGCCAAGACCATGAAGAGCAGTATGTGTGAAATGACCTAATTGTTATGTCGCGATGGTTTATACGCAAAGTGGTCAGCCATGAAGTACCGACAGCCAAGGCCATGAAGAGTGGCACGTGTGAGATGACCTAATACTTATCTCGCGATGATTTATTCGCAAAGTGGTCAGCCATGAAGATCTGACAGCCAAGCCCATGATGTTCAGCACCGGTGAGACGACCTAATACTTATCTCGCGATGGTTTATACGCAAAGTGGTCAGCCATGAAGAACTGACAGCCAAACCCATAAAGAGCGGCATGTGTGAAATGACCTAACACTTATCTCGCGATGGTTTATACGCAAAGTGGTCAGCCATGAAGAACTGACAGCCTAGCCCATGAAGAGTGGCACATCTGAGATGACCTAATACTTATCTCGCGATGGTTTATACTCAAAGTGGTCAGCCATGAAGTACCGACAGCCAAGGCCATGAAGAGTGGCACGTGTGAGATGAACTAATACTTATCTCGCGATGATTTATTCGCAAAGTGGTCAGCCATGAAGATCTGACAGCCAAGCCCATGACGTTCAGCACCGGTGAGACGACCTAATACTTATCTCGCGATGGTTTATACGCAAAGTGGTCAGCCATGAAGAACTGACAGCCAAACCAATAAAGAGCGGCATGTGTGAAATGACCTAATACTTATCTCGCGATGGTTTATACGCAAAGTGGTCAGCCATGAAGAACTGACAGCCAAGCCCATGAAGAGTGGCACGTGTGAGATGACCTAATACTTATTTCGCGATGGTTTATTCGCAAAGTGGTCAGCCATGAAGAACTGACAGCCAAGCCCATGACATTCAGCACAAGTGAGATGACCTAATACTTATCTCGCGATGGTTTATACGCAAAGTGGTCAGCCATGAAGAACTGACAACCAAGCCCATAAAGAGCAGCATATGTGAAATGAGCTAACTGTTATGTTTCGATGGTCTATAAGCAAAGTGGTCAGCCATGAAGAATCGACAGCCAAGACCATGAAGAGCGGCATGTGTGAAATAACCTAATTGTTATGTCGCGATGGTTTATACGCAAAGTGGTCAGCCATGAAGAACTGACAGCCAAGCCCATGAAGACTGGCACGTGTGATAAGACCTAATACTTATCTCGCGATGGTTTATACGCAAAGTGGTCAGCCATGAAGAACTGACAGCCAAGCCCATCAAGAGTGGCACGTGTGAGATGACCTAATACTTATCTCGCGATGCATTATTCGCAAAGTGGTCAGCCATGAAGAACTGACAGCCAAGCCCATGACGTTCGGCACCAGTGAGAAGACCTAATACTTATCTCGCGATGGTTTATACGTAAAGTGGTCAGCCATGAAGAACTGACAGCCTAGCACATAAAGAGAGGCATGTGTGAAATGACCTAACTGTTATGTCGCGATGGTTTATAAGCAAAGTGGTCAGCCATGAAGAACCGACAGCCAAGCCCATGAAGAGCAGCATGTGTGAAATGACCTAATTGTTATGTCGCGATGGTTTATACGCAAAGTGGTCAGCCATGAAGAACTGACAGCCAAGCCCATGAAGAGTGGCACATGTGAGATGACCTAATACTTATCTCGCGATGGTTTATACGCAAAGTGGTCAGCCATGAAGAACTGACAGCCAAGCCCATGAAGAGTGGCACGTGTGAGATGATCTAATACTTATTTCGCGATGGTTTATACGCAAAGTAGTCAGCCATGAAGAACTGACAGCCAAGCCCATGAAGAGTGGCAAGTGTGAGATGACCTAATACTTATCTCGTGATGATTTATAAGCAAAGTGGTCAGCCATGAAGAACTGACAGCCAAGCCCATGACTTTTGGCATGTGTGAGATGACTTGACACTTATCTTGCAATGGTTTATACACAAAGTGGTCAGCCATGAAGAACTGACAGCCAAGCCCATGAAGAGTGGCACGTATGAGATGACCTCATGCAGGGTTCCCCCAGGTTAAAATGTTTGAAATTCAAGGCCATTCCAGGCCATTTCTTGGCAATTTTCGTGGATTTTCAAGGTCCCCATTTATGAAATTCAAGGCTTTTCAAGGCCGAGGCGGGCAAAGTACCGTAAATTATCAGAAAACGACTAGAAACCTTCTCTTATATTTCCCTTTGTTGGTAATTCTAACACTTGGCATCATTTCTTGGAAAACTCTTTCTGAAAGCTATCCAAGCAATGATATCACTGATTAGAATTAGTGAGCCTGAGAAAGACATTTTCTTGTGTTTATCCTACAAGTGCAGTGTAATTACCAAGTGACACAATAGCTATGCCTCTTGTACATGTACCGCTATTCTAACTGAATACTTACTGAATGCAAAGGAATTGATGTCATCCTTTCTCCCAATGAGTAAACTACATGTTACATGTAAATGACACATTTCGTAACCCACAACATCTCCGGAAATGTAATTCGAAAAGCAAAATGTAATTCCGTTGTGGGGAAGTGTACCTTCCAACAAGCTTGGATTAAATCAACTGCATACTGTAACTGGTTCCTGCCTGTTCCAGTTGAACGGTATTCAGCTAAATGCAGTAACTGTCAAAAAGTTTTTAATGTTTCATACATGGGCGAATCATCCTTTAAATCGCACATGTTAACATTTGAGGTGAATAAGACAATAAAACTTTCATTTGGAAATCCAAACTCGGAATCCACCGTCATGGTGACTGCCCATGCCAGGACTTTAAGATGACGTTGTGTCAAATTCATCAGACATACATGCTTCGGAAATACTCAAATAGTTCAACTGAACAATCATCCATTTGTAATATTTTCAATATGAATAAATTATCCACGCACGTGCGCTCAGCATTCGAACAGGCAGAATTTACAATAAATCTTCCCATTGGCTTAAATATACACCATCGTGCTCGCCCACATCAATAGCAACCATTCACAATGCTTGATTCAATGGATTTCAGTGTCACATCACTGCAAAGTTCTATCAATAATGCACGCATTGGCACTGCCGTAAATACTCCAAAATATGACCGGATTAATAAACCACACAGTTACATTTGCTGTAAATGCCGTAAAATATGTTCGGATTAAATTACGCATAACAAAATTCTCAGATTTTCCAGGTTTTTCAAAGCTCCCATTGGAAATTCAAGGCTTTCAAGGCCTTGAATGACCTTTTGACGAATTCCAGGCATTTCCAGGTTTTCAAGGCCCTGCGGGAACCCTGTAATACTTATCTTCCGATGGTTTATACGCAAAGCCATCAGCCATAAAGAACTGACAGCCAAGCCCATGAAGAGTGGCATGTGAGAAATGACCTCATTTTTATGTCGCGATGGTTTATACGCAAAGTGGTCAGCCATGAAGAACTGACAGCCAAGCCCATGAAGAGTGGCACGTGTGACATGACCTAATACTTATCTCGCGATGGTTTATATGCAAAGTGGGCCCGCCAAGAAGAATTCACAGCCAAGCCCATGAAGAGTGGCACGTGTGAGATGACCTAATACTTATCTCGTGATGGTTTATACGCAAAGTGGTGAGCCATGAAGAACTGACAGTCAAGCCATGACGATCGGCACCTTTGAGATGACGTAATACTTATCTCGCGATGGTTTATACGCAAAGTGGTCAGCCATGAAGAACTGACAGCCAAGCCCATAAAGAGCAGCATGTGCGAAATGACCTAACAGTTATGTCGCGATGGTTTAAAAGCAAAATCGTCAGCCATGAAGAACCAACAGCCAAGCCCATGAAGAGCGGCATGTGTAAAATGACCTAATTGTTATGTCGCGATCTTTTATACGCAAAGTGGTCAGCCATGAAGAACTGACAGCCAAGCCCATGAAGAGTGGCACATGTGAGATGACCTAATACTTATCTCGCGATGGTTTATACGCAAAGTGGTCAGCCATGAAGAACTGACAGCCAAGCCCATGAAGAGTGGGACGTGTGAGATGACTTAATACTTATTTCACGATGGTTTATTCGCAAAGTGGTAAGCCATGAAGAACTGACAGCCAAGCCCATGAAGAGTGGCACGTGTGAGATGACCTAATACTTATCTCGCGATGGATTATTCGCAAAGTGGTCAGCCATGAAGAACTGACAGCCAAGCCCATGACGTTCGGCACTGGTGAGAAGACCTAATACTTATCTCGCGATGGTTTATACGTAAAGTGGTCAGCCATGAAGAACTGACAGCCAAGCCCATAAAGAGCGGCATGTGTGAAACGACCTAACTGTTAAGTCGCGATGGTTTATAAGCAAAGTGGTCAGCCATGAAGAACCGACAGCCAAGCCCATGAAGAGCGGCATGTGTGAAATGACCTAATTGCTATGTCACGATGGTTTATACGCAAAGTGGTCAGCCATGAAGAACTGACAGCCAAGCCCATGAAGAGTGGCACATGTGAGATGACAGCCAAGGCCATGACGTTCGGCACCGGTGAGAAGACCTAATACTTATCTCGCGATGGTTTATACGTAAAGTGGTCAGCCATGAAGAACTGAGAGCCAAGCCAATAAAGTGTGGCATGTGTGAAACGACCTAACTGTTAAGACGTGATGGTTTATAAGCAAAGTGGTCAGCCATGAAGAACCGACAGCCAAGCCCATGAAGAGCGGCATGTGTGAAACGACCTAACTGTTAAGTCACGATGGTTTATAAGCAAAGTGGTCAGCCATGAAGAATCGACAGCCAAGACCATGAAGAGCGGCATGTGTGAAATAACCTAACTGTTATGTCGCGATGGTTTATATGCAAAGTGGTCAGCCATGAAGAACTGACAGCCAAGCCCATGAAGAGTGGCACGTGTGACATGACCTAATACTTATCTCGCGATGGTTTATACGCAAAGTGGTCAGCCATGAAGAACTGACAGCCAAGCCCATGAAGAGTGGCACGTGTGAGATGACTTAATACTTATCTCGCGATGCATTATTCGCAAAGTGGTCAGCCATGAAGAACTGATAGCCAAGCCCATGACGTTCGGCACCGGTGAGAAGACCTAATACTTATCTCGCAATGGTTTATACGTAAAGTGGTCAGCCATGAAGAACTGACAGCCTAGCCCATAAAGAGAGGCATGTGTGAAATGACCTAACTGTTATGTCGCGATGGTTTATAAGCAAATTGGTCAGCCATGAAGAACCGACAGCCAAGCCCATGAAGAGGAGCATGTGTGAAATGACCTAATTGTTATGTCGTGATGGTTTATACGCAAAGTGGTCAGCCATGAAGAACTGACAGCCAAGCCCATGAAGAGTAGCACGTGTGAGATGACCTAATACTTATCTCGCAATGCATTATTCGCAAAGTGGTCAGCCATGAAGAACTGACAGCCAAGCCCATGAAGAGTGGCACGTGTGGGATGACCTAATACTTATCTCGCGATGGATTATTCGCAAAGTGGTCAGCCATGAAGAACTGACAGCCAAGCCCATGAAAAGTGGCACGTGTGAGATGACCTAATACATATCTCGCGATGGATAATTCACAAAGTGCAGCCATGAAGAACTGACAGCCAAGCCCATGACGTTCGGCACCAGTGAGAAGACCTAATACTTATCTCGCGATGGTTTATACGTAAAGTGGTCAGCCATGAAGAACTGACAGCCAAGCCCATAAAGAGCGGCATGTGTGAAATGACCTAATTGTTATGTCGCGATGGTTTATATGCAAAGTGGTCAGCCATGAAGAACTGACAGCCAAGCCCATGAAGAGTGGCACGTGTGAGATGACCTAATACTTATCTCGCGATGGTTTATATGCAAAGTGGTCAGCCATGAAGAACTGACAGCCAAGCCCATGAAGAGTGGCACGTGTGAGATGACCTAATACTTATTTCGCGATGGTTAATTCGCAAAGTGGTCAGTCATGAAGAACTGACAGCCAAGCCCATGAAGAGTGGCACGTGTGAGATGACCTAATACTTCTTTCGCGATGGTTTATTCGCAAAGTGGTCAGCCATGAACAACTGACAGCCAAGCCCATGACATTCGGCACTGGTGAGATGACCTAATATTTATCTCGCGATGGTTTATACGCAAAGTGGTCAGCCATGAAGAACTGACAGCCAAGCCCATAAACAGCGGCATGTGTGAAATGACCTAACTGTTATGTCGCGATGGTTTATAAGCAAAGTGGTCAGCCATGATGAATCGACAGCCAAGACCATGAAGAGCGGCATGTGTGAAATGACCTAATTGTTATGTCGCGATGGTTTATACGCAAAGTGGTCAGCCATGAAGAACTGACAGCCAAGCCCATGAAGAGTGGCACGTGTGAGATGACCTAATACTTATCTCGCGATGCATTATTCGCAAAGTGGTCAGCCATGAAGAACTGACAGCCAAGCCCATGAAGAGTGGCACGTGTGAGATGACCTAATACTTCTTTCGCGATGGTTTATTCGCAAAGTGGTCAGCCATGAACAACTGACAGCCAAGCCCATGACATTCGGCACCGGTGAGATGACCTAATACTTATCTCGCGATGGTTTATACGCAAAGTGGTCAGCCATGAAGAACTGACAGCCAAGCCCATAAACAGCGGCATGTGTGAAATGACCTAACTGTTATGTCGCGATGGTTTATAAGCAAAGTGGTCAGCCATGATGAATCGACAGCCAAGACCATGAAGAGCGGCATGTGTGAAATGACCTAATTGTTATGTCGCGATGGTTTATACGCAAAGTGGTCAGCCATGAAGAACTGACAGCCAAGCCCATGAAGAATGGCACGTGTGATAAGACCTAATACTTATCTCGCGATGCATTATTCGCAAAGTGGTCAGCCATGAAGAACTGACAACCAAGCCCATGACGTTCGGCACCGGTGAGAAGACCTAATACTTATCTCGCAATGGTTTATACGTAAAGTGGTCAGGCATGAAGAATTGACAGCCTAGCCCATAAAGAGAGGCATGTGTGAAATGACCTAACTGTTATGTCGCGATGGTTTATAAGCAAAGTGGTCAGCCATGAAGAACTGACAGCCAAGCCCATGAAGAGCAGCATGTGTGAAATGACCTAATTGTCATGTCGCGATGGTTTATACGCAAAGTGGTCAGTGATGAAGAACTGATAGATAAGCCCACGAAGAGTGGCACATGTGAGATGACCTAATACTTATCTCGCGATGGTTTATACGCAAAGTGGTCAGCCATGAAGAACTGACAGCCAAGCCCATGAAGAATGGCACGTGTGATAAGACCTAATACTTATCTCGCGATGGTTTATACGCAAAGTGGTCAGCCATGAAGAACTGACAGCCAAGCCCATGAAGAGTGGCACGTGTGAGATGACCTAATACTTATCTCGCGATGCATTATTCGCAAAGTGGTCAGCCATGAAGAACTGACAGCCAAGCCCATGACGTTCGGCACCGGTGAGAAGACCTAATACTTATCTCGCGATGGTTTATACGTAAAGTGGTCAGCCATGAAGAACTGACAGCTTAGCACATAAAGAGAGGCATGTGTGAAATGACCTAACTGTTATGTCGCGATGGTTCATAAGCAAAGTGGTCAGCTATGAAGAACCGACAGCCAAACCCATGAAGAGCAGCATGTGTGAAATGACCTAATTGTTATGTCGCGATGGTTTATACGCAAAGTGGTCAGCCATGAAGAACTGACAGCCAAGCCCATGAAGAGTGGCACATGTGAGATGACCTAACACTTATCTCGCGATGGTTTATACGCAAAGTGGTCAGCCATGAAGAACTGACAGCCAAGCCCATGAACAGTGGCACGTGTGAGATGATCTAATACTTATTTCGCGATGGTTTATACGCAAAGTAGTCAGCGATGAAGAACTGACAGCCAAGCCCATGAAGAGTAGCAAGTGTGAGATGACCTAATACTTATCTCGTGATGATTTATAAGCAAAGTGGTCAGCCATGAAGAAGAACTGACAGCCAAGCCCATGACTTTTGGCACGTGTGAGATGACTTGACACTTATCTTGCAATGGTTTATACACAAAGTGGTCAGCCCTGAAGAACTTGCAGCCAACCCCATGAAGAGTGGCATGTGTGAAATGACCTAACTGTTATGTCACGATGGTTTATAAGCAAAGTGGTCAGCCACAAAGAACCGACAGCCAAGCCCATGAAGAGCGGCATGTGTGAAATGACCTAATTGTTATGTTGCGATGGTTTCTACGCAATGTGGTCAGCCATGAAGAACTGACAGCCAAGGCCATGAAGAATGGCAGGTGTGAGATGACCTAATAGATATATCACGAAGGTTTATATGCAAAGTGGCCAGCCATGAAGAGCTGACAGCCAAGCCCATGAAGAGTGGCACGTGTGAGATGACCCAATACTTATCTCGCGACGGTCTATACGCAAAGTGGTCAGCCATGAAGAACTGACAGGCAAAAAGCACATAAAGAGCGGCATGTGTGAAATGACCTAACTGTTATGTCGCGATGGTTTATAAGCAAAGTGGTCAGCCATGAAGAACTGACAGCCAAGCCAATGAAGAGTGGCACATGTGAGATGTTCTAATACTTATCTCGCGATGGTTTATACGCAAAGTGGTCAGCCATGAAGAACTGACAGACAAGCCCATGAAGAGTGGCATGTGTGA
The DNA here is from genome assembly GCA_031216915.1 of Pictodentalium vernedei. Taxonomy (NCBI): domain Eukaryota; kingdom Metazoa; phylum Mollusca; class Scaphopoda; order Dentaliida; family Dentaliidae; genus Pictodentalium; species Pictodentalium vernedei. The sequence continues at coordinate 140,772,369 of CM062293.1, forward strand.
GGTGACCTAATACTTATCTCACGATGGTTTATACGCAAAGTGGTCTGCCATGAAAAACTGACAGCCAAGCTCATGACTTTTGGCACCGGTTAGATGATCTAATACTTATCTCGCAATGGTTTATACGGAAAGTGGTCAGCCACGAAGAACTGACAGCCAGGCCCATAAAGAGCAGCATGTGTGAAATGACCTGACTGTTATATCATGATGGTTTATAAGCAAAGTGGTCAGCCATGAAGAACCGACAGCCAAGCCCATGAACAGCGGCATGTGTGAAATGACCTAATTGTTATGTCGGGATGGTTTATACGCAAAGTGGTCAGCCATGAAGAACTGACAGCTAAGCCTATAAAGAGGGGCATGTGTGAAATGACCTATCTGTTATGTCGCGATGGTTTATAAGCAAAGTGGTCAGCCATGAAGAACCGACAGCCAAGCCCATGAAGAGTGGCACATGTAAGATGACCTAATGCTTATCTCGCGATGGTTTATTCGCAAAGTGGTCAGCCATGAAGAACTGACAGCCAAGCCCATAAAGAGCGGTACCACTGAGATGACCTAATACTTATCTCGCGATGGTTTATAAGCAAAGTGGTCAGCCATGAAGAACCGACAACCAAGCCCATGAAGAGCGGCATGTGTGAAATGACCTAATTGTTATGTCGCGATGGTTTATACACAAAGTGGTCAGCCATGAAGAACTGACAGCCAAGGCCATGAAGAGTGGCACGTATGAGATGACCTCATACAGGGTTCCCCCAGGTTAAAATGTTTGAAATTCAAGGCCATTCCAGGCCATTTCTTGGCAATTTTCGTGGATTTTCAAGGCCCCCATTTATGAAATTCAAGGCTTTTCAAGGCCGAGGCGGGCAAAATACCGTAAATTATCAGAAAACGACTAGAAACCTTCTCTTATATTTCCCTTTGTTGGTAATTCTAACACTTGACATCATTTCTTGGAAAACTCTTTCTGAAAGCTATCCAAGCAATGATATCACTGATTAGAATTAGTGAGCCTGAGAAAGACATTTTCTTGTGTTTATCCTACAAGTGCAGTGTAATTACCAAGTGACACAATAGCTATGCCTCTTGTACATGTACCGCTATTCTAACTGAATACTTACTGAATGCAAATGAATTGATGTCATCCTTTCTCCCAATGAGTAAACTACATGTTACATGTAAATGACACATTTCGTAACCCACAACATCTCCGGAAATGTAATTCGAAAAGCAAAATGTAATTCCGTTGTGGGGAAGTGTACCTTCCAACAAGCTTGGATTAAATCAACTGCATACTGTAACTGGTTCCTGCCTGTTCCAGTTGAACGGTATTCAGCTAAATGCAGTAACTGTCGAAAAGTTTTTAATGTTTCATACATGGGCGAATCATCCTTTAAATCGCACATGTTAACATTTGAGGTGAATAAGACAATAACACTTTCATTTGGAAATCCAAACTCGGAATCCACCGTCATGGTGACTGCCCATGCCAGGACTTTAAGATGACGTTGTGTCAAATTCATCAGACATACATGCTTCGGAAATACTCAAATAGTTCAAATGAACAATCATCCATTTGTAATATTTTCAATATGAATAAATTATCCACGCACGTGCACTCAGCATTCGAACAGGCAGAATTTACAATAAATCTTCCCATTGGCTTAAATATACACCATCGTGCTCGCCCACATCAATAGCAACCATTCACAATGCTTGATTCAATGGATTTTAGTGTCACATCACTGCAAAGTTCTATCAATAATGCACGCATTGGCACTGCCGTAAATACTCCAAAATATAACCGGATTAATAAACCACACAGTTACATTTGCTGTAAATGCCGTAAAATATGTTCGGATTAAATTACGCATAACAAAATTCTCAGATTTTCCAGGTTTTTCAAAGCTCCCAATGGAAATTCAAGGCTTTCAAGGCCTTGAAGGACCTTTTGACGAATTCCAGGCATTTCCAGGTTTTCAAGGCCCTGCGGGAACCCTGTAATACTTATCTTCCGATGGTTTATACGCAAAGCCATCAGCCATGAAGAACTGACAGCCAAGCGCATGAAGAGTGGCATGTGAGAAATGACCTCATTGTTATGTCGCGATGGTTTATACGCAAAGTGGTCAGCCATGAAGAACTGACAGCCAAGCCCATGAAGAGTGGCACGTGTGACATGACCTAATACTTATCTCGCGATGGTTTATATGCAAAGTGGGCCCGCCATGAAGAACTCACAGCCAAGCCCATGAAGAGTGGCACGTGTAAGATGACCTAATACTTATCTCGTGATGGTTTATACGCAAAGTGGTGAGCCATGAAGAACTGACAGCCAAGCCCATGACGATTGGCACCTTTGAGATGACGTAATACTTATCTCGCGATGGTTTACACGCAAAGTGGTCAGCCATGAAGAACTGACAGCCAAGCCCATAAAGAGCAGCATGTGCGAAATGACCTAACAGTTATGTCGCGATGGTTTAAAAGCAAAATCGTCAGCCATGAAGAACCAACAGCCAAGCCCATGAAGAGCGGCATGTGTGAAATGACCTAATTGTTATGTCGCGATGTTTTATACGCAAAGTGGTCAGCCATGAAGAACTGACAGCCAAGCCCATGAAGAGTGGCACATGTGAGATGACCTAATACTTATCTCGCGATGGTTTATACGCAAAGTGGTCAGCCATGAAGAACTAACAGCCAAGCCCATCAAGAATGGCACGTGTGAGATGACCTAATACTTATTTCGCGATGGTTTATTCGCAAAGTGGTAAGCCATGAAGAACTGACAGCCAAGCCCATGAAGAGTGGCACGTGTGAGATGACCTAATACTTCTTTCCCGATGGATTATTCGCAAAGTGGTCAGCCATGAAGAACTGACAGCCAAGCCCATGACGTTCGGCACCGGTGAGAAGGCCTAATACTTATCTCGCGATGGTTTATACGTAAAGTGGTCAGCCATGAAGAACTGACAGCCAAGCCCATAAAGAGCGGCATGTGTGAAACGACCTAACTGTTAAGTCGCGATGGTATATAAGCAAAGTGGTCAGCCATGAAGAACCGACAGCCAAGCCCATGAAGAGCGGCATGAGTGAAATGACCTAATTGCTATGTCACGATGGTTTATACGCAAAGTGGTCAGCCATGAAGAACTGACAGCCAAGCCCATGAAGAGTGGCACATGCGAGATGACAGCCAAGCCCATGACATTCGGCACCGGTGAGAAGACCTAATACTTATCTCGCGATGGTTTATACGTAAAGTGTTCAGCCATGAAGAACAGACAGCCAAGCCAATAAAGTGTGGCATGTGTGAAACGACCGAACTGTTAAGTCGCGATGGTTTATAAGCAAAGTGGTCAGCCATGAAGAACCGACAGCCAAGCCCATGAAGAGCGGCATGTGTGAAACGACCTAACTGTTAAGACGCGATGGTTTATAAGCAAAGTGGTCAGCCATGAAGAATCGACAGCCAAGACCATGAAGAGCGGCATGTGTGAAATAACCTGTTATGTCGCGATGGTTTATATGCAAAGTGGTCAGCCATGAAGAACTGACAGCCAAGCCCATGAAGAGTGGCACGAGTGACATGACCGAATACTTATCTCGCGATGGTTTATACGCAAAGTGGTCAGCCATGAAGAACTGACAGCCAAGCCCATGAAGAGTGGCACGTGTGAGATGACTTAATACTTATCTCGCGATGCATTATTCGCAAAGTGGTCAGCCATGAAGAACTGATAGCCAAGCCCATGACGTTCGGCACCGGTGAGAAGACCTAATACTTATCTCGCAATGGTTTATACGTAAAGTGGTCAGCCATGAAGAACTGACAGCCTAGCCCATAAAGAGAGGCATGTGTGAAATGACCTAACTGTTATGTCGCGATGGTTTATAAGCAAAGTCGTCAGCAATGAAGAACCGACAGCCAAGCCTATGAAGAGCAGCATGTGTGAAATGACCTAATTGTTATGTCGCGATGGTTTATACGCAAAGTGGTCAGCCATGAAGAACTGACAGATAAGCCCATGAAGAGTGGCACATGTGAGATGACCTAATACTTATCTCGCGATGGTTTATACACAAAGTGGTCAGCCATGAAGAACTGACAGCCAAGCCCATGAAGAGTGGCACGTGTAAGATGACCTAATACTTATTTCGCGATGGTTTATTTGCAAAGTGGTCAGCCATGAAGAACTGACAGCCAAGCCCATGAAGAGTGGCACGTGTGAGATGACCTAATACTTCTTTCGCGATGGTTTATTCGCAAAGTGGTCAGCCATGAAGAACTGACAGCCAAGCCCATGACATTCGGCACCGGTGAGATGACCTAATACTTATCTCGCGATGGTTTATACGCAAAGTGCTCAGCCATGAAGAACTGACAGCCAAGCCCATAAAGAGCGGCATGTGTGAAATGACCTAACTGATATGTCGCGATGGTTTATAAGCAAAGTGGTAAGCCATGAAGAATCGACAGCCAAGACCATGAAGACCGGCATGTGTGAAATGACCTAATTGTTATGTCGCGATGGTTTATACGCAAAGTGGTCAGCCATGAAGAACTGACAGCCAAGCCCATGAAGAGTAGCACGTGTGAGATGACCTAATACTTATCTCGTGATGCATTATTCGCAAAGTGGTCAGCCATGAAGAACTGACAGCCAAGCCCATGAAGAGTGGCACGTGTGGGATGACCTAATACTTATCTCGCGATGGATTATTCGCAAAGTGGACAGCCATGAAGAACTGACAGCCAAGCCCATGAAAAGTGGCACGTGTGAGATGACCTAATACATATCTCGCAATGGATTATTCACAAAGTGCAGCCATGAAGAACTGACAGCCAAGCCCATGACGTTCGGCACCAGTGAGAAGACCTAATACTTATCTCGCGATGGTTTATACGTAAAGTGGTCAGCCATAAAGAACTGACAGCCAAGCCCATAAAGAGCGGCATATGTGAAATGACCTAATTGTTATGTCGCGATGGTTTATATGCAAAGTGGTCAGCCATGAAGAACTGACAGCCAAGCCCATGAAGAGTGGCACGTGTGAGATGACCTAATACTTATCTCGCGATGGTTTATATGCAAAGTGGTCAGCCATGAAGAACTGACAGCCAAGCCCATGAAGAGTGGCACGTGTGAGATGACCTAATACTTATTTCGCGATGGTTAATTTGCAAAGTGGTCAGTCAAGAAGAACTGACAGCCAAGCCCATGAAGAGTGGCACGTGTGAGATGACCTAATACTTCTTTCGCGATGGTTTATTCGCAAAGTGGTCAGCCATGAACAACTGACAGCCAAGCCCATGACATTCGGCACCGGTGAGATGACCTAATACTTATCTCGCGATGGTTTATACGCAAAGTGGTCAGCCATGAAGAACTGACAGCCAAGCCCATAAACAGCGGCATGTGTGAAATGACCTAACTGTTATGTCGCGATGGTTTATAAGCAAAGTGGTCAGCCATGATGAATCGACAGCCAAGACCATGAAGAGCGGCATGTGTGAAATGACCTAATTGTTATGTCGCGATGGTTTATACGCAAAGTGGTCAGCCATGAAGAACTGACAGCCAAGCCCATGAAGAGTGGCACGTGTGAGATGACCTAATACTTATCTCGCGATGCATTATTCGCAAAGTGGTCAGCCATGAAGAACTGACAGCCAAGCCCATGAAGAGTGGCACGTGTGAGATGACCTAATATTTCTTTCGCGATGGTTTATTCGCAAAGTGGTCAGCCATGAACAACTGACAGCCAAGCCCATGACATTCGGCACCGGTGAGATGACCTAATACTTATCTCGCGATGGTTTATATGCAAAGTGGTCAGCCATGAAGAACTGACAGCCAAGCCCATAAACAGCGGCATGTGTGAAATGACCTAACTGTTATGTCGCGATGGTTTATAAGCAAAGTGGTCAGCCATGATGAATCGACAGCCAAGACCATGAAGAGCGGCATGTGTGAAATGACCTAACTGTTTTGTTGCGATGGTTTATAACCAAAGTGGTCAGCCACGAAGAACCGACAGCCAAGCCCATGAAGAGCGGGATATGGGAAATGACCTAATTGTTATATCGTGATGGTTTATATGCAAAGTGGTCAGCCATGAAGAACTGACAGCCAAGCCCATGAAGAGTGACACGTGTGAGATGACCTAATACTTATCTCGCGATGGTTTAAACGCAAAGTGGTCAGCCATGAAGAACTGACAGCCAAGCCCATAAAGAGCGGCATGTGTGAACTGACCTAACTGTTATGTCGCGATGGTTTATAAGCAAAGTGGTAAGCCATGAAGAATCGACAGCCAAGACCATGAAGACCGGCATGTGTGAAATGACCTAATTGTTATGTCGCGATGGTTTATACGCAAAGTGGTCAGCCATGAAGAACTGACAGCCAAGCCCATGAAGAGTAGCACGTGTGAGATGTCCTAATACTTATCTCGCGATGCATTATTCGCAAAGTGGTCAGCCATGAAGAACTGACAGCCAAGCCCATGAAGAGTGGCACGTGTGGGATGACCTAATACTTATCTCGCGATGGATTATTCGCAAAGTGGTCAGCCATGAAGAACTGACAGCCAAGCCCATGAAAAGTGGCACGTGTGAGATGACCTAATACATATCTCGCAATGGATTATTCACAAAGTGCAGCCATGAAGAACTGACAGCCAAGCCCATGACGTTCGGCACCAGTGAGAAGACCTAATACTTATCTCGCGATGGTTTATACGTAAAGTGGTCAGCCATAAAGAACTGACAGCCAAGCCCATAAAGAGCGGCATATGTGAAATGACCTAATTGTTATGTCGCGATGGTTTATATGCAAAGTGGTCAGCCATGAAGAACTGACAGCCAAGCCCATGAAGAGTAGCACGTGTGAGATGACCTAATACTTATCTCGCGATGGTTTATATGCAAAGTGGTCAGCCATGAAGAACTGACAGCCAAGCCCATGAAGAGTGGCACGTGTGAGATGACCTAATACTTATTTCGCGATGGTTAATTCGCAAAGTGGTCAGTCAAGAAGAACTGACAGCCAAGCCCATGAAGAGTGGCACGTGTGAGATGACCTAATACTTCTTTCGCGATGGTTTATTCGCAAAGTGGTCAGCCATGAACAACTGACAGCCAAGCCCATGACATTCGGCACCGGTGAGATGACCTAATACTTATCTCGCGATGGTTTATATGCAAAGTGGTCAGCCATGAAGAACTGACAGCCAAGCCCATAAACAGCGGCATGTGTGAAATGACCTAACTGTTATGTCGCGATGGTTTATAAGCAAAGTGGTCAGCCATGATGAATCGACAGCCAAGACCATGAAGAGCGGCATGTGTGAAATGACCTAATTGTTATGTCGCGATGGTTTATACGCAAAGTGCTCAGCCATGAAGAACTGACAGCCAAGCCCATGAAGAGTGGCACGTGTGAGATGACCTAATACTTATCTCGCGATGGTTTATTCGCAAAGTGGTCAGCCATGAACAACTGACAGCCAAGCCCATGACATTCGGCACCGGTGAGATGACCTAATACTTATCTCGCGATGGTTTATATGCAAACTGGTCAGCCATGAAGAACTGACAGCCAAGCCCATAAACAGCGGCATGTGTGAAATGACCTAACTGTTATGTCGCGATGGTTTATAAGCAAAGTGGTCAGCCATGATGAATCGACAGCCAAGACCATGAAGAGCGGCATGTGTGAAATGACCTAATTGTTATGTCGCGATGGTTTATACGCAAAGTGCTCAGCCATGAAGAACTAACAGCCAAGCCCATGAAGAGTGGCACGTGTGAGATGACCTAATACTTATCTCGCGATGCATTATTCGCAAGGTGGTCAGCCATGAAGAACTGACAGCCAAGCCCATGACGTTCGGCACCGGTGAGAAGACCTAATACTTATCTCACAATGGTTTATACGTAAAGTGGTCAGGCATGAAGAACTGACAGCCTAGCCCATAAAGAGAGGCATGTGTGAAATGACCTAACTGTTATGTCGCGATGGTTTATAAGCAAAGTGGTCAGCCATGAAGAACCGACAGCCAAGCCCATGAAGAGCAGCATGTGTGAAATGACCTAATTGTCATGTCGCGATGGTTTATACGCAAAGTGGTCAGTGATGAAGAACTGACAGCCAAGCCCATCAAGAGTGGCACGTGTGAGATGACCTAATACTTATCTCGCGATGGATTATTCGCAAAGTGCAGCCATGAAGAACTGACAGCCAAGCCCATGACGTTCGGCAACGGTGAGAAGACCTAATACTTATCTCGGGATGGTTTATACGTAAAGTGGTCAGTCATGAAGAACTGACAGCCAAGCCCATGAAGAGCGGCATGTGTGAAACGACCTAACTGTTAAGTCGCGATGGTTTATAAGCAAAGTGATCAGTCATGAAGAACCGACAGCCAAGCCCATGAAGAGCGGCATGCGTGAAATGACCTAATTGTTATGTCACGATGGTTTATACGCAAAGTGGTCAGCCATGAAGAACTGACAGCCAAGCCCATGAAGAGTGGCACATGTGAGATGACCTAATACTTATCTCGCGATGGTTTATACGCAAAGTGGTCAGCCATGAAGAACTGACAGCCAAGCCCATGAAGAGTGGCACGTGTGAGATGACCTAATACTTCTTTCGCGATGGTTTATTCGCAAAGTGGTCAGCCATGAAGAACTGACAGCCAAGCCCATGATATTCGGCACCGGTGAGATGACCTAATACTTATCTCGCGATGCTTTATACACAAAGTGGTCAGCCACGAAGAACTGACAGCCAAGCCCATAAAAGGCGGCATGTGTGAAATGACCTAACTGTTATGTCGCGATGGTTTATAAGCAAAGTCGTCAGCCATGAAGAATCGACAGCCAAGACCATGAAGAGCGGCATGTGTGAAATGATCTAATTGTTATGTCGCGATGGTTTAAACGCAAAGTGGTCAGCCATGAAGAACTGACAGCCAAGCCCATGAAGAATGGCACGTGTGACAGGACCTAATACTTATCTCGCGATGGTTTATACGCAAAGTGGTCAGCCATGAAGAACTGACAGCCATGCCCATGAAGAGTGGCACATGTGAGATGACCTAATACTTATCTCGCGATGCATTATTCGCAAAGTGGTCAGCCATGAAGAACTGACAGCCAAGCCCATGACGTTCGGCACCGGTGAGAAGACCTAATACTTATCTCGCAATGGTTTATACGTAAAGTGGTCAGGCATGAAGAACTGACAGCCTAGCCCATAAAGAGAGGCATGTGTGAAATGACCTAACTGTTATGTCGCAATGGTTAATAAGCAAAGTGGTCAGCCATGAAGAACCGACAGCCAAGCCCATGAAGAGCAGCATGTGTGAAATGACCTAATTGCCATGTCGCGACTGTTTATACGCAAAGTGGTCAGTGATGAAGAACTGATAGCCAAGCCCATGAAGAGTGGCACATGTGAGATGACCTAATACTTATCTCACGATGGTTTATACGCAAAGTGATCAGCCATGAAGAACAGACAGCCAAGCCCATGAAGAGTGGCACGTGTGAGATGACCTAATACTTATTTCGCGATGGTTTATTCGCAAAGTTGTCAGCCATGAAGAACTGACAGCCAAGTCCATGAAGAGTGGCACGTGTGAGATGACCTAATACTTATTTCGCGATGGTTTATTCGCAAAGTGGTCAGCCATGAAGAACTGACAGCCAAGCCCATGACGTTCGGCACCGGTGAGATGACCAAATACTTATCTCGCGATGGTTTATACGTAAAGTGGTCAGCCATGAAGACCTGACAGCCAAGCCCATAAAGAGCGGCATGTGTGAAATGACCTAATTGTTATGTCGCGATGGTTTATACGCAAAGTGGTCAGTCATGAAGAACTGACAGCCAAGCCCATGAAGAGTAGCACGTGTGATATGACCTAATACTTATCTCGCGATGCATTATTGGCAAAGTGGTCAGCCATGAAGAACTGACAGCCAAGCCCATGAAGAGTGGCACGTGTTGGATGACCTAATACTTATCTCGCGATGGATTATTCGCAAAGTGGTCAGCCATGAAGAACTGACAGCCAAGCCCATGAAAAGTGGCACGTGTGAGATGACCTAATACATATCTCGCGATGGATTATTCGCAAAGTGCAGCCATGAAGAACTGACAGCCAAGCCCATGACGTTCGGCACCAGTGAGAAGACCTAATACTTATCTCGCGATGGTTTATATGTAAAGTGGTCAGCCATGAAGAACTGACAGCCAAGCCCATAAAGAGCGGCATGTGTGAAATGACCTAATTGTTATGTGGCGATGGTTTATATGCAAAGTGGTCAGCCATGAAGAACTGACAGCCAAGCCCATGAAGAGTGGCACGTGTGAGATGACCTAATACTTATCTCGCGATGGTTTATACGCAAAGTGGTCAGCCATGAAGAACTGACAGCCAAGCCGATGAAGAGTGGCACATGTGAGATGACCTAATACTTATTTCGCGATGGTTAATTCGCAAAGTGGTCAGTCATAAAGAACTGACAGCCAAGCCCAAGAAGAGTGGCACGTGTGAGATGACCTAATACTTCTTTTGCGATGGTTTATTCGCAAAGTGGTCAGCCATGAAGAACTGACAGCCAAGCCCATGATATTCGGCACCGGTGAGATGACCTAATACTTATCTCGCGATGGTTTATATACAAAGTGGTCAGCCATGAAGAACTGACAGCCAAGCCCATAAAGAGCGGCATGTGTGAAATGACCTAACTGTTATGTCGCGATGGTTTATAAGCAAAGTCGTCAGCCATGAAGAATCGACAGCCAAGACCATGAAGAGCGGCATGTGTGAAATGACCTAATTGTCATGTCGCGATTGTTTATACGCAAAGTGGTCAGTGATGAAGAACTGATAGCCAAGCCCATGAAGAGTGGCACATGTGAGATGACCTAATACTTATCTCGCGATGGTTTATACGCAAAGTGGTCAGCCATGAAGAACAGACAGCCAAGCGATGAAGAGTGGCACGTGTGAGATGACCTAATACTTATCTCGCGATGGTTTATTCGCAAAGTGATCAGCCATGAAGAACTGACAGCCAAGCCCATGATATTCGGCACCGGTGAGATGACCTAATACATATCTCGCGATGGATTATTCGCAAAGTGCAGCCATGAAGAACTGACAGCCAAGCCCATGACGTTCGGCACCAGTGAGAAGACCTAATACTTATCTCGCGATGGTTTATACGTAAAGTGGTCAGCCATGAAGAACTGACAGCCAAGCCCATAAAGAGCGGCATGTGTGAAATGACCTAATTGTTATGTCGCAATGGTTTATATGCAAAGTGGTCAGCCATGAAGAACTGACAGCCAAGCCCATGAAGAGTGGCACGTGTGAGATGACCTAATACTTCTTTTGCGATGGTTTATTCGCAAAGTGGTCAGCCATGAAGAACTGACAGCCAAGCCCATGATATTCGGCACCGGTGAGATGACCTAATACTTATCTCGCGATGGTTTATATACAAAGTGGTCAGCCATGAAGAACTGACAGCCAAGCCCATAAAGAGCGGCATGTGTGAAATGACCTAACTGTTATGTCGCGATGGTTTATAAGCAAAGTCGTCAGCCATGAAGAATCGACAGCCAAGACCATGAAGAGCGGCATGTGTGAAATGACCTAATTGTCATGTCGCGATGGTTTATACGTAAAGTGGTCAGCCATGAAGAACTGACAGCCAAGCCCATAAAGAGCGGCATGTGTGAAATGACCTAATTGTTATGTCGCAATGGTTTATATGCAAAGTGGTCAGCCATGAAGAACTGACAGCCAAGCCCATGAAGAGTGGCACGTGTGAGATGACATAATACTTATCTAGCGATGGATTATGCGCAAAGTGGTCAGCCATAAAGAACTGACAGCCAAGCCCATCAAGAGTGGCACGTGTGAGATGACCTAATACTTATCTCGCGATGGATTATTCGCAAAGTGCAGCCATGAAGAACTGACAGCCAAGCCCATGACGTTCGGCACCGGTGAGAAGACCTAATACTTATCTCGCGATGGTTTATACGTAAAGTGGTCAGCCATGAAGAACTGACAGCCAAGCCCATAAAGAGCGGCATGTGTCAAACGACCTAACTGTTAAGTCGCGATGGTTTATAAGCAAAGTGGTCAGTCATGAAGAACCGACAGCCAAGCCCATGAAGAGCGGCATGTGTGAAATGATCTAATTGTTATGTCGCGATGGTTTATACGCAAAGTGGTCAGCCATGAAGAACTGACAGCCAAGCCCATGAAGAGTGGCACATGCGAGATGACCTAATACTTATCTCGCGATGGTTTATACGCAAAGTGGTCAGCCATGAAGAACTGACAGCCAAGCCCATGAAGAGTGGCAGGTGTGAGATGACCTAATACTTCTTTCGCGATGGTTTATTCGCAAAGTGGTCAGCCATGAAGAACTGACAGCCAAGCCCATGATATTCGGCACCGGTGAGATGAGCTAATACTTATCTCGCGATGGTTTATACACAAAGTGGTCAGCCATGAAGAACTGACAGCCAAGCCCATAAAGAGCGGCATGTGTGAAATGACCTAACTGTTATGTCGCGATGGTTTATAAGCAAAGTCGTCAGCCATGAAGAATCGACAGCCAAGACCATGAAGAGCGGCATGTGTGAAATGACCTAATTGTTATGTTGCGATGGATTAAACGCAAAGTGGTCAGCCATGAAGAACTGACAGCCAAGCCCATGAAGAGTGGCACGTGTGACATGACCTAATACTTATCTCGCGATGGTTTATACGCAAAGTAGTCAGCCATGAAGAACTGACAGCCATGCCCATGAAGAGTGGCACATGTGAGATGACCTAATACTTATCTCGCGATGCATTATTCGCAAAGTGGTCAGCCATGAAGAACTGACAGCCAAGCCCATGACGTTCGGCACCGGTGAGAAGACCTAATACTTATCTCGCAATGGTTTATACGTAAAGTGGTCAGGCATGAAGAACTGACAGCCTAGCCCATAAAGAGAGGCATGTGTGAAATGACCTAACTGTTATGTCGCGATGGTTTATAAGCAAAGTGGTCAGCCATGAAGAACCGACAGCCAAGCCCATGAAGAGCAGCATGTGCAAAATGACCTAATTGTCATGTCGCAATGGTTTATACGCAAAGTGGTCAGTGATGAAGAACTGATAGCCAAGCCCATGAAGAGTGGCACATGTGAGATGACCTAATACTTATCTCGCGATGGTTTATACGCAAAGTGGTCAGCCATGAAGAACTGACAGCCAAGCCCATGAAGAGTGGCACGTGTGAGATGACCTAATACTTATTTCGCGATGGTTTATTCACAAAGTTGTCAGCCATGAAGAACTGACAGCCAAGCCCCTGAAGAGTGGCACGTGTGAGATGACCTAATACTTATTTCGCGATGGTTAATTCGCAAAGTGGTGAGTCATGAAGAACTGACAGCCAAGCCCATCAAGAGTGGCACGTGTGAGATGACCTAATACTTCTTTCGCGACGGTTTATTCGCAAAGTGGTCAGCCATGAACAACTGACAGCCAAGCCCATGACATTCGGCACCGGTGAGATGACCTAATACTTATCTCCCGATGGTTTATACGCAAAGTGGTCAGCCATGAAGAACTGACAGCCAAGCCCATAAACAGCGGCATGTGTGAAATGACCTAACTGTTATGTCGCGATGGTTTATAAGCAAAGTGGTCAGCCATGAAGAATCGACAGCCAAGACCATGAGGAGCGGCATGTGTAATGACCTAATTGTTATGTCGCGATGGTTTATACGCAAAGTGGTCAGCCATGAAGAACTGACAGCCAAGCCCATTAAGAGTGGCACGTGTGAGATGACCTAATACTTATCTCGCGATGCATTATTTGCAAAGTGGTCAGCTATGAAGAACTGACAGCCAAGCCCATGAAGAGTGGCACGTGTGGGATGACCTAATACTTATCTCGCGATGGATTATTCGCAAAGTGGTCAGCCATGAAGAACTGACAGCCAAGCCCATCAAGAGTGGCACGTGTGAGATGACCTAATACTTATCTCGCGATGGATTATTCGCAAAGTGCAGCCATGAAGAACTGACAGCCAAGCCCATGACGTTCGGCACCGGTGAGAAGACCTAATACTTATCTCGCGATGGTTTATACGTAAAGTGGTCAGCCATGAAGAACTGACAGCCAAGCCCATAAAGAGCGGCATGTGTGAAACGACCTAACTGTTAAGTCGCGATGGTTTATAAGCAAAGTGGTCAGTCATGAAGAACCGACAGCCAAGCCCATGAAGAGCGGCATGTGTGAAATGACCTAATTGTTATGTCGCGATGGTTTATACGCAAAGTGGTCAGCCATGAAGAACTGACAGCCAAGCCCATGATATTCGGCACCGGTGAGATGACCTAATACTTATCTCGCGATGGTTTATACACAAAGTGGTCAGCCATGAAGAACTGACAGCCAAGCCCATAAAGAGCGGCATGTGTGAAATGACCTAACTGTTATGTCGCGATGGTTTATAAGCAAAGTCGTCAGCCATGAAGAATCGACAGCCAAGACCATGAAGAGCGGCATGTGTGAAATGACCTAATTGTTATGTCGCGATGGTTTAAACGCAAAATGGTCAGCCATGAAGAACTGACAGCCAAGCCCATGAAGAGTGGCACATGTGACATGACCTAATACTTATCTCGCGATGGTTTATACGCAAAGTGGTAAGCCATGAAGAACTGACAGCCATGCCCATGAAGAGTGGCACATGTGAGATGACCTAATACTTATCTCGCGATGCATTATTCGCAAAGTGGTCAGCCATGAAGAACTGACAGCCAAGCCCATGACGTTCGGCACCGGTGAGAAGACCTAATACTTATCTCGCAATGGTTTATACGTAAAGTGGTCAGGCATGAAGAACTGACAGCCTAGCCCATAAAGAGAGGCATGTGTGAAATGACCTAGCTGTTATGTCGCGATGGTTTATAAGCAAAGTGGTCAGCCATGAAGAACCGACAGCCAAGCCCATGAAGAGCAGCATGTGTGAAATGACCTAATTGTCATGTCGCGATGGTTTATACGCAAAGTGGTCAGTGATGAAGAACTGATAGCCAAGACCATGAAGAGTGGCACATGTGAGATGACCTAATACTTATCTCGCGATGGTTTATACGCAAAGTGGTCACCCATGAAGAACTGACAGCCAAGCCCATGAAGAGTGGCACGTGTGAGATGACCTAATACTTATTTCGCGATGGTTTATTCGCAAAGTTGTCAGCCATGAAGATCTGACAGCCAAGCCCATGAAGAGTGGCACGTGTGGGATGACCTAATACTTATCTCGCGAATATTTATTCGCAAAGTGGTCAGCCATGAAGATCTGACAGCCAAGCCCATGACGTTCAGCACCGGTGAGAAGACCTAATACTTATCTCGCGATGGTTTATACGCAAAGTGGTCAGCCATGAAGAACTGACAGCCAAACCCATAAAGAGTGGCATGTGTGAAATGACCTAATACTTATCTCGCGATGGTTTATACGCAAAGTGGTCAGCCATGAAGAACTGACAGCCAAGCCCATGAAGAGTGGCACATGTGAGATGACCTAATACTTATCTCGCGATGGTTTATACTCAAAGTGGTCAGCCATGAAGAACTGACAGCCAAGCCCATGAAGAGTGGCACGTGTGAGATGACGTAATACTTATTTCGCGATGGTTTATTCACAAAGTGGTCAGCCATGAAGAACTGACAGCCAAGCCCATGAAGAGTGGCACGTGTGAGATGACCTAATACTTATTTCGCGATGGTTTATTCGCAAAGTGGTCAGCCATGAAGAACTGACAGCCAAGCCCATGACATTCAGCACAAGTGAGATGACCTAATACTTATCTTGCGATGGTTTATACGCAAAGTGGTCAGCCATGAAGAACTGACAGCCAAGCCCATAAAGAGCAGCATATGTGAAATGAGCTAACTGTTATGTTTCAATGGTTTATAAGCAAAGTGGTCAGCCATGAAGAATCGACAGCCAAGACCACGAAGAGCGGCATGTGTGAAATAACCTAATTGTTATGTCGCGATGGTTTATACGCAAAGTGGTCAGCCATGAAGAACTGACAGCCAAGCCCATGAAGAGTGGCACATGTGAGATGACCTAATACTTATCTCGCGATGGTTTATACGCAAAGTGGTCAGCCATGAAGAACTGACAGCCAAGCCCATGAAGAGTGGCACGTGTGATAAGACCTAATACTTATCTCGCGATGGTTTATACGCAAAGTGGTCAGCCATGAAGAACTGACAGCCAAGCCCATGAAGAGTGGCACGTGTGAGATGACCTAATACTTATTTCGCAATGGTTTATTCGCAAAGTGGTCAGCCATGAAGAACTGACAGCCAAGCCCATGACATTCAGCAGAAGGGAGATGACCAAATACTTATCTCGCGATGGTTTATACGCAAAGTGGTCAGCCATGAAGAACTGACAGCCTAGCCCATAAAGAGCAGCATGTGCGAAATGACCTAACAGTTATGTCGCGATGGTTTAAAAGCAAAATCGTCAGCCATGAAGAACCAACAGCCAAGCCCATGAAGAGCGGCATGTGTGAAATGACCTAATTGTTATGTCGCGATTTTTTATACGCAAAGTGGTCAGCCATGAAGAACTGACAGCCAAGCCCATGAAGAGTGGCACATGTGAGATGACCTAATACTTATCTCGCGATGGTTTATACGCAAAGTGGTCAGCCATGAAGAACTGACAGCCAAGCCCATGAAGAGTGGCACGTGTGAGATGACCTAATACTTATTTCGCGATGGTTTATTCGCAAAGTGGTAAGCCATGAAGAACTGACAGCCAAGCCCATGAAGAGTGGCACGTGTGAGATGACCTAATACTTATCTAGCGATGGATTATTCGCAAAGTGGTCAGCCATGAAGAACTGACAGCCAAGCCCATGACGTTCGGCACCGGTGAGAAGACCTAATACATATCTCGCGATGGTTTATACGTAAAGTGGTCAGCCATGATGAACTGACAGCCAAGCCCATAAAGAGCGGCATGTGTGAAACGACCTAACTGTTAAGTCGCGATGGTTTATAAGCAAAGTGGTCAGCCATGAAGAACCGACAGCCAAGCCCATGAAGAGCGGCATGTGTGAAATGACCTAATTGCTATGTCGCGAAGGTTTATACGTAAAGTGGTCAGCCATGAAGAACTGACAGCCAAGCCCATGAAGAGTGGCACATGTGAGATGGCAGCCAAGCCCATGACGTTCGGCACCGGTGACAAGACCTAATACTTATCTCGCGATGGTTTATACGTAAAGTGGTCAGCCATGAAGAACTGACAGCCAAGCCAATAAAGTGTGGCATGTGTGAAACGACCTAACTGTTAAGTCGCGATGGTTTATAAGCAAAGTGGTCAGCCAAGAAGAACCGACAGCCAAGCCCATGAAGAGCGGCATGTGTGAAACAACCTAACTGTTAAGTCACGATGGTTTATAAGCAAAGTGGTCAGCCATGAAGAATCGACAGCCAAGACCATGAAGAGCGGCATGTGTGAAATAACCTAACTGTTATGTCGCGATGGTTTATATGCAAAGTGGTCAGCCATGAACAACTGACAGCCAAGCCCATGAAGAGAGGCACGTGTGACATGACCTAATACTTATCTCGCGATGGTTTATAGGCAAAGTGGTCAGCCATGAAGAACTGACAGCCAAGCCCATGAAGAGTGGCACGTGTGAGATGACTTAATACTTATCTCGCGATGCATTATTCGCAAAGTGGTCAGCCATGAAGAACTGATAGCCAAGCCCATGACGTTCGGCACCGGTGAGAAGACCTAATACTTATCTCGCAATGGTTTATACGTAAAGTGGTCAGCCATGAAGAACTGATAGCCTAGCCCATAAAGAGAGGCATGTGTGAAATGACCTAACTGTTATGTCGCGATGGTTTATAAGCAAAGTGGTCAGCCATGAAGAACCAACAGCCAAGCCCATGAAGAGCAGCATGTGTGAAATGACCTAATTGTTATGTCGCGATGGTTTATACGCAAAGTGGTCAGCCATGAAGAACTGACAGCCAAGCCCATGAAGAGTGGCACATGTGAGATGACCTAATACTTATCTCGCGATGGTTTATACGCAAAGTGGTCAGCCATGAAGAACTGACAGCCAAGCCCATGAAGAGTGGCACGTGTGAGATGACCTAACACTTATTTCGCGATGGTTTATTCGCAAAGTGGTCAGCCATGAAGAACTGACAGCCAAGCCCATGAAGAGTGGCACGTGTGAGATGACCTAATACTTCTTTCGCGATGGTTTATTCGCAAAGTGGTCAGCCATGAAGAACTGACAGCCAAGCCCATGACATTCGGCACCGGTGAGATGACCTAATACTTATCTCGCGATGGCCTATCTTTTATGTCGCGATGGTTTATAAGCAAAGTGGTCAGCCATGAAGAACCGACAGCCAAGCCCATGAAGAGTGGCACATGTAAGATGACCTAATGCTTATCTCGCAATGGTTTATTCGCAAAGTGCTCAGCCATGAAGAACTGACAGCCAAGCCCATAAAGAGTGGCATGTGTGAAATGACCTAACTGTTATGTCGCGATGGTTTATAAGCAAACTGGTAAGCCATGAAGAATCGACAGCCAAGACCATGAAGACCGGCATGTGTGAAATGACCTAATTGTTATGTCGCGATGGTTTATACGCAAAGCGGTCAGCCATGAAGAACTGACAGCCAAGCCCATAAAGAGTAGCACGTGTGAGATGACCTAATACTTATCTCGCGATGCATTATTCGCAAAGTGGTCAGCCATGAAGAACTGACAGCTAAGCCCATGAAGAGTGGCACGTGTGGGATGACCTAATACTTATCTCGCGATGGATTATTCGCAAAGTGGTCAGCCATGAAGAACTGACAGCCAAGCCCATGAAAAGTGGCACGTGTGAGATGACCTAATACATATCTCGCGATGGATTATTCGCAAAGGGCAGCCATGAAGAACTGACAGCCAAGCCCATGACGTTCGGCACCAGTGAGAAGACCTAATACTTATCTCGCGATGGTTTATACGTAAAGTGGTCAGCCATGAAGAACTGACAGCCAAGCCCATAAAGAGCGGCATGTGTGAAATGACCTAATTGTTATGTCGCGATGGTTTATATGCAAAGTGGTCAGCCATGAAGAACTGACAGCCAAGCCCATGAAGAGTGGCACGTGTGAGATGACCTAATACTTCTTTCGCGATGGTTTATTCGCAAAGTGGTCAGCCATGAAGAACTGACAGCCAAGCCCATGATATTCGGCACCGGTGAGATGACCTAATACTTATCTCGCGATGGTTTATACACAAAGTGGTCAGCCATGAAGAACTGACAGCCAAGCCCATAAAGAGCGGCATGTGTGAAATGACCTAACTGTTATGTCGCGATGGTTTATAAGCAAAGTCGTCAGCCATGAAGAATCGACAGCCAAGACCATGAAGAGCGGCATGTGTGAAATGACCTAATTGTTATGTCGTGATGGTTTAAACGCAAAGTGGTCAGCCATGAAGAACTGACAGCCAAGCCCATGAAGAGTGGCACATGTGACATGACCTGATACTTATCTCGCGATGGTTTATACACAAAGTGGTCAGCCATGAAGAACAGACAGCCATGCCCATGAAGAGTGGCACGTGTGAGATGACCTAATACTTATCTCGCGATGCATTATTCGCAAAGTGGTCAGCCATGAAGAACTGACAGCCAAGCCCATGAAGAGTGGCACGTGTGGGATGACCTAATACTTATCTCGCGATGGATTATTCGCAAAGTGGTCAGCCATGAAGAACTGACAGCCAAGCCCATGAAAAGTGGCACGTGTGAGATGACCTAATACATATCTCGCGATGGATTATTCGCAAAGTGCAGCCATGAAGAACTGACAGCCAAGCCCATGACGTTCGGCACCAGTGAGAAGACCTAATACTTATCTCGCGATGGTTTATACGTAAAGTGGTCAGCCATGAAGAACTGACAGCCAAGCCCATAAAGAGCGGCATGTGTGAAATGACCTAATTGTTATGTCGCGATGGTTTATATGCAAAGTGGTCAGCCATGAAGAACTGACAGCCAAGCCCATGAAGAGTGGCACGTGTGAGATGACCTAATACTTCTTTCGCGATGGTTTATTCGCAAAGTGGTCAGCCATGAAGAACTGACAGCCAAGCCCATGATATTCGGCACCGGTGAGATGACCTAATACTTATCTCGCGATGGTTTATACACAAAGTGGTCAGCCATGAAGAACTGACAGCCAAGCCCATAAAGAGCGGCATGTGTGAAATGACCTAACTGTTATGTCGCGATGGTTTATAAGCAAAGTCGTCAGCCATGAAGAATCGACAGCCAAGACCATGAAGAGCGGCATGTGTGAAATGACCTAATTGTTATGTCGCGATGGTTTAAACGCAAAATGGTCAGCCATGAAGAACTGACAGCCAAGCCCATGAAGAGTGGCACATGTGACATGACCTAATACTTATCTCGCGATGGTTTATACGCAAAGTGGTCAGCCATGAAGAACTGACAGCCATGCCCATGAAGAGTGGCACATGTGAGATGACCTAATACTTATCTCGCGATGCATTATTCGCAAAGTGGTCAGCCATGAAGAACTGACAGCCAAGCCCATGACGTTCGGCACCGGTGAGAAGACCTAATACTTATCTCGCAATGGTTTATACGTAAAGTGGTCAGGCATGAAGAACTGACAGCCTAGCCCATAAAGAGAGGCATGTGTGAAATGACCTAGCTGTTATGTCGCGATGGTTTATAAGCAAAGTGGTCAGCCATGAAGAACCGACAGCCAAGCCCATGAAGAGCAGCATGTGTGAAATGACCTAATTGTCATGTCGCGATGGTTTATACGCAAAGTGGTCAGTGATGAAGAACTGATAGCCAAGCCCATGAAGAGTGGCACATGTGAGATGACCTAATACTTATCTCGCGATGGTTTATACGCAAAGTGGTCACCCATGAAGAACTGACAGCCAAGCCCATGAAGAGTGGCACGTGTGAGATGACCTAATACTTATTTCGCGATGGTTTATTCGCAAAGTTGTCAGCCATGAAGATCTGACAGCCAAGCCCATGAAGAGTGGCACGTGTGAGATGACCTAATACTTATCTCGCGATGATTTATTCGCAAAGTGGTCAGCCATGAAGATCTGACAGCCAAGCCCATGACGTTCAGCACCGGTGAGAAGACCTAATACTTATCTCGCGATGGTTTATACGCAAAGTGGTCAGCCATGAAGAACTGACAGCCAAACCCATAAAGAGTGGCATCTGTGAAATGACCTAATACTTATCTCGCGATGGTTTATACGCAAAGTGGTCAGCCATGAAGAACTGACAGCCAAGCCCATGAAGAGTGGCACATGTGAGATGACCTAATACTTATCTCGCGATGGTTTATACTCAAAGTGGTCAGCCATGAAGAACTGACAGCCAAGCCCATGAAGAGTGGCACGTGTGAGATGACGTAATACTTATTTCGCGATGGTTTATTCACAAAGTGGTCAGCCATGAAGAACTCACAGCCAAGCCCATGAAGAGTGGCACGTGTGAGATGACCTAATACTTATTTCGCGATGGTTTATTCGCAAAGTGGTCAGCCATGAAGAACTGACAGCCAAGCCCATGACATTCAGCACAAGTGAGATGACCTAATACTTATCTTGCGATGGTTTATACGCAAAGTGGTCAGCCATGAAGAACTGACAGCCAAGCCCATAAAGAGCAGCATATGTGAAATGAGCTAACTGTTATGTTTCAATGGTTTATAAGCAAAGTGGTCAGCCATGAAGAATCGACAGCCAAGACCACGAAGAGCGGCATGTGTGAAATAACCTAATTGTTATGCCGCGATGGTTTATACGCAAAGTGGTCAGCCATGAAGAACTGACAGCCAAGCCCATGAAGAGTGGCACATGTGAGATGACCTAATACTTATCTCGCGATGGTTTATACGCAAAGTGGTCAGCCATGAAGAACTGACAGCCAAGCCCATGAAGAGTGGCACGTGTGATAAGACCTAATACTTATCTCGCGATGGTTTATACGCAAAGTGGTCAGCCATGAAGAACTGACAGCCAAGCCCATGAAGAGTGGCACGTGTGAGATGACCTAATACTTATTTCGCAATGGTTTATTCGCAAAGTGGTCAGCCATGAAGAACTGACAGCCAAGCCCA
The DNA here is from genome assembly GCA_031216915.1 of Pictodentalium vernedei. Lineage (NCBI taxonomy): Eukaryota > Metazoa > Mollusca > Scaphopoda > Dentaliida > Dentaliidae > Pictodentalium > Pictodentalium vernedei. Next base: position 140,794,657 of record CM062293.1, read on the forward strand.
TGACATTCAGCAGAAGTGAGATGACCAAATACTTATCTCGCGATGGTTTATACGCAAAGTGGTCAGCCATGAAGAACTGACAGCCTAGCCCATAAAGAGCAGCATGTGCGAAATGACCTAACAGTTATGTCGCGATGGTTTAAAAGCAAAATCGTCAGCCATGAAGAACCAACAGCCAAGCCCATGAAGAGCGGCATGTGTGAAATGACCTAATTGTTATGTCGCGATTTTTTATACGCAAAGTGGTCAGCCATGAAGAACTGACAGCCAAGCCCATGAAGAGTGGCACATGTGAGATGACCTAATACTTATCTCGCGATGGTTTACACGCAAAGTGGTCAGCCATGAAGAACTGACAGCCAAGCCCATGAAGAGTGGCACGTGTGAGATGACCTAATAGTTATTTCGCGATGGTTTATTCGCAAAGTGGTAAGCCATGAAGAACTGACAGCCAAGCCCATGAAGAGTGGCACGTGTGAGATGACCTAATACTTATCTCGCGATGGATTATTCGCAAAGTGGTCAGCCATGAAGAACTGACAGCCAAGCCCATGACGTTCGGCACCGGTGAGAAGACCTAATACATATCTCGCGATGGTTTATACGTAAAGTGGTCAGCCATGAAGAACTGACAGCCAAGCCCATAAAGAGCGGCATGTGTGAAACGACCTAACTGTTAAGTCGCGATGGTTTATAAGCAAAGTGGTCAGCCATGAAGAACCGACAGCCAAGCCCATGAAGAGCGGCATGTGTGAAATGACCTAATTGCTATGTCGCGATGGTTTATACGTAAAGTGGTCAGCCATGAAGAACTGACAGCCAAGCCCATGAAGAGTGGCACATGTGAGATGGCAGCCAAGCCCATGACGTTCGGCACCGGTGACAAGACCTAATACTTATCTCGCGATGGTTTATACGTAAAGTGGTCAGCCATGAAGAACTGACAGCCAAGCCAATAAAGTGTGGCATGTGTGAAACGACCTAACTGTTAAGTCGCGATGGTTTATAAGCAAAGTGGTCAGCCAAGAAGAACCGACAGCCAAGCCCATGAAGAGCGGCATGTGTGAAACAACCTAACTGTTAAGTCACGATGGTTTATAAGCAAAGTGGTCAGCCATGAAGAATCGACAGCCAAGACCATGAAGAGCGGCATGTGTGAAATAACCTAACTGTTATGTCGCGATGGTTTATATGCAAAGTGGTCAGCCATGAACAACTGACAGCCAAGCCCATGAAGAGAGGCACGTGTGACATGACCTAATACTTATCTCGCGATGGTTTATAGGCAAAGTGGTCAGCCATGAAGAACTGACAGCCAAGCCCATGAAGAGTGGCACGTGTGAGATGACTTAATACTTATCTCGCGATGCATTATTCGCAAAGTGGTCAGCCATGAAGAACTGATAGCCAAGCCCATGACGTTCGGCACCGGTGAGAAGACCTAATACTTATCTCGCAATGGTTTATACGTAAAGTGGTCAGCCATGAAGAACTGATAGCCTAGCCCATAAAGAGAGGCATGTGTGAAATGACCTAACTGTTATGTCGCGATGGTTTATAAGCAAAGTGGTCAGCCATGAAGAACCAACAGCCAAGCCCATGAAGAGCAGCATGTGTGAAATGACCTAATTGTTATGTCGCGATGGTTTATACGCAAAGTGGTCAGCCATGAAGAACTGACAGCCAAGCCCATGAAGAATGGCACATGTGAGATGACCTAATACTTATCTCGCGATGGTTTATACGCAAAGTGGTCAGCCATGAAGAACTGACAGCCAAGCCCATGAAGAGTGGCACGTGTGAGATGACCTAACACTTATTTCGCGATGGTTTATTCGCAAAGTGGTCAGCCATGAAGAACTGACAGCCAAGCCCATGACATTCGGCACCGGTGAGATGACCTAATACTTATCTCGCGATGGCCTATCTTTTATGTCGCGATGGTTTATAAGCAAAGTGGTCAGCCATGAAGAACCGACAGCCAAGCCCATGAAGAGTGGCACATGTAAGATGACCTAATGCTTATCTCGCAATGGTTTATTCGCAAAGTGCTCAGCCATGAAGAACTGACAGCCAAGCCCATAAAGAGTGGCATGTGTGAAATGACCTAACTGTTATGTCGCGATGGTTTATAAGCAAACTGGTAAGCCATGAAGAATCGACAGCCAAGACCATGAAGACCGGCATGTGTGAAATGACCTAATTGTTATGTCGCGATGGTTTATACGCAAAGTGGTCAGCCATGAAGAACTGACAGCCAAGCCCATAAAGAGTAGCACGTGTGAGATGACCTAATACTTATCTTGCGATGCATTATTCGCAAAGTGGTCAGCCATGAAGAACTGACAGCTAAGCCCATGAAGAGTGGCACGTGTGGGATGACCTAATACTTATCTCGCGATGGATTATTCGCAAAGTGGTCAGCCATGAAGAACTGACAGCCAAGCCCATGAAAAGTGGCACGTGTGAGATGACCTAATACATATCTCGCGATGGATTATTCGCAAAGTGCAGCCATGAAGAACTGACAGCCAAGCCCATGACGTTCGGCACCAGTGAGAAGACCTAATACTTATCTCGCGATGGTTTATACGTAAAGTGGTCAGCCATGAAGAACTGACAGCCAAGCCCATAAAGAGCGGCATGTGTGAAATGACCTAATTGTTATGTCGCGATGGTTTATATGCAAAGTGGTCAGCCATGAAGAACTGACAGCCAAGCCCATGAAGAGTGGCACGTGTGAGATGACCTAATACTTCTTTCGCGATGGTTTATTCGCAAAGTGGTCAGCCATGAAGAACTGACAGCCAAGCCCATGATATTCGGCACCGGTGAGATGACCTAATACTTATCTCGCGATGGTTTATACACAAAGTGGTCAGCCATGAAGAACTGACAGCCAAGCCCATAAAGAGCGGCATGTGTGAAATGACCTAACTGTTATGTCGCGATGGTTTATAAGCAAAGTCGTCAGCCATGAAGAATCGACAGCCAAGACCATGAAGAGCGGCATGTGTGAAATGACCTAATTGTTATGTCGCGATGGTTTAAATGCAAAGTGGTCAGCCATGAAGAACTGACAGCCAAGCCCATGAAGAGTGGCACATGTGACATGACCTGATACTAATCTCGCGATGGTTTATACACAAAGTGGTCAGCCATGAAGAACAGACAGCCATGCCCATGAAGAGTGGCACGTGTGAGATGACCTAATACTTATCTCGCGATGCATTATTCGCAAAGTGGTCAGCCATAAAGAACTGACAGCCAAGCCCATGAAGAGTGGCACGTGTGGGATGACCTAATACTTATCTCGCGATGGATTATTCGCAAAGTGGTCAGCCATGAAGAACTGACAGCCAAGCGCATGAAAAGTGGCACGTGTGAGATGACCTAATACATATCTTGCGATGGATTATTCGCAAAGTGCAGCCATGAAGAACTGACAGCCAAGCCCATGACGTTCGGCACCAGTGAGAAGACCTAATACTTATCTCGCGATGGTTTATACGTAAAGTGGTCAGCCATGAAGAACTGACAGCCAAGCCCATAAAGAGCGGCATGTGTGAAATGACCTAATTGTTATGTCGCGATGGTTTATATGCAAAGTGGTCAGCCATGAAGAACTGACAGCCAAGCCCATGAAGAGTGGCATGTGTGAGATGACCTAATACTTCTTTTGCGATGGTTTATTCGCAAAGTGGTCAGCCATGAAGAACTGACAGCCAAGCCCATGATATTCGGCACCGGTGAGATGACCTAATACTTATCTCGCGATGGTTTATACACAAAGTGGTCAGCCATGAAGAACTGACAGCCAAGCCCATAAAGAGCGGCATGTGTGAAATGACCTAACTGTTATTTCGCGATGGTTTATAAGCAAAGTCGTCAGCCATGAAGAATCGACAGCCAAGACCATGAAGAGCGGCATGTGTGAAATGACCTAATTGTTATGTCGCGATGGTTTAAACGCAAAGTGGTCAGCCATGAAGAACTGACAGCCAAGCCCATGAAGAGTGGCACATGTGACATGACCTGATACTTATCTCGCGATGGTTTATACACAAAGTGGTCAGCCATGAAGAACAGACAGCCATGCCCATGAAGAGTGGCACGTGTGAGATGACCTAATACTTATCTCGCGATGCATTATTCGCAAAGTGGTCAGCCATGAAGAACTGACAGCCAAGCCCATGAAAAGTGGCACGTGTGAGATGACCTAATACATATCTCACGATGGATTATTCGCAAAGTGCAGCCATGAAGAACTGACAGCCAAGCCCATGACGTTCGGCACCAGTGAGAAGACCTAATACTTATCTCGCGATGGTTTATACGTAAAGTGGTCAGCCATGAAGAACTGACAGCCAAGCCCATAAAGAGCGGCATGTGTGAAATGACCTAATTGTTATGTCGCGATGGTTTATATGCAAAGTGGTCAGCCATGAAGAACTGACAGCCAAGCCCATGAAGAGTGGCACGTGTGAGATGACCTAATACTTCTTTCGCGATGGTTTATTCGCAAAGTGGTCAGCCATGAAGAACTGACAGCCAAGCCCATGATATTCAGCACCGGTGAGATGACCTAATACTTATCTCGCGATGGTTTATACACAAAGTGGTCAGCCATGAAGAACTGACAGCCAAGCCCATAAAGAGCGGCATGTGTGAAATGACCTAACTGTTATGTCGCGATGGTTTATAAGCAAAGTCATCAGCCATGAAGAATCGACAGCCAAGACCATGAAGAGCGGCATGTGTGAAATGACCTAATTGTTATGTCGCGATGGTTTAAACGCAAAGTGGTCAGCCATGAAGAACTGACAGCCAAGCCCATGAAGAGTGGCACATGTGACATGACCTGATACTTATCTCGCGATGGTTTATACACAAAGTGGTCAGCCATGAAGAACAGACAGCCATGCCCATGAAGAGTGGCACGTGTGAGATGACCTAATACTTATCTCGCGATGCATTATTCGCAAAGTGGTCAGCCATGAAGAACTGACAGCCAAGCCCATGAAGAGTGGCACGTGTGGGATGACCTAATACTTATCTCGCGATGGATTATTCGCAAAGTGGTCAGCCATGAAGAACTGACAGCCAAGCCCATGAAAAGTGGCACGTGTGAGATGACCTAATACATATCTCGCGATGGATTATTCGCAAAGTGCAGCCATGAAGAACTGACAGCCAAGCCCATGACGTTCGGCACCAGTGAGAAGACCTAATACTTATCTCGCGATGGTTTATACGTAAAGTGGTCAGCCATGAAGAACTGACAGCCAAGCCCATAAAGAGCGGCATGTGTGAAATGACCTAATTGTTATGTCGCGATGGTTTATATGCAAAGTGGTCAGCCATGAAGAACTGACAGTCAAGCCCATGAAGAGTGGCACGTGTGAGATGACCTAATACTTCTTTCGCGATGGTTTATTCGCAAAGTGGTCAGCCATGAAGAACTGACAGCCAAGCCCATGATATTCGGCACCGGTGAGATGACCTAATACTTATCTCACGATGGTTTATACACAAAGTGGTCAGCCATGAAGAACTGACAGCCAAGCCCATAAAGAGCGGCATGTGTGAAATGACCTAACTGTTATGTCGCGATGGTTCATAAGCAAAGTCGTCAGCCATGAAGAATCGACAGCCAAGACCATGAAGAGCGGCATGTGTGAAATGACCTAATTGTTATGTCGCGATGGTTTAAACGCAAAGTGGTCAGCCATGAAGAACTGAAAGCCAAGCCCATGAAGAGTGGCACATGTGACATGACCTAATACTTATCTCGCGATGGTTTATACACAAAGTGGTCAGCTATGAAGAACTGACAGCCATGCCCATGAAGAGTGGCACATGTGAGATGACCTAATACTTATCTCGCGATGCATTATTCGCAAAGTGGTCAGCCATGAAGAACTGACAGCCAAGCCCGTGACGTTCGGCACCGGTGAGAAGACCTAATACTTATCTCGCAATGGTTTATACGTAAAGTGGTCAGGCAAGAAGAACTGACAGCCTAGCCCATAAAGAGAGGCATGTGTGAAATGACCTAGCTGTTATGTCGCGATGGTTTATAAGCAAAGTGGTCAGCCATGAAGAACCGACAGCCAAGCCCATGAAGAGCAGCATGTGTGAAATGACCTAATTGTCATGTCGCGATGGTTTATACGCAAAGTGGTCAGTGATGAAGAACTGATAGCCAAGCCCATGAAGAGTGGCACATGTGAGATGACCTAATACTTATCTCGCGATGGTTTATACGTAAAGTGGTCAGCCATGAAGATCTGACAGCCAAGCTCATGAAGAGTGGCACCTGTGAGATGACCTAATACTTATTTCGCGATGATTTATTCGCAAAGTTGTCAGCCATGAAGAACTGACAGCCAAGCCCATGAAGAGTGGCACGTGTGAGATGACCTAATACTTATTTCGTGATGGTTTATTCGCAAAGTGGTCAGCCATGAAGAACTGACAGCCAAGCCCATGACGTTCGGCACCGGTGAGATGGCCAAATACTTATCTCGCGATGGTTTATACGTAAAGTGGTCAGCCATGAAGAACTGACAGCCAAGCCCATAAAGAGCGGCATGTGTGAAATGACCTAACTGTTATGTCGCGATGGTTTATAAGCAAAGTGCTCAGCCATGAAGAATCGACAGCCAAGACCATGAAGAGCAGTATGTGTGAAATGACCTAATTGTTATGTCGCGATGGTTTATACGCAAAGTGGTCAGCCATGAAGTACCGACAGCCAAGCCCATCAAGAGTGGCATGTGTGAGATGACCTAATACTTATCTCGCGATGATTTATTCGCAAAGTGGTCAGCCAAGAAGATCTGACAGCCAAGCCCATGACGTTCAGCACCGGTGAGACGACCTAATACTTATCTCGCGATGGTTTATACGCAAAGTGGTCAGCCATGAAGAACTGACAGCCAAACCCATAAAGAGTGGCATGTGTGAAATGACCTAATACTTATCTTGCGATGGTTTATACGCAAAGTGGTCAGCCATGAAGAACTGACAGCCAAGCCCATGAAGAGTGGCACATGTGAGATGACCTAATACTTATCTCGCGATGGTTTATACTCAAAGTGGTCAGCCATGAAGAACTGACAGTCAAGCCCATGAAGAGTGGCACGTGTGAGATGACGTAATACTTATTTCGCGATGGTTTATTCACAAAGTGGTCAGCCATGAAGAACTGACAGCCAAGCCCATGAAGAGTGGCACGTGTGAGATGACCTAATACTTATTTCGCGATGGTTTATTCGCAAAGTGGTCAGCCATGAAGAACTGACAGCCAAGCCCATGACATTCAGCACAAGTGAGATGACCTAATACTTATCTTGCGATGGTTTATACGCAAAGTGGTCAGCCATGAAGAACTGACAGCCAAGCCCATAAAGAGCAGCATATGTGAAATGAGCTAACTGTTATGTTTCAATGGTTTATAAGCAAAGTGGTCAGCCATGAAGAATCGACAGCCAAGACCATGAAGAGCGGCATGTGTGAAATAACCTAATTGTTATGACGCGAAGGTTTATACGCAAAGTGGTCAGCCATGAAGAACTGACAGCCAAGCCCATGAAGAGTGGCACATGTGAGATGACCTAATACTTATCTCGCGATGGTTTATACGCAAAGTGGTCAGCCATGAAGAACTGACAGCCAAGCCCATGAAGAGTGGCACATGTGATAAGACCTAATACTTATCTCGCGATGGTTTATACGCAAAGTGGTCAGCCAAGAAGAACTGACAGCCAAGCCCATGAAGAGTGGCACGTGTGAGATGACCTAATACTTATTTCGCGATGGTTTATTCGCAAAGTGGTCAGCCATGAAGAACTGACAGCCAAACCCATAAAGAGAGGCATGTGTGAAATGACCTAATTGTCATGTCGCGATGGTTTATACGCAAAGTGGTCAGTGATGAAGAACTGACAGCCAAACCCATAAAGAGAGGCATGTGTGAAATGACCTAATTGTCATGTCGCGATGGTTTATAAGCAAAGTGGTCAGCCATGAAGAACCGACAGCCAAGCCCATGAAGAGCAGCATGTGTGAAATGACCTAATTGTCATGTGGCGATGGTTTATACGCAAAGTGGTCAGTGATGAAGAACTGATAGCCAAGCCCATGAAGAGTGGCACATGTGAGATGACCTAATACTTATCTCGCGATGATTTATTCGCAAAGTGGTCAGCCAAGAAGATCTGACAGCCAAGCCCATGACGTTCAGCACCGGTGAGACGACCTAATACTTATCTCGCGGTGGTTTATACGCAAAGTGGTCAGCCATGAAGAACTGACAGCCAAACCCATAAAGAGTGGCATGTGTGAAATGACCTAATACTTATCTTGCGATGGTTTATACGCAAAGTGGTCAGCCATGAAGAACTGACAGCCAAGCCCATGAAGAGTGGCACATGTGAGATGACCTAATACTTATCTCGCGATGGTTTATACTCAAAGTGGTCAGCCATGAAGAACTGACAGTCAAGCCCATGAAGAGTGGCACGTGTGAGATGACGTAATACTTATTTCGCGATGGTTTATTCACAAAGTGGTCAGCCATGAAGAACTGACAGCCAAGCCCATGAAGAGTGGCACGTGTGAGATGACCTAATACTTATTTCGCGATGGTTTATTCGCAAAGTGGTCAGCCATGAAGAACTGACAGCCAAGCCCATGACATTCAGCACAAGTGAGATGACCTAATACTTATCTTGCGATGGTTTATACGCAAAGTGGTCAGCCATGAAGAACTGACAGCCAAGCCCATAAAGAGCAGCATATGTGAAATGAGCTAACTGTTATGTTTCAATGGTTTATAAGCAAAGTGGTCAGCCATGAAGAATCGACAGCCAAGACCATGAAGAGCGGCATGTGTGAAATAACCTAATTGTTATGTCGCGAAGGTTTATACGCAAAGTGGTCAGCCATGAAGAACTGACAGCCAAGCCCATGAAGAGTGGCACATGTGAGATGACCTAATACTTATCTCGCGATGGTTTATACGCAAAGTGGTCAGCCATGAAGAACTGACAGCCAAGCCCATGAAGAGTGGCACATGTGATAAGACCTAATACTTATCTCGCGATGGTTTATACGCAAAGTGGTCAGCCAAGAAGAACTGACAGCCAAGCCCATGAAGAGTGGCACGTGTGAGATGACCTAATACTTATTTCGCGATGGTTTATTCGCAAAGTGGTCAGCCATGAATAACTGACAGCCAAACCCATAAAGAGAGGCATGTGTGAAATGACCTAATTGTCATGTCGCGATGGTTTATACGCAAAGTGGTCAGTGATGAAGAACTGACAGCCAAACCCATAAAGAGAGGCATGTGTGAAATGACCTAATTGTCATGTCGCGATGGTTTATAAGCAAAGTGGTCAGCCATGAAGAACCGACAGCCAAGCCCATGAAAAGCAGCATGTGTGAAATGACCTAATTGTCATGTGACGATGGTTTATACGCAAAGTGGTCAGTGATGAAGAACTGATAGCCAAGCCCATGAAGAGTGGCACATGTGAGATGACCTAATACTTATCTCGCGATGGTTTATACGCAAAGTGGTCACCCATGAAGAACTGACAGCCAAGCCCATGAAGAGTGGCACGTGTGAGATGACCTAATACTTATTTCGCGATGGTTTATTCGCAAAGTTGTCAGCCATGAAGATCTGACAGCCAAGCCCATGAAGAGTGGCACGTGTGAGATGACCTAATACTTATCTCGCGATGATTTATTCACAAAGTGGTCAGCCATGAAGATCTGACAGCCAAGCCCATGACGTTCAGCACCGGTGAGAAGACCTAATACTTATCTCGCGATGGTTTATACGCAAAGTGGTCAGCCATGAAGAACTGACAGCCAAACCCATAAAGAGTGGCATGTGTGAAATGACCTAATACTTATCTCGCGATGGTTTATACGCAAAGTGGTCAGCCATGAAGAACTGACAGCCAAGCCCATGAAGAGTGGCACATGTGAGATGACCTAATACTTATCTCGCGATGGTTTATACTCAAAGTGGTCAGCCATGAAGAACTGACAGCCAAGCCCATGAAGAGTGGCACGTGTGAGATGACGTAATACTTATTTCGCGATGGTTTATTCACAAAGTGGTCAGCCATGAAGAACTGACAGCCAAGCCCATGAAGAGTGGCACGTGTGAGATGACCTAATACTTATTTCGCGATGGTTTATTCGCAAAGTGGTCAGCCATGAAGAACTGACAGCCAAGCCCATGACATTCAGCACAAGTGAGATGACCTAATACTTATCTTGCGATGGTTTATACGCAAAGTGGTCAGCCATGAAGAACTGACAGCCAAGCCCATAAAGAGCAGCATATGTGAAATGAGCTAACTGTTATGTTTCAATGGTTTATAAGCAAAGTGGTCAGCCATGAAGAATCGACAGCCAAGACCACGAAGAGCGGCATGTGTGAAATAACCTAATTGTTATGTCGCGATGGTTTATAGGCAAAGTGGTCAGCCATGAAGAACTGACAGCCAAGCCCATGAAGAGTGGCACATGTGAGATGACCTAATACTTATCTCGCGATGGTTTATATGCAAAGTGGTCAGCCATGAAGAACTGACAGCCAAGCCCATGAAGAGTGGCACGAGTGATAAGACCTAATACTTATCTCGCGATGGTTTATACGCAAAGTGGTCAGCCATGAAGAACTGACAGCCAAGCCCATGAAGAGTGGCACGTGTGAGATGACCTAATACTTATTTCGCAATGGTTTATTCGCAAAGTGGTCAGCCATGAAGAACTGACAGCCAAGCCCATGACATTCAGCAGAAGTGAGATGACCAAATACTTATCTCGCGATGGTTTATACGCAAAGTGGTCAGCCATGAAGAACTGACAGCCTAGCCCATAAAGAGCAGCATGTGCGAAATGACCTAACAGTTATGTCGCGATGGTTTAAAAGCAAAATCGTCAGCCATGAAGAACCAACAGCCAAGCCCATGAAGGGTGGCATGTGTGAAATGACCTAATTGTTATGTCGTGATTTTTTATACGCAAAGTGGTCAGCCATGAAGAACTGACAGCCAAGCCCATGAAGAGTGGCACATGTGAGATGACCTAATACTTATCTCGCGATGGTTTATACGCAAAGTGGTCAGCCATGAAGAACTGACAGCCAAGCCCATGAAGAGTGGCACGTGTGAGATGACCTAATACTTATTTCGCGATGGTTTATTCGCAAAGTGGTAAGCCATGAAGAACTGACAGCCAAGCCCATGAAGAGTGGCACGTGTGAGATGACCTAATACTTATCTCGCGATGGATTATTCGCAAAGTGGTCAGCCATGAAGAACTGACAGCCAAGCCCATGACGTTCGGCACCGGTGAGAAGACCTAATACATATCTCGCGATGGTTTATACGTAAAGTGGTCAGCCATGAAGAACTGACAGCCAAGCCCATAAAGAGCGGCATGTGTGAAACGACCTAACTGTTAAGTCGCGATGGTTTATAAGCAAAGTGGTCAGCCATGAAGAACCGACAGCCAAGCCCATGAAGAGCGGCATGTGTGAAATGACCTAATTGCTATGTCGCGATGGTTTATACGTAAAGTGGTCAGCCATGAAGAACTGACAGCCAAGCCCATGAAGAGTGGCACATGTGAGATGGCAGCCAAGCCCATGACGTTCGGCACCGGTGACAAGACCTAATACTTATCTCGCGATGGTTTATACGTAAAGTGGTCAGCCATGAAGAACTGACAGCCAAGCCAATAAAGTGTGGCATGTGTGAAACGACCTAACTGTTAAGTCGCGATGGTTTATAAGCAAAGTGGTCAGCCAAGAAGAACCGACAGCCAAGCCCATGAAGAGCGGCATGTGTGAAACAACCTAACTGTTAAGTCACGATGGTTTATAAGCAAAGTGGTCAGCCATGAAGAATCGACAGCCAAGACCATGAAGAGCGGCATGTGTGAAATAACCTAACTGTTATGTCGCGATGGTTTATATGCAAAGTGGTCAGCCATGAACAACTGACAGCCAAGCCCATGAAGAGAGGCACGTGTGACATGACCTAATACTTATCTCGCGATGGTTTATAGGCAAAGTGGTCAGCCATGAAGAACTGACAGCCAAGCCCATGAAGAGTGGCACGTGTGAGATGACTTAATACTTATCTCGCGATGCATTATTCGCAAAGTGGTCAGCCATGAAGAACTGATAGCCAAGCCCATGACGTTCGGCACCGGTGAGAAGACCTAATACTTATCTCGCAATGGTTTATACGTAAAGTGGTCAGCCATGAAGAACTGATAGCCTAGCCCATAAAGAGAGGCATGTGTGAAATGACCTAACTGTTATGTCGCGATGGTTTATAAGCAAAGTGGTCAGCCATGAAGAACCAACAGCCAAGCCCATGAAAAGCAGCATGTGTGAAATGACCTAATTGTTATGTCGCGATGGTTTATACGCAAAGTGGTCAGCCATGAAGAACTGACAGCCAAGCCCATGAAGAGTGGCACATGTGAGATGACCTAATACTTATCTCGCGATGGTTTATACGCAAAGTGGTCAGCCATGAAGAACTGACAGCCAAGCCCATGAAGAGTGGCACGTGTGAGATGACCTAACACTTATTTCGCGATGGTTTATTCGCAAAGTGGTCAGCCATGAAGAACTGACAGCCAAGCCCATGAAGAGTGGCACGTGTGAGATGACCTAATACTTCTTTCGCGATGGTTTATTCGCAAAGTGGTCAGCCATGAAGAACTGACAGCCAAGCCCATGACATTCGGCACCGGTGAGATGACCTAATACTTATCTCGCGATGGCCTATCTTTTATGTCGCGATGGTTTATAAGCAAAGTGGTCAGCCATGAAGAACCGACAGCCAAGCCCATGAAGAGTGGCACATGTAAGATGACCTAATGCTTATCTCGCAATGGTTTATTCGCTAAGTGCTCAGCCATGAAGAACTGACAGCCAAGCCCATAAAGAGTGGCATGTGTGAAATGACCTAACTGTTATGTCGCGATGGTTTATAAGCAAACTGGTAAGCCATGAAGAATCGACAGCCAAGACCATGAAGACCGGCATGTGTGAAATGACCTAATTGTTATGTCGCGATGGTTTATACGCAAAGTGGTCAGCCATGAAGAACTGACAGCCAAGCCCATGAAGAGTGGCACGTGTGAGATGACCTAATACTTATCTCGCGATGCATTATTCGCAAAGTGGTCAGCCATGAAGAACTGACAGCCAAGCCCATGAAAAGTGGCACGTGTGAGATGACCTAATACATATCTCGCGATGGATTATTCGCAAAGTGCAGCCATGAAGAACTGACAGCCAAGCCCATGACGTTCGGCACCAGTGAGAAGACCTAATACTTATCTCGCGATGGTTTATACGTAAAGTGGTCAGCCATGAAGAACTGACAGCCAAGCCCATAAAGAGCGGCATGTGTGAAATGACCTAATTGTTATGTCGCGATGGTTTTTATGCAAAGTGGTCAGCCATGAAGAACTGACAGCCAAGCCCATGAAGAGTGGCACGTGTGAGATGACCTAATACTTCTTTCGCGATGGTTTATTCGCAAAGTGGTCAGCCATGAAGAACTGACAGCCAAGCCCATGATATTCGGCACCGGTGAGATGACCTAATACTTATCTCGCGATGGTTTATACACAAAGTGGTCAGCCATGAAGAACTGACAGCCAAGCCCATAAAGAGCGGCATGTGTGAAATGACCTAACTGTTATGTCGCGATGGTTTATAAGCAAAGTCGTCAGCCATGAAGAATCGACAGCCAAGACCATGAAGAGCGGCATGTGTGAAATGACCTAATTGTTATGTCGCGATGGTTTAAACGCAAAGTGGTCAGCCATGAAGAACTGACAGCCAAGCCCATGAAGAGTGGCACATGTGACATGACCTGATACTTATCTCGCGATGGTTTATACACAAAGTGGTCAGCCATGAAGAACAGACAGCCATGCCCATGAAGAGTGGCACGTGTGAGATGACCTAATACTTATCTCGCGATGCATTATTCGCAAAGTGGTCAGCCATGAAGAACTGACAGCCAAGCCCATGAAAAGTGGCACGTGTGAGATGACCTAATACATATCTCGCGATGGATTATTCGCAAAGTGCAGCCATGAAGAACTGACAGCCAAGCCCATGACGTTCGGCACCAGTGAGAAGACCTAATACTTATGTCGCGATGGTTTATACGTAAAGTGGTCAGCCATGAAGAACTGACAGCCAAGCCCATAAAGAGCGGCATGTGTGAAATGACCTAATTGTTATGTCGCGATGGTTTATATGCAAAGTGGTCAGCCATGAAGAACTGACAGCCAAGCCCATGAAGAGTGGCACGTGTGAGATGACCTAATACTTCTTTCGCGATGGTTTATTCGCAAAGTGGTCAGCCATGAAGAACTGACAGCCAAGCCCATGATATTCGGCACCGGTGAGATGACCTAATACTTATCTCGCGATGGTTTATACACAAAGTGGTCAGCCATGAAGAACTGACAGCCAAGCCCATAAAGAGCGGCATGTGTGAAATGACCTAACTGTTATGTCGCGATGGTTTATAAGCAAAGTCGTCAGCCATGAAGAATCGACAGCCAAGACCATGAAGAGCGGCATGTGTGAAATGACCTAATTGTTATGTCGCGATGGTTTAAACGCAAAGTGGTCAGCCATGAAGAACTGACAGCCAAGCCCATGAAGAGTGGCACATGTGACATGAACTGATACTTATCTCGCGATGGTTTATACACAAAGTGGTCAGCCATGAAGAACAGACAGCCATGCCCATGAAGAGTGGCACGTGTGAGATGACCTAATACTTATCTCGCGATGCATTATTCGCAAAGTGGTCAGCCATGAAGAACTGACAGCCAAGCCCATGAAGAGTGGCACGTGTGGGATGACCTAATACTTATCTCGCGATGGATTATTCGCAAAGTGGACAGCCATGAAGAACTGACAGCCAAGCCCATGAAAAGTGGCACGTGTGAGATGACCTAATACATATCTCGCGATGGATTATTCGCAAAGTGCAGCCATGAAGAACTGACAGCCAAGCCCATGACGTTCGGCACCAGTGAGAAGACCTAATACTTATCTCGCGATGGTTTATACGTAAAGTGGTCAGCCATGAAGAACTGACAGCCAAGCCCATAAAGAGCGGCATGTGTGAAAAGACCTAATTGTTATGTCGCGATGGTTTATATGCAAAGTGGTCAGCCATGAAGAACTGACAGTCAAGCCCATGAAGAGTGGCACGTGTGAGATGACCTAATACTTCTTTCGCGATGGTTTATTCGCAAAGTGGTCAGCCATGAAGAACTGACAGCCAAGCCCATGATATTCGGCACCGGTGAGATGACCTAATACTTATCTCACGATGGTTTATACACAAAGTGGTCAGCCATGAAGAACTGACAGCCAAGCCCATAAAGAGCGGCATGTGTGAAATGACCTAACTGTTATGTCGCGATGGTTCATAAGCAAAGTCGTCAGCCATGAAGAATCGACAGCCAAGACCACGAAGAGCGGCATGTGTGAAATGACCTAATTGTTATGTCGCGATGGTTTAAACGCAAAGTGGTCAGCCATGAAGAACTGAAAGCCAAGCCCATGAAGAGTGGCACATGTGACATGACCTAATACTTATCTCGCGATGGTTTATACACAAAGTGGTCAGCTATGAAGAACTGACAGCCATGCCCATGAAGAGTGGCACATGTGAGATGACCTAATACTTATCTCGCGATGCATTATTCGCAAAGTGGTCAGCCATGAAGAACTGACAGCCAAGCCCGTGACGTTCGGCACCGGTGAGAAGACCTAATACTTATCTCGCAATGGTTTATACGTAAAGTGGTCAGGCAAGAAGAACTGACAGCCTAGCCCATAAAGAGAGGCATGTGTGAAATGACCTAGCTGTTATGTCGCGATGGTTTATAAGCAAAGTGGTCAGCCATGAAGAACCGACAGCCAAGCCCATGAAGAGCAGCATGTGTGAAATGACCTAATTGTCATGTCGCGATGGTTTATACGCAAAGTGGTCAGTGATGAAGAACTGATAGCCAAGCCCATGAAGAGTGGCACATGTGAGATGACCTAATACTTATCTCGCGATGGTTTATACGTAAAGTGGTCAGCCATGAAGATCTGACAGCCAAGCCCATGAAGAGTGGCACCTGTGAGATGACCTAATACTTATTTCGCGATGGTTTATTCGCAAAGTTGTCAGCCATGAAGAACTGACAGCCAAGCCCATGAAGAGTGGCACGTGTGAGATGACCTAATACTTATTTCGTGATGGTTTATTCGCAAAGTGGTCAGCCATGAAGAACTGACAGCCAAGCCCATGACGTTCGGCACCGGTGAGATGGCCAAATACTTATCTCGCGATGGTTTATACGTAAAGTGGTCAGCCATGAAGAACTGACAGCCAAGCCCATAAAGAGCGGCATGTGTGAAATGACCTAACTGTTATGTCGCGATGGTTTATAAGCAAAGTGCTCAGCCATGAAGAATCGACAGCCAAGACCATGAAGAGCAGTATGTGTGAAATTACCTAATTGTTATGTCGCGATGGTTTATACGCAAAGTGGTCAGCCATGAAGTACCGACAACCAAGCCCATCAAGAGTGGCACGTGTGAGATGACCTAATACTTATCTCGCGATGATTTATTCGCAAAGTGGTCAGCCAAGAAGATCTGACAGCCAAGCCCATGACGTTCAGCACCGGTGAGACGACCTAATACTTATCTCGCGATGGTTTATACGCAAAGTGGTCAGCCATGAAGAACTGACAGCCAAACCCATAAAGAGTGGCATGTGTGAAATGACCTAATACTTATCTTGCGATGGTTTATACGCAAAGTGGTCAGCCATGAAGAACTGACAGCCAAGCCCATGAAGAGTGGCACATGTGAGATGACCTAATACTTATCTCGCGATGGTTTATACTCAAAGTGGTCAGCCATGAAGAACTGACAGTCAAGCCCATGAAGAGTGGCACGTGTGAGATGACGTAATACTTATTTCGCGATGGTTTATTCACAAAGTGGTCAGCCATGAAGAACTGACAGCCAAGCCCATGAAGAGTGGCACGTGTGAGATGACCTAATACTTATTTCGCGATGGTTTATTCGCAAAGTGGTCAGCCATGAAGAACTGACAGCCAAGCCCATGACATTCAGCACAAGTGAGATGACCTAATACTTATCTTGCGATGGTTTATACGCAAAGTGGTCAGCCATGAAGAACTGACAGCCAAGCCCATAAAGAGCAGCATATGTGAAATGAGCTAACTGTTATGTTTCAATGGTTTATAAGCAAAGTGGTCAGCCATGAAGAATCGACAGCCAAGACCATGAAGAGCGGCATGTGTGAAATAACCTAATTGTTATGTCGCGAAGGTTTATACGCAAAGTGGTCAGCCATGAAGAACTGACAGCCAAGCCCATGAAGAGTGGCACATGTGAGATGACCTAATACTTATCTCGCGATGGTTTATACGCAAAGTGGTCAGCCATGAAGAACTGACAGCCAAGCCCATGAAGAGTGGCACATGTGATAAGACCTAATACTTATCTCGCGATGGTTTATACGCAAAGTGGTCAGCCAAGAAGAACTGACAGCCAAGCCCATGAAGAGTGGCACGTGTGAGATGACCTAATACTTATTTCGCGATGGTTTATTCGCAAAGTGGTCAGCCATGAAGAACTGACAGCCAAACCCATAAAGAGAGGCATGTGTGAAATGACCTAATTGTCATGTCGCGATGGTTTATACGCAAAGTGGTCAGTGATGAAGAACTGACAGCCAAACCCATAAAGAGAGGCATGTGTGAAATGACCTAATTGTCATGTCGCGATGGTTTATAAGCAAAGTGGTCAGCCATGAAGAACCGACAGCCAAGCCCATGAAGAGCAGCATGTGTGAAATGACCTAATTGTCATGTGGCGATGGTTTATACGCAAAGTGGTCAGTGATGAAGAACTGATAGCCAAGCCCATGAAGAGTGGCACATGTGAGATGACCTAATACTTATCTCGCGATGATTTATTCGCAAAGTGGTCAGCCAAGAAGATCTGACAGCCAAGCCCATGACGTTCAGCACCGGTGAGACGACCTAATACTTATCTCGCGATGGTTTATACGCAAAGTGGTCAGCCATGAAGAACTGACAGCCAAACCCATAAAGAGTGGCATGTGTGAAATGACCTAATACTTATCTTGCGATGGTTTATACGCAAAGTGGTCAGCCATGAAGAACTGACAGCCAAGCCCATGAAGAGTGGCACATGTGAGATGACCTAATACTTATCTCGCGATGGTTTATACTCAAAGTGGTCAGCCATGAAGAACTGACAGTCAAGCCCATGAAGAGTGGCACGTGTGAGATGACGTAATACTTATTTCGCGATGGTTTATTCACAAAGTGGTCAGCCATGAAGAACTGACAGCCAAGCCCATGAAGAGTGGCACGTGTGAGATGACCTAATACTTATTTCGCGATGGTTTATTCGCAAAGTGGTCAGCCATGAAGAACTGACAGCCAAGCCCATGACATTCAGCACAAGTGAGATGACCTAATACTTATCTTGCGATGGTTTATACGCAAAGTGGTCAGCCATGAAGAACTGACAGCCAAGCCCATAAAGAGCAGCATATGTGAAATGAGCTAACTGTTATGTTTCAATGGTTTATAAGCAAAGTGGTCAGCCATGAAGAATCGACAGCCAAGACCATGAAGAGCGGCATGTGTGAAATAACCTAATTGTTATGTCGCGAAGGTTTATACGCAAAGTGGTCAGCCATGAAGAACTGACAGCCAAGCCCATGAAGAGTGGCACATGTGAGATGACCTAATACTTATCTCGCGATGGTTTATACGCAAAGTGGTCAGCCATGAAGAACTGACAGCCAAGCCCATGAAGAGTGGCACATGTGATAAGACCTAATACTTATCTCGCGATGGTTTATACGCAAAGTGGTCAGCCAAGAAGAACTGACAGCCAAGCCCATGAAGAGTGGCACGTGTGAGATGACCTAATACTTATTTCGCGATGGTTTATTCGCAAAGTGGTCAGCCATGAATAACTGACAGCCAAACCCATAAAGAGAGGCATGTGTGAAATGACCTAATTGTCATGTCGCGATGGTTTATACGCAAAGTGGTCAGTGATGAAGAACTGACAGCCAAACCCATAAAGAGAGGCATGTGTGAAATGACCTAATTGTCATGTCGCGATGGTTTATAAGCAAAGTGGTCAGCCATGAAGAACCGACAGCCAAGCCCATGAAAAGCAGCATGTGTGAAATGACCTAATTGTCATGTGACGATGGTTTATACGCAAAGTGGTCAGTGATGAAGAACTGATAGCCAAGCCCATGAAGAGTGGCACATGTGAGATGACCTAATACTTATCTCGCGATGGTTTATACGCAAAGTGGTCACCCATGAAGAACTGACAGCCAAGCCCATGAAGAGTGGCACGTGTGAGATGACCTAATACTTATTTCGCGATGGTTTATTCGCAAAGTTGTCAGCCATGAAGATCTGACAGCCAAGCCCATGAAGAGTGGCACGTGTGAGATGACCTAATACTTATCTCGCGATGATTTATTCACAAAGTGGTCAGCCATGAAGATCTGACAGCCAAGCCCATGACGTTCAGCACCGGTGAGAAGACCTAATACTTATCTCGCGATAGTTTATACGCAAAGTGGTCAGCCATGAAGAACTGACAGCCAAACCCATAAAGAGTGGCATGTGTGAAATGACCTAATACTTATCTCGCGATGGTTTATACGCAAAGTGGTCAGCCATGAAGAACTGACAGCCAAGCCCATGAAGAGTGGCACATGTGAGATGACCTAATACTTATCTCGCGATGGTTTATACTCAAAGTGGTCAGCCATGAAGAACTGACAGCCAAGCCCATGAAGAGTGGCACGTGTGAGATGACGTAATACTTATTTCGCGATGGTTTATTCACAAAGTGGTCAGCCATGAAGAACTCACAGCCAAGCCCATGAAGAGTGGCACGTGTGAGATGACCTAATACTTATTTCGCGATGGTTTATTCGCAAAGTGGTCAGCCATGAAGAACTGACAGCCAAGCCCATGACATTCAGCACAAGTGAGATGACCTAATACTTATCTTGCGATGGTTTATACGCAAAGTGGTCAGCCATGAAGAACTGACAGCCAAGCCCATAAAGAGCAGCATATGTGAAATGAGCTAACTGTTATGTTTCAATGGTTTATAAGCAAAGTGGTCAGCCATGAAGAATCGACAGCCAAGACCACGAAGAGCGGCATGTGTGAAATAACCTAATTGTTATGTCGCGATGGTTTATAGGCAAAGTGGTCAGCCATGAAGAACTGACAGCCAAGCCCATGAAGAGTGGCACATGTGAGATGACCTAATACTTATCTCGCGATGGTTTATATGCAAAGTGGTCAGCCATGAAGAACTGACAGCCAAGCCCATGAAGAGTGGCACGTGTGATAAGACCTAATACTTATCTCGCGATGGTTTATACGCAAAGTGGTCAGCCATGAAGAACTGACAGCCAAGCCCATGAAGAGTGGCACGTGTGAGATGACCTAATACTTATTTCGCAATGGTTTATTCGCAAAGTGGTCAGCCATGAAGAACTGACAGCCAAGCCCATGACATTCAGCAGAAGTGAGATGACCAAATACTTATCTCGCGATGGTTTATACGCAAAGTGGTCAGCCATGAAGAACTGACAGCCTAGCCCATAAAGAGCAGCATGTGCGAAATGACCTAACAGTTATGTCGCGATGGTTTAAAAGCAAAATCGTCAGCCATGAAGAACCAACAGCCAAGCCCATGAAGGGCGGCATGTGTGAAATGACCTAATTGTTATGTCGCGATTTTTTATACGCAAAGTGGTCAGCCATGAAGAACTGACAGCCAAGCCCATGAAGAGTGGCACATGTGAGATGACCTAATACTTATCTCGCGATGGTTTATACGCAAAGTGGTCAGCCATGAAGAACTGACAGCCAAGCCCATGAAGAGTGGCACGTGTGAGATGACCTAATACTTATTTCGCGATGGTTTATTCGCAAAGTGGTAAGCCATGAAGAACTGACAGCCAAGCCCATGAAGAGTGGCACGTGTGAGATGACCTAATACTTATCTCGCGATGGATTATTCGCAAAGTGGTCAGCCATGAAGAACTGACAGCCAAGCCCATGACGTTCGGCACCGGTGAGAAGACCTAATACATATCTCGCGATGGTTTATACGTAAAGTGGTCAGCCATGAAGAACTGACAGCCAAGCCCATAAAGAGCGGCATGTGTGAAACGACCTAACTGTTAAGTCGCGATGGTTTATAAGCAAAGTGGTCAGCCATGAAGAACCGACAGCCAAGCCCATGAAGAGCGGCATGTGTGAAATGACCTAATTGCTATGTCGCGATGGTTTATACGTAAAGTGGTCAGCCATGAAGAACTGACAGCCAAGCCCATGAAGAGTGGCACATGTGAGATGGCAGCCAAGCCCATGACGTTCGGCACCGGTGACAAGACCTAATACTTATCTCGCGATGGTTTATACGTAAAGTGGTCAGCCATGAAGAACTGACAGCCAAGCCAATAAAGTGTGGCATGTGTGAAACGACCTAACTGTTAAGTCGCGATGGTTTATAAGCAAAGTGGTCAGCCAAGAAGAACCGACAGCCAAGCCCATGAAGAGCGGCATGTGTGAAACAACCTAACTGTTAAGTCACGATGGTTTATAAGCAAAGTGGTCAGCCATGAAGAATCGACAGCCAAGACCATGAAGAGCGGCATGTGTGAAATAACCTAACTGTTATGTCGCGATGGTTTATATGCAAAGTGGTCAGCCATGAACAACTGACAGCCAAGCCCATGAAGAGAGGCACGTGTGACATGACCTAATACTTATCTCGCGACGGTTTATAGGCAAAGTGGTCAGCCATGAAGAACTGACAGCCAAGCCCATGAAGAGTGGCACGTGTGAGATGACTTAATACTTATCTCGCGATGCATTATTCGCAAAGTGGTCAGCCATGAAGAACTGATAGCCAAGCCCATGACGTTCGGCACCGGTGAGAAGACCTAATACTTATCTCGCAATGGTTTATACGTAAAGTGGTCAGCCATGAAGAACTGATAGCCTAGCCCATAAAGAGAGGCATGTGTGAAATGACCTAACTGTTATGTCGCGATGGTTTATAAGCAAAGTGGTCAGCCATGAAGAAACAACAGCCAAGCCCATGAAGAGTGGCACGTGTGAGATGACCTAATACTTCTTTCGCGATGGTTTATTCGCAAAGTGGTCAGCCATGAAGAACTGACAGCCAAGCCCATGACATTCGGCACCGGTGAGATGACCTAATACTTATCTCGCGATGGCCTATCTTTTATGTCGCGATGGTTTATAAGCAAAGTGGTCAGCCATGAAGAACCGACAGCCAAGCCCATGAAGAGTGGCACATGTAAGATGACCTAATGCTTATCTCGCAATGGTTTATTCGCTAAGTGCTCAGCCATGAAGAACTGACAGCCAAGCCCATAAAGAGTGGCATGTGTGAAATGACCTAACTGTTATGTCGCGATGGTTTATAAGCAAACTGGTAAGCCATGAAGAATCGACAGCCAAGACCATGAAGACCGGCATGTGTGAAATGACCTAATTGTTATGTCGCGATGGTTTATACGCAAAGTGGTCAGCCATGAAGAACTGACAGCCAAGCCCATAAAGAGTAGCACGTGTGAGATGACCTAATACTTATCTCGCGATGCATTATTCGCAAAGTGGTCAGCCATGAAGAACTGACAGCTAAGCCCATGAAGAGTGGCACGTGTGGGATGACCTAATACTTATCTCGCGATGGATTATTCACAAAGTGGTCAGCCATGAAGAACTGACAGCCAAGCCCATGAAAAGTGGCACGTGTGAGATGACCTAATACATATCTCGCGATGGATTATTCGCAAAGTGCAGCCATGAAGAACTGACAGCCAAGCCCATGACGTTCGGCACCAGTGAGAAGACCTAATACTTATCTCGCGATGGTTTATACGTAAAGTGGTCAGCCATGAAGAACTGACAGCCAAGCCCATAAAGAGCGGCATGTGTGAAATGACCTAACAGTTATGTCGCGATGGTTTATATGCAAAGTGGTCAGCCATGAAGAACTGACAGCCAAGCCCATGAAGAGTGGCACGTGTGAGATGACCTAATACTTCTTTCGCGATGGTTTATTCGCAAAGTGGTCAGCCATGAAGAACTGACAGCCAAGCCCATGATATTCGGCACCGGTGAGATGACCTAATACTTATCTCGCGATGGTTTATACACAAAGTGGTCAGCCATGAAGAACTGACAGCCAAGCCCATAAAGAGCGGCATGTGTGAAATGACCTAACTGTTATGTCGCGATGGTTTATAAGCAAAGTCGTCAGCCATGAAGAATCGACAGCCAAGACCATGAAGAGCGGCATGTGTGAAATGACCTAATTGTTATGTCGCGATGGTTTAAACGCAAAGTGGTCAGCCATGAAGAACTGACAGCCAAGCCCATGAAGAGTGGCACATGTGACATGACCTGATACTTATCTCGCGATGGTTTATACACAAAGTGGTCAGCCATGAAGAACAGACAGCCATGCCCATGAAGAGTGGCACGTGTGAGATGACCTAATACTTATCTCGCGATGCATTATTCGCAAAGTGGTCAGCCATGAAGAACTGACAGCCAAGCCCATGAAGAGTGGCACGTGTGGGATGACCTAATACTTATCTCGCGATGGATTATTCGCAAAGTGGTCAGCCATGAAGAACTGACAGCCAAGCCCATGAAAAGTGGCACGTGTGAGATGACCTAATACATATCTCGCGATGGATTATTCGCAAAGTGCAGCCATGAAGAACTGACAGCCAAGCCCATGACGTTCGGCACCAGTGAGAAGACCTAATACTTATCTCGCGATGGTTTATACGTAAAGTGGTCAGCCATGAAGAACTGACAGCCAAGCCCATAAAGAGCGGCATGTGTGAAATGACCTAATTGTTATGTCGCGATGGTTTATATGCAAAGTGGTCAGCCATGAAGAACTGACAGCCAAGCCCATGAAGAGTGGCACGTGTGAGATGACCTAATACTTCTTTCGCGATGGTTTATTCGCAAAGTGGTCAGCCATGAAGAACTGACAGCCAAGCCCATGATATTCGGCACCGGTGAGATGACCTAATACTTATCTCGCGATGGTTTATACACAAAGTGGTCAGCCATGAAGAACTGACAGCGAAGCCCATAAAGAGCGGCATGTGTGAAATGACCTAACTGTTATGTCGCGATGGTTTATAAGCAAAGTCGTCAGCCATGAAGAATCGACAGCCAAGACCATGAAGAGCGGCATGTGTGAAATGACCTAATTGTTATGTCTCGATGGTTTAAACGCAAAGTGGTCAGCCATGAAGAACTGACAGCCAAGCCCATGAAGAGTGGCACATGTGACATGACCTGATACTTATCTCGCGATGGTTTATACACAAAGTGGTCAGCCATGAAGAACAGACAGCCATGCCCATGAAGAGTGGCACGTGTGAGATGACCTAATACTTATCTCGCGATGCATTATTCGCAAAGTGGTCAGCCATGAAGAACTGACAGCCAAGCCCATGAAAAGTGGCACGTGTGAGATGACCTAATACATATCTCGCGATGGATTATTCGCAAAGTGCAGCCATGAAGAACTGACAGCCAAGCCCATGACGTTCGGCACCAGTGAGAAGACCTAATACTTATCTCGCGATGGTTTATACGTAAAGTGGTCAGCCATGAAGAACTGACAGCCAAGCCCATAAAGAGCGGCATGTGTGAAATGACCTAATTGTTATGTCGCGATGGTTTATATGCAAAGTGGTCAGCCATGAAGAACTGACAGCCAAGCCCATGAAGAGTGGCACGTGTGAGATGACCTAATACTTCTTTCGCGATGGTTTATTCGCAAAGTGGTCAGCCATGAAGAACTGACAGCCAAGCCCATGATATTCGGCACCGGTGAGATGACCTAATACTTATCTCGCGATGGTTTATACACAAAGTGGTCAGCCATGAAGAACTGACAGCCAAGCCCATAAAGAGCGGCATGTGTGAAATGACCTAACTGTTATGTCGCGATGGTTTATAAGCAAAGTCGTCAGCCATGAAGAATCGACAGCCAAGACCATGAAGAGCGGCATGTGTGAAATGACCTAATTGTTATGTCGCGATGGTTTAAACGCAAAGTGGTCAGCCATGAAGAACTGACAGCCAAGCCCATGAAGAGTGACACATGTGACATGAACTGATACTTATCTCGCGATGGTTTATACACAAAGTGGTCAGCCATGAAGAACAGACAGCCATGCCCATGAAGAGTGGCACGTGTGAGATGACCTAATACTTATCTCGCGATGCATTATTCGCAAAGTGGTCAGCCATGAAGAACTGACAGCCAAGCCCATGAAGAGTGGCACGTGTGGGATGACCTAATACTTATCTCGCGATGGATTATTCGCAAAGTGGTCAGCCATGAAGAACTGACAGCCAAGCCCATGAAAAGTGGCACGTGTGAGATGACCTAATACATATCTCGCGATGGATTATTCGCAAAGTGCAGCCATGAAGAACTGACAGCCAAGCCCATGACGTTCGGCACCAGTGAGAAGACCTAATACTTATCTCGCAATGGTTTATACGTAAAGTGGTCAGCCATGAAGAACTGACAGCCAAGCCCATAAAGAGCGGCATGTGTGAAATGACCTAATTGTTATGTCGCGATGGTTTATATGCAAAGTGGTCAGCCATGAAGAACTGACAGTCAAGCCCATGAAGAGTGGCACGTGTGAGATGACCTAATACTTCTTTCGCGATGGTTTATTCGCAAAGTGGTCAGCCATGAAGAACTGACAGCCAAGCCCATGATATTCGGCACCGGTGAGATGACCTAATACTTATCTCACGATGGTTTATACACAAAGTGGTCAGCCATGAAGAACTGACAGCCAAGCCCATAAAGAGCGGCATGTGTGAAATGACCTAACTGTTATGTCGCGATGGTTCATAAGCAAAGTCGTCAGCCATGAAGAATCGACAGCCAAGACCACGAAGAGCGGCATGTGTGAAATGACCTAATTGTTATGTCGCGATGGTTTAAACGCAAAGTGGTCAGCCATGAAGAACTGAAAGCCAAGCCCATGAAGAGTGGCACATGTGACATGACCTAATACTTATCTCGCGATGGTTTATACACAAAGTGGTCAGCTATGAAGAACTGACAGCCATGCCCATGAAGAGTGGCACATGTGAGATGACCTAATACTTATCTCGCGATGCATTATTCGCAAAGTGGTCAGCCATGAAGAACTGACAGCCAAGCCCGTGACGTTCGGCACCGGTGAGAAGACCTAATACTTATCTCGCAATGGTTTATACGTAAAGTGGTCAGGCAAGAAGAACTGACAGCCTAGCCCATAAAGAGAGGCATGTGTGAAATGACCTAGCTGTTATGTCGCGATGGTTTATAAGCAAAGTGGTCAGCCATGAAGAACCGACAGCCAAGCCCATGAAGAGCAGCATGTGTGAAATGACCTAATTGTCATGTCGCGATGGTTTATACGCAAAGTGGTCAGTGATGAAGAACTGATAGCCAAGCCCATGAAGAGTGGCACATGTGAGATGACCTAATACTTATCTCGCGATGGTTTATACGTAAAGTGGTCAGCCATGAAGATCTGACAGCCAAGCCCATGAAGAGTGGCACCTGTGAGATGACCTAATACTTATTTCGCGATGGTTTATTCGCAAAGTTGTCAGCCATGAAGAACTGACAGCCAAGCCCATGAAGAGTGGCACGTGTGAGATGACCTAATACTTATTTCGTGATGGTTTATTCGCAAAGTGGTCAGCCATGAAGAACTGACAGCCAAGCCCATGACGTTCGGCACCGGTGAGATGGCCAAATACTTATCTCGCGATGGTTTATACGTAAAGTGGTCAGCCATGAAGAACTGACAGCCAAGCCCATAAAGAGCGGCATGTGTGAAATGACCTAACTGTTATGTCGCGATGGTTTATAAGCAAAGTGCTCAGCCATGAAGAATCGACAGCCAAGACCATGAAGAGCAGTATGTGTGAAATTACCTAATTGTTATGTCGCGATGGTTTATACGCAAAGTGGTCAGCCATGAAGTACCGACAGCCAAGCCCATCAAGAGTGGCACGTGTGAGATGACCTAATACTTATCTCGCGATGATTTATTCGCAAAGTGGTCAGCCAAGAAGATCTGACAGCCAAGCCCATGATGTTCAGCACCGGTGAGACGACCTAATACTTATCTCGCAATGGTTTATACGCAAAGTGGACAGCCATGAAGAACTGACAGACAAACCCATAAAGAGTGGCATGTGTGAAATGACCTAATACTTATCTTGCGATGGTTTATACGCAAAGTGGTCAGCCATGAAGAACTGACAGCCAAGCCCATGAAGAGTGGCACATGTGAGATGACCTAATACTTATCTCGCGATGGTTTATACTCAAAGTGGTCAGCCATGAAGAACTGACAGTCAAGCCCATGAAGAGTGGCACGTGTGAGATGACGTAATACTTATTTCGCGATGGTTTATTCACAAAGTGGTCAGCCATGAAGAACTGACAGCCAAGCCCATGAAGAGTGGCACGTGTGAGATGACCTAATACTTATTTCGCGATGGTTTATTCGCAAAGTGGTCAGCCATGAAGAACTGACAGCCAAGCCCATGACATTCAGCACAAGTGAGATGACCTAATACTTATCTTGCGATGGTTTATACGCAAAGTGGTCAGCCATGAAGAACTGACAGCCAAGCCCATAAAGAGCAGCATATGTGAAATGAGCTAACTGTTATGTTTCAATGGTTTATAAGCAAAGTGGTCAGCCATGAAGAATCGACAGCCAAGACCATGAAGAGCGGCATGTGTGAAATAACCTAATTGTTATGTCGCGAAGGTTTATACGCAAAGTGGTCAGCCATGAAGAACTGACAGCCAAGCCCATGAGGAGTGGCACATGTGAGATGACCTAATACTTATCTCGCGATGGTTTATACGCAAAGTGGTCAGCCATGAAGAACTGACAGCCAAGCCCATGAAGAGTGGCACATGTGATAAGACCTAATACTTATCTCGCGATGGTTTATACGCAAAGTGGTCAGCCATGAAGAACTGACAGCCAAGCCCATGAAGAGTGGCACGTGTGAGATGACCTAATACTTATTTCGCGATGGTTTATTCGCAAAGTGGTCAGCCATGAAGAACTGACAGCCAAACCCATGACATTCAGCACAAGTGAGATGACCTAATACTTATCTCGCGATGGTTTATACGCAAAGTGGTCAGCAATGAAGAACTGACAGCCTAGCCCATAAAGAGAGGCATGTGTGAAATGACCTAACTGTTATGTCGCAATGGTTTATAAGCAAAGTGGTCAGCCATGAAGAACCGACAGCCAAGCCCATGAAGAGCAGCATGTGTGAAATGACCTAATTGTTATGTCGCGATGGTTTATACGCAAAATGGTCAGCCATGAAGAACTGACAGCCAAGCCCATGAAGAGTGGCACATGTGAGATGACCTAATACTTATCTCGCGATGGTTTATACGCAAAGTGGTCAGCCATGAAGAACTGACAGCCAAGCCCATGAAGAGTGGCACGTGTGAGATGATCTAATACTTATTTCGCGATGGTTTATTCGCAAAGTGGTCAGCCATGAAGAACTGACAGCCAACCCCATGAAGAGTGGCACGTGTGAGATGACCTAATACTTATTTCGCGATGGTTTATTCGCAAACTGGTCAGCCATGAAGAACTGACAGCCAAGCCCATGACGTTCGGCACCGGTGAGATGACCTAATACTTATCTCGCGATGGTTTATACACAAAGTGGTCAGCCATGAAGAACTGACAGCCAAGCCCATAAAGAGCAGCATGTGTGAAATGACCTAACAGTTATGTCGCGATGGTTTATAAGCAAAGTGGTCGGCCATGAAGAATCGACAGCCAAGACCATGAAGAGCAGTATGTGTGAAATGACCTAATTGTTATGTCGCGATGGTTTATACGCAAAGTGGTCAGCCATGAAGAACTGACAGCCAAGCCCATGAAGCGTGGCACGTGTGAGATGACCTAATACTTATCTCGCGATGATTTATTCGCAAAGTGGTCAGCCATGAAGATCTGACAGCCAAGCCCATGACGTTCAGCACCGGTGAGACGACCTAATACTTATCTCGCGATGGTTTATACGCAAAGTGGTCAGCCATGAAGAACTGACAGCCAAACCCATAAAGAGCGGCATGTGTGAAATGACCTAACTGTTGTGTCGCGATGGTTTATAAGCAAAGTGGTAAGCCATGAAGAACTGACAGCCAAACCCATGGCCATAAAGAAGGGCATGTGTGAAATGACCTAACTGTTGTGTCGCGATGGTTTATAAGCAAAGTGGTCAGCCATGAAGAACCGACAGCCAAGCAGATGAAGAGTGGCACGTGTGAGATGACCTAATTGTTATGTTGCGATCGTTTATACGCAAAGTGGTCAGCCATGAAGAACTGACAGCCAAGCCCATGAAGAGTGGCACGTGTGAGATGACCTAATACTTATTTTGCGATGGTTTATACGCAAAGTAGTCAGCCATGAAGAACTGACAGCCAAGCCCATGAAGAGTAGCACGTGTGAGATGACCTAATACTTATCTCGTGATGATTTATACGCAAAGTGGTCAGCCATGAAGAACTGACAGCCAAGCCCATGAAGAGTGGCACATGTGAGATGACCTAATACTTATCTCGCGATGGTTTATACTCAAAGTGGTCAGCCATGAAGAACTGACAGTCAAGCCCATGAAGAGTGGCACGTGTGAGATGACGTAATACTTATTTCGCGATGGTTTATTCACAAAGTGGTCAGCCATGAAGAACTGACAGCCAAGCCCATGAAGAGTGGCACGTGTGAGATGACCTAATACTTATTTCGCGATGGTTTATTCGCAAAGTGGTCAGCCATGAAGAACTGACAGCCAAGCCCATGACATTCAGCACAAGTGAGATGACCTAATACTTATCTTGCGATGGTTTATACGCAAAGTGGTCAGCCATGAAGAACTGACAGCCAAGCCCATAAAGAGCAGCATATGTGAAATGAGCTAACTGTTATGTTTCAATGGTTTATAAGCAAAGTGGTCAGCCATGAAGAATCGACAGCCAAGACCATGAAGAGCGGCATGTGTGAAATAACCTAATTGTTATGTCGCGAAGGTTTATACGCAAAGTGGTCAGCCATGAAGAACTGACAGCCAAGCCCATGAAGAGTGGCACATGTGAGATGACCTAATACTTATCTCGCGATGGTTTATACGCAAAGTGGTCAGCCATGAAGAACTGACAGCCAAGCCCATGAAGAGTGGCACATGTGATAAGACCTAATACTTATCTCGCGATGGTTTATACGCAAAGTGGTCAGCCATGAAGAACTGACAGCCAAGCCCATGAAGAGTGGCACGTGTGAGATGACCTAATACTTATTTCGCGATGGTTTATTCGCAAAGTGGTCAGCCATGAAGAACTGACAGCCAAACCCATGACATTCAGCACAAGTGAGATGACCTAATACTTATCTCGCGATGGTTTATACGCAAAGTGGTCAGCAATGAAGAACTGACAGCCTAGCCCATAAAGAGAGGCATGTGTGAAATGACCTAACTGTTATGTCGCGATGGTTTATAAGCAAAGTGGTCAGCCATGAAGAACCGACAGCCAAGCCCATGAAGAGCAGCATGTGTGAAATGACCTAATTGTTATGTCGCGATGGTTTATACGCAAAATGGTCAGCCATGAAGAACTGACAGCCAAGCCCATGAAGAGTGGCACATGTGAGATGACCTAATACTTATCTCGCGATGGTTTATACGCAAAGTGGTCAGCCATGAAGAACTGACAGCCAAGCCCATGAAGAGTGGCACGTGTGAGATGATCTAATACTTATTTCGCGATGGTTTATTCGCAAAGTGGTCAGCCATGAAGAACTGACAGCCAACCCCATGAAGAGTGGCACGTGTGAGATGACCTAATACTTATTTCGCGATGGTTTATTCGCAAACTGGTCAGCCATGAAGAACTGACAGCCAAGCCCATGACGTTCGGCACCGGTGAGATGACCTAATACTTATCTCGCGATGGTTTATACACAAAGTGGTCAGCCATGAAGAACTGACAGCCAAGCCCATAAAGAGCAGCATGTGTGAAATGACCTAACAGTTATGTCGCGATGGTTTATAAGCAAAGTGGTCGGCCATGAAGAATCGACAGCCAAGACCATGAAGAGCAGTATGTGTGAAATGACCTAATTGTTATGTCGCGATGGTTTATACGCAAAGTGGTCAGCCATGAAGAACTGACAGCCAAGCCCATGAAGCGTGGCACGTGTGAGATGACCTAATACTTATCTCGCGATGATTTATTCGCAAAGTGGTCAGCCATGAAGATCTGACAGCCAAGCCCATGACGTTCAGCACCGGTGAGACGACCTAATACTTATCTCGCGATGGTTTATACGCAAAGTGGTCAGCCATGAAGAACTGACAGCCAAACCCATAAAGAGCGGCATGTGTGAAATGACCTAACTGTTGTGTCGCGATGGTTTATAAGCAAAGTGGTAAGCCATGAAGAACTGACAGCCAAACCCATGGCCATAAAGAAGGGCATGTGTGAAATGACCTAACTGTTGTGTCGCGATGGTTTATAAGCAAAGTGGTCAGCCATGAAGAACCGACAGCCAAGCAGATGAAGAGTGCCACGTGTGAGATGACCTAATTGTTATGTTGCGATCGTTTATACGCAAAGTGGTCAGCCATGAAGAACTGACAGCCAAGCCCATGAAGAGTGGCACGTGTGAGATGACCTAATACTTATTTTGCGATGGTTTATACGCAAAGTAGTCAGCCATGAAGAACTGACAGCCAAGCCCATGAAGAGTAGCACGTGTGAGATGACCTAATACTTATCTCGTGATGATTTATACGCAAAGTGGTCAGCCATGAAGAACTGACAGCCAAGCCCATGACTTTCGGCACGTGTGAGATGACTTGACACTTATCTTGCAATGGTTTATACACAAAGTGGTCAGCCGTGAAGAACTGACAGCCAAGCCCATGATGTTCGGCACCGGTGAGAAGACCTAATACTTATCTCGCGATGGTTTATTCACAAAGTGGTCAGCCATGAAGAACTGACAGCCAAGCCCATGAAGAGTGGCACGTGTGAGATGACCTAATACTTATTTCGCGATGGTTTATTCGCAAAGTGGTCAGCCATGAAGAACTGACAGCCAAGCCCATGACATTCAGCACAAGTGAGATGACCTAATACTTATCTTGCGATGGTTTATACGCAAAGTGGTCAGCCATGAAGAACTGACAGCCAAGCCCATAAAGAGCAGCATATGTGAAATGAGCTAACTGTTATGTTTCAATGGTTTATAAGCAAAGTGGTCAGCCATGAAGAATCGACAGCCAAGACCATGAAGAGCGGCATGTGTGAAATAACCTAATTGTTATGTCGCGAAGGTTTATACGCAAAGTGGTCAGCCATGAAGAACTGACAGCCAAGCCCATGAAGAGTGGCACATGTGAGATGACCTAATACTTATCTCGCGATGGTTTATACGCAAAGTGGTCAGCCATGAAGAACTGACAGCCAAGCCCATGAAGAGTGGCACGTGTGAGATGACCTAATACTTATTTCGCGATGGTTTATTCGCAAAGTGGTCAGCCATAAAGAACTGACAGCCAAACCCATGACATTCAGCACAAGTGAGATGACCTAATACTTATCTCGCGATGGTTTATACGCAAAGTGGTCAGCAATGAAGAACTGACAGCCTAGCCCATAAAGAGAGGCATGTGTGAAATGACCTAACTGTTATGTCGCGATGGTTTATAAGCAAAGTGGTCAGCCATGAAGAACCGACAGCCAAGCCCATGAAGAGCGGCATGTGTGAAATGACCTAATTGTTATGTCGCGATGGTTTATACACAAAGTGGTCAGCCATGAAGAACTGACAGCCAAGCCCATGAAGAGTGGCACGTATGATATGACCTCATACAGGATTCCCCCAGGTTAAAATGTTTGAAATTCAAGGCCATTCCAGGCCATTTCTTGGCAATTTTCGTGGATTTTCAAGGCCCCCATTTATGAAATTCAAGGCTTTTCAAGGCCGAGGCTGGCAAAGTACCGTAAATTATCAGAAAACGACTAGAAACCTTCTCTTATATTTCCCTTTGTTGGTAATTCTAACACTTGACATCATTTCTTGGAAAACTCTTTCTGAAAGCTATCCAAGCAATGATATCACTGATTAGAATTAGTGAGCCTGAGAAAGACATTTTCTTGTGTTTATCCTACAACTGCAGTGTAATTACCAAGTGACACAATAGCTATGCCTCTTGTACATGTATCGCTATTCTAACTGAATACTTACTGAATGCAAATGAATTGATGTCATCCTTTCTCCCAATGAGTAAACTACATGTTACATGTAAATGACACATTTCGTAACCCACAACATCTCCGGAAATGTAATTCGAAAAGCAAAATGTAATTCCGTTGTGGGGAAGTGTACCTTCCAACAAGCTTGGATTAAATCAACTGCATACTGTAACTGGTTACTGCCTGTTCCAGTTGAACGGTATTCAGCTAAATGCAGTAACTGTCGAAAAGTTTTTAATGTTTCATACATGGGCGAATCATCCTTTAAATCGCACATGTTAACATTTGAGGTGAATAAGACAATAACACTTTCATTTGGAAATCCAAACTCGGAATCCACCGTCATGGTGACTGCCCATGCCAGGACTTTAAGATGACGTTGTGTCAAATTCATCAGACATACATGCTTCGGAAATACTCAAATAGTTCAACTGAACAATCATCCATTTGTAATATTTTCAATATGAATAAATTATCCACGCACGTGCGCTCAGCATTCGAACAGGCAGAATTTACAATAAATCTTCCCATTGGCTTAAATATACACCATCGTGCTCGCCCACATCAATAGCAACCATTCACAATGCTTGATTCAATGGATTTCAGTGTCACATCACTGCAAAGTTCTATCAATAATGCACGCATTGGCACTGCCGTAAATACTCCAAAATATGACCGGATTAATAAACCACACAGTTACATTTGCTGTAAATGCCGTAAAATATGTTCGGATTAAATTACGCATAACAAAATTCTCAGATTTTCCAGGTTTTTCAAACCTCCCATTGGAAATTCAAGGCTTTCAAGGCCTTGAATGACCTTTTGACGAATTCCAGGCATTTCCAGGTTTTCAAGGCCCTGCGGGAACCCTGTAATACTTATCTTCCGATGGTTTATACGCAAAGCCATCAGCCATGAAGAACTGACAGCCAAGCCCATGAAGAGTGGCATGTGAGAAATGACCTCATTGTTATGTCGCGATGGTTTATACGCAAAGTGGTCAGCCATGAACAACTGACAGCTAAACCTATAAAGAGGGGCATGTGTGAAATGACCTATCTGTTATGTCGCGATGGTTTATAAGCAAAGTGGTCAGCCATGAAGAACCGACAGCCAAGCCCATGAAGAGTGGCACATGTAAGATGACATAATGCTTATCTCGCGATGGTTTATTCGCAAAGTGGTCAGCCATGAACAACTGACAGCCAAGCCCATGAAGAGTGGCACGTCTGACATGACCTAATACTTATCTCGTGATGGTTTATATGCAAAGTGGGCCGGCCATGAAGAACTCACAGCCAATCCCATGAAGAGTGGCACGTGTGAGATGACCTAATACTTATCTCGTGATGGTTTATACGCAAAGTGGTGAGCCATGAAGAACTGACAGCCAAGCCCATGACGATCGGCACCTTTGAGATGACGTAATACTTATCTCGCGATGGTTTATACGCAAAGTGGTCAGCCATGAAGAACTGACAGCCAAACCCATGAAGAGTGGCACATGTGAGATGACCTAATACTTATCTTGCGATGGTTTATACGCAAAGTGGTCAGCCAAGCAGAACTGACAGCCAAGCCCATGAAGAGTGGCACGTGTGAGATGACCTAATACTTATTTCGCGATGGTTTATTCGCAAAGTGGTAAGCCATGAAGAACTGACAGCCAAGCCCATGAAGAGTGGCACGTGTGAGATGACCTAATACTTATCTCGCGATAGATTATTCGCAAAGTGGTCAGCCATGAAGAACTGACAGCCAAGCCCATAAAGAGCGGCATGTGTGAAACGACCTAACTGTTAAGTCGCGATGGTTTATAAGCAAAGTGGTCAGCCATGAAGAACCGACAGCCAAGCCCATGAAGAGCGGCATGTGTGAAATGACATAATTGCTATGTCGCGATGGTTTATACGCAAAGTGGTCAGCCATGAAGAACTGACAGCCAAGCCCATGAAGAGTGGCACATGTGAGATGACAGCCAAGCCCATGACGTTCGGCACCGGTGACAAGACCTAATACTTATCTCGCGATGGTTTATACGTAAAGTGGTCAGCCATGAAGAACTGATAGCCAAGCCAATAAAGTGTGGCATGTGTGAAACGACCTAACTGTTAAGTCGCGATGGTTTATAAGCAAAGTGGTCAGCCATGAAGAACCGACAGCCAAGCCCATGAAGAGCGGCATGTGTGAAATGACCTAACTGTTAGGTCGCGATGGTTTATAAGCAAAGTGGTCAGCCATGAAGAATCGACAGCCAAGACCATGAAGAGCGGCATGTGTGAAATAACCTAACTGTTATGTCGCGATGGTTTATATGCAAAGTGGTCAGCCATGAAGAACTGACAGCCAAGGCCATGAAGAGAGTCACGTGTGACATGACCTAATACTTATCTCGCGATGGTTTATACGCAAAGTGGTCAGCCATGAAGAACTGACAGCCAAGCCCATGAAGAGTGTCACGTGTGAGATGACTTAATACTTATCTCGCGATGCATTATTCGCAAAGTGGTCAGCCATGAAGAACTGATAGCCAAGCCCATGACGTTCGGCACCGGTGAGAAGACCTAATACTTATCTCGCAATGGTTTATACGTAAAGTGGTCAGCCATGAAGAACTGACAGCCTAGCCCATAAAGAGAGGCATGTGTGAAATGACCTAACTGTTATGTCGCGATGGTTTATAAGCAAAGTGGTCAGCCATGAAGAACCGACAGCCAAGCCCATGAAGAGCAGCATGTGTGAAATGACCTAATTGTTATGTCGCGATGGTTTATACGCAAAGTGGTCAGCCATGAAGAACTGACAGCCAAGCCCATGAAGAGTGGCACGTGTGAGATGACCTAATACTTATTTCGCGATGGTTTATTCGCAAAGTGGTCAGCCATGAAGAACTGACAGCCAAGCCCATGAAGAGTGGCACGTGTGAGATGACCTAATACTTCTTTCGCGATGGTTTATTCGCAAAGTGGTCAGCCATGAAGAACTGACAGCCAAGCCCATGACATTCGGCACCGGTGAGATGACCTAATACTTATCTCGCGATGGTTTATACGCAAAGTGCTCAGCCATGAAGAACTGACAGCCATGCCCATAAAGAGCGGCATGTGTGAAATGACCTAACTGTTATGTCGCGATGGTTTATAAGCAAAGTGGTAAGCCATGAAGAATTGACAGCCAAGACCATGAAGACCGGCATGTGTGAAATGACCTAATTGTTATGTCGCGATGGTTTATACGCAAAGTGGTCAGCCATGAAGAACTGACAGCCAAGCCCATGAAGAGCGGCATGTGTGAAATGACCTAATTGTTATGTCGCGATGGTTTATACGCAAAGTGGTCAGCCATGAAGAACTGACAGCTAAGCCTATAAAGAGGGGCATGTGTGAAATGACCTATCTGTTATGTCGCGATGGTTTATAAGCAAAGTGGTCAGCCATGAAGAACCGACAGCCAAGCCCATGAAGAGTGGCACATGTAAGATGACATAATGCTTATCTCGCGATGGTTTATTCGCAAAGTGGTCAGCCATGAAGAACTGACAGCCAAGCCCATAAAGAGCGGTACCAGTGAGATGACCTAATACTTATCTCGCGATGGTTTATAAGCAAAGTGGTCAGCCATGAAGAACCGACAACCAAGCCCATGAAGAGCGGCATGTGTGAAATGACCTAATTGTTATGTCGCGATGGTTTATACACAAAGTGTTCAGCCATGAAGAACTGACAGCCAAGCCCATGAAGAGTGGCATGTATGAGATGACCTCATACAGGGTTCCCCCAGGTTAAAATGTTTGAAATTCAAGGCCATTCCAGGCCATTTCTTGGCAATTTTCGTGGATTTTCAAGGCCCCCATTTATGAAATTCAAGGCTTTTCAAGGCCGAGGCTGGCAAAGTACCATAAATTATCAGAAATCGACTAGAAACCTTCTCTTATATTTCCCTTTGTTGGTAATTCTAACTCTTGACATCATTTCTTGGAAAACTCTTTCTGAAAGCTATCCAAGCAATGATATCACTGATTAGAATTAGTGAGCCTGAGAAAGACATTTTCTTGTGTTTATCCTACAACTGCAGTGTAATTACCAAGTGACACAATAGCTATGCCTCTTGTACATGTATCGCTATTCTAACTGAATACTTACTGAATGCAAATGAATTGATGTCATCCTTTCTCCCAATGAGTAAACTACATGTTACATGTAAATGACACATTTCGAAACCCACAACATCTCCGGAAATGTAATTCGAAAAGCAAAATGTAATTACGTTGTGGGGAAGTGTACCTTCCAACAAGCTTGGATTAAATCAACTGCATACTGCAACTGGTTACTGCCTGTTCCAGTTGAACGGTATTCAGCTAAATGCAGTAACAGTCGAAAAGTTTTTAATGTTTCATACATGGGCGAATCATCCCTTAAATCGCACATGTTAACATTTGAGGTGAATAGGACAATAACACTTTCATTTGGAAATCCAAACTCGGAATCCACCGTCATGGTGACTGCCCATGCCAGGACTTTAAGATGACGTTGTGTCAAATTCATCAGACATAAATGCTTCGGAAATACTCAAATAGTTCAACTGAACAATCATCCATTTGTAATATTTTCAATATGAATAAATTATCCACGCACGTGCGCTCAGCATTCGAACAGGCAGAATTTACAATAAATCTTCCCATTGGCTTACATATACACCATCGTGCTCGCCCACATCAATAGCAACCATTCACAATGCTTGATTCAATGGATTTCAGTGTCACATCACTGCAAAGTTCTATCAATAATGCACGCATTGGCACTGCCGTAAATACTCCAAAATATGACCGGATTAATAAACCACACAGTTACATTTGCTGTAAATGCCGTAAAATATGTTCGGATTAAATTACGCATAACAAAATTCTCAGTTTTTCCAGGTTTTTGAAACCTCCCATTGGAAATTCAAGGCTTTCAAGGCCTTGAATGACCTTTTGACGAATTCCAGGCATTTCCAGGTTTTCAAGGCCCTGCGGGAACCTTGTAATACTTATCTTCCGATGGTTTATACGCAAAGCCATCAGCCATGAAGAACTGACAGCCAAGCCCATGAAGAGTGGCATGTGAGAAATGACCTCATTGTTATGTCGCGATGGTTTATACGCAAAGTGGTCAGCCATGAACAACTGACAGCCAAGCCCATGAAGAGTGGCACGTCTGACATGACCTAATACTTATCTCGTGATGGTTAATATGCAAAGTGGGCCCACCATGAAGAACTCACAGCCAAGCCCATGAAGAGTGGCACGTGTGAGATGACCTAATACTTATCTCGTGATGGTTTATACGCAAAGTGGTGAGCCATGAAGAACTGACAGCCAAGCCCATGACGATCGGCACCTTTGAGATGACGTAATACTTATCTCGCGATGGTTTATACGCAAAGTGATCAGCCATGAAGAACTGACAGCCAAGCCCATAAAGAGCAGCATGTGCGAAATGACCTAACAGTTATGTCGCGATGGTTTAAAAGCATAATCGTCAGCCATGAAGAACCAACAGCCAAGCACATGAAGAGCGGCATGTGTGAAATGACCTAATTGTTATGTCGCGATGTTTTATACGCAAAGTGGTCAGCCATGAAGAACTGACAGCCAAGCCCATGAAGAGTGGCACATGTGAGATGACCTAATACTTATCTCGCGATGGTTTATACGCAAAGTGGTCAGCCATGAAGAACTGACAGCCAAGCCCATGAAGAGTGGCACGTGTGAGATGACCTAATACTTATTTCGCGATGGTTTATTCGCAAAGTGGTAAGCCATGAAGAACTGACAGCCAAGCCCATGAAGAGTGGCACGTGTGAGATGACCTAATACTTATCTCGCGATGGATTATTCGCAAAGTGGTCAGCCATGAAGAACTGACAGCCAAGCCCATGACGTTCGGCACCGGTGAGAAGACCTAATACTTATCTCGCGATGGTTTATATGTAAAGTGGTCAGCCATGAAGAACTGACAGCCAAGCCCATAAAGAGCGGCATGTGTGAAATGACCTAACTGTTAAGTCGCGATGGTTTATAAGCAAAGTGGTCAGCCATGAAGAACCGACAGCCAAGCCCATGAAGAGCGGCATGTGTGAAATGACCTAATTGCTATGTCGCGATGGTTTATACGCAAAGGGGTCAGCCATGAAGAACTGACAGCCAAGCCCATGAAGAGTGGCACATGTGAGATGACAGCCAAGCCCATGACGTTCGGCACCGGTGACAAGACCTAATACTTATCTCGCGATGGTTTATACGTAAAGTGGTCAGCCATGAAGAACTGACAGCCAAGCCAATAAAGTGTGGCATGTGTGAAACGACCTAACTGTTAAGTCGCAATGGTTTATAAGCAAAGTGGTCAGCCATGAAGAACCGACAGCCAAGCCCATGAAGAGCGGCATGTGTGAAACGACCTAACTGTTAAGTCGCGATGGTTTATAAGGAAAGTGGTCAGCCATGAAGAATCGACAGCCAAGACCATGAAGAGCGGCATGTGTGAAATAACCTAACTGTTATGTCGCGATGGTTTATATGCAAAGTGGTCAGCCATGAAGAACTGACAGCCAAGGCCATGAAGAGAGGCACGTGTGACATGACCTAATACTTATCTCGCGATGGTTTATACGCAAAGTGGTCAGCCATGAAGAACTGACAGCCAAGCCCATGAAGAGTGGCACGTGTGAGATGACTTAATACTTATCTCGCGATGCATTATTCGCAAAGTGGTAAGCCATGAAGAACTGATAGCCAAGCCCATGACATTCGGCACCGGTGAGAAGACCTAATACTTATCTCGTAATGGTTTATACGTAAAGTGGTCAGCCATGAAGAACTGACAGCCTAGCCCATAAAGAGAGGCATGTGTGAAATGACCTAACTGTTATGTCGCGATGGTTTATAAGCAAAGTGGTCAGCCATGAAGAACCGACAGCCAAGCCCATGAAGAGCAGCATGTGTGAAATGACCTAATTGTTATGTCGCGATGGTTTATACGCAAAGTGGTCAGCCATGAAGAACTGACAGCCAAGCCCATGAAGAGTGGCACGTGTGAGAGGACCTAATACTTATTTCGCGATGGTTTATTCGCAAAGTGGTCAGCCATGAAGAACTGACAGCCAAGCCCAGGAAGAGTGGCACGTGTGAGATGACCTAATACTTCTTTCGCGATGGTTTATTCGCAAAGTGGTCAGCCATGAAGAACTGACAGCCAAGCCCATGACATTCGGCACCGGTGAGATGACCTAATACTTATCTCGCGATGGTTTATACGCAAAGTGCTCAGCCATGAAGAACTGACAGCCAAGCCCATAAAGAGCGGCATGTGTGAAATGACCTAACTGTTATGTCGCGATGGTTTATAAGCAAAGTGGTAAGCCATGAAGAATCGACAGCCAAGACCATGAAGACCGGCATGTGTGAAATGACCTAATTGTTATGTCGCGATGGTTTATACGCAAAGTGGTCAGCCATGAAGAACTGACAGCCAAGCCCATGAAGAGTAGCACGTGTGAGATGACCTAATACTTATCTCGCGATGCATTATTCGCAAAGTGGTCAGCCATGAAGAACTGACAGCCAAGCCCATGAAGAGTGGCACGTGTGGGATGACCTAATACTTATCTCGCGATGGATTATTCGCAAAGTGGTCAGCCGTGAAGAACTGACAGCC
This sequence comes from Pictodentalium vernedei, assembly GCA_031216915.1. NCBI lineage: Eukaryota > Metazoa > Mollusca > Scaphopoda > Dentaliida > Dentaliidae > Pictodentalium > Pictodentalium vernedei. Next base: position 140,835,958 of record CM062293.1, read on the forward strand.
AAGCCCATGAAAAGTGGCACGTGTGAGATGACCTAATACATATCTCGCGATGGATTATTCGCAAAGTGCAGCCATGAAGAACTGACAGCCAAGCCCATGACGTTCGGAACCAGTGAGAAGACCTAATACTTATCTCGCAATGGTTTATACGTAAAGTGGTCAGCCATGAAGAACTGACAGCCAAGCCCATAAAGAGCGGCCTGTGTGAAATGACCTAATTGTTATGTCGCGATGGTTTATATGCAAAGTGGTCAGCCATGAAGAACTGACAGCCAAGCCCATGAAGAGTGGCACGTGTGAGATGACCTAATACTTATCTCGCGATGGTTTATACGCAAAGTGGTCAGCCATGAAGAACTGACAGCCAAGCCCATGAAGAGTGGCACGTGTGAGATGACCTAATACTTATTTCACGATGGTTAATTCGCAAAGTGGTCAGTCATGAAGAACTGACAGCCAAGCCCATAAAGAGTGGCACGTGTGAGATGACCTAATACTTCTTTCGCGATGGTTTATTCGCAAAGTGGTCAGCCATGAACAACTGACAGCCAAGCCCATGACATTCGGCACCGGTGAGATGACCTAATACTTATCTTGCGATGGTTTATACGCAAAGTGGTCTTGTTTGTTTGTTGGTGGTTAACGTCACATATTTATGCACCATGGCTAATCGTGACACAACATGGAGATGAAGTCAAGTTTAGTCAATCGTTGATCTACATGTTGCCCATTTTAGAGGACTTACACCCCAAGCATTGGTGACTGGGTCCTATTTTACTAGTAAAGCGGAACTGGTTTACCACAGGAAACAAGTGCTGCATACTTCCCGGGGTTCCCACGGGGACGCAAAGTGGTCAGCCATGAAGAACTGACAGCCAAGCCCATAAACAGCGGCATGTGTGAAATGACCTAACTGTTATGTCGCGATGGTTTATAAGCAAAGTGGTCAGCCATGAAGAATCGACAGGCAAGACCATGAAGAGCGGCATGTGTGAAATGACCTAATTGTTATGTCGCGATGGTTTATACGCAAAGTGGTCAGCCATGAAGAACTGACAGCCAAGCCCATGAAGAGTGGCACGTGTGACATGACCTAATACTTATCTCGCGATGGTTTATACGCAAAGTGGTCAGCCATGAAGAACTGACAGCCAAGCCCATAAAGAACGGCATGTGTGAAATGACCTAACTGTTGTGTCGCGATGGTTTATAACAAAAGTGGTCAGCCATGAAGAACCGACAGCCAAGCAGATGAAGAGTGGCACGTGTGAGATGACCTAAATGCTATGTTGCGAACATTTATACGCAAAGTGGTCCGCCATGAAAAACTGACAGCCAAGCCCATGAAGAGTGGCACGTGTGAGATGACCTAATACTTATTTTGCGATGGTTTATACGCAAAGTGGTCAGCCATGAAGAACTGACAGCCAGGCCCATAAAGAGCAGCATGTGTGAAATGACCTGACTGTTATATCATGATGGTTTATAAGCAAAGTGGTCAGCCATGAAGAACCGACAGCCAAGCCCATGAAGAGCGGCATGTGTGAAATGACCTAATTGTTATGTCGGGATGGTTTATACGCAAAGTGGTCAGCCATGAAGAACTGACAGCTAAGCCTATAAAGAGGGGCATGTGTGAAATGACCTATCTGTTATGTCGCGATGGTTTATAAGCAAAGTGGTCAGCCATGAAGAACCGACAGCCAAGCCCATGAAGAGTGGCACATGTAAGATGACCTAATGCTTATCTCGCGATGGTTTATTCGCAAAGTGGTCAGCCATGAAGAACTGACAGCCAAGCCCATAAAGAGCGGTACCAGTGAGATGACCTAATACTTATCTCGCGATGGTTTATTAGCAAAGTGGTCAGCCATGAAGAACAACCAAGCCCATGAAGAGCGGCATGTGTGAAATGACCTAATTGTTATGTCGAGATGGTTTATACGCAAAGTGGTCAGCCATGAAGAACTGACAGCCAAGCCCATGAAGAGTGGAACATGCGAGATGACCTAATACTTATCTCGCGATGGTTTATACGCAAAGTGTTCAGCCATGAAGAACTGACAGCCAAGCCCATGAAGAGTGGCACGTGTGAAATGACCTAATACTTCTTTCGCGATGGTTTATTCGCAAAGTGGTCAGCCATGAAGAACTGACAGCCAAGCCCATGATATTCGGCACCAGTGAGATGACCAAATACTTATCTCGCGATGGTTTATACACAAAGTGGTCAGCCATGAAGAACTGACAGCCAAGCCCATAAAGAGCAGCATGTGTGAAATGACCTAACTGTTATGTCGCGATGGTTTATAAGCAAAGTGTCAGCCATGAAGAATCGACAGCCAAGACCATGAAGAGCGGCATGTGTGAAATGACCTAATTGTTATGTCGCGATGGTTTAAATGCAAAGTGGTCAGCCATGAAGAACTGACAGCCAAGCCCATGAAGAGTGGCACGTGTGACATGACCAAACACTTATCTCGCGATGGTTTATACGCAAAGTGGGCAGCCATGATGAACTGACAGCCATGCCCATGAAGAGTGGCACATGTGAGATGACCTAATACTTATCTCGCGATGAATTTATTCGCAAAGTGGTCAGCCATGAAGAACTGACAGCCAAGCCCATGACGTTCGGCACCGGTGAGAAGACCTAATACTTATCTCGCAACGGATTATACGTAAAGTGGTCAGGCATGAAGAACTGACAGCCTAGCCCATAAAGAGAGGCATGTGTGAAATGACCTAACTGTTATGTCGCGATGGTTTATAAGCAAAGTGGTCAGCCATGAAGAACCGACAGCCAAGCCCATGAAGAGCAGCATGTGTGAAATGACCTAATTGTTATGTCGCGATGGTTTATACGCAAAGTGGTCAGTGATGAAGAACTGATAGCCAAGCCCATGAAGAGTGGCACATGTGAGATGACATAATACTTATCTCGCGATGGTTTATACGCAAAGTGGTCAGCCATGAAGAACTGACAGACAAGCCCATGAAGAGTGGCACGTGTGAGATGACCTAATACTTATTTCGCGATGGTTTATTCGCAAAGTTGTCAGCCATGAAGAACTGACAGCCAAGCCCATGAAGAGTGGCACGTGTGAGATGACCTAATACTTATTTCGCGATGGTTTATTCGCAAAGTCGTCAGCCATGAAGAACTGACAGCCAAGCCCATGACGTTCGGCACCGGTGAGATGACCAAATACTTATCTCGCGATGGTTTATACGTAAAGTGGTCAGCCATGAAGAACGGACAGCCAAGCCCATAAAGAGCGGCATGTGTGAAATGACCTAACTGTGGCACGTGTGACCTAACTAGCCCATGAAGAGTGGCACATCTGAGATGACCTAATACTTATCTCGCGATGGTTTATACTCAAAGTGGTCAGCCATGAAGTACCGACAGCCAAGGCCATGAAGAGTGGCACGTGTGAGATGACCTAATACTTATCTCGCGATGATTTATTCGCAAAGTGGTCAGCCATGAAGATCTGACAGCCAAGCCCATGACATTCAGCACCGGTGAGATGACCTAATACTTATCTCGCGATGGTTTATACGCAAAGTGGTCAGCCATGAAGAACTGACAGCCAAACCAATAAAGAGCGGCATGTGTGAAATGACCTAATACTTATCTCGCGATGGTTTATACGCAAAGTGGTCAGCCATGAAGAACTGACAGCCAAGCCCATGAAGAGTGGCACGTGTGAGATGATCTAATACTTATTTCGCGATGGTTTATACGCAAAGTAGTCAGCCATGAAGAACTGACAGCCAAGCCCATGAAGAGTGGCACGTGTGAGATGACCTAATACTTATTTCGCGATGGTTTATTCACAAAGTGGTCAGCCATGAAGAACTGACAGCCAAGCCCATGACATTCAGCACAAGTGAGATGACCTAATACTTATCTCGCGATGGTTTATACGCAAAGTGGTCAGCCATGAAGAACTGACAACAAAGCCCATAAAGAGCAGCATATGTGAAATGAGCTAACTGTTATGTTTCGATGGTCTATAAGCAAAGTGGTCAGCCATGAAGAATCGACAGCCAAGACCATGAAGAGCGGCATGTGTGAAATAACCTAATTGTTATGTCGCGATGGTTTATACGCAAAGTGGTCAGCCATGAAGAACTGACAGCCAAGCCCATGAAGAGTAGCACGTGTGATAAGACCTAATACTTATCTCGCAATGGTTTATACGCAAAGTGGTCAGCCATGAAGAACTGACAGCCAAGCCCATGAAGAGTGGCACGTGTGAGATGACCTAATACTTATCTCGCGATGCATTATTCGCAAAGTGGTCAGCCATGAAGAACTGACAGCCAAGCCCATGACGTTCGGCACCGGTGAGAAGACCTAATACTTATCTCGCGATGGTTTATACGTAAAGTGGTCAGCCATGAAGAACTGACAGCCTAGCACATAAAGAGAGGCATGTGTGAAATGACCTAACTGTTATGTCGCGATGGTTTATAAGCAAAGTGGTCAGCCATGAAGAACCGACAGCCAAGCCCATGAAGAGCAGCATGTGTGAAATGACCTAATTGTTATGTCGCGATGGTTTATACGCAAAGTGGTCAGCCATGAAGAACTGACAGCCAAGCCCATGAAGAGTGGCACATGTGAGATGACCTAATACTTATCTCGCGATGGTTTATACGCAAAGTGGTCAGCCATGAAGAACTGACAGCCAAGCCCATGAAGAGTGGCACGTGTGAGATGATCTAATACTTATTTCGCGATGGTTTATACGCAAAGTAGTCAGCCATGAAGAACTGACAGCCAAGCCCATGAAGAGTGGCAAGTGTGAGATGACCTAATACTTATCTCGTGATGATTTATAAGCAAAGTGGTCAGCCATGAAGAACCGACAGCCAAGCCCATGAAGAGCGGCATGTGTGAAATGACCTAATTGTTATGTCGGGATGGTTTATACGCAAAGTGGTCAGCCATGAAGAACTGACAGCTAAGCCTATAAAGAGGGGCATGTGTGAAATGACCTATCTGTTATGTCGCGATGGTTTATAAGCAAAGTGGTCAGCCATGAAGAACCGACAGCCAAGCCCATGAAGAGTGGCACATGTAAGATGACCTAATGCTTATCTCGCGATGGTTTATTCGCAAAGTGGTCAGCCATGAAGAACTGACAGCCAAGCCCATAAAGAGCGGTACCAGTGAGATGACCTAATACTTATCTCGCGATGGTTTATTAGCAAAGTGGTCAGCCATGAAGAACAACCAAGCCCATGAAGAGCGGCATGTGTGAAATGACCTAATTGTTATGTCGAGATGGTTTATACGCAAAGTGGTCAGCCATGAAGAACTGACAGCCAAGCCCATGAAGAGTGGAACATGCGAGATGACCTAATACTTATCTCGCGATGGTTTATACGCAAAGTGTTCAGCCATGAAGAACTGACAGCCAAGCCCATGAAGAGTGGCACGTGTGAAATGACCTAATACTTCTTTCGCGATGGTTTATTCGCAAAGTGGTCAGCCATGAAGAACTGACAGCCAAGCCCATGATATTCGGCACCAGTGAGATGACCAAATACTTATCTCGCGATGGTTTATACACAAAGTGGTCAGCCATGAAGAACTGACAGCCAAGCCCATAAAGAGCAGCATGTGTGAAATGACCTAACTGTTATGTCGCGATGGTTTATAAGCAAAGTGTCAGCCATGAAGAATCGACAGCCAAGACCATGAAGAGCGGCATGTGTGAAATGACCTAATTGTTATGTCGCGATGGTTTAAATGCAAAGTGGTCAGCCATGAAGAACTGACAGCCAAGCCCATGAAGAGTGGCACGTGTGACATGACCAAACACTTATCTCGCGATGGTTTATACGCAAAGTGGTCAGCCATGATGAACTGACAGCCATGCCCATGAAGAGTGGCACATGTGAGATGACCTAATACTTATCTCGCGATGAATTTATTCGCAAAGTGGTCAGCCATGAAGAACTGACAGCCAAGCCCATGACGTTCGGCACCGGTGAGAAGACCTAATACTTATCTCGCAACGGATTATACGTAAAGTGGTCAGGCATGAAGAACTGACAGCCTAGCCCATAAAGAGAGGCATGTGTGAAATGACCTAACTGTTATGTCGCGATGGTTTATAAGCAAAGTGGTCAGCCATGAAGAACCGACAGCCAAGCCCATGAAGAGCAGCATGTGTGAAATGACCTAATTGTTATGTCGCGATGGTTTATACGCAAAGTGGTCAGTGATGAAGAACTGATAGCCAAGCCCATGAAGAGTGGCACATGTGAGATGACATAATACTTATCTCGCGATGGTTTATACGCAAAGTGGTCAGCCATGAAGAACTGACAGACAAGCCCATGAAGAGTGGCACGTGTGAGATGACCTAATACTTATTTCGCGATGGTTTATTCGCAAAGTTGTCAGCCATGAAGAACTGACAGCCAAGCCCATGAAGAGTGGCACGTGTGAGATGACCTAATACTTATTTCGCGATGGTTTATTCGCAAAGTCGTCAGCCATGAAGAACTGACAGCCAAGCCCATGACGTTCGGCACCGGTGAGATGACCAAATACTTATCTCGCGATGGTTTATACGTAAAGTGGTCAGCCATGAAGAACGGACAGCCAAGCCCATAAAGAGCGGCATGTGTGAAATGACCTAACTGTGGCACGTGTGACCTAACTAGCCCATGAAGAGTGGCACATCTGAGATGACCTAATACTTATCTCGCGATGGTTTATACTCAAAGTGGTCAGCCATGAAGTACCGACAGCCAAGGCCATGAAGAGTGGCACGTGTGAGATGACCTAATACTTATCTCGCGATGATTTATTCGCAAAGTGGTCAGCCATGAAGATCTGACAGCCAAGCCCATGACGTTCAGCACCGGTGAGATGACCTAATACTTATCTCGCGATGGTTTATACGCAAAGTGGTCAGCCATGAAGAACTGACAGCCAAACCAATAAAGAGCGGCATGTGTGAAATGACCTAATACTTATCTCGCGATGGTTTATACGCAAAGTGGTCAGCCATGAAGAACTGACAGCCAAGCCCATGAAGAGTGGCACGTGTGAGATGATCTAATACTTATTTCGCGATGGTTTATACGCAAAGTAGTCAGCCATGAAGAACTGACAGCCAAGCCCATGAAGAGTGGCACGTGTGAGATGACCTAATACTTATTTCGCGATGGTTTATTCACAAAGTGGTCAGCCATGAAGAACTGACAGCCAAGCCCATGACATTCAGCACAAGTGAGATGACCTAATACTTATCTCGCGATGGTTTATACGCAAAGTGGTCAGCCATGAAGAACTGACAACAAAGCCCATAAAGAGCAGCATATGTGAAATGAGCTAACTGTTATGTTTCGATGGTCTATAAGCAAAGTGGTCAGCCATGAAGAATCGACAGCCAAGACCATGAAGAGCGGCATGTGTGAAATAACCTAATTGTTATGTCGCGATGGTTTATACGCAAAGTGGTCAGCCATGAAGAACTGACAGCCAAGCCCATGAAGAGTAGCACGTGTGATAAGACCTAATACTTATCTCGCAATGGTTTATACGCAAAGTGGTCAGCCATGAAGAACTGACAGCCAAGCCCATGAAGAGTGGCACGTGTGAGATGACCTAATACTTATCTCGCGATGCATTATTCGCAAAGTGGTCAGCCATGAAGAACTGACAGCCAAGCCCATGACGTTCGGCACCGGTGAGAAGACCTAATACTTATCTCGCGATGGTTTATTCGTAAAGTGGTCAGCCATGAAGAACTGACAGCCTAGCACATAAAGAGAGGCATGTGTGAAATGACCTAACTGTTATGTCGCGATGGTTTATAAGCAAAGTGGTCAGCCATGAAGAACCGACAGCCAAGCCCATGAAGAGCAGCATGTGTGAAATGACCTAATTGTTATGTCGCGATGGTTTATACGCAAAGTGGTCAGCCATGAAGAACTGACAGCCAAGCCCATGAAGAGTGGCACATGTGAGATGACCTAATACTTATCTCGCGATGGTTTATACGCAAAGTGGTCAGCCATGAAGAACTGACAGCCAAGCCCATGAAGAGTGGCACGTGTGAGATGATCTAATACTTATTTCGCGATGGTTTATACGCAAAGTAGTCAGCCATGAAGAACTGACAGCCAAGCCCATGAAGAGTGGCAAGTGTGAGATGACCTAATACTTATCTCGTGATGATTTATAAGCAATGTGGTCAGCCATGAAGAACTGACAGCCAAGCCCATGACTTTTGGCATGTGTGAGATGACTTGACACTTATCTTGCAATGGTTTATACACAAAGTGGTCAGCCATGAAGAACTGACAGCCAAGCCCATGAAGAGTGGCATGTGTGAAATGACCTAACTGTTATGTCACGATGGTTTATAAGCAAAGTGGTCAGCCACAAAGAACCGACAGCCAAGCCCATGAAGAGCGGCATGTGTGAAATGACCTAATTGTTATGTTGCGATGGTTTCTACGCAATGTGGTCAGCCATGAAGAACTGACAGCCAAGCCCATGAAGAATGGCAGGTGTGAGATGACCTAATAGATATATCACGAAGGTTTATATGCAAAGTGGCCAGCCATGAAGAGCTGACAGCCAAGCCCATGAAGAGTGGCACGTGTGAGATGACCCAATACTTATCTCGCGACGGTCTATACGCAAAGTGGTCAGCCATGAAGAACTGACAGACAAAAAGCACATAAAGAGCGGCATGTGTGAAATGACCTAACTGTTATGTCGCGATGGTTTATAAGCAAAGTGGTCAGCCATGAAGAACTGACAGCCAAGCCAATGAAGAGTGGCACATGTGAGATGTTCTAATACTTATCTCGCGATGGTTTATACGCAAAGTGGTCAGCCATGAAGAACTGACAGACAAGCCCATGAAGAGTGGCATGTGTGAGGTGACCTAATACTTATCTCACGATGGTATATACGCAAAGTGGTCTGCCATGAAAAACTGACAGCCAAGCTCATGACTTTTGGCACCGGTTAGATGATCTAATACTTATCTCGCGATGGTTTATACGCAAAGTGGTCAGCCATGAAGAACTGACAGCCAAGCCCATGAAGAGTGGCACGTGTGAGATGATCTAATACTTATTTCGCGATGGTTTATACGCAAAGTAGTCAGCCATGAAGAACTGACAGCCAAGCCCATGAAGAGTGGCAAGTGTGAGATGACCTAATACTTATCTCGTGATGATTTATAAGCAAAGTGGTCAGCCATGAAGAACTGACAGCCAAGCCCATGACTTTTGGCATGTGTGAGATGACTTGACACTTATCTTGCAATGGTTTATACACAAAGTGGTCAGCCATGAAGAACTGACAGCCAAGCCCATGAAGAGTGGCATGTGTGAAATGACCTAACTGTTATGTCACGATGGTTTATAAGCAAAGTGGTCAGCCACAAAGAACCGACAGCCAAGCCCATGAAGAGCGGCATGTGTGAAATGACCTAATTGTTATGTTGCGATGGTTTCTACGCAATGTGGTCAGCCATGAAGAACTGACAGCCAAGCCCATGAAGAATGGCAGGTGTGAGATGACCTAATAGATATATCACGAAGGTTTATATGCAAAGTGGCCAGCCATGAAGAGCTGACAGCCAAGCCCATGAAGAGTGGCACGTGTGAGATGACCCAATACTTATCTCGCGATGGTCTATACGCAAAGTGGTCAGCCATGAAGAACTGACAGGCAAAAAGCACATAAAGAGCGGCATGTGTGAAATGACCTAACTGTTATGTCGCGATGGTTTATAAGCAAAGTGGTCAGCCATGAAGAACTGACAGCCAAGCCAATGAAGAGTGGCACATGTGAGATGTTCTAATACTTATCTCGCGATGGTTTATACGCAAAGTGGTCAGCCATGAAGAACTGACAGACAAGCCCATGAAGAGTGGCATGTGTGAGGTGACCTAATACTTATCTCACGATGGTTTATACGCAAAGTGGTCTGCCATGAAAAACTGACAGCCAAGCTCATGACTTTTGGCACCGGTTAGATGATCTAATACTTATCTCGCAATGGTTTATACGCAAAGTGGTCAGCCACGAAGAACTGACAGCCAGGCCCATAAAGAGCAGCATGTGTGAAATGACCTGACTGTTATATCATGATGGTTTATAAGCAAAGTGGTCAGCCATGAAGAACCGACAGCCAAGCCCATGAAGAGCGGCATGTGTGAAATGACCTAATTGTTATGTCGGGATGGTTTATACGCAAAGTGGTCAGCCATGAAGAACTGACAGCTAAGCCTATAAAGAGGGGCATGTGTGAAATGACCTATCTGTTATGTCACGATGGTTTATAAGCAAAGTGGTCAGCCATGAAGAACCGACAGCCAAGCCCATGAAGAGTGGCACATGTAAGATGACCTAATGCTTATCTCGCGATGGTTTATTCGCAAAGTGGTCAGCCATGAAGAACTGACAGCCAAGCCCATAAAGAGCGGTACCAGTGAGATGACCTAATACTTATCTCGCGATGGTTTATAAGCAAAGTGGTCAGGGATGAAGAACCGACAACCAAGCCCATGAAGAGCAGCATGTGTGAAATGACCTAATTGTTATGTCGCGATGGTTTATACACAAAGTGGTCAGCCATGAAGAACTGACAGCCAAGCCCATGAAGAGTGGCACGTATGAGATGACCTCATGCAGGGTTCCCCCAGGTTAAAATGTTTGAAATTCAAGGCCATTCCAGGCCATTTCTTGGCAATTTTCGTGGATTTTCAAGGCCCCCATTTATGAAATTCAAGGCTTTTCAAGGCCGAGGCGGGCAAAGTACCGTAAATTATCAGAAAACGACTAGAAACCTTCTCTTATATTTCCCTTTGTTGGTAATTCTAACACTTGGCATCATTTCTCGGAAAACTCTTTCTGAAAGCTATCCAAGCAATGATATCACTGATTAGAATTAGTGAGCCTGAGAAAGACATTTTCTTGTGTTTATCCTACAAGTGCAGTGTAATTACCAAGTGACACAATAGCTATGCCTCTTGTACATGTACCGCTATTCTAACTGAATACTTACTGAATGCAAATGAATTGATGTCATCCTTTCTCCCAATGAGTAAACTACATGTTACATGTAAATGACACATTTCGTAACCCACAACATCTCCGGAAATGTAATTCGAAAAGCAAAATGTAATTCCGTTGTGGGGAAGTGTACCTTCCAACAAGCTTGGATTAAATCAACTGCATACTGTAACTGGTTCCTGCCTGTTCCAGTTGAACGGTATTCAGCTAAATGCAGTAACTGTCAAAAAGTTTTTAATGTTTCATACATGGGCGAATCATCCTTTAAATCGCACATGTTAACATTTGAGGTGAATAAGACAATAAAACTTTCATTTGGAAATCCAAACTCGGAATCCACCGTCATGGTGACTGCCCATGCCAGGACTTTAAGATGACGTTGTGTCAAATTCATCAGACATACATGCTTCGGAAATACTCAAATAGTTCAACTGAACAATCATCCATTTGTAATATTTTCAATATGAATAAATTATCCACGCACGTGCGCTCAGCATTCGAACAGGCAGAATTTACAATAAATCTTCCCATTGGCTTAAATATACACCATCGTGCTCGCCCACATCAATAGCAACCATTCACAATGCTTGATTCAATGGATTTCAGTGTCACATCACTGCAAAGTTCTATCAATAATGCACGCATTGGCACTGCCGTAAATACTCCAAAATATGACCGGATTAATAAACCACACAGTTACATTTGCTGTAAATGCCGTAAAATATGTTCGGATTAAATTACGCATAACAAAATTCTCAGATTTTCCAGGTTTTTCAAAGCTCCCATTGGAAATTCAAGGCTTTCAAGGCCTTGAATGACCTTTTGACGAATTCCAGGCATTTCCAGGTTTTCAAGGCCCTGCGGGAACCCTGTAATACTTATCTTCCGATGGTTTATATGCAAAGCCATCAGCCATAAAGAACTGACAGCCAAGCCCATGAAGAGTGGCATGTGAGAAATGACCTCATTTTTATGCCGCGATGGTTTATACGCAAAGTGGTCAGCCATGAAGAACTGACAGCCAAGCCCATGAAGAGTGGCACGTGTGACATGACCTAATACTTATCTCGCGATGGTTTATATGCAAAGTGGGCCCGCCATGAAGAATTCACAGCCAAGCCCATGAAGAGTGGCACGTGTGAGATGACCTAATACTTATCTCGTGATGGTTTATACGCAAAGTGGTGAGCCATGAAGAACTGACAGTCAAGCCCATGACGATCGGCACCAATGAGATGACGTAATAATTATCTCGCGATGGTTTATACGCAAAGTGGTCAGCCATGAAGAACTGACAGCCAAGCCCATAAAGAGCAGCATGTGCGAAATGACCTAACAGTTATGTCACGATGGTTTAAAAGCAAAATCGTCAGCCATGAAGAACCAACAGCCAAGCCCATGAAGAGCGGCATGTGTAAAATGACCTAATTGTTATGTCGCGATGTTTTATACGCAAAGTGGTCAGCCATGAAGAACTGACAGCCAAGCCCATGAAGAGTGGCACATGTGAGATGACCTAATACTTATCTCGCGATGGTTTATACGCAAAGTGGTCAGCCATGAAGAACTGACAGCCAAGCCCATGAAGAGTGGCACGTGTGAGATGACCTAATACTTATTTCGCGATGGTTTATTCGCAAAGTGGTAAGCCATGAAGAACTGACAGCCAAGCCCATGAAGAGTGGCAGGTGTGAGATGACCTAATACTTATCTCGCGATGGATTATTCGCAAAGTGGTCAGCCATAAAGAACTGACAGCCAAGCCCATGACGTTCGGCACTGGTGAGAAGACCTAATACTTATCTCGCGATGGTTTATACGTAAAGTGGTCAGCCATGAAGAACTGACAGCCAAGCCCATAAAGAGCGGCATGTGTGAAACGACCTAACTGTTAAGTCGCGATGGTTTATAAGCAAAGTGGTCAGCCATGAAGAACCGACAGCCAAGCCCATGAAGAGCGGCATGTGTGAAATGACCTAATTGCTATGTCACGATGGTTTATACGCAAAGTGGTCAGCCATGAAGAACTGACAGCCAAGCCCATGAAGAGTGGCACATGTGAGATGACAGCCAAGGCCATGACGTTCGGCACCGGTGAGAAGACCTAATACTTATCTCGCGATGGTTTATACGTAAAGTGGTCAGCCATGAAGAACTGAGAGCCAAGCCAATAAAGTGTGGCATGTGTGAAACGACCTAACTGTTAAGACGTGATGGTTTATAAGCAAAGTGGTCAGCCATGAAGAACCGACAGCCAAGCCCATGAAGAGCGACATGTGTGAAACGACCTAACTGTTAAGTCGCGATGGTTTATAAGCAAAGTGGTCAGCCATGAAGAATCGACAGCCAAGACCATGAAGAGCGGCATGTGTGAAATAACCTAACTGTTATGTCGCGATGGTTTATATGCAAAGTGGTCAGCCATGAAGAACTGACAGCCAAGCCCATGAAGAGTGGCACGTGTGACATGACCTAATACTTATCTCGCGATGGTTTATACGCAAAGTGGTCAGCCATGAAGAACTGACAGCCAAGCCCATGAAGAGTGGAACGTGTGAGATGACTTAATACTTATCTCGCGATGCATTATTCGCAAAGTGGTCAGCCATGAAGAACTGATAGCCAAGCCCATGACGTTCGGCACCGGTGAGAAGACCTAATACTTATCTCGCAATGGTTTATACGTAAAGTGGTCAGCCATGAAGAACTGACAGCCTAGCCCATAAAGAGAGGCATGTGTGAAATGACCTAACTGTTATGTCGCGATGGTTTATAAGCAAATTGGTCAGCCATGAAGAACCGACAGCCAAGCCCATGAAGAGCAGCATGTGTGAAATGACCTAATTGTTATGTCGTGATGGTTTATACGCAAAGTGGTCAGCCATGAAGAACTGACAGCCAAGCCCATGAAGAGTAGCACGTGTGAGATGACCTAATACTTATCTCGCAATGCATTATTCGCAAAGTGGTCAGCCATGAAGAACTGACAGCCAAGCCCATGAAGAGTGGCACGTGTGGGATGACCTAATACTTATCTCGCGATGGATTATTCGCAAAGTGGTCAGCCATGAAGAACTGACAGCCAAGCCCATGAAAAGTGGCACGTGTGAGATGACCTAATACATATCTCGCGATGGATAATTCACAAAGTGCAGCCATGAAGAACTGACAGCCAAGCCCATGACGTTCGGCACCAGTGAGAAGACCTAATACTTATCTAGCGATGGTTTATACGTAAAGTGGTCAGCCATGAAGAACTGACAGCCAAGCCCATAAAGAGCGGCATGTGTGAAATGACCTAATTGTTATGTCGCGATGGTTTATATACAAAGTGGTCAGCCATGAAGAACTGACAGCCAAGCCCATGAAGAGTGGCACGTGTGAGATGACCTAATACTTATCTCGCGATGGTTTATATGCAAAGTGGTCAGCCATGAAGAACTGACAGCCAAGCCCATGAAGAGTGGCACGTGTGAGATGACCTAATACTTATTTCGCGATGGTTAATTCGCAAAGTGGTCAGTCATGAAGAACTGACAGCCAAGCCCATGAAGAGTGGCACGTGTGAGATGACCTAATACTTCTTTCGCGATGGTTTATTCGCAAAGTGGTCAGCCATGAACAACTGACAGCCAAGCCCATGACATTCGGCACCGGTGAGATGACCTAATACTTATCTCGCGATGGTTTATACGCAAAGTGGTCAGCCATGAAGAACTGACAGCCAAGCCCATAAACAGCGGCATGTGTGAAATGACCTAACTGTTATGTCGCGATGGTTTATTCGCAAAGTGGTCAGCCATGATGAATCGACAGCCAAGACCATGAAGAGCGGCATGTGTGAAATGACCTAATTGTTATGTCACGATGGTTTATACGCAAAGTGGTCAGCCATGAAGAACTGACAGCCAAGCCCATGAAGAGTGGCACGTGTGAGATGACCTAATACTTATCTCGCGATGCATTATTCGCAAAGTGGTCAGCCATGAAGAACTGACAGCCAAGCCCATGAAGAGTGGCACGTGTGAGATGACCTAATACTTCTTTCGCGATGGTTTATTCGCAAAGTGGTCAGCCATGAACAACTGACAGCCAAGCCCATGACATTCGGCACCGGTGAGATGACCTAATACTTATCTCGCGATGGTTTATACGCAAAGTGGTCAGCCATGAAGAACTGACAGCCAAGCCCATAAACAGCGGCATGTGTGAAATGACCTAACTGTTATGTCGCGATGGTTTATAAGCAAAGTGGTCAGCCATGATGAATCGACAGCCAAGACCATGAAGAGCGGCATGTGTGAAATGACCTAATTGTTATGTCGCGATGGTTTATACGCAAAGTGGTCAGCCATGAAGAACTGACAGCCAAGCCCATGAAGAGTGGCACGTGTGAGATGACCTAATACTTATCTCGCGATGCATTATTCGCAAAGTGGTCAGCCATGAAGAACTGACAGCCAAGCCCATGACGTTCGGCACCGGTGAGAAGACCTAATACTTATCTCGCAATGGTTTATACGTAAAGTGGTCAGGCATGAAGAACTGACAGCCTAGCCCATAAAGAGAGGCATGTGTGAAATGACCTAATTGTCATGTCGCGATGGTTTATACGCAAAGTGGTCAGTGATGAAGAACTGATAGCCAAGCCCACGAAGAGTGGCACATGTGAGATGACCTAATACTTATCTCGCGATGGTTTATACGCAAAGTGGTCAGCCATGAAGAACTGACAGCCAAGCCCATGAAGAATGGCATGTGTGATAAGACCTAATACTTATCTCGCGATGGTTTATACGCAAAGTGGTCAGCCATGAAGAACTGACAGCCAAGCCCATGAAGAGTGGCACGTGTGAGATGACCTAATACTTATCTCGCGATGCATTATTCGCAAAGTGGTCAGCCATGAAGAACTGACAGCCAAGCCCATGACGTTCGGCACCGGTGAGAAGACCTAATACTTATCTCGCGATGGTTTATACGTAAAGTGGTCAGCCATGAAGAACTGACAGCTTAGCACATAAAGAGAGGCATGTGTGAAATGACCTAACTGTTATGTCGCGATGGTTTATAAGCAAAGTGGTCAGCTATGAAGAACCGACAGCCAAGCCCATGAAGAGCAGCATGTGTGAAATGACCTAATTGTTATGTCGCGATGGTTTATACGCAAAGTGGTCAGCCATGAAGAACTGACAGCCAAGCCCATGAAGAGTGGCACATGTGAGATGACCTAACACTTATCTCGCGATGGTTTATACGCAAAGTGGTCAGCCATGAAGAACTGACAGCCAAGCCCATGAACAGTGGCACGTGTGAGATGATCTAATACTTATTTCGTGATGGTTTATACGCAAAGTAGTCAGCCATGAAGAACTGACAGCCAAGCCCATGAAGAGTGGCAAGTGTGAGATGACCTAATACTTATCTCGTGATGATTTATAAGCAAAGTGGTCAGCCATGAAGAACTGACAGCCAAGCCCATGACTTTTGGCACGTGTGAGATGACTTGACACTTATCTTGCAATGGTTTATACACAAAGTGGTCAGCCCTGAAGAACTGACAGCCAAGCCCATGAAGAGTGGCATGTGTGAAATGACCTAACTGTTATGTCACGATGGTTTATAAGCAAAGTGGTCAGCCACAAAGAACCGACAACCAAGCCCATGAAGAGTGGCATGTGTGAAATGACCTAATTGTTATGTTGCGATGGTTTCTACGCAATGTGGTCAGCCATGAAGAACTGACAGCCAAGCCCATGAAGAATGGCAGGTGTGAGATGACCTAATAGATATATCACGAAGGTTTATATGCAAAGTGGCCAGCCATGAAGAGCTGACAGCCAAGCCCATGAAGAGTGGCACGTGTGAGATGACACAAAACTTATCTCGCGACGGTCTATACGCAAAGTGGTCAGCCATGAAGAACTGACAGGCAAAAAGCACATAAAGAGCGGCATGTGTGAAATGACCTAACTGTTATGTCGCGATGGTTTATAAGCAAAGTGGTCAGCCATGAAGAACTGACAGCCAAGCCAATGAAGAGTGGCACATGTGAGATGTTCTAATACTTATCTCGCGATGGTTTATACGCAAAGTGGTCAGCCATGAAGAACTGACAGACAAGCCCATGAAGAGTGGCATGTGTGAGGTGACCTAATACTTATCTCACGATGGTTTATACGCAAAGTGGTCTGCCATGAAAAACTGACAGCCAAGCTCATGACTTTTGGCACCGGTTAGATGATCTAATACTTATCTCGCAATGGTTTATACGGAAAGTGGTCAGCCACGAAGAACTGACAGCCAGGCCCATAAAGAGCAGCATGTGTGAAATGACCTGACTGTTATATCATGATGGTTTATAAGCAAAGTGGTCAGCCATGAAGAACCGACAGCCAAGCCCATGAACAGCGGCATGTGTGAAATGACCTAATTGTTATGTCGGGATGGTTTATACGCAAAGTGGTCAGCCATGAAGAACTGACAGCTAAGCCTATAAAGAGGGGCATGTGTGAAATGACCTATCTGTTATGTCGCGATGGTTTATAAGCAAAGTGGTCAGCCATGAAGAACCGACAGCCAAGCCCATGAAGAGTGGCACATGTAAGATGACCTAATGCTTATCTCGCGATGGTTTATTCGCAAAGTGGTCAGCCATGAAGAACTGACAGCCAAGCCCATAAAGAGCGGTACCAGTGAGATGACCTAATACTTATCTCGCGATGGTTTATAAGCAAAGTGGTCAGCCATGAAGAACCGACAACCAAGCCCATGAAGAGCGGCATGTGTGAAATGACCTAATTGTTATGTCGCGATGGTTTATACACAAAGTGGTCAGCCATGAAGAACTGACAGCCAAGGCCATGAAGAGTGGCACGTATGAGATGACCTCATACAGGGTTCCCCCAGGTTAAAATGTTTGAAATTCAAGGCCATTCCAGGCCATTTCTTGGCAATTTTCGTGGATTTTCAAGGCCCCCATTTATGAAATTCAAGGCTTTTCAAGGCCGAGGCGGGCAAAGTACCGTAAATTATCAGAAAACGACTAGAAACCTTCTCTTATATTTCCCTTTGTTGGTAATTCTAACACTTGACATCATTTCTTGGAAAACTCTTTCTGAAAGCTATCCAAGCAATGATATCACTGATTAGAATTAGTGAGCCTGAGAAAGACATTTTCTTGTGTTTATCCTACAAGTGCAGTGTAATTACCAAGTGACACAATAGCTATGCCTCTTGTACATGTACCGCTATTCTAACTGAATACTTACTGAATGCAAATGAATTGATGTCATCCTTTCTCCCAATGAGTAAACTACATGTTACATGTAAATGACACATTTCGTAACCCACAACATCTCCGGAAATGTAATTCGAAAAGCAAAATGTAATTCCGTTGTGGGGAAGTGTACCTTCCAACAAGCTTGGATTAAATCAACTGCATACTGTAACTGGTTCCTGCCTGTTCCAGTTGAACGGTATTCAGCTAAATGCAGTAACTGTCGAAAAGTTTTTAATGTTTCATACATGGGCGAATCATCCTTTAAATCGCACATGTTAACATTTGAGGTGAATAAGACAATAACACTTTCATTTGGAAATCCAAACTCGGAATCCACCGTCATGGTGACTGCCCATGCCAGGACTTTAAGATGACGTTGTGTCAAATTCATCAGACATACATGCTTCGGAAATACTCAAATAGTTCAACTGAACAATCATCCATTTGTAATATTTTCAATATGAATAAATTATCCACGCACGTGCACTCAGCATTCGAACAGGCAGAATTTACAATAAATCTTCCCATTGGCTTAAATATACACCATCGTGCTCGCCCACATCAATAGCAACCATTCACAATGCTTGATTCAATGGATTTCAGTGTCACATCACTGCAAAGTTCTATCAATAATGCACGCATTGGCACTGCCGTAAATACTCCAAAATATAACCGGATTAATAAACCACACAGTTACATTTGCTGTAAATGCCGTAAAATATGTTCGGATTAAATTACGCATAACAAAATTCTCAGATTTTCCAGGTTTTTCAAAGCTCCCATTGGAAATTCAAGGCTTTCAAGGCCTTGAAGGACCTTTTGACGAATTCCAGGCATTTCCAGGTTTTCAAGGCCCTGCGGGAACCCTGTAATACTTATCTTCCGATGGTTTATACGCAAAGCCATCAGCCATGAAGAACTGACAGCCAAGCGCATGAAGAGTGGCATGTGAGAAATGACCTCATTGTTATGTCGCGATGGTTTATACGCAAAGTGGTCAGCCATGAAGAACTGACAGCCAAGCCGATGAAGAGTGGCACGTGTGACATGACCTAATACTTATCTCGCGATGGTTTATATGCAAAGTGGGCCCGCCATGAAGAACTCACAGCCAAGCCCATGAAGAGTGGCACGTGTAAGATGACCAAATACTTATCTCGTGATGGTTTATACGCAAAGTGGTGAGCCATGAAGAACTGACAGCCAAGCCCATGACGATTGGCACCTTTGAGATGACGTAATACTTATCTCGCGATGGTTTACACGCAAAGTGGTCAGCCATGAAGAACTGACAGCCAAGCCCATAAAGAGCAGCATGTGCGAAATGACCTAACAGTTATGTCGCGATGGTTTAAAAGCAAAATCGTCAGCCATGAAGAACCAACAGCCAAGCCCATGAAGAGCGGCATGTGTGAAATGACCTAATTGTTATGTCGCGATGTTTTATACCCAAAGTGGTCAGCCATGAAGAACTGACAGCCAAGCCCATGAAGAGTGGCACATGTGAGATGACCTAATACTTATCTCGCGATGGTTTATACGCAAAGTGGTCAGCCATGAAGAACTAACAGCCAAGCCCATGAAGAGTGGCACGTGTGAGATGACCTAATACTTATTTCGCGATGGTTTATTCGCAAAGTGGTAAGCCATGAAGAACTGACAGCCAAGCCCATGAAGAGTGGCACGTGTGAGATGACCTAATACTTCTTTCCCGATGGATTATTCGCAAAGTGGTCAGCCATGAAGAACTGACAGCCAAGCCCATGACATTCGGCACCGGTGAGAAGACCTAATACTTATCTCGCGATGGTTTATACGTAAAGTGGTCAGCCATGAAGAACTGACAGCCAAGCCCATAAAGAGCGGCATGTGTGAAACGACCTAACTGTTAAGTCGCGATGGTTTATAAGCAAAGTGAGCGGCATGTGTGAAATGACCTAATTGCTATGTCACGATGGTTTATACGCAAAGTGGTCAGCCATGAAGAACTGACAGCCAAGCTCATGAAGAGTGGCACATGTGAGATGACAGCGAAGCCCATGACGTTCGGCACCGGTGAGAAGACCTAATACTTATCTCGCGATGGTTTATACGTAAAGTGTTCAGCCATGAAGGACAGACAGCCAAGCCAATAAAGTGTGGCATGTGTGAAACGACCGAACTGTTAAGTCGCGATGGTTTATAAGCAAAGTGGTCAGCCATGAAGAACCGACAGCCAAGCCCATGAAGAGCGGCATGTGTGAAACGACCTAACTGTTAAGACGCGATGGTTTATAAGCAAAGTGGTCAGCCATGAAGAATCGACAGCCAAGACCATGAAGAGCGGCATGTGTGAAATAACCTGTTATGTCGCGATGGTTTATATGCAAAGTGGTCAGCCATGAAGAACTGACAGCCAAGCCCATGAAGAGTGGCACGAGTGAAATGACCGAATACTTATCTCGCGATGGTTTATACGCAAAGTGGTCAGCCATGAAGAACTGACAGCCAAGCCCATGAAGAGTGGCACGTGTGAGATGACTTAATACTTATCTCGCGATGCATTATTCGCAAAGTGGTCAGCCATGAAGAACTGATAGCCAAGCCCATGACGTTCGGCACCGGTGAGAAGACCTAATACTTATCTCGCAATGGTTTATACGTAAAGTGGTCAGCCATGAAGAACTGACAGCCTAGCCCATAAAGAGAGGCATGTGTGAAATGACCTAACTGTTATGTCGCGATGGTTTATAAGCAAAGTCGTCAGCCATGAAGAACCGACAGCCAAGCCTATGAAGAGCAGCATGTGTGAAATGACCTAATTGTTATGTCGCGATGGTTTATACGCAAAGTGGTCAGCCATGAAGAACTGACAGCCAAGCCCATGAAGAGTGGCACATGTGAGATGACCTAATACTTATATCGCGATGGTTTATTCGCAAAGTGGTCAGCCATGAAGAACTGACAGCCAAGCCCATGAAGAGTGGCACGTGTGAGATGACCTAATACTTCTTTCGCGATGGTTTATTCGCAAAGTGGTCAGCCATGAAGAACTGACAGCCAAGCCCATGACATTCGGCACCGGTGAGATGACCTAATACTTATCTCGCGATGGTTTATACGCAAAGTGCTCAGCCATGAAGAACTGACAGCCAAGCCCATAAAGAGCGGCATGTGTGAAATGACCTAACTGTTATGTCGCGATGGTTTATAAGCAAAGTGGTAAGCCATGAAGAATCGACAGCCAAGACCATGAAGACCGGCATGTGTGAAATGACCTAATTGTTATGTCGCGATGGTTTATACGCAAAGTGGTCAGCCATGAAGAACTGACAGCCAAGCCCATGAAGAGTAGCACATGTGAGATGACCTAATACTTATCTCGCGATACATTATTCGCAAAGTGGTCAGCCATGAAGAACTGACAGCCAAGCCCATGAAGAGTGGCACGTGTGGGATGACCTAATACTTATCTCGCGATGGATTATTCGCAAAGTGGTCAGCCATGAAGAACTGACAGCCAAGCCCATGAAAAGTGGCACGTGTGAGATGACCTAATACATATCTCGCAATGGATTATTCACAAAGTGCAGCCATGAAGAACTGACAGCCAAGCCCATGACGTTCGGCACCAGTGAGAAGACCTAATACTTATCTCGCGATGGTTTATACGTAAAGTGGTCAGCCATGAAGAACTGACAGCCAAGCCCATAAAGAGCGGCATATGTGAAATGACCTAATTGTTATGTCGCGATGGTTTATATGCAAAGTGGTAAGCCATGAAGAACTGACAGCCAAGCCCATGAAGAGTGGCACGTGTGAGATGACCTAATACTTATCTCGTGATGGTTTATACGCAAAGTGGTGAGCCATGAAGAACTGATAGCCAAGCCCATGACGATTGGCACCTTTGAGATGACGTAATATTTATCTCGCGATGGTTTACACGCAAAGTGGTCAGCCATGAAGAACTGACAGCCAAGCCCATAAAGAGCAGCATGTGCGAAATGACCTAACAGTTATGTCGCGATGGTTTAAAAGCAAAATCGTCAGCCATGAAGAACCAACAGCCAAGCCCATGAAGAGCGGCATGTGTGAAATGACCTAATTGTTATGTCGCGATGTTTTATACGCAAAGTGGTCAGCCATGAAGAACTGACAGCCAAGCCCATGAAGAGTGGCACATGCGAGATGACCTAATACTTATCTCGCGATGGTTTATACGCAAAGTGGTCAGCCATGAAGAACTAACAGCCAAGCCCATGAAGAGTGGCACGTGTGAGATGACCTAATACTTATTTCGCGATGGTTTATTCGCAAAGTGGTAAGCCATGAAGAACTGACAGCCAAGCCCATGAAGAGTGGCACGTGTGAGATGACCTAATACTTCTTTCCCGATGGATTATTCGCAAAGTGGTCAGCCATGAAGAACTGACAGCCATGCCCATGACGTTCGGCACTGGTGAGAAGACCTAATACTTATCTCGCAATGGTTTATACGTAAAGTGGTCAGGCATGAAGAACTGACAGCCTAGCCCATAAAGAGAGGCATGTGTGAAATGACCTAACCGTTATGTCGCGATGGTTAATAAGCAAAGTGGTCAGCCATGAAGAACCGACAGCCAAGCCCATGAAGAGCAGCATGTGTGAAATGACCTAATTGTCATGTCGCGATTGTTTATAAGCAAAGTGGTCAGTGATGAAGAACTGATAGCCAAGCCCATGAAGAGTGGCACATGTGAGATGACCTAATACCTATCTCACGATGGTTTATACGCAAAGTGATCAGCCATGAAGAACAGACAGCCAAGCCCATGAAGAGTGGCACGTGTGAGATGACCTAATACTTATTTCGCGATGGTTTATTCGCAAAGTTGTCAGCCATGAAGAACTGACAGCCAAGTCCATGAAGAGTGGCACGTGTGAGATGACCTAATACTTATTTCGCGATGGTTTATTCGCAAAGTGGTCAGCCATGAAGAACTGACAGCCAAGCCCATGACGTTCGGCACCGGTGAGATGACCAAATACTTATCTCGTGATGGTTTATACGTAAAGTGGTCAGCCATGAAGAACTGACAGCCAAGCCCATAAAGAGCGGCATGTGTGAAATGACCTAATTGTTATGTCGCGATGGTTTATACGCAAAGTGGTCAGCCATGAAGAACTGACAGCCAAGCCCATGAAGAGTAGCACGTGTGAGATGACCTAATACTTATCTCGCGATGCATTATTGGCAAAGTGGTCAGCCATGAAGAACTGACAGCCAAGCCCATGAAGAGTGGCACGTGTTGGATGACCTAATACTTATCTCGCGATGGATTATTCGCAAAGTGGTCAGCCATGAAGAACTGACAGCCAAGCCCATGAAAAGTGGCACGTGTGAGATGACCTAATACATATCTCGCGATGGATTATTCGGAAAGTGCAGCCATGAAGAACTGACAGCCAAGCCCATGACGTTCGGCACCAGTGAGAAGACCTAATACTTATCTCGCGATGGTTTATATGTAAAGTGGTCAGCCATGAAGAACTGACAGCCAAGCCCAAAAAGAGCGGCATGTGTGAAATGACCTAATTGTTATGTGGCGATGGTTTATATGCAAAGTGGTCAGCCATGAAGAACTGACAGCCAAGCCCATGAAGAGTGGCACGTGTGAGATGACCTAATACTTATCTCGCGATGGTTTATACGCAAAGTGGTCAGCCATGAAGAACTGACAGCCAAGCCGATGAAGAGTGGCACGTGTGAGATGACCTAATACTTATTTCGCGATGGTTAATTCGCAAAGTGGTCAGTCATGAAGAACTGACAGCCAAGCCCATGAAGAGTGGCACGTGTGAGATGACCTAATACTTCTTTTGCGATGGTTTATTCGCAAAGTGGTCAGCCATGAAGAACTGACAGCCAAGCCCATGATATTCGGCACCGGTGAGATGACCTAATACTTATCTCGCGATGGTCTATACACAAAGTGGTCAGCCATGAAGAACTGACAGCCAAGCCCATAAAGAGCGGCATGTGTGAAATGACCTAACTGTTATGTCGCGATGGTTTATAAGCAAAGTCGTCAGCGATGAAGAATCGACAGCCAAGACCATGAAGAGCGGCATGTGTGAAATGACCTAATTGTTATGTCGCTATGGTTTAAACGCAAAGTGGTCAGCCATGAAGAACTGACAGCCAAGCCCATGAAGAGTGGCACGTGTGACAGGACCTAATACTTATCTCCCGATGGTTTATACGCAAAGTGGTCAGCCATGAAGAACTGACAGCCATGCCCATGAAGAGTGGCACATGTGAGATGACCTAATACTTATCTCGCGATGCATTATTCGCAAAGTGGTCAGCCATGAAGAACTGACAGCCAAGCCCATGACGTTCGGCACCGGTGAGAAGACCTAATACTTATCTCGCAATGGTTTATACGTAAAGTGGTCAGGCATGAAGAACTGACAGCCTAGCCCATAAAGAGAGGCATGTGTGAAATGACCTAACTGTTATGTCGCGATGGTTTATAAGCAAAGTGGTCAGCCATGAAGAACCGACAGCCAAGCCCATGAAGAGCAGCATGTGTGAAATGACCTAATTGTCATGTCGCGATTGTTTATACGCAAAGTGGTCAGTGATGAAGAACTAATAGCCAAGCCCATGAAGAGTGGCACATGTGAGATGACCTAATACTTATCTCGCGATGGTTTATACGCAAAGTGGTCAGCCATGAAGAACAGACAGCCAAGCCCATGAAGAGTGGCACGTGTGAGATGACCTAATACTTATTTCGCGATGGTTTATTCGCAAAGTGATCAGCCATGAAGAACTGACAGCCAAGCCCATGATATTCGGCACCGGTGAGATGACCTAATACATATCTCGCGATGGATTATTCGCAAAGTGCAGCCATGAAGAACTGACAGCCAAGCCCATGACGTTCGGCACCAGTGAGAAGACCTAATACTTATCTCGCGATGGTTTATACGTAAAGTGGTCAGCCATGAAGAACTGACAGCCAAGCCCATAAAGAGCGGCATGTGTGAAATGACCTAATTGTTATGTCGCAATGGTTTATATGCAAAGTGGTCAGCCATGAAGAACTGACAGCCAAGCCCATGAAGAGTGGCACGTGTGAGATGACCTAATACTTATCTAGCGATGGATTATGCGCAAAGTGGTCAGCCATGAAGAACTGACAGCCAAGCCCATCAAGAGTGGCACGTGTGAGATGACCTAATACTTATCTCGCGATGGATTATTCGCAAAGTGCAGCCATGAAGAACTGACAGCCAAGCCCATGACGTTCGGCACCGGTGAGAAGACCTAATACTTATCTCGCGATGGTTTATACGTAAAGTGGTCAGCCATGAAGAACTGACAGCCAAGCCCATAAAGAGCGGCATGTGTGAAACGACCTAACTGTTAAGTCGCGATGGTTTATAAGCAAAGTGGTCAGTCATGAAGAACCGACAGCCAAGCCCATGAAGAGCGGCATGTGTGAAATGATCTAATTGTTATGTCGCGATGGTTTATACGCAAAGTGGTCAGCCATGAAGAACTGACAGCCAAGCCCATGAAGAGTGGCACATGCGAGAGGACCTAATACTTATCTCGCGATGGTTTATACGCAAAGTGGTCAGCCATGAAGAACTGACAGCCAAGCCCATGAAGAGTGGCAGGTGTGAGATGACCTAATACTTCTTTCGCGATGGTTTATTCGCAAAGTGGTCAGCCATGAAGAACTGACAGCCAAGCCCATGATATTCGGCACCGGTGAGATGACCTAATACTTATCTCGCGATGGTTTATACACAAAGTGGTCAGCCATGAAGAACTGACAGCCAAGCCCATAAAGAGCAGGATGTGTGAAATGACCTAACTGTTATGTCGCGATGGTTTATAAGCAAAGTCGTCAGCCATGAAGAATCGACAGCCAAGACCATGAAGAGCGGCATGTGTGAAATGACCTAATTGTTATGTTGCGATGGTTTAAACGCAAAGTGGTCAGCCATGAAGAACTGACAGCCAAGCCCATGAAGAGTGGCACGTGTGACATGACCTAATACTTATCTCGCGATGGTTTATACGCAAAGTAGTCAGCCATGAAGAACTGACAGCCATGCCCATGAAGAGTGGCACATGTGAGATGACCTAATACTTATCTCGCGATGCATTATTCGCAAAGTGGTCAGCCATGAAGAACTGACAGCCAAGCCCATGACGTTCGGCACCGGTGAGAAGACCTAATACTTATCTCGCAATGGTTTATACGTAAAGTGGTCAGGCATGAAGAACTGACAGCCTAGCCCATAAAGAGAGGCATGTGTGAAATGACCTAACTGTTATGTCGCGATGGTTTATAAGCAAAGTGGTCAGCCATGAAGAACCGACAGCCAAGCCCATGAAGAGCAGCATGTGCGAAATGACCTAATTGTCATGTCGCGATGGTTTATACGCAAAGTGGTCAGTGATGAAGAACTGATAGCCAAGCCCATGAAGAGTGGCACATGTGAGATGACCTAATACTTATCTCGCGATGGTTTATACGCAAAGTGGTCAGCCATGAAGAACTGACAGCCAAGCCCATGAAGAGTGGCACGTGTGAGATGACCTAATACTTATTTCGCGATGGTTTATTCACAAAGTTGTCAGCCATGAAGAACTGACAGCCAAGCCCCTGAAGAGTGGCACGTGTGAGATGACCTAATACTTATTTTGCGATGGTTAATTCGCAAAGTGGTGAGTCATGAAGAACTGACAGCCAAGCCCATGAAGAGTGGCACGTGTGAGATGACCTAATACTTCTTTCGCGACGGTTTATTCGCAAAGCGGTCAGCCATGAACAACTGACAGCCAAGCCCATGACATTCGGCACCGGTGAGATGACCTAATACTTATCTCGCAATGGTTTATACGCAAAGTGGTCAGCCATGAAGAACTGACAGCCAAGCCCATAAACAGCGACATGTGTGAAATGACCTAACTGTTATGTCGCGATGGTTTATAAGCAAAGTGGTCAGCCATGAAGAATCGACAGCCAAGACCATGAGGAGCGGCATGTGTGAAATGACCTAATTGTTATGTCGCGATGGTTTATACGCAAAGTGGTCAGCCATGAAGAACTGACAGCCAAGCCCATTAAGAGTGGCACGTGTGAGATGACCTAATACTTATCTCGCGATGCATTATTTGCAAAGTGGTCAGCTATGAAGAACTGACATCCAAGCCCATGAAGAGTGGCACGTGTGGGATGACCTAATACTTATCTCGCGATGGATTATTCGCAAAGTGGTCAGCCATGAAGAACTGACAGCCAAGCCCATCAAGAGTGGCACGTGTGAGATGACCTAATACTTATCTCGCGATGGATTATTCGCAAAGTGCAGCCATGAAGAACTGACAGCCAAGCCCATGACGTTCGGCACCGGTGAGAAGACCTAATACTTATCTCGCGATGCTTTATACGTAAAGTGGTCAGCCATGAAGAACTGACAGCCAAGCCCATAAAGAGCGGCATGTGTGAAACGACCTAACTGTTAAGTCGCGATGGTTTATAAGCAAAGTGGTCAGTCATGAAGAACCGACAGCCAAGCCCATGAAGAGCGGCATGTGTGAAATGACCTAATTGTTATGTCGAGATGGTTTATACGCAAAGTAGTCAGCCATGAAGAACTGACAGCCAAGCCCATGAAGAGTGGCACGTGTGAGATGACCTAATACTTCTTTCGCGATGGTTTATTCGCAAAGTGGTCAGCCATGAAGAACTGACAGCCAAGCCCATGATATTCGGCACCGGTGAGATGACCTAATACTTATCTCGCGATGGTTTATACACAAAGTGGTCAGCCATGAAGAACTGACAGCCAAGCCCATAAAGAGCGGCATGTGTGAAATCACCTAACTGTTATGTCGCGATGGTTTATAAGCAAAGTCGTCAGCCATGAAGAATCGACAGCCAAGACCATGAAGAGCGGCATGTGTGAAATGACCTAATTGTTATGTCGCGATGGTTTAAACGCAAAGTGGTCAGCCATGAAGAACTGACAGCCAAGCCCATGAAGAGTGGCACATGTGACATGACCTAATACTTATCTCGCGATGGTTTATACGCAAAGTGGTCACCCATGAAGAACTGACAGCCATGCCCATGAAGAGTGGCACATGTGAGATGACCTAATACTTATCTCGCGATGCATTATTCGCAAAGTGGTCAGCCATGAAGAACTGACAGCCAAGCCCATGACGTTCGGCACCGGTGAGAAGACCTAATACTTATCTCGCAATGGTTTATACGTAAAGTGGTCAGGCATGAAGAACTGACAGCCTAGCCCATAAAGAGAGGCATGTGTGAAATGACCTAGCTGTTATGTCGCGATGGTTTATAAGCAAAGTGGTCAGCCATGAAGAACCGACAGCCAAGCCCATGAAGAGCAGCATGTGTGAAATGACCTAATTGTCATGTCGCGATGGTTTATACGCAAAGTGGTCAGTGATGAAGAACTGATAGCCAAGCCCATGAAGAGTGGCACATGTGAGATGACCTAATACTTATCTCGCGATGGTTTATACGCAAAGTGGTCAGCCATGAAGAACTGACAGCCAAGCCCATGAAGAGTGGCACGTGTGAGATGACCTAATACTTATTTCGCGATGGTTTATTCGCAAAGTTGTCAGCCATGAAGATCTGACAGCCAAGCCCATGAAGAGTGGCACGTGTGAGATGACCTAATACTTATCTCGCGATGATTTATTCGCAAAGTGGTCAGCCATGAAGATCTGACAGCCAAGCCCATGACGTTCAGCACCGGTGAGAAGACCTAATACTTATCTCGCGATGGTTTATACGCAAAGTGGTCAGCCATGAAGAACTGACAGCCAAACCCATAAAGAGTGGCATGTGTGAAATGACCTAATACTTATCTCGCGATGGTTTATACGCAAAGTGGTCAGCCATGAAGAACTGACAGCCAAGCCCATGAAGAGTGGCACATGTGAGATGACCTAATACTTATCTCGCGATGGTTTATACTCAAAGTGGTCAGCCATGAAGAACTGACAGCCAAGCCCATGAAGAGTGGCACGTGTGAGATGACGTAATACTTATTTCGCGATGGTTTATTCACAAAGTGGTCAGCCATGAAGAACTGACAGCCAAGCCCATGAAGAGTGGCACGTGTGAGATGACCTAATACTTATTTCGCGATGGTTTATTCGCAAAGTGGTCAGCCATGAAGAACTGACAGCCAAGCCCATGACATTCAGCACAAGTGAGATGACCTAATACTTATCTTGCGATGGTTTATACGCAAAGTGGTCAGCCATGAAGAACTGACAGCCAAGCCCATAAA
Organism: Pictodentalium vernedei; assembly: GCA_031216915.1. Taxonomy (NCBI): domain Eukaryota; kingdom Metazoa; phylum Mollusca; class Scaphopoda; order Dentaliida; family Dentaliidae; genus Pictodentalium; species Pictodentalium vernedei. The sequence goes on from CM062293.1 coordinate 140,865,633, forward strand.
GAGCAGCATATGTGAAATGAGCTAACTGTTATGTTTCAATGGTTTATAAGCAAAGTGGTCAGCCATGAAGAATCGACAGCCAAGACCATGAAGAGCGGCATGTGTGAAATAACCTAATTGTTATGTAGCGATGGTTTATACGCAAAGTGGTCAGCCATGAAGAACTGACAGCCAAGCCCATGAAGAGTGGCACATGTGAGATGACCTAATACTTATCTCGCGATGGTTTATACGCAAAGTGGTCAGCCATGAAGAACTTACAGCCAAGCCCATGAAGAGTGGCACGTGTGATAAGACCTAATACTTATTTCGCAATGGTTTATTCGCAAAGTGGTCAGCCATGAAGAACTGACAGCCAAGCCCATGACATTCAGCAGAAGTGAGATGACCAAATACTTATCTCGCGATGGTTTATACGCAAAGTGGTCAGCCATGAAGAACTGACAGCCTAGCCCATAAAGAGCAGCATGTGCGAAATGACCTAACAGTTATGTCGCGATGGTTTAAAAGCAAAATCGTCAGCCATGAAGAACCAACAGCCAAGCCCATGAAGAGCGGCATGTGTGAAATGACCTAATTGTTATGTCGCGATTTTTTATACCCAAAGTGGTCAGCCATGAAGAACTGACAGCCAAGCCCATGAAGAGTGGCACATGTGAGATGACCTAATACTTATCTCACGATGGTTTATACGCAAAGTGGTCAGCCATGAAGAACTGACAGCCAAGCCCATGAAGAGTGGCACGTGCGAGATGACCTAATACTTATTTCGCGATGGTTTATTTGCAAAGTGGTAAGCCATGAAGAACTGACAGCCAAGCTCATGAAGAGTGGCACGTGTGAGATGACCTAATACTTATCTCGCGATGGATTATTCGCAAAGTGGTCAGCCATGAAGAACTGACAGCCAAGCCCATGACGTTCGGCACCGGTGAGAAGACCTAATACATATCTCGCGATGGTTTATACGTAAAGTGGTCAGCCATGAAGAACTGACAGCCAAGCCCATAAAGAGCGGCATGTGTGAAACGACCTAACTGTTAAGTCGCGATGGTTTATAAGCAAAGTGGTCAGCCATGAAGAACCGACAGCCAAGCCCATGAAGAGCGGCATGTGTGAAATGACCTAATTGCTATGTCGCGATGGTTTATACGTAAAGAGGTCAGCCATGAAGAACTAACAGCCAAGCCCATGAAGAGTGGCACATGTGAGATGGCAGCCAAGCCCATGACGTTCGGCACCGGTGACAAGACCTAATACTTATCTCGCGATGGTTTATACGTAAAGTGGTCAGCCATGAAGAACTGACAGCCAAGCCAATAAAGTGTGGCATGTGTGAAACGACCTAACTGTTAAGTCGCGATGGTTTATAAGCAAAGTGGTCAGCCAAGAAGAACCGACAGCCAAGCCCATGAAGAGCGGCATGTGTGAAACGACCTAACTGTTAAGTCACGATGGTTTATAAGCAAAGTGGTCAGCCATGAAGAATCGACAGCCAAGACCATGAAGAGCGGCATGTGTGAAAAAACCTAACTGTTATGTCGCGATGGTTTATATGCAAAGTGGTCAGCCATGAACAACTGACAGCCAAGCCCATGAAGAGAGGCACGTGTGACATGACCTAATACTTATCTCGCGATGGTTTATAGGCAAAGTGGTCAGCCATGAAGAACTGACAGCCAAGCCCATGAAGAGTGGCACGTGTGAGATAACTTAATACTTATCTCGCGATGCATTATTCGCAAAGTGGTCAGCCATGAAGAACTGATAGCCAAGCCCATGACGTTCGGCACCGGTGAGAAGACCTAATACTTATCTCGCAATGGTTTATACGTAAAGTGGTCAGCCATGAAGAACTGATAGCCTAGCCCATAAAGAGAGGCATGTGTGAAATGACCTAACTGTTATGTCGCGATGGTTTATAAGCAAAGTGGTCAGCCATGAAGAACCGACAGCCAAGCCCATGAAGAGCAGCATGTGTGAAATGACCTAATTGTTATGTCGCGATGGTTTATACGCAAAGTGGTCAGCCATGAAGAACTGACAGCCAAGCCCATGAAGAGTGGCACATGTGAGATGACCTAATACTTATCTCGCGATGGTTTATACGCAAAGTGGTCAGCCATGAAGAACTGACAGCCAAGCCCATGAAGAGTGGCACGTGTGAGATGACCTAACACTTATTTCGCGATGGTTTATTCGCAAAGTGGTCAGCCATGAAGAACTGACAGCCAAGCCCATGAAGAGTGGCACGTGTGAGATGACCTAATACTTCTTTCGTGATGGTTTATTCGCAAAGTGGTCAGCCATGAAGAACTGACAGCCAAGCCCATGACATTCGGCACCGGTGAGAAGACCTAATACTTATCTCGCGATGGCCTATCTTTTATGTCGCGATGGTTTATAAGCAAAGTGGTCAGCCATGAAGAACCGACAGCCAAGCCCATGAAGAGTGGCACATGTAAGATGACCTAATGCTTATCTCGCGATGGTTTATTCGCAAAGTGCTCAGCCATGAAGAACTGACAGCCAAGCCCATAAAGAGTGGCATGTGTGAAATGACCTAACTGTTATGTCGCGATGGTTTATAAGCAAACTGGTAAGCCATGAAGAATCGACAGCCAAGACCATAAAGACCGGCATGTGTGAAATGACCTAATTGTTATGTCGCGATGGTTTATACGCAAAGTGGTCAGCCATGAAGAACTGACAGCCAAGCCCATGAAGAGTAGCACGTGTGAGATGACCTAATACTTATCTCGCGATGCATTATTCGCAAAGTGGTCAGCCATGAAGAACTGACAGCTAAGCCCATGAAGAGTGGCACGTGTGGGATGACCTAATACTTATCTCGCGATGGATTATTCGCAAAGTGGTCAGCCATGAAGAACTGACAGCCAAGCCCATGAAAAGTGGCACGTGTGAGATGACCTAATACATATCTCGCGATGGATTATTCGCAAAGTGCAGCCATGAAGAACTGACAGCCAAGCCCATGACGTTCGGCACCAGTGAGAAGACCTAATACTTATCTCGCGATGGTTTATACGTCAAGTGGTCAGCCATGAAGAACTGACAGCCAAGCCCATAAAGAGCGGCATGTGTGAAATGACCTAATTGTTATGTCGCGATGGTTTATATGCAAAGTGGTCAGCCATGAAGAACTGACAGCCAAGCCCATGAAGAGTGGCACGTGTGAGATGACCTAATACTTCTTTCGCGATGGTTTATTCGCAAAGTGGTCAGCCATGAAGAACTGACAGCCAAGCCCATGATATTCGGCACCGGTGAGATGACCTAATACTTATCTCGCGATGGTTTATACACAAAGTGGTCAGCCATGAAGAACTGACAGCCAAGCCCATAAAGAGCGGCATGTGTGAAATGACCTAACTGTTATGTCGTGATGGTTTATAAGCAAAGTCGTCAGCCATGAAGAATCGACAGCCAAGACCATGAAGAGCGGCATGTGTGAAATGACCTAATTGTTATGTCGCGATGGTTTAAACGCAAAGTGGTCAGCCATGAAGAACTGACAGCCAAGCCCATGAAGAGTGGCACATGTGACATGACCTGATACTTATCTCGCGATGGTTTATACACAAAGTGGTCAGCCATGAAGAACAGACAGCCATGCCCATGAAGAGTGGCACGTGTGAGATGACCTAATACTTATCTCGCGATGCATTATTCGCAAAGTGTTCAGCCATGAAGAACTGACAGCCAAGCCCATGAAGAGTGGCACATGTGGGATGACCTAATACTTATCTCGCGATGGATTATTCGCAAAGTGGTCAGCCATGAAGAACTGACAGCCAAGCCCATGAAAAGTGGCACGTGTGAGATGACCAAATACTTCTTTCGCGACGGTTTATTCGCAAAGTGGTCAGCCATGAAGAACTGACAGCCAAGCCCATGATATTCGGCACCGGTGAGATGACCTAATACTTATCTCGCGATGGTTTATACACAAAGTGGTCAGCCATGAAGAACTGACAGCCAAGCCCATAAAGAGCGGCATGTGTGAAATGACCTAACTGTTATGTCGCGATGGTTTATAAGCAAAGTCGTCAGCCATGAAGAATCGACAGCCAAGACCATGAAGAGCGGCATGTGTGAAATGACCTAATTGTTATGTCGCGATGGTTTAAACGCAAAGTGGTCAGCCATGAAGAACTGACAGCCAAGCCCATGAAGAGTGGCACATGTGACATGACCTGATACTTATCTCGCGATGGTTTATACACAAAGTGGTCAGCCATGAAGAACAGACAGCCATGCCCATGAAGAGTGGCACGTGTGAGATGACCTAATACTTATCTCGCGATGCATTATTCGCAAAGTGGTCAGCCATGAAGAACTGACAGCCAAGCCCATGAAAAGTGGCACGTGTGAGATGACCTAATACATATCTCGCGATGAATTATTCGCAAAGTGCAGCCATGAAGAACTGACAGCCAAGCCCATGACGTTCGGCACCAGTGAGAAGACCTAATACTTATCTCGCGATGGTTTATACGTAAAGTGGTCAGCCATGAAGAACTGACAGCCAAGCCCATAAAGAGCGGCATGTGTGAAATGACCTAATTGTTATGTCGCGATGGTTTATATGCAAAGTGGTCAGCCATGAAGAACTGACAGCCAAGCCCATGAAGAGTGGCACGTGTGAGATGACCTAATACTTCTTTCGCGATGGTTTATTCGCAAAGTGGTCAGCCATGAAGAACTGACAGCCAAGCCCATGATATTCGGCACCGGTGAGATGACCTAATACTTATCTCGCGATGGTTTATACACAAAGTGGTCAGCCATGAAAAACTGACAGCCAAGCTCATAAAGAGCGGCATGTGTGAAATGACCTGACTGTTATGTCGCGATGGTTTATAAGAAAGTCGTCAGCCATGAAGAATCGACAGCCAAGACCATGAAGAGCGGCATGTGTGAAATGACCTAATTGTTATGTCGCGATGGTTTAAACGCAAAGTGGTCAGCCATGAAGAACTGACAGCCAAGCCCATGAAGAGTGGCACATGTGACATGACCTGATACTTATCTAGCGATGGTTTATACACAAAGTGGTCAGCCATGAAGAACAGACAGCCATGCCCATGAAGAGTAGCACGTGTGAGATGACCTAATACTTATCTCGCGATGCATTATTCGCAAAGTGGTCAGCCATGAAGAACTGACAGCCAAGCCCATGAAGAGTGGCACGTGTGGGATGACCTAATACTTATCTCGCGATGGATTATTCGCAAAGTGGTCAGCCATGAAGAACTCACAGCCAAGCCCATGAAAAGTGGCACGTGTGAGATGACCTAATACATATCTCGCGATGGATTATTCGCAAAGTGCAGCCATGAAGAACTGACAGCCAAGCCCATGACGTTCGGCACCAGTGAGAAGACCTAATACTTATCTCGCGATGGTTTATACGTAAAGTGGTCAGCCATGAAGAACTGACAGCCAAGCCCATAAAGAGCGGCATGTGTGAAATGACCTAATTGTTATGTCGCGATGGTTTATATGCAAAGTGGTCAGCCATGAAGAACTGACAGTCAAGCCCATGAAGAGTGGCACGTGTGAGATGACCTAATACTTCTTTCGCGATGGTTTATTCGCAAAGTGGTCAGCCATGAAGAACTGACAGCCAAGCCCATGATATTCGGCACCGGTGAGATGACCTAATACTTATCTCACGATGGTTTATACACAAAGTGGTCAGCCATGAAGAACTGACAGCCAAGCCCATAAAGAGCGGCATGTGTGAAATGACCTAACTGTTATGTCGCGATGGTTCATAAGCAAAGTCGTCTGCCATGAAGAATCGACAGCCAAGACCATGAAGAGCGGCATGTGTGAAATGACCTAATTGTTATGTCGCGATGGTTTAAACGCAAAGTGGTCAGCCATGAAGAACTGAAAGCCAAGCCCATGAAGAGTGGCACATGTGACATGACCTAATACTTATCTCGCGATGGTTTACACACAAAGTGGTCAGCTATGAAGAACTGACAGCCATGCCCATGAAGAGTGGCACATGTGAGATGACCTAATACTTATCTCGCGATGCATTATTCGCAAAGTGGTCAGCCATGAAGAACTAACAGCCAAGCCCGTGACGTTCGGCACCGGTGAGAAGACCTAATACTTATCTCGCAATGGTTTATACGTAAAGTGGTCAGGCAAGAAGAACTGACAGCCTAGCCCATAAAGAGAGGCATGTGTGAAATGACCTAGCTGTTATGTCGCGATGGTTTATAAGCAAAGTGGTCAGCCATGAAGAACCGACAGCCAAGCCCATGAAGAGCAGCATGTGTGAAATGACCTAATTGTCATGTCGCGATGGTTTATACGCAAAGTGGTCAGTGATGAAGAACTGATAGCCAAGCCCATGAAGAGTGGCACATGTGAGATGACCTAATACTTATCTCGCGATGGTTTATTCGCAAAGTGGTCAGCCATGAAGAACTGACAGCCAAGCCCATGTCGTTCGGCACCGGTGAGATGGCCAAATACTTATCTCGCGATGGTTTATACGTAAAGTGGTCAGCCATGAAGAACTGACAGCCAAGCCCATAAAGAGCAGCATGTGTGAAATGACCTAACTGTTATGTCGCGATGGTTTATAAGCAAAGTGCTCAGCCATGAAGAATCGACAGCCAAGACCATGAAGAGCAGTATGTGTGAAATTACCTAATTGTTATGTCGCGATGGTTTATACGCAAAGTGGTCAGCCATGAAGTACCGACAGCCAAGCCCATGAAGAGTGGCACGTGTGAGATGACCTAATACTTATCTCGCGATGATTTATTCGCAAAGTGGTCAGCCAAGAAGATCTGACAGCCAAGCCCATGACGTTCAGCACCGGTGAGACGACCTAATACTTATCTCGCGATGGTTTATACGCAAAGTGGTCAGCCATGAAGAACTGACAGCCAAACCCATAAAGAGTGGCATGTGTGAAATGACCTAATACTTATCTTGCGATGGTTTATACGCAAAGTGGTCAGCCATGAAGAACTGACAGCCAAGCCCATAAAGAGCGGCATGTGTGAAATGACCTAACTGTTATGTCGCGATGGTTTATAAGCAAAGTGCTCAGCCATGAAGAATCGACAGCCAAGACCATGAAGAGCAGTATGTGTGAAATTACCTAATTGTTATGTCGCGATGGTTTATACGCAAAGTGGTCAGCCATGAAGTACAGACAGCCAAGCCCATGAAAAGTGGCACGTGTGAGATGACCTAATACATATCTCGCGATGGATTATTCGCAAAGTGCAGCCATGAAGAACTGACAGCCAAGCCCATGACGTTCGGCACCAGTGAGAAGACCTAATACTTATCTCGCGATGGTTTATACGTAAAGTGGTCAGCCATGAAGAACTGACAGCCAAGCCCATAAAGAGCGGCATGTGTGAAATGACCTAATTGTTATGTCGCGATGGTTTATATGCAAAGTGGTCAGCCATGAAGAACTGACAGTCAAGCCCATGAAGAGTGGCACGTGTGAGATGACCTAATACTTCTTTCGCGATGGTTTATTCGCAAAGTGGTCAGCCATGAAGAACTGACAGCCAAGCCCATGATATTCGGCACCGGTGAGATGACCTAATACTTGTCTCACGATGGTTTATACACAAAGTGGTCAGCCATGAAGAACTGACAGCCAAGCCCATAAAGAGCGGCATGTGTGAAATGACCTAACTGTTATGTCGCGATGGTTCATAAGCAAAGTCGTCAGCCATGAAGAATCGACAGCCAAGACCATGAAGAGCGGCATGTGTGAAATGAAATAATTGTTATGTCGCGATGGTTTAAACGCAAAGTGGTCAGCCATGAAGAACTGAAAGCCAAGCCCATGAAGAGTGGCACATGTGACATGACCTAATACTTATCTCGCGATGGTTTATACACAAAGTGGTCAGCTATGAAGAACTGACAGCCATGCCCATGAAGAGTGGCACATGTGAGATGACCTAATACTTATCTCGCGATGCATTATTCGCAAAGTGGTCAGCCATGAAGAACTGACAGCCAAGCCCGTGACGTTCGGCACCGGTGAGAAGACCTAATACTTATCTCGCAATGGTTTATACGTAAAGTGGTCAGGCAAGAAGAACTGACAGCCTAGCCCATAAAGAGAGGCATGTGTGAAATGACCTAGCTGTTATGTCGCGATGGTTTATAAGCAAAGTGGTCAGCCATGAAGAACCGACAGCCAAGCCCATGAAGAGCAGCATGTGTGAAATGACCTAATTGTCATGTCGCGATGGTTTATACGCAAAGTGGTCAGTGATGAAGAACTGATAGCCAAGCCCATGAAGAGTGGCACATGTGAGATGACCTAATACTTATCTCGCGATGGTTTATACGCAAAGTGGTCAGCCATGAAGATCTGACAGCCAAGCCCATGAAGTGTGGCACCTGTGAGATGACCTAATACTTATTTCGCGATGGTTTATTCGCAAAGTTGTCAGCCGTGAAGAACTGACAGCCAAGCCCATGAAGAGTGGCACGTGTGAGATGACCTAATACTTATTTCGTGATGGTTTATTCGCAAAGTGGTCAGCCATGAAGAACTGACAGCCAAGCCCATGACGTTCGGCACCGGTGAGATGGCCAAATACTTATCTCGCGATGGTTTATACGTAAAGTGGTCAGCCATGAAGAACTGACAGCCAAGCCCATAAAGAGCGGCATGTGTGAAATGACCTAACTGTTATGTCGCGATGGTTTATAAGCAAAGTGCTCAGCCATGAAGAATCGACAGCCAAGACCATGAAGAGCAGTATGTGTGAAATTACCTAATTGTTATGTCGCGATGGTTTATACGCAAAGTGGTCAGCCAAGAAGTACCGACAGCCAAGCCCATGAAGAGTGGCACGTGTGAGATGACCTAATACTTATCTCGCGATGATTTATTAGCAAAGTGGTCAGCCAAGAAGATCTGACAGCCAAGCCCATGACGTTCAGCACCGGTGAGACGACCTAATACTTATCTCGCGATGGTTTATACGCAAAGTGGTCAGCCATGAAGAACTGACAGCCAAACCCATAAAGAGTGGCATGTGTGAAATGACCTAATACTTATCTTGCGATGGTTTATACGCAAAGTGGTCAGCCATGAAGAACTGACAGCCAAGCCCATGAAGAGTGGCACATGTGAGATGACCTAATACTTATCTCGCGATGGTTTATACTCAAAGTGGTCAGCCATGAAGAACTGACAGTCAAGCCCATGAAGAGTGGCACGTGTGAGATGACGTAATACTTATTTCGCGATGGTTTATTCACAAAGTGGTCAGCCATGAAGAACTGACAGCCAAGCCCATGAAGAGTGGCACGTGTGAGATGACCTAATACTTATTTTGCGATGGTTTATTCGCAAAGTGGTCAGCCATGAAGAACTGACAGCCAAGCCCATGACATTCAGCACAAGTGAGATGACCTAATACTTATCCTGCGATGGTTTATACGCAAAGTGGTCAGCCATGAAGAACTGACAGCCAAGCCCATAAAGAGCAGCATATGTGAAATGAGCTAACTGTTATGTTTCAATGGTTTATAAGCAAAGTGGTCAGCCATGAAGAATCGACAGCCAAGACCATGAAGAGCGGCATGTGTGAAATAACCTAATTGTTATGTCGCGAAGGTTTATACGCAAAGTGGTCAGCCATGAAGAACTGACAGCCAAGCCCATGAAGAGTGGCACATGTGAGATGACCTAATACTTATCTCGCGATGGTTTATACGCAAAGTGGTCAGCCATGAAGAACTGACAGCCAAGCCCATGAAGAGTGGCACGTGTGATAAGACCTAATACTTATCTCGCGATGGTTTATACGCAAAGTGGTCAGCCATGAAGAACTGACAGCCAAGCCCATGAAGAGTGGCACGTGTGAGATGACCTAATACTTATTTCGCGATGGTTTATTCGCAAAGTGGTCAGCCATGAAGAACTGGCAGCCAAACCCATGACATTCAGCACAAGTGAGATGACCTAATACTTATCTCGCGATGGTTTATACGCAAAGTGGTCAGCAATGAAGAACTGACAGCCTAGCCCATAAAGAGAGGCATGTGTGAAATGACCTAACTGTTATGTCGCGATGGTTTATAAGCAAAGTGGTCAGCCATGAAGAACCGACAGCCAAGCCCATGAATAGCAGCATGTGTGAAATGACCTAATTGTTATGTCGCGATGGTTTATACGCAAAGTGGTCAGCCATGAAGAACTGACAGCCAAGCCCATGAAGAGTGGCACATGTGAGATGACCTAATACTTATCTCGCGATGGTTTATACGCAAAGTGGTCAGCCATGAAGAACTGACAGCCAAGCCCATGAAGAGTGGCACGTGTGAGATGATCTAATACTTATTTCGCGATGGTTTATTCGCAAAGTGGTCAGCCATGAAGAACTGACAGCCAACCCCATGAAGAGTGGCACGTGTGAGATGACCTAATACTTATTTCGCGATGGTTTATTCGCAAACTGGTCAGCCATGAAGAACTGACAGCCAAGCCCATGACGTTCGGCACCGGTGAGATGACCTAATACTTATCTCGCGATGGTTTATACACAAAGTGGTCAGCCATGAAGAACTGACAGCCAAGCCCATAAAGAGCGGCATGTGTGAAATGACCTAACTGTTGTGTCGCGATGGTTTATAAGCAAAGTGGTCGGCCATGAAGAATCGACAGCCAAGACCATGAAGAGCAGTATGTGTGAAATGACCTAATTGTTATGTGGCGATGGTTTATACGCAAAGTGGTCAGCCATGAAGAACTGACAGCCAAGCCCATGAAGCGTGGCATGTGTGAGATGACCTAATACTTATCTCGCGATGATTTATTCGCAAAGTGGTCAGCCATGAAGATCTGACAGCCAAGCCCATGACGTTCAGCACTGGTGAGACGACCTAATACTTATCTCGCGATGGTTTATACGCAAAGTGGTCAGCCATGAAGAACTGACAGCCAAACCCATAAAGAGCGGCATGTGTGAAATGACCTAACTGTTGTGTCGCGATGGTTTATAAGCAAAGTGGTAAGCCATGAAGAACTGACAGCCAAACCCATGGCCATAAAGAAGGGCATGTGTGAAATGACCTAACTGTTGTGTCGCGATGGTTTATAAGCAAAGTGGTCAGCCATGAAGAACCGACAGCCAAGCAGATGAAGAGTGGCACGTGTGAGATGACCTAATTGTTATGTTGCGATCGTTTATACGCAAAGTGGTCAGCCATGAAGAACTGACAGCCAAGCCCATGAAGAGTGGCACGTGTGAGATGACCTAATACTTATTTTGTGATGGTTTATACGCAAAGTAGTCAGCCATGAAGAACTGACAGCCAAGCCCATGAAGAGTAGCACGTGTGAGATGACCTAATACTTATCTCGTGATGATTTATACGCAAAGTGGTCAGCCATGAAGAACTGACAGCCAAGCCCATGACTTTCGGCACGTGTGAGATGACTTGACACTTATCTTGCAATGGTTTATACACAAAGTGGTCAGCCATGAAGAACTGACAGCCAAGCCCATGACGTTCGGCACCGGTGAGAAGACCTAATACTTATCTCGCGATGGTTTATTCACAAAGTGGTCAGCCATGAAGAACTGACAGCCAAGCCCATGAAGAGTGGCACGTGTGAGATGACCTAATACTTATTTCGCGATGGTTTATTCGCAAAGTGGTCAGCCATGAAGAACTGACAGCCAAGAACATGACATTCAGCACAAGTGAGATGACCTAATACATATCTTGCGATGGTTTATACGCAAAGTGGTCAGCCATGAAGAACTGACAGCCAAGCCCATAAAGAGCAGCATATGTGAAGTGAGCTAACTGTTATGTTTCAATGGTTTATAAGCAAAGTGGTCAGCCATGAAGAATCGACAGCCAAGACCATGAAGAGCGGCATGTGTGAAATAACCTAATTGTTATGTCGCGAAGGTTTATACGCAAAGTGGTCAGCCATGAAGAACTGACAGCCAAGCCCATGAAGAGTGGCACATGTGAGATGACCTAATACTTATCTCGCGATGGTTTATACGCAAAGTGGTCAGCCATGAAGAACTGACAGCCAAGCCCATGAAGAGTGGCACGTGTGATAAGACCTAATACTTATCTCGCGATGGTTTATACGCAAAGTGGTCAGCCATGAAGAACTGACAGCCAAGCCCATGAAGAGTGGCACGTGTGAGATGACCTAATACTTATTTCGCGATGGTTTATTCGCAAAGTGGTCAGCCATGAAGAACTGACAGCCAAACCCATGACATTCAGCACAAGTGAGATGACCTAATACTTATCTCGCGATGGTTTATACGCAAAGTGGTCAGCAATGAAGAACTGACAGCCTAGCCCATAAAGAGAGGCATGTGTGAAATGACCTAACTGTTATGTCGCGATGGTTTATAATCAAAGTGGTCAGCCATGAAGAACCGACAGCCAAGCCCATGAAGAGCAGCATGTGTGAAATGACCTAATTGTTATGTCGCGATGGTTTATAAGCAAGGTGGTCAGCCATGAAGAACTGACAGCCAAGCCCATGAAGAGTGGCACATGTGAGATGACCTAATACTTATCTCGCGATGGTTTATACGCAAAGTGGTCAGCCATGAAGAACTGACAGCCAAGCCCATGAAGAGTGGCACATGTGAGATGATCTAATACTTATTTCGCGATGGTTTATTCGCAAAGTGGTCAGCCATGAAGAACTGACAGCCAACCCCATGAAGAGTGGCACGTGTGAGATGACCTAATACTTATTTCGCGATGGTTTATTCGCAAACTGATCAGCCATGAAGAACTGACAGCCAAGCCCATGACGTTCGGCACCGGTGAGATGACCTAATACTTATCTCGCGATGGTTTATACACAAAGCGGTCAGCCATGAAGAACTGACAGCCAAGCCCATAAAGAGCAGCATGTGTGAAATGACCTAACAGTTATGTCGCGATGGTTTATAAGCAAAGTGGTCGGCCATGAAGAATCGACAGCCAAGACCATGAAGAGCAGTATGTGTGAAATGACCTAATTGTTATGTCGCGATGGTTTATACGCAAAGTGGTCAGCCATGAAGAACTGACAGCCAAGCCCATGAAGCGTGGCACGTGTGAGATGACCTAATACTTATCTCGCGATGATTTATTCGCAAAGTGGTCAGCCATGAAGATCTGACAGCCAAGCCCATGACGTTCAGCACCGGTGAGACGACCTAATACTTATCTCGCGATGGTTTATACGCAAAGTGGTCAGCCATGAAGAACTGACAGCCAAACCCATAAAGAGCGGCATGTGTGAAATGACCTAACTGTTGTGTCGCGATGGTTTATAAGCAAAGTGGTAAGCCATGAAGAACTGACAGCCAAACCCATGGCCATAAAGAAGGGCATGTGTGAAATGACCTAACTGTTGTGTCGCGATGGTTTATAAGCAAAGTGGTCAGCCATGAAGAACCGACAGCCAAGCAGATGAAGAGTGGCACGTGTGAGATGACCTAATTGTTATGTTGCGATCATTTATACGCAAAGTGGTCAGCCATGAAGAACTGACAGCCAAGCCCATGAAGAGTGGCACGTGTGAGATGACCTAATACTTATTTTGCGATGGTTTATACGCAAAGTAGTCAGCCATGAAGAACTGACAGCCAAGCCCATGAAGAGTAGCACGTGTGAGATGACCTAATACTTATCTCGTGATGATTTATACGCAAAGTGGTCAGCCATGAAGAACTGACAGCCAAGCCCATGACTTTCGGCACGTGTGAGATGACTTGACACTTATCTTGCAATGGTTTATACACAAAGTGGTCAGCCATGAAGAACTGACAGCCAAGCCCATGACGTTCGGCACCGGTGAGAAGACCTAATACTTATCTCGCAATGGTTTATATGTAAAGTGGTCAGGCATGAAGAACTGACAGCCTAGCCCATAAAGAGAGGCATGTGTGAAATGACCTAACTGTTATGTCGCGATGGTTTATAAGCAAAGTAGTGTGCCACGAAGAACCGACAGCCAAGCCCATGAAGAGCGGCATGTGTGAAATGACCTAATTGTTATGTTGCGATGGTTTCTACGCAATGTGGTCAGCCATGAAGAACTGACAGCCAAGCCCATGAAGAATGGCAGGTGTGAGATGACCTAATAGATATATCACGAAGGTTTATATGCAAAGTGGCCAGCCATGAAGAGCTGACAGCCAAGCCCATGAAGAGTGGCACGTGTGAGATGACCCAATACTTATCTCGCGACGTTCTATACGCAAAGTGGTCAGCCATGAAGAACTGACAGGCAAAAAGCACATAAAGAGCGGCATGTGTGAAATGACCTAACTGTTATGTCACGATGGTTTATAAGCAAAGTGGTAAGCCATGAAGAACTGACAGCCAAGCCAATGAAGAGTGGCATATGTGAGATGTTCTCATACTTATCTCGCGATGGTTTATATGCAAAGTGGTCAGCCATGAAGAACTGACAGACAAGCCCATGAAGAGTGGCATGTGTGAGGTGACCTAATACTTATCTCACGATGGTTTATACGCAAAGTGGTCTGCCATGTAAAACTGACAGCCAAGCTCATGACTTTTGGCACCGGTTAGATGATCTAATACTTATCTCGCAATGGTTTATACGCAAAGTGGTCAGCCATGAAGAACTGACAGCCAGGCCCATAAAGAGCAGCATGTGTGAAATGACCTGACTGTTATATCATGATGGTTTATAAGCAAAGTGGTCAGCCATGAAGAACCGACAGCCAAGCCCATGAAGAGGGGCATGAGTGAAATGACCTAATTGTTATGTCGGGATGGTTTATACGCAAAGTGGTCAGCCATGAAGAACTGACAGCTAAGCCTATAAAGAGGGGCATGTGTGAAATGACCTATCTGTTATGTCGCGATGGTTTATAAGCAAAGTGGTCAGCCATGAAGAACCGACAGCCATGCCCATGAAGGGGGGCACATGTAAGATGACATAATGCTTATCTCGCGATGGTTTATTCGCAAAGTGGTCAGCCATGAAGAACTGACAGCCAAGCCCATAAAGAGCGGTACTAGTGAGATGACCTAATACTTATCTCGCGATGGTTTATAAGCAAAGTGGTCAGCCATGAAGAACCGACAACCAAGCCCATGAAGAGCGGCATGTGTGAAATGACCTAATTGTTATGTTGCGATGGTTTATACACAAAGTGGTCAGCCATGAAGAACTGACAGCCAAGCCCATGAAGAGTGGCATGTATGAGATGACCTCATACAGGGTTCCCCCAGGTTAAAATGTTTGAAATTCAAGGCCATTCCAGGCCATTTCTTGGCAATTTTCGTGGATTTTCAAGGCCCCCATTTATGAAATTCAAGGCTTTTCAAGGCCGAGGCTGGCAAAGTACCATAAATTATCAGAAATCGACTAGAAACCTTCTCTTATATTTCCCTTTGTTGGTAATTCTAACACTTGACATCATTTCTTGGAAAACTCTTTCTGAAAGCTATCCAAGCAATGATATCACTGATTAGAATTAGTGAGCCTGAGAAAGACATTTTCTTGTGTTTATCCTACAACTGCAGTGTAATTACCAAGTGACACAATAGCTATGCCTCTTGTACATGTATCGCTATTCTAACTGAATACTTACTGAATGCAAATGAATTGATGTCATCCTTTCTCCCAATGAGTAAACTACATGTTACATGTAAATGACACATTTCGTAACCCACAACATCTCCGGAAATGTAATTCGAAAAGCAAAATGTAATTCCGTTGTGGGGAAGTGTACCTTCCAACAAGCTTGGATTAAATCAACTGCATACTGTAACTGGTTACTGCCTGTTCCAGTTGAACGGTATTCAGCTAAATGCAGTAACTGTCGAAAAGTTTTTAATGTTTCATACATGGGCGAATCATCCTTTAAATCGCACATGTTAACATTTGAGGTGAATAAGACAATAACACTTTCATTTGGAAATCCAAACTCGGAATCCACCGTCATGGTGACTGCCCATGCCAGGACTTTAAGATGACGTTGTGTCAAATTCATCAGACATAAATGCTTCGGAAATACGCAAATAGTTCAACTGAACAATCATCCATTTGTAATATTTTCAATATGAATAAATTATCCACGCACGTGCGCTCAGCATTCGAACAGGCAGAATTTACAATAAATCTTCCCATTGGCTTAAATATACACCATCGTGCTCGCCCACATCAATAGCAACCATTCACAATGCTTGATTCAATGGATTTCAGTGTCACATCACTGCAAAGTTCTATCAATAATGCACGCATTGGCACTGCCGTAAATACTCCAAAATATGACCGGATTAATAAACCACACAGTTACATTTGCTGTAAATGCCGTAAAATATGTTCGGATTAAATTACGCATAACAAAATTCTCAGATTTTCCAGGTTTTTCAAACCTCCCATTGGAAATTCAAGGCTTTCAAGGCCTTGAATGACCTTTTGACGAATTCCAGGCATTTCCAGGTTTTCAAGGCCCTGCGGGAACCCTGTAATACTTATCTTCCGATGGTTTATACGCAAAGCCATCAGCCATGAAGAACTGACAGCCAAGCCCATGAAGAGTGGCATGTGAGAAATGACCTCATTGTTATGTCGCGATGGTTTATACGCAAAGTGGTCAGCCATGAACAACTGACAGCCAAGCCCATGAAGAGTGGCACGTCTGACATGACCTAATACTTATCTCGTGATGGTTTATATGCAAAATGGGCCGGCCATGAAGAACTCACAGCCAATCCCATGAAGAGTGGCACGTGTGAGATGACCTAATACTTATCTCGTGATGGTTTATACGCAAAGTGGTGAGCCATGAAGAACTGACAGCCAAGCCCATGACGATCGGCACCTTTGAGATGACGTAATACTTATCTCGCGATGGTTTATACGCAAAGTGGTTAGCCAAAAAGAACTGACAGCCAAGCCCATGAAGAGTGGCACATGTGAGATGACCTAATACTTATCTTGCGATGGTTTATACGCAAAGTGGTCAGCCAAGCAGAACTGACAGCCAAGCCCATGAAGAGTGGCACGTGTGAGATGACCTAATACTTATTTCGCGATGGTTTATTCGCAAAGTGGTAAGCCATGAAGAACTGACAGCCAAGCCCATGAAGAGTGGCACGTGTGAGATGACCTAATATTTATCTCGCGATGGATTATTCGCAAAGTGGTCAGCCATGAAGAACTGACAGCCAAGCCCATAAAGAGCGGCATGTGTGAAACGACCTAACTGTTAAGTCGCGATGGTTTATAAGCAAAGTGGTCAGCCATGAAGAACCGACAGCCAAGCCCATGAAGAGCAGCATGTGTGAAATGACCTAATTGCTATGTCGCGATGGTTTATACGCAAAGTGGTCAGCCATGAAGAACTGACAGCCAAGCGCATGAAGAGTGGCACATGTGAGATGACAGCCAAGCCCATGACGTTCGGCACCGGTGACAAGACCTAATACTTATCTCGCGATGGTTTATACGTAAAGTGGTCAGCCATGAAGAACTGACAGCCAAGCCAATAAAGTGTGGCATGTGTGAAACGACCTAACTGTTAAGTCGCGATGGTTTATAAGCAAAGTGGTCAGCCATGAAGAACCGACAGCCAAGCCCATGAAGAGGGGCATGTGTGAAATGACCTAACTGTTAAGTCGCGATGGTTTATAAGCAAAGTGGTCAGCCATGAAGAATCGACAGCCAAGACCATGAAGAGCGGCATGTGTGAAATAACCTAACTGTTATGTCGCGATGGTTTATATGCAAAGTGGTCAGCCATGAATAACTGACAGCCAAGGCCATGAAGAGAGGCACGTGTGACATGACCTAATACTTATCTCGCGATGGTTTATACGCAAAGTGGTCAGCCATGAAGAACTGACAGCCAAGCCATGAAGAGTGTCACGTGTGAGATGACTTAATACTTATCTCGCGATGCATTATTCGCAAAGTGGTCAGCCATGAAGAACTGATAGCCAAGCCCATGACGTTCGGCACCGGTGAGAAGACCTAATACTTATCTTGCAATGGTTTATACGTAAAGTGGTCAGCCATGAAGAACTGACAGCCTAGCCCATAAAGAGAGGCATGTGTGAAATGACCTAACTGTTATGTCGCGATGGTTTATAAGCAAAGTGGTCAGCCATGAAGAACCGACAGCCAAGCCCATGAAGAGCAGCATGTGTGAAATGACCTAATTGTTATGTCGCGATGGTTTATACGCAAAGTGGTCAGCCATGAAGAACTGACAGCCAAGCCCATGAAGAGTGGCATGTGTGAGATGACCTAATACTTATTTCGCGATGGTTTATTCGCAAAGTGGTCAGCCATGAAGAACTGACAGCCAAGCCCATGAAGAGTGGCACGTGTGAGATGACCTAATACTTCTTTCGCGATGGTTTATTCGCAAAGTGGTCAGCCATGAAGAACTGACAGCCAAGCCCATGACATTCGGCACCGGTGAGATGACCTAATACTTATCTCGCGATGGTTTATACGCAAAGTGCTCAGCCATGAAGAACTGACAGCCAAGCCCATAAAGAGCGGCATGTGTGAAATGACCTAACTGTTATGTCGCGATGGTTTATAAGCAAAGTGGTAAGCCATGAAGAATCGACAGCCAAGACCATGAAGACCGGCATGTGTGAAATGACCTAATTGTTATGTCGCGATGGTTTATACGCAAAGTGGTCAGCCATGAAGAACTGACAGCCAAGCCCATGAAGAGCGGCATGTGTGAAATGACCTAATTGTTATGTCGGGATGGTTTATACGCAAAGTGGTCAGCCATGAAGAACTGACAGCTAAGCCTATAAAGAGGGGCATGTGTGAAATGACCTATCTGTTATGTCGCGATGGTTTATAAGCAAAGTGGTCAGCCATGAAGAACCGACAGCCAAGCCCATGAAGAGTGGCACATGTAAGATGACATAATGCTTATCTCGCGATGGTTTATTCGCAAAGTGGTCAGCCATGAAGAACTGACAGCCAAGCCCATAAAGAGCGGTACCAGTGAGATGACCTAATACTTATCTCGCGATGGTTTATAAGCAAAGTGGTCAGCCATGAAGAACCGACAACCAAGCCCATGAAGAGCGGCATGTGTGAAATGACCTAATTGTTATGTCGCGATGGTTTATACACAAAGTGTTCAGCCATGAAGAACTGACAGCCAAGCCCATGAAGAGTGGCATGTATGAGATGACCTCATACAGGGTTCCCCCAGGTTAAAATGTTTGAAATTCAAGGCCATTCCAGGCCATTTCTTGGCAATTTTTGTGGATTTTCAAGGCCCCCATTTATGAAATTCAAGGCTTTTCAAGGCCGAGGCGGGCAAAGTACCATAAATTATCAGAAATCGACTAGAAACCTTCTCTTATATTTCCCTTTGTTGGTAATTCTAACTCTTGACATCATTTCTTGGAAAACTCTTTCTGAAAGCTATCCAAGCAATGATATCACTGATTAGAATTAGTGAGCCTGAGAAAGACATTTTCTTGTGTTTATCCTATAACTGCAGTGTAATTACCAAGTGACACAATAGCTATGCCTCTTGTACATGTATCGCTATTCTAACTGAATACTTACTGAATGCAAATGAATTGATGTCATCCTTTCTCCCAATGAGTAAACTACATGTTACATGTAAATGACACATTTCGAAACCCACAACATCTCCAGAAATGTAATTCGAAAAGCAAAATGTAATTACGTTGTGGGGAAGTGTACCTTCCAACAAGCTTGGATTAAATCAACTGCATACTGCAACTGGTTACTGCCTGTTCCAGTTGAACGGTATTCAGCTAAATGCAGTAACAGTCGAAAAGTTTTTAATGTTTCATACATGGGCGAATCATCCCTTAAATCGCACATGTTAACATTTGAGGTGAATAAGACAATAACACTTTCATTTGGAAATCCAAACTCGGAATCCACCGTCATGGTGACTGCCCATGCCAGGACTTTAAGATGACGTTGTGTCAAATTCATCAGACATAAATGCTTCGGAAATACTCAAATAGTTCAACTGAACAATCATCCATTTGTAATATTTTCAATATGAATAAATTATCCACGCACGTGCGCTCAGCATTCGAACAGGCAGAATTTACAATAAATCTTCCCATTGGCTTAAATATACACCATCGTGCTCGCCCACATCAATAGCAACCATTCACAATGCTTGATTCAATGGATTTCAGTGTCACATCACTGCAAAGTTCTATCAATAATGCACGCATTGGCACTGCCGTAAATACTCCAAAATATGACCGGATTAATAAACCACACAGTTACATTTGCTGAAAATGCCGTAAAATATGTTCGGATTAAATTACGCATAACAAAATTCTCAGATTTTCCAGGTTTTTCAAACCTCCCATTGGAAATTCAAGGCTTTCAAGGCCTTGAATGACCTTTTGACGAATTCCAGGCATTTCCAGGTTTTCAAGGCCCTGCGGGAACCCTGTAATACTTATCTTCCGATGGTTTATACGCAAAGCCATCAGCCATGAAGAACTGACAGCCAAGCCCATGAAGAGTTGCATGTGAGAAATGACCTCATTGTTATGTCGCGATGGTTTATACGCAAAGTGGTCAGCCATGAACAACTGACAGCCAAGCCCATGAAGAGTGGCACGTCTGACATGACCTAATACTTATCTCGTGATGGTTTATATGCAAAGTGGGCCCACCATGAAGAACTCACAGCCAAGCCCATGAAGAGTGGCACGTGTGAGATGACCTAATACTTATCTCGTGATGGTTTATACGCAAAGTGGTGAGCCATGAAGAACTGACAGCCAAGCCCATGACGATCGGCACCTTTGAGATGACGTAATACTTATCTCGCGATGGTTTATACGCAAAGTGATCAGCCATGAAGAACTGACAGCCAAGCCCATAAAAAGCAGCATGTGCGAAATGACCTAACAGTTATGTCGCGATGGTTTAAAAGCAAAATCGTCAGCCATGAAGAACCAACAGCCAAGCACATGAAGAGCGGCATGTGTGAAATGACCTAATTGTTATGTCGCGATGTTTTATACGCAAAGTGGTCAGCCATGAAGAACTGACAGCCAAGCCCATGAAGAGTGGCACATGTGAGATGACCTAATACTTATCTCGCGATGGTTTATACGCAAAGTAGTCAGCCATGAAGAACTGACAGCCAAGCCCATGAAGAGTGGCACGTGTGAGATGACCTAATACTTATTTCGCGATGGTTTATTCGCAAAGTGGTAAGCCATGAAGAACTGACAGCCAAGCCCATGAAGAGTGGCACGTGTGAGATGACCTAATACTTATCTCGCGATGGATTATTCGCAAAGTGGTCAGCCATGAAGAACTGACAGCCAAGCCCATGACGTTCGGCACCGGTGAGAAGACCTAATACTTATCTCGCGATGGTTTATATGTAAAGTGGTCAGCCATGAAGAACTGACAGCCAAGCCCATAAAGAGCGGCATGTGTGAAATGACCTAACTGTTAAGTCGCGATGGTTTATAAGCAAAGTGGTCAGCCATGAAGAACCGACAGCCAAGCCCATGAAGAGCGGCATGTGTGAAATGACCTAATTGCTATGTCGCGATGGTTTATACGCAAAGGGGTCAGCCATGAAGAACTGACAGCCAAGCCCATGAAGAGTGGCACATGTGAGATGACAGCCAAGCCCATGACGTTCGGCACCGGTGACAAGACCTATTACTTATCTCGCGATGGTTTATACGTAAAGTGGTCAGCCATGAAGAACTGACAGCCAAGCCAATAAAGTGTGGCATGTGTGAAACGACCTAACTGTTAAGTCGCAATGGTTTATAAGCAAAGTGGTCAGCCATGAAGAACCGACAGCCAAGCCCATGAAGAGCGGCATGTGTGAAACGACCTAACTGTTAAGTCGCGATGGTTTATAAGGAAAGTGGTCAGCCATGAAGAACCGACAGCCAAGCCCATGAAGAGCGGCATGTGTGAAACGACCTAACTGTTAAGTCGCGATGGTTTATAAGCAAAGTGGTCAGCCATGAAGAATCGACAGCCAAGACCATGAAGAGCGGCATGTGTGAAATAACCTAACTGTTATGTCGCGATGGTTTATATGCAAAGTGGTCAGCCATGAAGAACTGACAGCCAAGCCCATGAAGAGTGGCACGTGTGAGATGACTTAATACTTATCTCGCGATGCATTATTCGCAAAGTGGTCAGCCATGAAGAACTGATAGCCAAGCCCATGACGTTCGGCACCGGTGAGAAGACCTAATACTTATCTCGTAATGGTTTATACGTAAAGTGGTCAGCCATGAAGAACTGACAGCCTAGCCCATAAAGAGAGGCATGTGTGAAATGACCTAACTGTTATGTCGCGATGGTTTATAAGCAAAGTGGTCAGCCATGAAGAACCGACAGCCAAGCCCATGAAGAGCAGCATGTGTGAAATGACCTAATTGTTATGTCGCGATGGTTTATACGCAAAGTGGTCAGCCATGAAGAACTGACAGCCAAGCCCATGAAGAGTGGCACGTGTGAGATGACCTAATACTTATTTCGCGATGGTTTATTCGCAAAGTGGTCAGCCATGAAGAACTGACAGCCAAGCCCATGAAGAGTGGCACATGTGAGATGACCTAATACTTCTTTCGCGATGGTTTATTCGCAAAGTGGTCAGCCATGAAGAACTGACAGCCAAGCCCATGACATTCGGCACCGGTGAGATGACCTAATACTTATCTCGCGATGGTTTATACGCAAAGTGCTCAGCCATGAAGAACTGACAGCCAAGCCCATAAAGAGCGGCATGTGTGAAATGACCTAACTGTTATGTCGCGATGGTTTATAAGCAAAGTGGTAAGCCATGAAGAATCGACAGCCAAGACCATGAAGACCGGCATGTGTGAAATGACCTAATTGTTATGTCGCGATGGTTTATACGCAAAGTGGTCAGCCATGAAGAACTGACAGCCAAGCCCATGAAGAGTAGCACGTGTGAGATGACCTAATACTTATCTCGCGATGCATTATTCGCAAAGTGGTCAGCCATGAAGAACTGACAGCCAAGCCCATGAAGAGTGGCACGTGTGGGATGACCTAATACTTATCTCGCGATGGATTATTCGCAAAGTGGTCAGCCATGAAGAACTGACAGCCAAGCCCATGAAAAGTGGCACGTGTAAGATGACCTAATACATATCTCGCGATGGATTATTCGCAAAGTGCAGCCATGAAGAACTGACAGCCAAGCCCATGACGTTCGGAACCAGTGAGAAGACCTAATACTTATCTCGCAATGGTTTATACGTAAAGTGGTCAGCCATGAAAAACTGACAGCCAAGCCCATAAAGAGCGGCATGTGTGAAATGACCTAATTGTTATGTCGGGATGGTTTATATGCAAAGTGGTCAGCCATGAAGAACTGACAGCCAAGCCCATGAAGAGTGGCACGTGTGAGATGACCTAATACTTATCTCGCGATGGTTTATACACAAAGTGGTCAGCCATGAAGAACTGACAGCCAAGCCCATGAAGAGTGGCACGTGTGAGATGATCTAATACTTATTTCACGATGGTTAATTCGCAAAGTGGTCAGTCATGAAGAACTGACAGCCAAGCCCATGAAGAGTGGCACGTGTGAGATGACCTAATACTTCTTTCGCGATGGTTTATTCGCAAAGTGGTCAGCCATGAACAACTGACAGCCAAGCCCATGACATTCGGCACTGGTGAGATGACCTAATACTTATCTTGCGATGGTTTATACGCAAAGTGGTCAGCCATGAAGAACTGACAGCCAAGCCCATAAACAGCGGCATGTGTGAAATGACCTAACTGTTATGTCGCGATGGTTTATAAGCAAAGTGGTCAGCCATGAAGAATCGACAGGCAAGACCATGAAGAGCGGCATGTGTGAAATGACCTAATTGTTATGTCGCGATGGTTTATACGCAAAGTGGTCAGCCATGAAGAACTGACAGCCAAGTCCATGAAGAGTGGCACGTGTGAGATGACCTAATACTTATCTCGCGATGCATTATTCGCAATGTGGTCAGCCATGAAGAACTGACAGCCAAGCCCATGAAGAGTGGCACGTGTGGGATGACCTAATACTTATCTCACGATGGAATATTCGCAAAGTGGTCAGCCATGCAGAACTGACAGCCAAGCCCATCAAGAGTGGCACGTGTGAGATGACCTAATACTTATCTCGCGATGGATTATTCGCAAAGTGCAGCCATGAAGAACTGACAGCCAAGCCCATGATGTTCGGCACCGGTGAGAAGACCTAATACTTATCTCGCGATGGTCTATACGTAAAGTGGTCAGCCATGAAGAACTGACAGCCAAGCCCATAAAGAGCGGCATGTGTGAAATGACCTAACTGTTAAGTCGCGATGGTTTATAAGCAAAGTGGTCAGCCATGAAGAACTAACAGCCAAGCCCATGAAGAGTGGCACGTGTGAGATGACGTAATACTTTTTTCGCGATGGTTTATTCACAAAGTGGTCAGCCATGAAGAACTGACAGCCAAGGCCATGAAGAGTGGCACGTGTGAGATGACCTAATACTTATTTCGCGATGGTTTATTCGCAAAATGGTCAGCCATGAAAAACTGACAGCCAAGCCCATGACATTCAGCACAAGTGAGATGACCTAATACTTATCGCGCGATGGTTTATACGCAAAGTGGTCAGCCATGAAGAAGTGACAGCCAAGCCCATAAAGAGCAGCATGTGTGAAATGACCTAACTGTTATGTCGCGATGGTTTATAAGCAAAGTGGTCAGCCATGAAGAATCGACAGCCAAGCCCATGAAGAGCGGCATGTGTGAAATAACCTAATTGTTATGTCGCGATGGTTTATACGCAAAGTGGTCAGCCATGAAGAACTGACAGCCAAGCCCATGAAGAGTGGTACGTGTGACATGACCTAATACTTATCTCGCGATGGTTTATACGCAAAGTGGTCAGCCATGAAGAACTGACAGCCAAGCCCATAAAGAACGGCATGTGTGAAATGACCTAACTGTTGTGTCGCGATGGTTTATAACAAAAGTGGTCAGCCATGAAGAACCGACAGCCAAGCAGATGAAGAGTGGCACGTGTGAGATGACCTAAATGCTATGTTGCGAACGTTTATACGCAAAGTGGTCCGCCATGAAAAACTGACAGCCAAGCCCATGAAGAGTGGCACGTGTGAGATGACCTAATACTTATTTTGCGATGGTTTATACGCAAAGTGGTCAGCCATGAAGAACTGACAGCCAGGCCCATAAAGAGCAGCATGTGTGAAATGACCTGACTGTTATATCATGATGGTTTATAAGCAAAGTGGTCAGCCATGAAGAACCGACAGCCAAGCCCATGAAGAGCGGCATGTGTGAAATGACCTAATTGTTATGTCGGGATGGTTTATACGCAAAGTGGTCAGCCATGAAGAACTGACAGCTAAGCCTATAAAGAGGGGCATGTGTGAAATGACCTATCTGTTATGTCACGATGGTTTATAAGCAAAGTGGTCAGCCATGAAGAACCGCCAGCCAAGCCCATGAAGAGTGGCACATGTAAGATGACCTAATGCTTATCTCGCGATGGTTTATTCGCAAAGTGGTCAGCCATGAAGAACTGACAGCCAAGACAATAAAGAGCGGTACCAGTGAGATGACCTAATACTTATCTCGCGATGGTTTATTAGCAAAGTGGTCAGCCATGAAGAACCGACAACCAAGCCCATGAAGAGCGGCATGTGTGAAATGACCTAATTGTTATGTCGCGATGGTTTATACACAAAGTGGTCAGCCATGAAGAACTGACAGCCAAGCCCATGAAGAGTGGCACATATGAGATGACCTCATACAGGGTTCCCCCAGGTTAAAATGTTTGAAATTCAAGGCCATTCCAGGCCATTTCTTGGCAATTTTCGTGGATTTTCAAGGCCCCTATTTATGAAATTCAAGGCTTTTCAAGGCCGAGGCTGGCAAAGTACCGTAAATTATCAGAAAACGACTAGAAACCTTCTCTTATATTTCCCTTTGTTGGTAATTCTAACACTTGACATCATTTCTTGAAAAACTCTTTCTGAAAGCTATCCAAGCAATGATATCACTGATTAGAATTAGTGAGCCTGAGAAAGACATTTTCTTGTGTTTATCCTACAACTGCAGTGTAATTACCAAGTGACACAATAGCTATGCCTCTTGTACATGTACCGCTATTCTAACTGAATACTTACTGAATGCAAATGAATTGATGTCATCCTTTCTCCCAATGAGTAAACTACATGTTACATGTAAATGACACATTTCGTAACCCACAACGTCTCCGGAAATGTCATTCGAAAAGCAAAATGTAATTCCGTTGTGGGGAAGTGTACCTTCCAACAAGCTTGGATTAAATCAACTGCATACTGTAACTGGTTCCTGCCTGTTCCAGTTGAACGGTATTCAGCTAAATGCAGTAACTGTCGAAAAGTTTTTAATGTTTCATACATGGGCGAATCATCCTTTAAATCGCACATGTTAACATTTGAGGTGAATAAGACAAAAACACTTTCATTTGGAAATCCAAACTCGGAATCCACCGTCATGGTGACTGCCCATGCCAGGACTTTAAGATGACGTTGTGTCAAATTCATCAGACATACATGCTTCGGAAATACTCAAATAGTTCAACTGAACAATCATCCATTTGTAATATTTTCAATATGAATAAATCATCCATGCACGTGCGCTCAGCATTCGAACAGTCAGAATTTACAATAAATCTTCCCATTGGCTTAAATATACACCATCGTGCTCGCCCACATCAATAGCAACCATTCACAATGCTTGATTCAATGGATTTCAGTGTCACATCACTGCAAAGTTCTATCAATAATGCACGCATTGGCACTGCCGTAAATACTCCAAAATATGACCGGATTAATAAACCACACAGTTACATTTGCTGTAAATGCCGTAAAATATGTTCGGATTAAATTACGCATAACAAAATTCTCAGATTTTCCAGGTGTTTCAAGGCTCCCATTGGAAATTCAAGGCTTTCAAGGCCTTGAATGACGTTTTGACGAATTCCAGGCATTTCCAGGTTTTCAAGGCCCTGCAGGAACCCTGTAATACTTATCTTCTGATGGTTTATACGCAAAGCCATCAGCCATGAAGAACTGACAGCCAAGCCCCTGAAGAGTGGCATGTGAGAAATGACCTCATTGTTATGTCGCGATGGTTTATACGCAAAGTGGTCAGCCATGAAGAACTGACAGCCAAGCCCATGAAGAGTGGCACGTGTGACATGACCTAATACTTATCTCGCGATGGTTTATATGCAAAGTGGGCCCGCCATGAAGAACTCACAGCCAAGCCCATGAAGAGTGGCACGTGTGAGATGACCTAATACTTTTCTTGTGATGGTTTATACGCAAAGAGGTGAGCCATGAAGAACTGACAGCCCAGCCCATGACGATCGGCACCTTTGAGATGACGTAATACTTATCTCGCGATGGTTTATACGCAAAGTGGTCAGCCATGAAGAACTGACAGCCAAGCCCATAAAGAGCAGCATGTGCGAAATGACCTAACAGTTATGTCGCGATGGTTTAAAAGCAAAATCGTCAGCCATGAAGAACCAACAGCCAAGCCCATGAAGAGCGGCATGTGTGAAATGACCTAATTGTTATGTTGCGATGTTTTATACGGAAAGTGGTCAGCCATGAAGAACTGACAGCCAAGCCCATGAAGAGTGGCACATGTGAGATGACCTAATACTTATCTCGCGATGGTTTATATGCAAAGTGGTCAGCCATGAGGAACTGACAGCCAAGCCCATGAAGAGTGGCAAGTGTGAGATGACCTAATACTTATTTCGCGATGGTTTATTCGCAAAGTGGTAAGCCATGAAGAACTGACAGCCAAGCCCATGAAGAGTGGCACGTGTGAGATGACCTAATACTTATCTCGCGATGGATTATTCGCAAAGTGGTCAGCCATGAAGAACTGACAGCCAAGCCCATGACGTTCGGCACCGGTGAGAAGACCTAATACTTATCTCGCGATGGTTTATACGTAAAGTGGTCAGCCATGAAGAACTGACAGCCAAGCCCATAAAGAGCGGCATGTGTGAAACGACCTAACTGTTAAGTCACGATGGTTTATAAGCAAAGTGGACAGCCATGAAGAACCGACAGCCAAGCCCATGAAGAGCGGCATGTGTGAAATGACCTAATTGCTATGTCGCGATGGTTTATACGCAAAGTGGTCAGCCATGAAGAACTGACAGCCAAGCCCATGAAGAGGGGCACATGTGAGATGACAGCCAAGCCCATGACGTTCGGCACCGGTGACAAGACCTAATACTTATCTCGCGATGGTTTATACGTAAAGTGGTCAGCCATGAAGAACTGACAGCCAAGCCTATAAAGTGTGGCATGTGTGAAACGACCTAACTGTTAAGTCGCGATGGTTTATAAGCAAAGTGGTCAGCCATGAAGAACCGACAGCCAAGCCCATGAAGAGCGGCATGTGTGAAACGACCTAACTGTTAAGTCGCGATGGTTTATAAGCAAAGTGGTCAGCCATGAAGAATCGACAGCCAAGACCATGAAGAGCGGCATGTGTGAAATAACCTAACTGTTATGTCGCGATGGTTTATATGCAAAGTGGTCAGCCATGAAGAACTGACAGCCAAGCCCATGAAGAGTGGCACGTGTGACATGACCTAATACTTATCTCGCGATGGTTTATACGCAAAGTGGTCAGCCATGAAGAACTGACAGCCAAGCCCATGAAGAGTGGCACGTGTGAGATGACTTAATACTTATCTCGCATTATTCGCAAAGTGGTCAGCCATGAAGAACTGATAGCCAAGCCCATGGCGTTCGGCACCGGTGAGAAGACCTAATACTTATCTCGCAATGGTTTATACGTAAAGTGGTGAGCCATGAAGAACTGACAGCCTAGCCCATAAAGAGAGGCATGTGTGAAATGACCTAACTGTTATGTCGCGATGGTTTATACGCAAAGTGGTCAGCCATGAAGAACTGACAGCCAAGCCCATGAAGAGTGGCACGTGTGAGATGACCTAATACTTATTTCGCGATGGTTTATTCGCAAAGTGGTCAGCCATGAAGAACTGACAGCCAAGCCCATGAAGAGTGGCACGTGTGAGATGACCTAATACTTCTTTCGCGATGGTTTATTCGCAAAGTGGTCAGCCATGAAGAACTGACAGCCAAGCCCATGACATTCGGCACCGGTGAGATGACCTAATACTTATCTCGCGATGGTTTATACGCAAAGTGCTCAGCCATGAAGAACTGACAGCCAAGCCCATAAAGAGCGGCATGTGTGAAATGACCTAACTGTTATGTCGCGATGGTTTATAAGCAAAGTGGTAAGCCATGAAGAATCGACAGCCAAGACCATGAAGACCGGCATGTGTGAAATGACCTAATTGTTATGTCGCGATGGTTTATACGCAAAGTGGTCAGCCATGAAGAACTGACAGCCAAGCCCATGAAGAGTAGCACGTGTGAGATGACCTAATACTTATCTCGCGATGCATTATTCGCAAAGTGGTCAGCCATGAAGAACTGACAGCCAAGCCCATGAAGAGTGGCACGTGTGGGATGACCTAATACTTATCTCGCGATGGATTATTCGCAAAGTGGTCAGCCATGAAGAACTGACAGCCAAGCCCATGAAAAGTGGCACGTGTGAGATGACCTAATACATATCTCGCGATGGATTATTCGCAAAGTGCAGCCATGAAGAACTGACAGCCAAGCCCATGACGTTCGGAACCAGTGAGAAGACCTAATACTTATCTCGCGATGGTTTATACGTAAAGTGGTCAGCCATGAAGAACTGACAGCCAAGCCCATAAAGAGCGGCATGTGTGAAATGACCTAATTGTTATGTCGGGATGGTTTATATGCAAAGTGGTCAGCCATGAAGAACTGACAGCCAAGCCCATGAAGAGTGGCACGTGTGAGATGACCTAATACTTATCTCGCGATGGTTTATACGCAAAGTGGTCAGCCATGAAGAACTGACAGCCAAGCCCATGAAGAGTGGCACGTGTGAGATGATCTAATACTTATTTCACGATGGTTAATTCGCAAAGTGGTCAGTCATGAAGAACTGACAGCCAAGCCCATGAAGAGTGGCACGTGTGAGATGACCTAATACTTCTTTCGCGATGGTTTATTCGCAAAGTGGTCAGCCATGAACAACTGACAGCCAAGCCCATGACATTCGGCACCGGTGAGATGACCTAATACTTATCTTGCGATGGTTTATACGCAAAGTGGTCAGCCATGAAGAACTGACAGCCAAGCCCATAAACAGCGGCATGTGTGAAATGACCTAACTGTTATGTCGCGATGGTTTATAAGCAAAGTGGTCAGCCATGAAGAATCGACAGGCAAGACCATGAAGAGCGGCATGTGTGAAATGACCTAATTGTTATGTCGCGATGGTTTATACGCAAAGTGGTCAGCCATGAAGAACTGACAGCCAAGTCCATGAAGAGTGGCACGTGTGAGATGACCTAATACTTATCTCGCGATGCATTATTCGCAATGTGGTCAGCCATGAAGAACTGACAGCCAAGCCCATGAAGAGTGGCACGTGTGGGATGACCTAATACTTATCTCACGATGGAATATTCGCAAAGTGGTCAGCCATGCAGAACTGACAGCCAAGCCCATCAAGAGTGGCACGTGTGAGATGACCTAATACTTATCTCGCGATGGATTATTCGCAAAGTGCAGCCATGAAGAACTGACAGCCAAGCCCATGATGTTCGGCACCGGTGAGAAGACCTAATACTTATCTCGCGATGGTCTATACGTAAAGTGGTCAGCCATGAAGAACTGACAGCCAAGCCCATAAAGAGCGGCATGTGTGAAATGACCTAACTGTTAAGTCGCGATGGTTTATAAGCAAAGTGGTCAGCCATGAAGAACTAACAGCCAAGCCCATGAAGAGTGGCACGTGTGAGATGACGTAATACTTTTTTCGCGATGGTTTATTCACAAAGTGGTCAGCCATGAAGAACTGACAGCCAAGGCCATGAAGAGTGGCACGTGTGAGATGACCTAATACTTATTTCGCGATGGTTTATTCGCAAAATGGTCAGCCATGAAAAACTGACAGCCAAGCCCATGACATTCAGCACAAGTGAGATGACCTAATACTTATCGCGCGATGGTTTATACGCAAAGTGGTCAGCCATGAAGAAGTGACAGCCAAGCCCATAAAGAGCAGCATGTGTGAAATGACCTAACTGTTATGTCGCGATGGTTTATAAGCAAAGTGGGCAGCCATGAAGAATCGACAGCCAAGCCCATGAAGAGCGGCATGTGTGAAATAACCTAATTGTTATGTCGCGATGGTTTATACGCAAAGTGGTCAGCCATGAAGAACTGACAGCCAAGCCCATGAAGAGTGGTACGTGTGACATGACCTAATACTTATCTCGCGATGGTTTATACGCAAAGTGGTCAGCCATGAAGAACTGACAGCCAAGCCCATAAAGAACGGCATGTGTGAAATGACCTAACTGTTGTGTCGCGATGGTTTATAACAAAAGTGGTCAGCCATGAAGAACCGACAGCCAAGCAGATGAAGAGTGGCACGTGTGAGATGACCTAAATGCTATGTTGCGAACATTTATACGCAAAGTGGTCCGCCATGAAAAACTGACAGCCAAGCCCATGAAGAGTGGCACGTGTGAGAAGACCTAATACTTATTTTGCGATGGTTTATACGCAAAGTGGTCAGCCATGAAGAACTGACAGCCAGGCCCATAAAGAGCAGTATGTGTGAAATGACCTGACTGTTATATCATGATGGTTTATAAGCAAAGTGGTCAGCCATGAAGAACCGACAGCCAAGCCCATGAAGAGCGGCATGTGTGAAATGACCTAATTGTTATGTCGGGATGGTTTATACGCAAAGTGGTCAGCCATGAAGAACTGACAGCTAAGCCTATAAAGAGGGGCATGTGTGAAATGACCTATCTGTTATGTCACGATGGTTTATAAGCAAAGTGGTCAGCCATGAAGAACCGCCAGCCAAGCCCATGAAGAGTGGCACATGTAAGATGACCTAATGCTTATCTCGCGATGGTTTATTCGCAAAGTGGTCAGCCATGAAAAACTGACAGCCAAGACAATAAAGAGCGGTACCAGTGAGATGACCTAATACTTATCTCGCGATGGTTTATTAGCAAAGTGGTCAGCCATGAAGAACCGACAACCAAGCCCATGAAGAGCGGCATGTGTGAAATGACCTAATTGTTATGTCGCGATGGTTTATACACAAAGTGGTCAGCCATGAAGAACTGACAGCCAAGCCCATGAAGAGTGGCACATATGAGATGACCTCATACAGGGTTCCCCCAGGTTAAAATGTTTGAAATTCAAGGCCATTCCAGGCCATTTCTTGGCAATTTTCGTGGATTTTCAAGGCCCCTATTTATGAAATTCAAGGCTTTTCAAGGCCGAGGCTGGCAAAGTACCGTAAATTAGCAGAAAACGACTAGAAACCTTCTCTTATATTTCCCTTTGTTGGTAATTCTAACACTTGATATCATTTCTTGAAAAACTCTTTCTGAAAGCTATCCAAGCAATGATATCACTGATTAGAATTAGTGAGCCTGAGAAAGACATTTTCTTGTGTTTATCCTACAACTGCAGTGTAATTACCAAGTGACACAATAGCTATGCCTCTTGTACATGTACCGCTATTCCAACTGAATACTTACTGAATGCAAATGAATTGATGTCATCCTTTCTCCCAATGAGTAAACTACATGTTACATGTAAATGACACATTTCGTAACCCACAACGTCTCCGGAAATGTCATTCGAAAAGCAAAATGTAATTCCGTTGTGGGGAAGTGTACCTTCCAACAAGCTTGGATTAAATCAACTGCATACTGTAACTGGTTCCTGCCTGTTCCAGTTGAACGGTATTCAGCTAAATGCAGTAACTGTCGAAAAGTTTTTAATGTTTCATACATGGGCGAATCATCCTTTAAATCGCACATGTTAACATTTGAGGTGAATAAGACAAAAACACTTTCATTTGGAAATCCAAACTCGGAATCCACCGTCATGGTGACTGCCCATGCCAGGACTTTAAGATGACGTTGTGTCAAATTCATCAGACATACATGCTTCGGAAATACTCAAATAGTTCAACTGAACAATCATCCATTTGTAATATTTTCAATATGAATAAATCATCCATGCACGTGCGCTCAGCATTCGAACAGTCAGAATTTACAATAAATCTTCCCATTGGCTTAAATATACACCATCGTGCTCGCCCACATCAATAGCAACCATTCACAATGCTTGATTCAATGGATTTCAGTGTCACATCACTGCAAAGTTCTATCAATAATGCACGCATTGGCACTGCCGTAAATACTCCAAAATATGACCGGATTAATAAACCACACAGTTACATTTGCTGTAAATGCCGTAAAATATGTTCGGATTAAATTACGCATAACAAAATTCTCAGATTTTCCAGGTGTTTCAAGGCTCCCATTGGAAATTCAAGGCTTTCAAGGCCTTGAATGACGTTTTGACGAATTCCAGGCATTTCCAGGTTTTCAAGGCCCTGCAGGAACCCTGTAATACTTATCTTCTGATGGTTTATACGCAAAGCCATCAGCCATGAAGAACTGACAGCCAAGCCCCTGAAGAGTGGCATGTGAGAAATGACCTCATTGTTATGTCGCGATGGTTTATACGCAAAGTGGTCAGCCATGAAGAACTGACAGCCAAGCCCATGAAGAGTGGCACGTGTGACATGACCTAATACTTATCTCGCGATGGTTTATATGCAAAGTGGGCCCGCCATGAAGAACTCACAGCCAAGCCCATGAAGAGTGGCACGTGTGAGATGACCTAATACTTATCTTGTGATGGTTTATACGCAAAGAGGTGAGCCATGAAGAACTGACAGCCCAGCCCATGACGATCGGCACCTTTGAGATGACGTAATACTTATCTCGCGATGGTTTATACGCAAAGTGGTCAGCCATGAAGAACTGACAGCCAAGCCCATAAAGAGCAGCATGTGCGAAATGACCTAACAGTTATGTCGCGATGGTTTAAAAGCAAAATCGTCAGCCATGAAGAACCAACAGCCAAGCCCATGAAGAGCGGCATGTGTGAAATGACCTAATTGTTATGTTGCGATGTTTTATACGGAAAGTGGTCAGCCATGAAGAACTGACAGCCAAGCCCATGAAGAGTGGCACATGTGAGATGACCTAATACTTATCTCGCGATGGTTTATATGCAAAGTGGTCAGCCATGAGGAACTGACAGCCAAGCCCATGAAGAGTGGCAAGTGTGAGATGACCTAATACTTATTTCGCGATGGTTTATTCGCAAAGTGGTAAGCCATGAAGAACTGACAGCCAAGCCCATGAAGAGTGGCACGTGTGAGATGACATAATACTTATCTCGCGATGGATTATTCGCAAAGTGGTCAGCCATGAAGAACTGACAGCCAAGCCCATGACGTTCGGCACCGGTGAGAAGACCTAATACTTATCTCGCGATGGTTTATACGTAAAGTGGTCAGCCATGAAGAACTGACAGCCAAGCCCATAAAGAGCGGCATGTGTGAAACGACCTAACTGTTAAGTCACGATGGTTTATAAGCAAAGTGGACAGCCATGAAGAACCGACAGCCAAGCCCATGAAGAGCGGCATGTGTGAAATGACCTAATAGCTATGTCGCGATGGTTTATACGCAAAGTGGTCAGCCATGAAGAACTGACAGCCAAGCCCATGAAGAGGGGCACATGTGAGATGACAGCCAAGCCCATGACGTTCGGCACCGGTGACAAGACCTAATACTTATCTCGCGATGGTTTATACGTAAAGTGGTCAGCCATGAAGAACTGACAGCCAAGCCTATAAAGTGTGGCATGTGTGAAACGACCTAACTGTTAAGTCGCGATGGTTTATAAGCAAAGTGGTCAGCCATGAAGAACCGACAGCCAAGCCCATGAAGAGCGGCATGTGTGAAACGACCTAACTGTTAAGTCGCGATGGTTTATAAGCAAAGTGGTCAGCCACGAAGAATCGACAGCCAAGACCATGAAGAGCGGCATGAGTGAAATAACCTAACTGTTATGTCGCGATGGTTTATATGCAAAGTGGTCAGCCATGAAGAACTGACAGCCAAGCCCATGAAGAGTGGCACGTGTGACATGACCTAATACTTATCTCGCGATGGTTTATACGCAAAGTGGTCAGCCATGAAGAACTGACAGCCAAGTCCATGAAGAGTGGCACGTGTGAGATGACTTAATACTTATCTCGCATTATTCGCAAAGTGGTCAGCCATGAAGAACTGATAGCCAAGCCCATGGCGTTCGGCACCGGTGAGAAGACCTAATACTTATCTCGCAATGGTTTATACGTAAAGTGGTGAGCCATGAAGAACTGACAGCCTAGCCCATAAAGAGAGGCATGTGTGAAATGACCTAACTGTTATGTCGCGATGGTTTATAAGCAAAGTGGTCAGCCATCAAGAACCGACAGCCAAGCCCATGAAGAGCAGCATGTGTGAAATGACCTAATTGTTATGTCGCGATGGTTTATACGCAAAGTGGTCAGCCATGAAGAACTGACAGCCAAGCCCATGAAGAGTGGCACATGTGAGATGACCTAATACTTATCTCGCGATGGTTTATACACAAAGTGGTCAGCCATGAAGAACTGACAGCCAAGCCCATGAAGAGTGGCATGTATGAGATGACCTAATACTTATTTCGCGATGGTTTATTCGCAAAGTGGTCAGCCATGAAGAACTGACAGCCAAGCCCATGAAGAGTGGCACGTGTGAGATGACCTAATACTTATTTCGCGATGGTTTATTCGCAAACTGGTCTGCCATGAAGAACTGACAGCCAAGCCCATGACGTTCGGCACAGGTGAGATGACCTAATACTTATCTCGCGATGGTTTATACGCAAAGTGGTCAGCCATGAAGAACTGACAGCCAAGCCCATAAAGAGTGGCATGTGTGAAATGACCTAACAGTTATGTCGCGATGGTTTATAAGCAAAGTGGTCAGCCATGAAGAATCAACAGCCAAGACCATGAAGAGCAGTATGTGTGAAATGACCTAATTGTTATGTCGCGATGGTTTATACGCAACGTGGTCAGCCATGAAGAACTGACAGCCAAGCCCATGAAGAGTGGCACGTGTGAGATGACCTAATACTTATCTCCCGATGATTTATTCGCAAAGTGGTCAGCCATGAAGATCTGACAGCCAAGCCCATGACATTCAGCACCGGAGAGACGACCTAATACTTATCTCGCGATGGTTTATACGCAAAGTGGTCAGCCATGAAGAACTGACAGCCAAACCCATAAAGAGCGGCATGTGTGAAATGACCTAACTGTTGTACGTGTCGCGATGGTTTACAAGCAAAGTGGTAAGCCATGAAGAACTGACAGCCAAACCCATGGCCATAAAGTGCGGCATGTGTGAAATGACCTAACTGTAGTGTCGCGATGGTTTATAAGCAAAGTGGTCAGCCATGATGAACCGACAGCCAAGCAGATGAAGAGTGGCACGTGTGAGATGACCTAATTGTTACGTTGCGATGGTTTATACGCAAAGTGGTCAGCCATGAAGAACTGACAGCCAAGCCCATGAAGAGTGGCACATGTGAGATGACCTAATACTTATTTTGCGATGGTTTATACGCAAAGTAGTCAGCCATGAAGAACTGACAGCCAAGCCCATGAAGAGTGGCACGTGTGAAATGACCTAATACTTATCTCGTGATGGTTTATACGCAAAGTGGTCAGCCATGAAGAACTGACAGCCAAGCCCATGACTTTCGGCACGTGTGAGATGACTTGACACTTATCTTGCAATGGTTTATACACAAAGTGGTCAGCCATGAAGAACTGACAGCCAAGCCCATGAAGAGCGGCATGTGTGAAATGAGCTAACTGTTATGTCGCGATGGTTTATAAGAAAAGTGGTCAGCCATGAAGAACCGACAGCAAAGCCCATGAAGAGCGGCATGTGTGAAATGACCTAATTGGTATGTTGCGATGGTTTCTACGCAATGTGGTCAGCCATGAAGAACTGACAGCCAAGCCCATGAAGAATGGCAGGTGTGAGATGACCTAATAGATATATCACGAAGGTTTATATGCAAAGTGGCCAGCCATG
Source organism: Pictodentalium vernedei (assembly GCA_031216915.1). Lineage (NCBI taxonomy): Eukaryota > Metazoa > Mollusca > Scaphopoda > Dentaliida > Dentaliidae > Pictodentalium > Pictodentalium vernedei. The sequence continues at coordinate 140,902,871 of CM062293.1, forward strand.
AAGAGCTGACAGCCAAGCCCATGAAGAGTGGCACGTGTGAGATGACCCAATACTTATCTCGCGACGGTCTATACGCAAAGTGGTCAGCCATGAAGAACTGACAGGCAAAAAGCACATAAAGAGCGGCATGTGTGAAATGACCTAACTGTTATGTCGCGATGGTTTATAAGCAAAGTGGTCAGCCATGAAGAACTGACAGCCAAGCCAATGAAGAGTGGCACATGTGAGATGTTCTAATACTTATCTCGCGATGGTTTATACGCAAAGTGGTCAGCCATGAAGAACTGACAGACAAGCCCATGAAGAGTGGCATGTGTGAGGTGACCTAATACTTATCACACGATGGTTTATACGCAAAGTGGTCAGCCATGAAGAACTGACAGCCAGGCCCATAAAGAGTGGCACGTGTGAGATGACCAATACTTATCTCGCGACGGTCTATACGCAAAGTGGTCAGCCATGAAGAACTGACAAGCAAAAAGCACATAAAGAGCGGCATGTGTGAAATGACCTAACTGTTATGTCGCGATGGTTTATAAGCAAGGTGGTCAGCCATGAAGAACTGACAGCCAGGCCCACGAAGAGTGGCACATGTGAGATGACATAATACTTATTTTGCGATGGTTTATACGCAAAGTAGTCAGCCATGAAGAACTGACAGCCAAGCCCATGAAGAGTGGCACGTGTGAGATGACCTAATACTTATCTCGTGATGGTTTATACGCAAAGTGGTCAGCCATGAAGAACTGACAGCCAAGCCCATGATGTTCGGCACCGGTGAGAAGACCTAATACTTATCTCGCAATGGTTTATACGTAAAGTGGTCAGACATGAAGAACTGACAGCCTAGCCCATAAAGAGAGGCATGTGTGAAATGACCTAACTGTTATGTCGCGATGGTTTATAAGCAAAGTGGTCAGCCATGAAGAATCGACAGCCAAGCCCATGAACAGCAGCATGTGTGAATTGACCTAATTGTTATGTCACGATGGTTTATACGCAAAGTGGTCAGTGATGAAGAACTGACAGCCAAGCCCATGAAGAGTGGCACATGTGAGATGACCTAATACTTATCTCGCGATGGTTTATACACAAAGTGGTCAGCCAAGAAGAACTGACAGCCAAGCCCATGATGCTCGGCACCGGTGAGAAGACCTAATACTTATTTTGCGATGGTTTATTCGCAAAGTGGTCAGCCATGAAGAACTGACAGCCAACCCCATGAAGAGTGGCACGTGTGAGATGACCTAATACTTATTTCGCGATAGTTTATTCGCAAACTGGTCAGCCATGAAGAACTGACAGCCAAGCCCATGACGTTCGGCACCGGTGAAATGACCTAATACTTATCTCGCGATGGTTTATACGCAAAGTGGTCAGCCATGAAGAACTGACAGCCAAGCCCATAAAGAGCGGCATGTGTGAAATGACCTAACAGTTATGTCGCGATGGTTTATAAGCAAAGTGGACGGCCATGAAGAATCGACAGCCAAGACCATGAAGAGCAGTATGTGTGAAATGACCTAATTGTTATGTCGCGATGGTTTATACGCAAAGTGGTCAGCCATGAAGAACTGACAGCCAAGCCCATGAAGAGTGGCACGTGTGAGATGACCTAATACTTATCTCGCGATGATTTATTCGCAAAGTGGTCAGCCATGAAGATCTGACAGCCAAGCCCATGACGTTCAGCACCGGTGAGACGACCTAATACTTATCTCGCGATGGTTTATACGTAAAGTGGTCAGCCATGAAGAACTGACAGCCAAACCCATAAAGAGCGGCATGTGTGAAATGACCTAACTGTTGTGTCACGATGGTTTATAAGCAAAGTGGTAAGCCATGAAGAACTGACAGCCAAACCCATGGCCATAAAGAACGGCATGTGTGAAATGACCTAACTGTTGTGTCGCGATGGTTTATAAGAAAAGTGGTCAGCCATGAAGAACCGACAGCCAAGCAGATGAAGAGTGGCACGTGTGAGATGACCTAATTGCTATGTTGCGAACGTTTATACGCAAAGTGGTCAGCCATGAAGAACTGACAGCCAAGCCCATGAAGAGAGGTACGTGTGATATGACCTAATACTTATTTTGCGATGGTTTATACGCAAAGTAGTCAGCCATGAAGAACTGACAGCCAAGCCCATGAAGAATGGCACGTGTGAGATGACCTAATACTTACCTTGTGATGATTTATACGCAAAGTGGTCAGCCATGAAGAACTGGCAGCCAAGCCCATGACTTTCAGCACGTGTGAGATGACTTGACACTTATCTTGCAATGGTTTATACACAAAGTGGTCAGCCATGAAGAACTGACAGCCAAGCCCATGAAGAGTGGCATGTGTGAAATGACCTAACTGTTATGTCGCGATGGTTTATAAGCAAAGTGGTCAGCCATGAAGAACCGACAGCCAAGCCCATGAAGAGCTGCATGTGTGAAATGACCTAATTGTTATGTTGCGATGGTTTCTACGCAATGTGGTCAGCCATGAATAACTGACAGCCAAGCCCATGAAGAATGGCAGGTGTGAGATGACCTAATAGATATATCACGAAGGTTTATATGCAAAGTGGCCAGCCATGAAGAACTGACAGCCAAGCCCATGAAGAGTGGCACATGTGAGATGACCCAACACTTATCTCGCGACGTTCTATACGCAAAGTGGTCAGCCACGAAGAACTCACAGGCAAAAAGCACATAAAGAGCGGCATGTGTGAAATGACCTAACTGTTATGTCGCGATGGTTTATAAGCAAAGTGGTCAGCCATGAAGAACTGACAGCCAAGCCAATGAAGAGTGGCACATGTGAGATGTTCTAATAATCATCTCGCGATGGTTTATACGCAAAGTGGTCAGCCATGAAGAACTGACAGACAAGCCCATGAAGAGTGGCATGTGTGAGGTGACCTAATACTTATCTCACGATGGTTTATACGCAAAGTGGTCTGCCATGAAAAACTGACAGCCAAGCTCATGACTTTTGGCACCGGTGAGATGATCTAATACTTATCTCGCAATGGTTTATACGCAAAGTGGTCAGCCATGAAGAACTGATAGCCAGGCCCATAAAGAGCAGCATGTGTGAAATGACCTGACTGTTATATCATGATGGTTTATAAGCAAAGTGGTCAGCCATGAAGAACCGACAGCCAAGCCCATGAAGAGCGGCATGTGTGAAATGACCTAATTGTTATGTCGGGATGGTTTATACGCAAAGTGGTCTGCCATGAAAAACTGACAGCCAAGCTCATGACTTTTGGCACCGGTGAGATGATCTAATACTTATCTCGCAATGGTTTATACGCAAAGTGGTCAGCCATGAAGAACTGATAGCCAGGCCCATAAAGAGCAGCATGTGTGAAATGACCTGACTGTTATAACATGATGGTTTATAAGCAAAGTGGTCAGCCATGAAGAACCGACAGCCAAGCCCATGAAGAGCGGCATGTGTGAAATGACCTAATTGTTATGTCGGGATGGTTTATACGCAAAGTGGTCAGCCATGAAGAACTGACAGCTAAGCCTATAAAGAGGGGCATGTGTGAAATGACCTATCTGTTATGTCGCGATGGTTTATAAGCAAAGTGGTCAGCCATGAAGAACCGACAGCCAAGCCCATGAAGAGTGGCACATGTAAGATGACCTAATGCTTATCTCGCGATGGTTTATTCGCAAAGTGGTCAGCCATGAAGAACTGACAGCCAAGCCCATAAAGAGCGGTACCAGTGAGATGACCTAATACTTATCTCGCGCTGGTTTATAAGCAAAGTGGTCAGCAATGAAGAACCGACAACCAAGCCCATGAAGAGTGGCATGTGTGAAATGACCTAATTGTTATGTCGCGATGGTTTATACACAAAGTGTTCAGCCATGAAGAACTGACAGCCAAGCCCATGAAGAGTGGCACGTATGAGATGACCTCATACAGGGTTCCCCCAGGTTAAAATGTTTGAAATTCAAGGCCATTCCAGGCCATTTCTTGGCAATTTTCGTGGATTTTCAAGGCCCCTATTTATGAAATTCAAGGCTTTTCAAGGCCGAGGCTGGCAAAGTACCGTAAATTAGCAGAAAACGACTAGAAACCTTCTCTTATATTTCCCTTTGTTGGTAATTCTAACACTTGACATCATTTCTTGGAAAACTCTTTCTGAAAGCTATCCAAGCACTGATATCACTGATTAGAATTAGTGAGCCTGAGAAAGACATTTTCTTGTGTTTATCCTACAACTGCAGTGTAATTACCAAGTGACACAATAGCTATGCCTCTTGTACATGTACCGCTATTCTAACTGAATACTTACTGAATGCAAATGAATTGATGTCATCCTTTCTCCCAATGAGTAAACTACATGTTACATGTAAATGACACATTTCGTAACCCACAACATCTCCGGAAATGTCATTCGAAAAGCAAAATGTAATTCCATTGTGGGGAAGTGTACCTTCCAACAAGCTTGGATTAAATCAACTGCATACTGTAACTGGTTCCTGCCTGTTCCAGTTGAACGGTATTCAGCTAAATGCAGTAACTGTCGAAAAGTTTTTAATGTTTCATACATGGGCGAATCATCCTTTAAATCGCACATGTTAACATTTGAGGTGAATAAGACAATAACACTTTCATTTGGAAATCCAAACTCGGAATCCACCGTCATGGTGACTGCCCATGCCAGGACTTTAAGATGACGTTGTGTCAAATTCATCAGACATACATGCTTCGGAAATACTCAAATAGTTCAACTGAACAATCATCCATTTGTAATATTTTCAATATGAATAAATCATCCACGCACGTGCGCTCAGCATTCGAACAGGCAGAATTTACAATAAATCTTCCCATTGGCTTAAATATACACCATCGTGCTCGCCCACATCAATAGCAACCATTCACAATGCTTGATTCAATGGATTTCAGTGTCACATCACTGCAAAGTTCTATCAATAATGCACGCATTGGCACTGCCGTAAATACTCCAAAATATGACCGGATTAATAAACCACACAGTTACATTTGCTGTAAATGCCGTAAAATATGTTCGGATTAAATTACGCATAACAAAATTCTCAGATTTTCCAGGTGTTTCAAGGCTCCCATTGGAAATTCAAGGCTTTCAAGGCCTTGAATGACGTTTTGACGAATTCCAGGCATTTCCAGGTTTACAAGGCCCTGCAGGAACCCTGTAATACTCATCTTCCGATGGTTTATACGCAAAGCCATCAGCCATGAAGAACTGACAGCCAAGCCCCTGAAGAGTGGCATGTGAGAAATGACCTCATTGTTATGTCGCGATGGTTTATACGCAAAGTGGTCAGCCATGAAGAACTGACAGCCAAGCCCATGAAGAGTGGCACGTGTGACATGACCTAATACTTATCTCGCGATGGTTTATATGCAAAGTGGGCCCGCCATGAAGAACTCACAGCCAAGCCCATGAAGAGTGGCACGTGTGAGATGACCTAATACTTATCTTGTGATGGTTTATACGCAAAGTGGTGAGCCATGAAGAACTGACAGCCAAGCCCATGACGATCGGCACCTTTGAGATGACGTAATACTTATCTCGCGATGGTTTATACGCAAAGTGGTCAGCCATGAAGAACTGACAGCCAAGCCCATAAAGAGGAGCATGTGCGAAATGACCTAACAGTTATGTCGCGATGGTTTAAAAGTAAAATCGTCAGCCATGAAGAACCAACAGCCAAGCCCATGAAGAGCGGCATGTGTGAAATGACCTAATTGTTATGTTGAGATGTTTTATACGCAAAGTGGTCAACCATGAAGAACTGACAGCCAAGCCCATGAAGAGTGGCACATGTGAGATGACCTAATACTTATCTCGCTATGGTTTATATGCAAAGTGGTCAGCCATGAAGAACTGACAGCCAAGCCCATGAAGAGTGGCACGTGTGAGATGACCTAATACTTATTTCGCGATGGTTTATTCGCAAAGTGGTAAGCCATGAAGAACTGACAGCCAAGCCCATGAAGAGTGGCACGTGTGAGATGACCTAATACTTATCTCGCGATGGATTATTCGCAAAGTGGTCAGCCATGAAGAACTGACAGCCAAGCCCATGACGTTCGGAACCGGTGAGAAGACCTAATACTTATCTCGCGATGGTTTATACGTAAAGTGGTCAGCCATGAAGAACTGACAGCCAAGCCCATAAAGAGCGGCATGTGTGAAATGACCTAACTGTTAAGTCACGATGTTTATAAGCAAAGTGGTCAGCCATGAAGAACCGACAGCCAAGCCCATGAAGAGCGGCATGTGTGAAATGACCTAACTGCCATGTCGCGATGGTTTATACGCAAAGTGGTCAGCCATGAAGAACTGACAGCCAAGCCCATGAAGAGTGGCACATGTGAGATGACAGCCAAGCCCATGACGTTCGGCACCGGTGACAAGACCTAATACTTATCTCGCGATGGTTTATACGTAAAGTGGTCAGCCATGAAGAACTGACAGCCAAGCCTATAAAGTGTGGCATGTGTGAAACGACCTAACTGTTAAGTCGCGATGGTTTATAAGCAAAGTGGTCAGCCATGAAGAACCGACAGCCAAGCCCATGAAGAGCGGCATGTGTGAAACGACCTAACTGTTAAGTCGCGATGGTTTATAAGCAAAGTGGTCAGCCATGAAGAATCGACAGCCAAGACCATGAAGAGCGGCATGTGTGAAATAACCTAACTGTTATGTCGCGATGGTTTATATGCAAAGTGGTCAGCCATGAAGAACTGACAGCCAAGCCCATGAAGAGTGGCACGTGTGACATGACCTAATACTTATCTCGCGATGGTTTATACGCAAAGTGGTCAGCCATGAAGAACTGACAGCCAAGCCCATGAAGAGTGGCACGTTTGAGATGACTTAATACTTATCTCGCGATGCATTATTCGCAAAGTGGTCAGCCATGAAGAACTGATAGCCAAGCCCATGGCGTTCGGCACCGGTGAGAAGACCTAATACTTATCTCACAATGGTTTATACGTAAAGTGGTCAGCCATGAAGAACTGACAGCCTAGCCCATAAAGAGAGGCATGTGTGAAATGACCTAACTGTTATGTCGCGATGGTTTATAAGCAAAGTGGTCAGCCATCAAGAACCGACAGCCAAGCCCATGAAGAGCAGCATGTGTGAAATGACCTAATCGTTATGTCGCGATGGTTTATACGCAAAGTGGTCAGCCATGAAGAACTGACAGCCAAGCCCATGAAGAGTGGCACATGTGAGATGACCTAATACTTATCTCGCGATGGTTTATACGCAAAGTGGTCAGCCATGAAGAACTGACAGCCAAGCCCATGAAGAGTGGCACGTGTGAGATGACCTAATACTTATTTCGCGATGGTTTATTCGCAAACTGGTCAGCCATGAAGAACTGACAGCCAAGCCCATGAAGAGTGGCACGTGTGAGATGACCTAATACTTATTTCGCGATGGTTTATTCGCAAACTGGTCAGCCATGAAGAACTGACAGCCAAGCCCATGACGTTCGGCACAGGTGAGATGACCTAATACTTATCTCGTGATGGTTTATACGCAAAGTGGTCAGCCATGAAGAACTGACAGCCAAGCCCATAAAGAGTGGCATGTGTGAAATGATCTAACAGTTATGTCGCGATGGTTTATAAGCAAAGTGGTCAGCCATGAAGAATCAACAGCCAAGACCATGAAGAGCAGTATGTGTGAAATGACCTAATTGTTATGTCGCGATGGTTTATACGCAACGTGGTCAGCCATAAAGAACTGACAGCCAAGCCCATGAAGAGTGGCACGTGTGAAATGACCTAATACTTATCTCGTGATGGTTTATACGCAAAGTGGTCAGCCATGAAGAACTGACAGCCAAGCCCATGACTTCCGGCACGTGTGAGATGACTTGACACTTATCTTGCAATGGTTTATACACAAAGTGGTCAGCCATGAAGAACTGACAGCCAAGCCCATGAAGAGCGGCATGTGTGAAATGACCCAACTGTTTTGTCGCGATGGTTTATAAGCAAAGTGGTCAGCCATGAAGAACCGACAGCAAAGCCCATGAAGAGCGGCATGTGTGAAATGACCTAATAGTTATGTTGCGATGGTTTCTACGCAATGTGGTCAGCCATGAAGAACTGACAGCCAAGCCCATGAAGAATGGCATGTGTGAGATGACCTAATAGATATATCATGAAGGTTTATATGCAAAGTGGCCAGCCATGAAGAGCTGACAGCCAAGCCCATGAAGAGTGGCACGTGTGAGATGACACAATACTTATCTCGCGACGGTCTATACGCAAAGTGGTCAGCCATGAAGAACTGACAGGCAAAAAGCACATAAAGAGCGGCATGTGTGAAATGACCTAACTGTTATGTCGCGATGGTTTATAAGCAAAGTGGTCAGCCATGAAGAACTGACAGCCAAGCCAATGAAGAGTGGCACATGTGAGATGTTCTAATACTTATCTCGCGATGGTTTATACGCAAAGTGGTCAGCCATGAAGAACTGACAGACAAGCCCATGAAGAGTGGCATGTGAGAGGTGACCTAATACTTATCACACGATGGTTAATACGCAAAGTGGTCAGCCATGAAGAACTGACAGCCAAGCTCATGACTTTTGGCACCGGTTAGATGACCTAATACTTATCTCGCAATGGTTTATACGCAAAGTGGTCAGCCATGAAGAACCGACAGCCAGGCCCATGAAGAGTGGCACGTGTGAGATGACCCAATACTTATCTCACGACGGTCTATACGCAAAGTGGTCAGCCATGAAGAACTGACAGGCAAAAAGCACATAAAGAGCGGCATGTGTGAAATGACCTAACTGTTATGTCGCGATGGTTTATAAGCAAAGTGGTCAGCCATGAAGAACTGACAGCCAAGCACATGAAGAGTGGCACGTGTGAGATGACCTAATACTTATTTCGCGATGGTTTATTCGCAAAGTGGTCATCCATGAAGAACTGACAGCCAAGCCCATGAAGAGTGGCACGTGTGAGATGACCTAATACTTATCTCGCGATGATTTATTTGCAAAGTGGTCAGCCATGAAGATCTGACAGCCAAGCCCATGACGTTCAGCACCGGTGAGACGACCTAATACTTATCTCGCGATGGTTTATACGCAAAGTGGTCAGCCATGAAGAACTGACAGCCAAACCCATAAAGAGCGGCATGTGTGAAATGACCTAACTGTTGTGTCGCGATGGTTTATAAGCAAAGTGGTAAGCCATGAAGAACTGACAGCCAAACCCATGGCCATAAAGAGCGGCATGTGTGAAATGACCTAACTGTTGTGTCGCAATGGTTTATAAGCAAAGTGGTCAGCCATGAAGAACCGACAGCCAAGCAGATGAAGAGTGGCACGTGTGAGATGACCTAATTGCTATGTTGCGAACGTTTATACGCAAAGTGGTCAGCCATGAAGAACTGACAGCCAAGCCCATGAAGAGTGGCACGTGTGAGATGACCTAATACTTATTTTGCGATGGTTTATACGCAAAGTAGTCAGCCATGAAGAACTGACAGCCAAGCCCATGAAGAATGGCAAGTGTGAGATGACCTAATACTTACCTTGTGATGATTTATACGCAAAGTGGTCAGCCATGAAGAACTGACAGCCAAGCCCATGACTTTCAGCACGTGTGAGATGACTTGACACTTATCTTGCAATGGTTTATACACAAAGTGGTCAGCCATGAAGAACTGACAGCCAAGCCCATGAAGAGTGGCATGTGTGAAATGACCTAACTGTTATGTCGCGATGGTTTATAAGCAAAGTGGTCAGCCATGAAGAACCGACAGCCAAGCCCATGAAGAGCTGCATGTGTGAAATGACCTAATTGTTATGTTGCGATGGTTTCTACGCAATGTGGTCAGCCATGAATAACTGACAGCCAAGCCCATGAAGAATGGCAGGTGTGAGATGACCTAATAGATATATCACGAAGGTTTATATGCAAAGTGGCCAGCCATGAAGAACTGACAGCCAAGCCCATGAAGAGTGGCACATGTGAGATGACCCAATACTTATCTCGCGACGGTCTATACGCAAAGTGGTCAGCCACGAAGAACTCACAGGCAAGAAGCACATAAAGAGCGGCATGTGTGAAGTGACCTAACTGTTATGTCGCGATGGTTTATAAGCAAAGTGGTCAGCCATGAAGAACTGACAGCCAAGCCAATGAAGAGTGGCACATGTGAGATGTTCTAATAATCATCTCGCGATGGTTTATACGCAAAGTGGTCAGCCATGAAGAACTGACAGACAAGCCCATGAAGAGTGGCATGTGTGAGGTGACCTAATACTTATCTCACGATGGTTTATACGCAAAGTGGTCTGCCATGAAAAACTGACAGCCAAGCTCATGACTTTTGGCACCGGTGAGATGATCTAATACTTATCTCGCAATGGTTTATACGCAAAGTGGTCAGCCATGAAGAACTGATAGCCAGGCCCGTAAAGAGCAGCATGTGTGAAATGACCTGACTGTTATATCATGATGGTTTATAAGCAAAGTGGTCAGCCATGAAGAACCGACAGCCAAGCCCATGAAGAGCGGCATGTGTGAAATGACCTAATTGTTATGTCGGGATGGTTTATACGCAAAGTGGTCTGCCATGAAAAACTGACAGCCAAGCTCATGACTTTTGGCACCGGTGAGATGATCTAATACTTATCTCGCAATGGTTTATACGCAAAGTGGTCAGCCATGAAGAACTGATAGCCAGGCCCATAAAGAGCAGCATGTGTGAAATGACCTGACTGTTATATCATGATGGTTTATAAGCAAAGTGGTCAGCCATGAAGAACCGACAGCCAAGCCCATGAAGAGCGGCATGTGTGAAATGACCTAATTGTTATGTCGGGATGGTTTATACGCAAAGTGGTCAGCCATGAAGAACTGACAGCTAAGCCTATAAAGAGGGGCATGTGTGAAATGACCTATCTGTTATGTCGCGATGGTTTATAAGCAAAGTGGTCAGCCATGAAGAACCGACAGCGAAGCCCATGAAGAGTGGCACATGTAAGATGACCTAATGCTTATCTCGCGATGGTTTATTCGCAAAGTGGTCAGCCATGAAGAACTGACAGCCAAGCCCATAAAGAGCGGTACCAGTGAGATGACCTAATACTTATCTCGCGATGGTTTATAAGCAAAGTGGTCAGCAATGAAGAACCGACAACCAAGCCCATGAAGAGCGGCATGTGTGAAATGACCTAATTGTTATGTCGCGATGGTTTATACACAAAGTGGTCAGCCATGAAGAACTGACAGCCAAGCCCATGAAGAGTGGCACGTATGAGATGACCTCATACAGGGTTCCCCCAGGTTAAAATGTTTGAAATTCAAGGCCATTCCAGGCCATTTCTTGGCAATTTTCGTGGATTTTCAAGGCCCCTATTTATGAAATTCAAGGCTTTTCAAGGCCGAGGCTGGCAAAGTACCGTAAATTATCAGAAAACGACTAGAAACCTTCTCTTATATTTCCCTTTGTTGGTAATTCTAACACTTGACATCATTTCTTGGAAAACTCTTTCTGAAAGCTATCCAAGTACTGATATCACTGATTAGAATTAGTGAGCCTGAGAAAGACATTTTCTTGTGTTTATCCTACAACTGCAGTGTAATTACCAAGTGACACAATAGCTATGCCTCTTGTACATGTACCGCTATTCTAACTGAATACTTACTGAATGCAAATGAATTGATGTCATCCTTTCTCCCAATGAGTAAACTACATGTTACATGTAAATGACACATTTCGTAACCCACAACATCTCCGGAAATGTCATTCGAAAAGCAAAATGTAATTCCGTTGTGGGGAAGTGTACCTTCCAACAAGCTTGGATTAAATCAACTGCATACTGTAACTGGTTCCTGCCTGTTCCAGTTGAACGGTATTCAGCTAAATGCAGTAACTGTCGAAAAGTTTTTAATGTTTCATACATGGGCGAATCATCCTTTAAATCGCACATGTTAACATTTGAGGTGAATAAGACAATAACACTTTCATTTGGAAATCCAAACTCGGAATCCACCGTCATGGTGACTGCCCATGCCAGGACTTTAAGATGACGTTGTGTCAAATTCATCAGACATACATGCTTCGGAAATACTCAAATAGTTCAACTGAACAATCATCCATTTGTAATATTTTCAATATGAATAAATCATCCACGCACGTGCGCTCAGCATTCGAACAGGCAAAATTTACAATAAATCTTCCCATTGGCTTAAATATACACCATCGTGCTCGCCCACATCAATAGCAACCATTCACAATGCTTGATTCAATGGATTTCAGTGTCACATCACTGCAAAGTTCTATCAATAATGCACGCATTGGCACTGCCGTAAATACTCCAAAATATGACCGGATTAATAAACCACACAGTTACATTTGCTGTAAATGCCGTAAAATATGTTCGGATTAAATTACGCATAACAAAATTCTCAGATTTTCCAGGTGTTTCAAGGCTCCCATTGGAAATTCAAGGCTTTCAAGGCCTTGAATGACGTTTTGACGAATTCCAGGCATTTCCAGGTTTACAAGGCCCTGCAGGAACCCTGTAATACTCATCTTCCGATGGTTTATACGCAAAGCCATCAGCCATGAAGAACTGACAGCCAAGCCCCTGAAGAGTGGCATGTGAGAAATGACCTCATTGTTATGTCGCGATGGTTTATACGCAAAGTGGTCAGCCATGAAGAACTGACAGCCAAGCCCATGAAGAGTGGCACGTGTGACATGACCTAATACTTATCTCGCGATGGTTTATATGCAAAGTGGGCCCGCCATGAAGAACTCACAGCCAAGCCCATGAAGAGTGGCACGTGTGAGATGACCTAATACTTATCTTGTGATGGTTTATACGCAAAGTGGTGAGCCATGAAGAACTGACAGCCAAGCCCATGACGATCGGCACCTTTGAGATGACGTAATACTTATCTCGCGATGGTTTATACGCAAAGTGGTCAGCCATGAAGAACTGACAGCCAAGCCCATAAAGAGGAGCATGTGCGAAATGACCTAACAGTTATGTCGCGATGGTTTAAAAGCAAAATCGTCAGCCATGAAGAACCAACAGCCAAGCCCATGAAGAGCGGCATGTGTGAAATGACCTAATTGTTATGTTGAGATGTTTTATACGCAAAGTGGTCAACCATGAAGAACTGACAGCCAAGCCCATGAAGAGTGGCACATGTGAGATGACCTAATACTTATCTCGCTATGGTTTATATGCAAAGTGGTCAGCCATGAAGAACTGACAGCCAAGCCCATGAAGAGTGGCACGTGTGAGATGACCTAATACTTATTTCGCGATGGTTTATTCGCAAAGTGGTAAGCCATGAAGAACTGACAGCCAAGCCCATGAAGAGTGGCACGTGTGAGATGACCTAATACTTATCTCGCGATGGATTATTCGCAAAGTGGTCAGCCATGAAGAACTGACAGCCAAGCCCATGACGTTCGGCACCGGTGAGAAGACCTAATACTTATCTCGCGATGGTTTATACGTAAAGTGGTCAGCCATGAAGAACTGACAGCCAAGCCCATAAAGAGCGGCATGTGTGAAACGACCTAACTGTTAAGTCACGATGTTTATAAGCAAAGTGGTCAGCCATGAAGAACCGACAGCCAAGCCCATGAAGAGCGGCATGTGTGAAATGACCTAACTGCTATGTCGCGATGGTTTATACGCAAAGTGGTCAGCCATGAAGAACTGACAGCCAAGCCCATGAAGAGTGGCACATGTGAGATGACAGCCAAGCCCATGACGTTCGGCACTGGTGACAAGACCTAATACTTATCTCGCGATGGTTTATACGTAAAGTGGTCAGCCATGAAGAACAGACAGCCAAGCCTATAAAGTGTGGCATGTGTGAAACGACCTAACTGTTAAGTCGCGATGGTTTATAAGCAAAGTGGTCAGCCATGAAGAACCGACAGCCAAGCCCATGAAGAGCGGCATGTGTGAAACGACCTAACTGTTAAGTCGCGATGGTTTATAAGCAAAGTGGTCAGCCATGAAGAATCGACAGCCAAGACCATGAAGAGCGGCATGTGTGAAATAACCTAACTGTTATGTCGCGATGGTTTATATGCAAAGTGGTCAGCCATGAAGAACTGACAGCCAAGCCCATGAAGAGTGGCACGTGTGACATGACCTAATACTTATCTCGCGATGGTTTATACGCAAAGTGGTCAGCCATGAAGAACTGACAGCCAAACCCATGAAGAGTGGCACGTGTGAGTTGACTTAATACTTATCTCGCGATGCATTATTCGCAAAGTGGTCAGCCATGAAGAACTGATAGCCAAGCCCATGGCGTTCGGCACCGGTGAGAAGACCTAATACTTATCTCGCAATGGTTTATACGTAAAGTGGTCAGCCATGAAGAACTGACAGCCTAGCCCATAAAGAGAAGCATGTGTGAAATGACCTAACTGTTATGTCGCGATGGTTTATAAGCAAAGTGGTCAGCCATGAAGAATCGACAGCCAAGCCCATGAAGAGCAGCATGTGTGAATTGGCCTAATTGTTATGTCACGATGGTTTATACTCAAAGTGGTCAGTGATGAAGAACTGACAGCCAAGCCCATGAAGAGTGGCACATGTGAGATGACCTAATATTTATCTCGCGATGGTTTATACGCGAAGTGGTCAGCCATGAAGAACTGACAGCCAAGCACATGAAGAGTGGCACGTGTGAGATGACCTAATACTTATTTCGCGATGGTTTATTCGCAAAGTGGTCATCCATGAAGAACTGACAGCCAAGCCCATGAAGAGTGGCATGTGTGAGATGACCTAATACTTATCTCGCGATGATTTATTCGCAAAGTGGTCAGCCATGAAGATCTGACAGCCAAGCCCATGACGTTCAGCACCGGTGAGACGACCTAATACTTATCTCGCGATGGTTTATACGCAAAGTGGTCAGCCATGAAGAACTGACAGCCAAACCCATAAAGAGCGGCATGTGTGAAATGACCTAACTGTTGTGTCGCGATGGTTTATAAGCAAAGTGGTAAGCCATGAAGAACTGACAGCCAAACCCATGGCCATAAAGAGCGGCATGTGTGAAATGACCTAACTGTTGTGTCGCAATGGTTTATAAGCAAAGTGGTCAGCCATGAAGAACCGACAGCCAAGCAGATGAAGAGTGGCACGTGTGAGATGACCTAATTGTTATGTTGCGATGGTTTATACGCAAAGTGGTCAGCCATGAAGAACTGACAGCCAAGCCCATGAAGAGTGGCACGTGTGAGATGACCTAATACTTATCTCGCGATGATTTATTCGCAAAGTGGTCAGCCATGAAGATCTGACAGCCAAGCCCATGACGTTCAGCACCAGTGAGACGACCTAATACTTATCTCGCGATGGTTTATACGCAAAGTGGTCAGCCATGAAGAACTGACAGCCAAACCCATAAAGAGCGGCATGTGTGAAATGACCTAACTGTTGTGTCGCGATGGTTTATAAGCAAAGTGGTAAGCCATGAAGAACTGACAGCCAAACCCATGGCCATAAAGAGCGGCATGTGTGAAATGACCTAACTGTTGTGTCGCGATGGTTTATAAGCAAAGTGGTCAGCCATGAAGAACCGACAGCCAAGCAGATGAAGAGTGGCACGTGTGAGATGACCTAATTGTTATGTTGCGATGGTTTATAAGCAAAGTAGTCAGCCATGAAGAACTGACAGCCAAGTCCATGAAGAGTGGCACGTGTGAGATGACCTAATACTTATTTTGTGATGGTTTATACGCAAAGTAGTCAGCCATGAAGAACTGACAGCCAAGCCCATGAAGAGTGGCACGTGTGAGATGACCTAATACTTATCTCGTGATGGTTTATACACGAAGTGGTCAGCCATGAAGAACTGACAGCCAAGCCCATGACGTTCGGCACCGGTGAGAAGACCTAATACTTATCTCGCGATGGTTTATACGTAAAGTGGTCAGCCATGAAGAACTGACAGCCAAGCCCATAAAGAGCGGCATGTGTGAAACGACCTAACTGTTAAGTCGCGATGGTTTATAAGCAAAGTGGTCAGCCATGAAGAACCGACAGCCAAACCCATGAAGAGCGGCATGTGTGAAATGACCTAATACTTATCTCGCGATGGTTTATATGCAAAGTGGTCAGCCATGAAGAACTGACAGCCAAGCCCATGAAGAGTGGCACATGTGAGATGACCTAATACTTATCTCGCGATGGTTTATACTCAAAGTGGTCAGCCATGAAGAACTGACAGCCAAGCCCATGAAGAGTGGCACGTGTGAGATGACCTAATACTTATTTCGCGATGGTTTATAAGCAAAGTGGTCAGCCATGAAGAATCGACAGCCAAGACCATGAAGAGCGGCATGTGTGAAATAACCTCATTGTAATGTCGCGATGGTTTATACGCAAAGTGGTCAGCCATGAAGAACTGACAGCCAAGCCCATGAAGAGTGGCACGTGTGACATGACCTAATACTTATCTCGCGATGGTTTATACGCAAAGTGGTCAGCCATGAAGAACTGACAGCCAAGCCCATGACGTTCGGCACCGGTGAGAAGACCTAATACTTATCTCGCGATGGTTTATACGCAAAGTGGTCAGCCATGAAGAACTGACAGCCTAGCCCATAAAGAGAGGCATGTGTGAAATAACCTAACTGTTATGTCGCAATGGTTTATAAGCAAACTGGTCAGCCATGAAGAACCGACAGCCAAGCCCATGAAGAGCAGCATGTGTGAAATGACCTAATTGTTATGTCGCGATGGTTTATACGCAATGTGGTCAGCCATGAAGAACTGACAGCCAAGCCCATGAAGAGTGGCACATGTGAGATGACCTAATACTTATCTCGCGATGGTTTATTCGCAAAGTGGTCAGCCGTGAAGAACTGACAGCCAAGCCCATGAAGAGTGGCACGTGTGAGATGATCTAATACTTATTTCGCGATGGTTTATTCGCAAAGTGGTCAGCCATGAAGAACTGACAGCCAACCCCATGAAGAGTGGCACGTGTGAGATGACCTAATACTTATTTCGCGATGGTTTATTCGCAAACTGGTCAGCCATGAAGAACTGACAGCCAAGCCCATGACGTTCGGCACCGGTGAGATGACCTAATACTTATCTCGCGATGGTTTATACGCAAAGTGGTCAGCCATGAAGAACTGACAGCCAAGCCCATAAAGAGCGGCATGTGTGAAATGACCTAACTGTTGTGTCGCGATGGTTTATAAGAAAAGTGGTCAGCCATGAAGAACCGACAGCCAAGCAGATGAAGAGTGGCACGTGTGAGATGACCTAATTGCTATGTTGCGAACGTTTATACGCAAAGTGGTCAGCCATGAAGAACTGACAGCCAAGCCCATGAAGAGTGGCACGTGTGAGATGACCTAATACCTATTTTGCGATGGTTTATACGCAAAGTAGTCAGCCATGAAGAACTGACAGCCAAGCCCATGAAGAGTGGCACGTGTGAGATGACCTAATACTTATCTCGTGATGATTTATACGCAAAGTGGTCAGCCATGAAGAACTGACAGCCAAGCCCATGACTTTCGGCACATGTGAGATGACTTGACACTTATCTTGCAATGGTTTATACACAAAGTGGTCAGCCATGAAGAACTGACAGCCAAGCCCATGAAGAGTGGCATGTGTGAAATGACCTAACTGTTATGTCGCGATGGTTTATAAGCAAAGTGGTCAGCCATGAAGAACCGACAGCCAAGCCCATGAAGAGCTGCATGTGTGAAATGACCTAATTGTTATGTTGCGATGGTTTCTATGCAATGTGGTCAGCCATGAATAACTGACAGCCAAGCCCATGAAGAATGGCAGGTGTGAGATGACCTAATAGATATATCACGAAGGTTTATATGCAAAGTGGCCAGCCATGAAGAACTGACAGCCAAGCCCATGAAGAGTGGCACGTGTGAGATGACCCAATACTTATCTCGCGACGGTCTATACGCAAAGTGGTCAGCCATGAAGAACTCACAGGCAAAAAGCACATAAAGAGTGGCATGTGTGAAATGACCTAACTGTTATGTCGCGATGGTTTATAAGCAAAGTGGTCAGCCATGAAGAACTGACAGCCGAGCCAATGAAGAGTGGCACATGTGAGATGTTCTAATAATCATCTCGCGATGGTTTATACGCAAAATGGTCAGCCATGAAGAACTGACAGACAAGCCCATGAAGAGTGGCATGTGTGAGGTGACCTAATACTTATCTCACGATGGTTTATACGCAAAGTGGTCTGCCATGAAAAACTGACAGCCAAGCTCATGACTTTTGGCACCGGTGAGATGATCTAATACTTATCTTGCAATGGTTTATACGCAAAGTGGTCAGCCATGAAGAACTGACAGCCAGGCCCATAAAGAGCAGCATGTGTGAAATGACCTGACTGTTATATCATGATGGTTTATAAGCAAAGTGGTCAGCCATGAAGAACCGACAGCCAAGCCCATGAAGAGCGGTATGTGTGAAATGACCTAATTGTTATGTCGGGATGGTTTATACGCAAAGTGGTCAGCCATGAAGAAGTGACAGCTAGGCCTATAAAGAGGGGCATGTGTGAAATGACCTATCTGTTATGTCGCGATGGTTTATAAGAAAAGTGGTCAGCCATGAAGAACCGACAGCCAAGCCCATGAAGAGTGGCACATGTAAGATGACCTAATGCTTATCTTGCGATGGTTTATTCGCAAAGTGGTCAGCCATGAAGAACTGACAGCCAAGCCCATAAAGAGCGGTACCAGTGAGATGACCTAATACTTATTTCGCGATGGTTTATAAGCAAAGTGGTCAGCCATGAAGAACCGACAACCAAGCCCATGAAGAGCGGCATGTGTGAAATGACCTAATTGTTATGTCGCGATGGTTTATACACAAAGTGGTCAGCCATGAAGAACTGACAGCCAAGCCCATGAAGAGTGGTACGTATGAGATGACCTCATACAGGGTTCCCCCAGGTTAAAATGTTTGAAATTCAAGGCCATTCCAGGCCATTTCTTGGCAATTTTCGTGGATTTTCAAGGCCTCTATTTATGAAATTCAAGGCTTTTCAAGGCCGAGGCTGGCAAAGTACCGTAAATTATCAGAAAACGACTAGAAACCTTCTCTTATATTTCCCTTTGTTGGTAATTCTAACACTTGACATCATTTCTTGGAAAACTCTTTCTGAAAGCTATCCAAGCAATGATATCACTGATTAGAATTAGTGAGCCTGAGAAAGACATTTTCTTGTGTTTACCCTACAACTGCAGTGTAATTACCAAGTGACACAATAGCTATGCCTCTTGTACATGTACCGCTATTCTAACTGAATACTTACTGAATGCAAATGAATTGATGTCATCCTTTCTCCCAATGAGTAAACTACATGTTACAATAAATGACACATTTCGTAACCCACAACGTCTCCGGAAATGTCATTCGAAAAGCAAAATGTAATTCCGTTGTGGGGAAGTGTACCTTCCAACAAGCTTGGATTAAATCAACTGCATACTGTAACTGGTTCCTGCCTGTTCCAGTTGAACGGTATTCAGCTAAATGCAGTAACTGTCGAAAAGTTTTTAATGTTTCATACATGGGCGAATCATCCTTTAAATCGCACATGTTAACATTTGAGGTGAATACGACAATAACACTTTCATTTGGAAATCCAAACTCGGAATCCACCGTCATGGTGACTGCCCATGCCAGGACTTTAAGATGATGTTGTGTCAAATTCATCAGACATACATGCTTCGGAAATACTCAAATAGTTCAACTGAACAATCATCCATTTGTAATATTTTCAATATGAATAAATCATCCACGCACGTGCGCTCAGCATTCGAACAGGCAGAATTTACAATAAATCTTCCCATTGGCTTAAATATACACCATCGTGCTCGCCCACATCAATAGCAACCATTCACAATGCTTGATTCAATGGATTTCAGTGTCACATCACTGCAAAGTTCTATCAATAATGCACGCATTGGCACTGCCGTAAATACTCCAAAATATGACCGGATCAATAAACCACACAGTTACGTTTGCTGTAAATGCCGTAAAATATGTTCGGATTAAATTACGCATAACAAAATTCTCAGATTTTCCAGGTGTTTCAAGGCTCCCATTGGAAATTCAAGGCTTTCAAGGCCTTGAATGACGTTTTGACGAATTCCAGACATTTCCAGGTTTTCAAGGCCCTGCAGGAACCCGGTAATACTTATCTTCCGATGGTTTATACGCAAAGCCATCAGCCATGAAGAACTGACAGCCAAGCCCCTGAAGAGTGGCATGTGAGAAATGACCTCATTGTTATGTCGCGATGGTTTATACGCAAAGTGGTCAGCCATGAAGAACTGACAGCCAAGCCCATGAAGAGTGGCACGTGTGACATGACCTAATACTTATCTCGCGATGGTTTATATGCAAAGTGGGCCCGCCATGAAGAACTCACAGCCAAGCCCATGAAGAGTGGCACGTGTGAGATGACCTAATACTTATCTTGTGATGGTTTATACGCAAAGTAGTGAGCCATGAAGAACTGACAGCCAAGCCCATGACGATCGGCACCTTTGAGATGACGTAATACTTATCTCGCGATGGTTTATACGCAAAGTGGTCAGCCATGAAGAACTGACAGCCAAGCCCATAAAGAGCAGCATGTGCGAAATGACCTAACAGTAATGTCGCGATGGTTTAAAAGCAAAATCGTCAGCCATGAAGAACCAACAGCCAAGCCCATGAAGAGCGGCATGTGTGAAATGACCTAATTGTTATGTTGCGATGTTTTATACGCAAAGTGGTCAGCCATGAAGAACTGACAGCCAAGCCCATGAAGAGTGGCACATGTGAGATGACCTAATACTTATCTCGCGATGGTTTATATGCAAAGTGGTCAGCCATGAAGAACTGACAGCCAAGCCCATGAAGAGTGGCACGTGTGATATGACCTAATACCTATTTCGCGATGGTTTATTCGCAAAGTGGTAAGCCATGAAGAACTGACAGCCAAGCCCATGAAGAGTGGCACGTGTGAGATGACCTAATACTTATCTCGCGATGGATTATTCGCAAAGTGGTCAGCCATGAAGAACTGACAGCCAAGCCCATGACGTTCGGCACCAGTGAGAAGACCTAATACTTATCTCGCGATGGTTTTTACGTAAAGTGGTCAGCCATGAAGAACTGACAGCCAAGCCCATAAAGAGCGGCATGTGTGAAACGGCCTAACAGTTAAGTCACGATGGTTTATAAGCAAAGTGGTCAGCCATGAAGAACCGACAGCCAAGCCCATGAAGAGCGGCATGTGTGAAATGACCTAATTGCTATGTCGTGATGGTTTATACGCAAAGTGGTCAGCCATGAAGAACTGACAGCCAAGCCCATGAGGAGTGGCACATGTCAGATGACAGCCAAGCCCATGACGTTCGGCACCGGTGAGAAGACCTAATACTTATCTCGCGATGGTTTATACGTAAAGTGGTCAGCCATGAAGAACTGACAGCCAAGCCTATAAAGTGTGGCATGTGTGAAACGACCTAACTGTTAAGTCGCGATGGTTTATAAGCAAAGTGGTCAGCCATGAAGAACCGACAGCCAAGCCCATGAAGAGCGGCATGTGTGAAACGACCTAACTGTTAAGCCGCGATGGTTTATAAGCAAAGTGGTCAGCCATGAAGAATCGACAGCCAAGACCATGAAGAGCGGCATGTGTGAAATAACCTAACTGTTATGTCGCGATGGTTTATATGCAAAGTGGTCAGCCATGAAGAACTGACAGCCAAGCCCATGAAGAGTGGCACGTGTGACATGACCTAATACTTATCTCGCGATGGTTTATACGCAAAGTGGTCAGCCATGAAGAACTGACAGCCAAGCCCATGAAGAGTGGCACGTGTGAGATGACTTAATACTTATCTCGCGATGCATTATTCG
Organism: Pictodentalium vernedei; assembly: GCA_031216915.1. Taxonomy (NCBI): domain Eukaryota; kingdom Metazoa; phylum Mollusca; class Scaphopoda; order Dentaliida; family Dentaliidae; genus Pictodentalium; species Pictodentalium vernedei. The sequence goes on from CM062293.1 coordinate 140,924,821, forward strand.
CAAAGTGGTCAGCCATGAAGAACTGATAGCCAAGCCCATGGCGTTCGGCACCGGTGAGAAGACCTAATACTTATCTCGCAATGGTTTATACGTAAAGTGGTCAGCCATGAAGAACTGACAGCCTAGCCCATAAAGAGAGGCATGTGTGAAATGACCTAACTGTTATGTCGCGATGGTTTATAAGCAAAGTGGTCAGCCATGAAGAACCGACAGCCAAGCCCATGAAGAGCAGCATGTGTGAAATGACCTAATTGTTATGTCGCGATGGTTTATACGCAAAGTGGTCAGCCATGAAGAACTGACAGCCAAGCCCATGAAGAGTGGCACATGTGAGATGACCTAATACTTATCTCGCGATAGTTTATACGCAAAGTGGTCAGCCATGAAGAACTGACAGCCAAGCCCATGAAGAGTGGCACGTGTGAGATGACCTAATACTTATTTCGCGATGGTTTATTCGCAAAGTGGTCAGCCATGAAGAACTGACAGCCAAGCCCATGAAGAGTGGCACGTGTGAGATGACCTAATACTTATTTCGCGATGGTTTATTCGCAAACTGGTCAGCCATGAAGAACTGACAGCCAAGCCCATGACGTTCGGCACAGGTGAGATGACCTAATACTTATCTCGCGATGGTTTATACGCAAAGTGGTCAGCCATGAAGAACTGACAGCCAAGCCCATAAGGAGTGGCATGTGTGAAATGACCTAACAGTTATGTCGCGATGGTTTATAAGCAAAGTGGTCAGCCATGAAGAATCAACAGCCAAGACCATGAAGAGCAGTATGTGTGAAATGACCTAACTGTTATGTCGCGATGGTTTATACGCAACCTGGTCAGGCATGAAGAACTGACAGCCAAGCCCATGAAGAGTGGCACGTGTGAGATGACCTAATACTTATCTCGCGATGATTTATTCGCAAAGTGGTCAGCCATGAAGATCTGACAGCCAAGCCCATGACATTCAGCACCGGAGAGACGACCTAATACTTATCTCGCGATGGTTTATACGCAAAGTGGTCAGCCATGAAGAACTGACAGCCAAACCCATAAAGAGTGGCATGTGTGAAATGACCTAACTGTTGTATGTGGCGCGATGGTTTATAAGCAAAGTGGTAAGCCATGAAGAACTGACAGCCAAGCAGATGAAGAGTGGCACGTGTGAGATGACCTAATTGTTATATTGCGATGGTTTATACGCAAAGTGGTCAGCCATGAAGAACTGACAGCCAAGCCCATGAAGAGTGGCACATGTGAGATGACCTAATACTTATTTTGCGATGGTTTATACGCAAAGTAGTCAGCCATGAAGAACTGACAGCCAAGCCCATGAAGAGTGGCACGTGTGAGATGACCTAATACTTATCTCGTGATGGTTTATACGCAAAGTGGTCAGCCATGAAGAACTGACATCCAAGCCCATGACTTTCGGCACGTGTGAGATGACTTGACACTTATCTTGCAATGGTTTATACACAAAGTGGTCAGCCATGAAGAACTGACAGCCAAGCCCATGAAGAGCGGCATGTGTCAAATGACCTAACTGTTGTGTCGCGATGGTTTATAAGCAAAGTGGTCAGCCATGATGAACCGACAGCCAAGCAGATGAAGAGTGGCACGTGTGAGATGACCTAATTGTTATGTTGCGATGGTTTATACGCAAAGTGGTCAGCCATGAAGAACTGACAGCCAAGCCCATGAAGAGTGGCACATGTGAGATGACCTAATACTTATTTTGCGATGGTTTATACGCAAAGTAGTCAGCCATGAAGAACTGACAGCCAAGCCCATGAAGAGTGGCACGTGTGAGATGACCTAATACTTATCTCGCGATGATTTATTCGCAAAGTGGTCAGCCATGAAGATCTGACAGCCAAGCCCATGACATTCAGCACCGGAGAGACGACCTAATACTTATCTCGCGATGGTTTATACGCAAAGTGGTCAGCCATGAAGAACTGACAGCCAAACCCATAAAGAGCGGCATGTGTGAAATGACCTAACTGTTGTACGTGTCGCGATGGTTTATAAGCAAAGTGGTAAGCCATGAAGAACTGACAGCCAAACCCATGGCCATAAAGTGCGGCATGTGTGAAATGACCTAACTGTTGTGTCGCGATGGTTTATAAGCAAAGTGGTCAGCCATGATGAACCGACAGCCAAGCAGATGAAGAGTGGCACGTGTGAGATGACCTAATTGTTATGTTGCGATGGTTTATACTCAAGGTGGTCAGCCATGAAGAACTGACAGCCAAGCCCATGAAGAGTGGCACATGTGAGATGACCTAATACTTATTTTGCGATGGTTTATACGCAAAGTAGTCAGCCATGAAGAACTGACAGCCAAGCCCATGAAGAGTGGCACGTGTGAAATGACCTAATACTTATCTCGTGATGGTTTATACGCAAAGTGGTCAGCCATGAAGAACTGACAGCCAAGCCCATGACTTTCGGCACGTGTGAGATGACTTGACACTTATCTTGCAATGGTTTATACACAAAGTGGTCAGCCATGAAGAACTGACAGCCAAGCCCATGAAGAGCGGCATGTGTGAAATGACCTAACTGTTATGTCGCGATGGTTTATAAGCAAAGTGGTCAGCCATGAAGAACCGACAGCAAAGCCCATGAAGAGCGGCATGTGTGAAATGACCTAATTGTTATGTTGCGATGGTTTCTACGCAATGTGGTCAGCCATGAAGAACTGACAGCCAAGCCCATGAAGAATGGCAGGTGTGAGATGACCTAATAGATATATCATGAAGGTTTATATGCAAAGTGGCCAGCCATGAAGAGCTGACAGCCAAGCCCATGAAGAGTGGCACGTGTGAGATGACACAATACTTATCTCGCGACGGTCTATACGCAAAGTGGTCAGCCATGAAGAACTGACAGGGAAAAAGCACATAAAGAGCGGCATGTGTGAAATGACCTAACTGTTATGTCGCGATGGTTTATAAGCAAAGTGGTCAGCCATGAAGAACTGACAGCCAAGCCAATGAAGAGTGGCACATGTGAGATGTTCTAATACTTATCTCGCGATGGTTTATACGCAAAGTGGTCAGCCATGAAGAACGGACAGACAAGCCCATGAAGAGTGGCACGTGTGAGGTGACCTAATACTTATCACACGATGGTTTATACGCAAAGTGGTCAGCCATGAAGAACTGACAGCCAAGCTCATGACTTTTGGCACCGGTTAGATGACCTAATACTTATCTCGCAATGGTTTATACGCAAAGTGGTCAGCCATAAAGAACTGACAGCCAGGCCCATGAAGAGTGGCACATGTGAGATGACCCAATACTTATCTCGCGACGGTCTATACGCAAAGTGGTCAGCCATGAAGAACTGACAGGCAAAAAGCACATAAAGAGCGGCATGTGTGAAATGACCTAACCGTTATGTCGCGATGGTTTATAAGCAAAGTGGTCAGCCATGAAGAACTGACAGCCAAGCCAATGAAGAGTGGCACGTGTGAGATGACCTAATACTTATTTTGCGATGGTTTATACGCAAAGTAGTCAGCCATGAAGAACTGACAGCCAAGCCCATGAAGAGTGGCACGTGTGATATGACCTAATACCTATTTCGCGATGGTTTATTCGCAAAGTGGTAAGCCATGAAGAACTGACAGCCAAGCCCATGAAGAGTGGCACGTGTGAGATGACCTAATACTTATCTCGCGATGGATTATTCGCAAAGTGGTCAGCCATGAAGAACTGACAGCCAAGCCCATGACGTTCGGCACCGGTGAGAAGACCTAATACTTATCTCGCGATGGTTTTTACGTAAAGTGGTCAGCCATGAAGAACTGACAGCCAAGCCCATAAAGAGCGGCATGTGTGAAACGGCCTAACAGTTAAGTCACGATGGTTTATAAGCAAAGTGGTCAGCCATGAAGAACCGACAGCCAAGCCCATGAAGAGCGGCATGTGTGAAATGACCTAATTGCTATGTCGTGATGGTTTATACGCAAAGTGGTCAGCCATGAAGAACTGACAGCCAAGCCCATGAAGAGTGGCACATGTCAGATGACAGCCAAGCCCATGACGTTCGGCACCGGTGAGAAGACCTAATACTTATCTCGCGATGGTTTATACGTAAAGTGGTCAGCCATGAAGAACTGACAGCCAAGCCTATAAAGTGTGGCATGTGTGAAACGACCTAACTGTTAAGTCGCGATGGTTTATAAGCAAAGTGGTCAGCCATGAAGAACCGACAGCCAAGCCCATGAAGAGCGGCATGTGTGAAACGACCTAACTGTTAAGCCGCGATGGTTTATAAGCAAAGTGGTCAGCCATGAAGAATCGACAGCCAAGACCATGAAGAGCGGCATGTGTGAAATAACCTAACTGTTATGTCGCGATGGTTTATATGCAAAGTGGTCAGCCATGAAGAACTGACAGCCAAGCCCATGAAGAGTGGCACGTGTGACATGACCTAATACTTATCTCGCGATGGTTTATACGCAAAGTGGTCAGCCATGAAGAACTGACAGCCAAGCCCATGAAGAGTGGCACGTGTGAGATGACTTAATACTTATCTCGCGATGCATTATTCGCAAAGTGGTCAGCCATGAAGAACTGATAGCCAAGCCCATGGCGTTCGGCACCGGTGAGAAGACCTAATACTTATCTCGCAATGGTTTATACGTAAAGTGGTCAGCCATGAAGAACTGACAGCCTAGCCCATAAAGAGAGGCATGTGTGAAATGACCTAACTGTTATGTCGCGATGGTTTATAAGCAAAGTGGTCAGCCATGAAGAACCGACAGCCAAGCCCATGAAGAGCAGCATGTGTGAAATGACCTAATTGTTATGTCGCGATGGTTTATACGCAAAGTGGTCAGCCATGAAGAACTGACAGCCAAGCCCATGAAGAGTGGCACATGTGAGATGACCTAATACTTATCTCGCGATAGTTTATACGCAAAGTGGTCAGCCATGAAGAACTGACAGCCAAGCCCATGAAGAGTGGCACGTGTGAGATGACCTAATACTTATTTCGCGATGGTTTATTCGCAAAGTGGTCAGCCATGAAGAACTGACAGCCAAGCCCATGAAGAGTGGCACGTGTGAGATGACCTAATACTTATTTCGCGATGGTTTATTCGCAAACTGGTCAGCCATGAAGAACTGACAGCCAAGCCCATGACGTTCGGCACAGGTGAGATGACCTAATACTTATCTCGCGATGGTTTATACGCAAAGTGGTCAGCCATAAAGAACTGACAGCCAAGCCCATAAAGAGTGGCATGTGTGAAATGACCTAACAGTTATGTCGCGATGGTTTATAAGCAAAGTGGTCAGCCATGAAGAATCAACAGCCAAGACTATGAAGAGCAGTATGTGTGAAATGACCTAACTGTTATGTCGCGATGGTTTATACGCAACCTGGTCAGCCATGAAGAACTGACAGCCAAGCCCATGAAGAGTGGCACGTGTGAGATGACCTAATACTTATCTCGCGATGATTTATTCGCAAAGTGGTCAGCCATGAAGATCTGACAGCCAAGCCCATGACATTCAGCACCGGAGAGACGACCTAATACTTATCTCGCGATGGTTTATACGCAAAGTGGTCAGCCATGAAGAACTGACAGCCAAACCCATAAAGAGTGGCATGTGTGAAATGACCTAACTGTTGTATGTGGCGCGATGGTTTATAAGCAAAGTGGTAAGCCATGAAGAACTGACAGCCAAGCAGATGAAGAGTGGCACGTGTGAGATGACCTAATTGTTATATTGCGATGGTTTATACGCAAAGTGGTCAGCCATGAAGAACTGACAGCCAAGCCCATGAAGAGTGGCACATGTGAGATGACCTAATACTTATTTTGCGATGGTTTATACGCAAAGTAGTCAGCCATGAAGAACTGACAGCCAAGCCCATGAAGAGTGGCACGTGTGAGATGACCTAATACTTATCTCGTGATGGTTTATACGCAAAGTGGTCAGCCATGAAGAACTGACATCCAAGCCCATGACTTTCGGCACGTGTGAGATGACTTGACACTTATCTTGCAATGGTTTATACACAAAGTGGT